>JAGDQO010001154.1:645196-1290392 GCA_018342035.1 Solanum appendiculatum
TTTGTCTCAAGCTTGGACTTCACAGTTCCCAGGTCCATTGGATTCTTAATAATGTCAAAATAGTCATGTAAACCAAGACCTTCTGTATCAACAGGCTGGTTAAACACCCAACCATGCTTGTGCTTCATCAATCTTTCAAGCAAAGCACGACAATTCTTTAGCATTTGACTTGAGAACTTCCCTAGCTCAATACCAGGTCCTGATTCTGGCCCACTCACTTTCTTTGCATTTGATTTCGACTTCTTGTTGCTATCACCTGGGGGAATCTTATCCTTAGCTAATAAAAATTCTGAGTTCCTATAAAATTGGTTTACCTTTGGTGTCCTCTTCTCTTTCTCCACATTCTCACCCACACCACGGCTGTTCTCCAAAACCGATACACTTAACTGATTCAAAGGCCTGGACTCAAGGTGTTGCCCCATTTTTGACATGTCTGAATGTACCCGTCGCACCCCACTTTCCTTATCGATTCCAGGGCCAGTCTTCTGTACATCTTTTGCCTCAATCTTCTTGACCAAACTCCTAACCAAGTCCAATTCACTCTGCAGCTTCCTTCTTAGCTCTCTCATCTCCCGCTTGGACTTGAACGTTAAGCTGATTCTAGCACTATTTTCTTGACCACTACCTGCCAATATTCCAGTATTCTCAAATGTTAGCGCACGATTCAGACTCGAAGAACCTTCTGAGGCCGCTTCTAAGCGCAAACCAACTATCTTTCGAGACGAATTGACGTCTTCCATACCTAGGATTTCGGAATGCGGATGCTGTAACCCATCGCCAATGCTACTCAACCCTTTAAACGACTTCCGTCTGTACACTTTGCTTTCAGCCATTTTCTGCAGCTCTTTCGATCCTTGATTTTCACCATTCATCATTGTCCCCGAAGTCATACATTCAACAACAAAAACCCTAACAAATAGTTCAAAAAAGCAATTGCATAAATATATGTCAATTTCTCTTGCTTTTCAACAAAACTCAAATCCTACTGATAGAAAAACACTGAATTTCCTCTCAAGCAAGCTAATTTAACAACAAAGAACACGCAGAAGCACACACTAGTATATGTACAGTGACAGAAACCCTAAGCAAACAGTCCTTAAGCAGAAACAATCTCGTAGCTCAAAACAACAAAAAAACAAATCATTACACACTCGCAAGCTGAGCATAAACCGTAAATACTCATGTATGCAAAAAAAAGTTAGCATTTATGTAAATTATTGAATCAAAGTATGGATATTTAGGGTTTAAACTAAGAACACAATAACGAACACATACCTTCAATAGATCTTCACATACACACACAGAGTTCCTCTCTCTCTCTCTATCAATCAGCTGCGCTCTCTCTCTCTCTATGATTGAGCTGTTTACTGCAAATCGTTCTTTGTTTTTTCCAAATATCGGAGAAGAATAGTGGTCGGTAATAGGAGGAGAGGAGATATGCGAGTCGCGTGCAGGCCACGACGTAATTAACGGCTAGGATTCTGTCATCGCGAAGAAGGTCAGAGATTGACGGCGCGGATTTCGAGTTGATCGGAGCGTCGACATTTACCTTGGTGTTTGCAGATGTTATCCACGCGAAGAGGGTG
This sequence comes from Solanum appendiculatum, assembly GCA_018342035.1. NCBI lineage: Eukaryota > Viridiplantae > Streptophyta > Magnoliopsida > Solanales > Solanaceae > Solanum > Solanum appendiculatum. Next base: position 646,783 of record JAGDQO010001154.1, read on the forward strand.
GCGCGTGGGAAGTGTTTGGTTCTGTAGAGTTGGAAAGGTTATTGGGCCTTAAAGTCCAAATAATAACTCTTTCGTTGAAGGCAAGTGCACATATAGCCACTTTTAGAACCCCTATTTAAGATATAGCCAAATTTTAAAAGGTAATTTGGTTTATTATACATATATACTAATTTTAATTTAAAATTATCATCGTATTGGAGCAAGATGGATGAAATGAAGACTTGTATTTAGTGATTTGTGTGATAAAAAAAATATGCTATCGATATTTAAAGGTAAGTTAAATAATCTGATTTTTTTATTTGTTCTTTTGAAAAAAATAAAAATAAAAACGGAAAGTGGTGATAAAGATTCTTCAGAAAAGTATAAACACTTCTTACGTTGATTTCCTATAAATTGTCATGAAAAAATAGTTCTTTTTGGGGTTTGTACATGTATATTGTTTAATTTATGAAAAAGCTCCTTTTCGTAAACTTGCTCTTAGGAGTGATCTTTTGTCTTTATCTAGAAAATATAAAATTTTGTTTTAAAGAGTGATCTTTCGTATTTATTGAAAAAACATAAAACAAACTTACTTAGTAATAAAACGACATGAAAGAATATATAGTGGATGAAGTGGTCTTTCAATTCATTCATATTTACATAAATGCATTGACAGATTCAATCATGAGATTCCATATTCGATAGAATTCAATATTTTATGGTCGAGCTCAATATATTTGTGCAAAAAACAAGTATATTTACATTGAGTTCTTACAAATTGTCACAAAATAATAATGGAAGAATTCATACCTACCTACTTAGATGCAGTGATATATCCAATCATGTATTTGCGAATTCAATAGAACCCAATATTTTATAATTGAACTCGATGTATTGTACTTATTCAAAAGAATTGTTAGGATATTTTCTCTCTCTTCAATTATCTCCAATAATAAGCTAAGAGGTAATTCAAAGCAAGCTAAGACAAATTATATATAGTCCAAAGGCAAAGTTAAATTAGGAAGTGATTTTCATGTACGCATCATAAGTCATTTTCGGTCTTCTCACCCTTTAGTTGAGAATAAAAAGGAAAACATAGTGCATGTCCTAAGATCGAGATGAGGTTAATAAGTATAAGTAGAATTAGATTTGCATTTCAAAATCCGTTTGCTCAACCCAAATTTCATAACGTTTAAATTTTGAATTTATCACCAATATAAATGCTTTGATTATTTTTGGTATAGTGGCATTTATATATTATGTTAAAAGATAGCGAAATATCATTCTCTAGGTTTGAAATATGAATGAAAGTTATTAAGAGGACGTTGATATATAGCATAAAAAAAACTAATCTTGAATATATAGTATAATTTTCCGCTAAAAGAGTTTCGGATAAACCCTTTTGCTCTCGCCAAGCTCAGACCCTGCCTCTAACTATATCTTCTCGTACCCATGTTCTCTATTGAAAAAAATATTATCAGGCGATCGAGTTCATCTCTAAGGGATGCTAGTTAGCTAGTTAATCTATTAAGTAACTTAATTTGACTTAAATTCTAAAGTGATTGTCTACATCATTATTGGTGTAAAGAATTAAAGAGGTTTTTCTAACTTTTTTGGCGGGAATAAACAAAAACTAGAGTTATTTATACAAAAATATTTCCTACATCTTTTAGAGAATATCTAAGTTATGATCAAAATCAAAATATTCTTCTGCTTTCTAATCATAATTCCTATCGACCGATTAGGTGGAACTAAAAATTTATGCCAGAAAAAATAAAAACATTCTAGAATATCACGGTCATAATTTGAACACATAACCTGCAACAATTTTGAACCTCCTTCACCATTATATTTGAATTTTGTCTTCACATGTCAAGGGAATTTTACTTTATTTGCAATTTACACAGAATAATTTTTTAACGAAAAGCGATTATTTAAGTCGTGATTACAAGAGATCCGCTCCCGAAAGAATCACACGCTTACTTGCGGCTTCTTCACGTTTGTTAATTACAAAGTTGCTTTCGAAGACTAATTTTTAGCTCTCACGCATTTCCATAACCTCTTTTGGATTCTTTCACATACACATGATAACTCTCTACTTTAGGTTCTTCACAATTCACATGCATTTTATGGGAAGTGTAGGGTTACGTATCTCGATTTCGAAATTTATCAATTTGATTTATTGATTATCGATTTATATACGTGTTAAATCGTTATAGAATTTTTACTTATCAAGATATCAATTTTATCGGTTATTGATTGTTATATGTTTAACTATTAACATTTCACACTAAATGATCATTAAAAATCACTTATAAACAAGGTCACAAATCAAATAAATCATGCACATGAATTGACAAATTGCATCTTGTGCTTAGAAGCAAACATTGACACTTTGTAGAATAACCGAGAATATGCGACAGTGAGAAATAAAAGTATGAAACTAAAGGACTTATATACCAAATAGTATATATATAAATGTAATTTTACTATCGGATTATTGATTAATCCATTACAAAAAATAATTCAAACCATTAAAAATCGATCACTTGATATCTAAAAAAAATTAAAACCGTTATTGAACTAGCGCTAAACCAATATTCGATTACCGATAAATTAATAAACTTTTTTTATTCGATTTTGAACAACCTTATCTAGAAAGTGGTGTCAAGTGAAATTGCATCGTTAAATAATTTGACATCTCCATTGAATCTAATAAAATTTATACTTTTTTTATTATGACTATATACGTATCAAATAAGAAAAATATCTTTTGCAAATATTTTAACAAAATTTCTCATATATCAATTTAGGCTATATATAAGCTCAATTTTTTATAGACTGATGAGTAATAAATGAGAGAGTGAATGACCTATCCAAATTTAAACAGATTGGACGGACTATATTTTCTTCTCCAGCTAATTTTATCACCTCTAATTTCAAACTTACTGATATGCAATTACACTTTACACTACTTGAGTGTAGGACTCAAATCCAGGAGTAGCTCAAAGGGAGGCTAGTAAAACATTTATTTTAGGTCCTCAACAAATTGTAATACTGGATTACATAAATTTATTTCCATTTGGAAAATATTAATATTTGTAGAGAAAAAAATATAAAATCTTTATGTATAAAAAAGAAAGAAAGAAAGAATAATTATTTTATTGTAGAATATTTTAGAACTTTAAATTAAATTATTTAAATATTCATATTAATAAATAATTTCTTGTAATAATATCTAAGATAATATATTACAAACATATAATTAACATCTTATTAACATGATTTAACTTCTACCAATATAAATTTATAAATTCATTTGTGATATTGAAGAACTTATGTTTTTTACCCTACTATAAATCTAGACTAAGCTTGAGGGAAGAATTAAATTTTTTCATTTCTTCTCTTTCTCTTCTCAATATTCAATATAACTCGTTTTATCTAATAACAAAAAAGAAAAGAAAAAAACTAAAATATATAAAAGTATTCCATAAACTCTCTTATACTTTTATTTGGAAAACGATGAATTATGAAAGTATCATAGAGATGTATACATGCAATAAGGGGTGATTGACATAAAGTATGTATGTATTTTCTTTGAACTCTCGAGAAATTCATACTTTCAAAAAGAGATATTCAACCGCCCCTAAAACATATAAATTATAATACATGTTAATATATTTTAAAACTATCGTTACATAAAAAGCTAAATTGTTTTCTACTATACTTATTACTAAATACATTTGGATTCATTAGGTATGTTACTGCATGCAATGCACCAAGTATTGCACTAATGATAGAAATAATACAAAATATGCTTTCTAAATAAAATAAATAAGTTAAGATAACTCTTTTGTTCGTTTTCTTTTTTTCATTCCACGGTTAATATGTGAATCTGTAATTTCAAAATTGTTCTTTTTCTAAAAGATTATCAATTTTGTAATGAATGGTTTGTTTCTATTGGATTTATATATATGATATAGCATAATTAATATACAAAAAGTACTGCAAAATGAATGTCACATATTGAGTTTAATCTTAATATATATGGGTATTTGACTCTTCAAATTCGGTTTTTTACTTTTGAAAATGAAACTTGAAAAAGATTCTAAAGAAATAAAAAATAATTAAATGAAAAAAAGAAAAGAAGTTTTGGTCTTTGATGTTGCCAAAACGAAATTATGCAGGAAACTTTCTTATAATTTCTAAGTGTTACTAAGAAAAATCATCATAAATAGTATGTATTACTATTTCTTCCGTTTTAAATTATATGTCGTGTCGCGTGAATTTTAAAAATAGTTATCTCAAATTATTTGTCACTTTAGAAATTCAAGACAAAGTTAATTATTACTCATTTTATTCTTAGTAGTAGTAATTGTTATTGAAAACAACAAACACCTCAAAAGAATATATATTTAATGACGAGAGATTATATCTTAAGAAATAAATAAAGATAAAATAGTAAAAACCCCTCTAAATTAATGTTTTCTTAAAGAACATGTAAATAAGAAACATGACAATAATTTGAAACGGAAGGAGAACTATAAAACATTAGTCAATGGTTGAAAATTTTGGCTTATACAATTTCATTGCTTGTTTCCTTTCATTTTCCATGAATACACGCTTTTCTTTATTCAACGTTACCAAACACATAGAAAAACCCAATATTTATACCCAAAAAAAATCCATAAAATTAAACCATTCTTATTATCTCCATGGGCTTTGTTGATGATAATCCATTTTTACATCAAAAAAACAAATATAATATCAGTAACAAAATCATGATCACTGCCTTAATTTCAATATGTATAGTTGTTTTCCTCATTACTATTCTTCGTATGTACATCAAACGTCGCCAGGCCCAAGGCCGGGTGACAGTCTACACTACTAGAAATACTCGAATCTCCAACTTGACGAGTGTATCGCGGGTTGATCCACCTAAAAATGGTCTTGACCCGACCATTATAACTTCACTACCAAAATTTCTTTATAAGAAAAATGATCATCATCATGATATTATTGAGTGTTCAATTTGTTTGAGTATTATTGAAGATGGTGAATTGGTTAGGTTTTTGCCTAATTGTAAGCACAATTTTCATGTAGAATGTATTGACAAATGGTTCAATTATCACTCAACGTGCCCCGTATGTCGGACCGAGGCGGAACCGCGCTTATTGCCCGAGCCTAGAGAGGGCGTTGTTAGTCGTATGGCGCCATCAACGCCACCTATGGACGGTGGAAACTTGTTTATAGGTGTGAATCTTGAAGAGACTTCATCATCAGGTAAAATATAACTAAAAGAAAAAAATAGGAATTAGTTATGAAATTCTTCGTTAATCTATTACTAACTAGTCAAATATCTAACAAGATTTTTGAAAAAACGATGTTAGATAGATTAGCGATGAATTTTTATTGTTTAGGAGAGAATTTGTTTGTTGCTATTTTTATTTTATATTTTTATGTAGGGAATGGAGCAAGTTCGAGATTGAGCCCGTTTAAAAGGATTATTCTTAGTAGGGAGAGATCATCTCAAAGAATTCTAGCTCAATCTTGTTCTAGAGAAGATTGTGTAGATGATCTTGAGAGTGGCCGATGAAGAATTTAGACGATGCGAGAGATAATTTTTCCCGAAAATTATATCTAAAACTATCAATAGAACAAGTATATCTAAATCTATCTATAATTCTATACGACTTTTTCACACAGATACGCGCCACGTATTGTTGCTATATTTTCTTTAGTAGTACAAACTTTATAGTACAATTTTGCTTGTAAATACATACATACATGATACAGTACTAGGTGAGAGTCGAAACACATTGATTAACTATTTTCTGGCCATACATAGCAATTTTGTATATTTATTTTGATAGAAGGCTTTGTATTGTGTGTTTTTGTATATCAGATGTGAATTCTAAGTAGAAAATATGGTGTGTGATTATGATTGATCATATTCAATTTTTTAAAATTTATTTCCACTTTCTGTTCAATATCTGCATTGAAATCTGACTAGATATATGAATTTGCGCTGAAAAGTCTAACAAAGATTATTTCTTGAGACTCGAACCCGAAATCTTTGATTAGAGATGAAAAAATACATACCATTCCATCATACCCCAGAAATTCATTAGGAAGTTTGGTTCATAGTCTTGTCCACTTATCATTGCTTTGAATTGAACTTAGCCATACGCGGATTCAGGATTTGAGAATTTTACTCCTTAATCCTCACATCATCAAGGTTGAAATTACCAACATCCGATGTAATCTCATAAATGGGGTCTGAAAATGGTACTGTACACAACAGACCTTGCCCCTAGTGTGAAGAGTTAAAGAGGTTGTTTCTGATAGACCCTCGACTAAATAAAGAATTTCCAAATAAGTTGAAAAGGGGAAGACAGATATGGGACAACAAAATAATGTGAAATGGAGAGGAAGGTTGAAATAATATCCCCAAGTCAAAATAATAAAATCCAGAATGAAATGCTAACTATTAAATTAGTAATCCTAAAACAGATTAAAATTTCTTAGAAACACATCATGTGGAATCAAAGTATGGGCAATACTTTTACTAGCCAGCAGTAGAAAAAGTGCTACTAAATAGCATGAAATAGAACACATAGAAGCGACACAACTACAATGGCAATCTCTTATAACACAAATTCCTTTCTGTTCATCTTTCTTCTTTTACTCCTTGTACCTATCAATCATACCTTAAACTCAGATGATTTGGTTTCTGAACTAACTGTCCTTCGTTCTCGATCTTCTACTGGTGTCATTCACCTTTCAAACAGACTACTCTGGCATATTTTATCGGTACCTGTCCCTAGGCCATTCACTCTCATTATATTCTTCGATTCCCAGAAGCTACATTCAGATTCAGAGATTTCACTCCCCAAACTCAAATACGAGTTCTTGGTTCTCTCGTCTTCTTTTCACACAAACAATCCAGATAACAAGAAGTTCTTCTTTGACATTGAGTTTCAAGAATCACAAGCTTCTTTTGCTCTATTTGGTGTCAAGTCTCTCCCCCACATATGTTTAGTACCCCCTTTTGCCATTGATTTCGAAAGGGATTCGATTCAGATGGAGTCCTCTGATATCTCGAGGCATGCTGAATCGATGGCAGAGTTCGTGGAGGCCAAAAGTGAACACAGTGTTGGTCCAATTCATCGACCAGGTTTTATTTCCAAGAAGCAGAGGATGTGTATCATAGCTCTGGGGCTAATCTTGAGTCCATTTCTAGTGAAAAAGATTGTATCTGGGAACACCCTTTTGCACGATAAGAACATATGGATGGCAGGGTCGATTTTCGTGTACTTCTTCAGTGTTTCGGGGACAATGTACAACATAATCAACAAGATACCTATAGCTATGGTTGATAGAGATGATCCAGGAAAACTGGTTTTCTTTTATGACGGATCTGGGATGCAGTTGGGTACTGAGGGGTTTACAGTCGGGTTCTTGTACACGATTTTCGGGTTGTTGTTGGCCTTTGTCACTCATGTTCTTATCCATGTGAAGAACAGGAATATCCAGAGGTTGGTGATGCTTTCGGCAATCTTTGTTTCATTTTGGGCTGTAAAGAAGGTATTTTACCTGTATAACTGGAAGACTGGGTTTGGTCATATTTATGGGTGAACTGTTTGGCTGATGCACAATATGTAAGAGAACTATATCAGTTTATACTAGTTGTTACATGTTAATCGACTCAATTCAAACAAACTGGTCATAAGTTAAAAAGATAATGATAAAAAACACACCTGAAGTATCAATTATTCGAGATGTGTTTCAATAAATAGTTGGTGATAATTCAAGACTTCAGGTAGAAATGCAAGCACATGATAGTTCAGGTATGAAACTCGCAAAAAAAGTAATATTTAGGCGTGTTTTTAACCATTATCTCTAAGTTAAAAACACAGTACATAAAAACATGTCTACATTGATAATCATGTACAAAAATTGCATACCCGTGGGTATTGTCTCCCTGCATTTGTCCAAGTAATGTTCTCCTCTTCGTATCCACATATAAACCTTAGAAACACAATATATAATTTCCAATTGTATGATGTCATCGATAAAGTGAGACAGACTAATAGCTTACAAAACTGATTTTCTATACATGCCGAATGCAATGAACTTGAAGGCGAAAAGATGTGCTGCAGTATCCAACTTACTGGTCAATTTGATCAACCGAGATAGTCAAAAGTTCAAACGAGCACTTAATAACATGATACTTCGAGTGCTGGTGCAGGACTTAATAGTTGTCACAATCCCGTCTCCAGATAGATGTATGTAAGAATCATTGTAACGAAGAACGTCAACAATCAGCAAGTTGGACCTTCAGAAACATACTGGAGCACAACTGCACTCCGGAGTTAGATCAAATAATCATGGTTGGGAGACAACGAAAAAAAGAGGAACAATAATCCTGGGATCAATTCTCAACGCGAATGTCTTCTTTTGGACCTGGATCGGCGATATAATTTTCGGGAAACCAGAAAAATAATGATAAGGGCCACCTGTACAAGTAACAGTATCTTCAGACCTGCAGTGACCATCAAATAGTTGCCACATCAGATGGTTCACAGTTCATGTCAGCGGTTTAAGAAAAAGGGAGGAGAATAGATTACCTTTAAGTCTCTGAGCCGAGTCAGCCGTATTGACCCCATTAGCATTTCTTCCACCAATTCGATCGAGATGTTTTCTTCTTGAGCGATATCTTCTAGTTTGATAAGAAAAATCCCCACCCATTATGCAGGTATTGGGGCAATTGACGTTACTATCATACTCATCACTTCCGTCACAACAATCTGAAAATATCTTAAATCAGCAAGCAAGACCGAAACCACAGGGTACAGATTAACAAATTAATAACTGATATGCCCAAAAAGGGAACACCTGGATAAAACAGGAAAGGGGGGAGAGAGGCATATTCTAAAGCATTTAAGTCCTTAATTACAAACTCAGTGATAAGGCGGTCACAGTGATTAAAAGATTCTGTAGAAGACTCTGCCTCAAGCGAATGAACGAGGCTTAAGTCCATATTCTAAAGCATTTAAGTCCTTAATTACAAACTCCGTGATTAAAAGATTCTGTAGAAGACTCTACCTCAAGCGAATGAACGAGGCTTAAGTAATAATTTAGGACTAAGAAAATAAGTCTTCAAACATATCCACATGGTTTGTTCTTCAATGAAATGCAAATGGCAAATCCCGCTTACAAACATGTACATGTCAGGTACATGGATGAGATAACTTGCCCTTAAAAACAGCAGATGATTTTACATGAAGCAACAACAAATCCATGATACACGGATCCTTCACTTGCCTTGCCGTATTCGCGTTGAACAGGTATGATAACTGATAAGGGTGTGGGTGTTTCGTGCAGATTATTCAAATACACGTGAAATTAGCAAAACAAACTTAACTTACCCATCCCTGATACGAGCATATACCCCATTTCAATACGTACACATAAATGATCCGTGTATCATAGCAACAAATAAGCCTCAGGTAAGAGGACAAACTTTTCAATAACACATGAATGGAAGCAAAACTCATTGTATAAAATTGATTCTAAAAAAGAACATAATAGCTTAACCAGGAGTGCTTACCACAAATATCATCATTCACACGAGAAGAGAACAGAAATTTTGGTGTACTGCCCACATTCCTGCAATAAAATTTTCCATCTGGACACGCAGACGTTCCTGTCAAAGGAGAGTTATTTAATTGACAAGAGAACTCAAACAAATATATGTCAATGTTTTATAGGTTTCAAAACTGCAAAACCATCAAAAGTAAACTTTACTAGTAGTGCATCCAACTGCTCAAAGCACTTTCACGCCCATCATATCTAATGGAGCTAGTCTAAGCTAACATTTCAGAGTTACTACTAGAGCTCTTGTCTGAAAAGCCATGCAAAACTTATAACTGCTAAGATATATATTTGAAGATTCATCGACTGCGCAGCAAAATAATTTTAGGCTAGCCTATGTAAGAAATGGCATATTCTAAGTGGCCTGTCTCCAGGTTAAGATTACCGGTGTTGGCATTTTTGGTAGATAACATCAATTCTCCTATGTTAATGCTACCATTCTCCCTCTTACAATCAAAATGTTAATTATATTAAATGGAAGAAATGACAGAAAATGACACTTATTTTAGTGCTGACCGTGATAAGAGCAGTAGCGAATTTAGGATTTTTAGAACACGGTTGCACCACTAAAAAAAAGAAGGAAAAACTTATTTAGTGGGAATTAATCCTTAGTCCTCCGGGTAAATAACTCAACTTTCAACTAAGTGCACCATTTAGACTTCTTGTAACATGGGTGCTAGAAGTTAGTTAGTTGAGCATTGTCTCGCTTATTACTCTTTACTATTAGTAGTATTACTTTGTTAGTTTCTTTGTCCTTTGAGTTTGGTTATTATTTGTGTTTTTCTTTTACACTGAGATTATCGTTATAGCTTGTTATGACTAATTATTTGAGTTTTTCTTTTACATTGAGATTATCGTTATAGCTTTTTATGACTATTATCTAGGATGATTTGTCATATAGACATCTTGTCTATAGTACTTTGCCATGACTGTCTTCATTTAGTTATTTCTCCCATTACTACTTTGAACTGGTTTTTCTAGAGCCGAGAGTCTATCGGATAAAAACACCTCTACCTCTAAGGTAATGCCATATTGGTTAAGGTCTGCATTCATTCTACCCCTTCAGACTACTTTGTTTGCAGGATGGCTGCCAGCACGTAATATTATACTAAATTTAGAAAATATATACATAAAATATCTAGTTTTACGGAGAGACCAATGGTTCACTTGCCCCAATTTAATTAGAATGCATTGATCTTCTAATTGAAATATCAATACAAGGTAAAATTGCTTACCGGGCTCATCAGTTCCATCGATACAATCGCAAAAATCGTCGTTGAGCCGATCTTTGGTAAAGGAATTAGATCCATCTTTGCATTTAATCACATCAGTAGCATAGTACTTCTCATCTGCAAAACCATAACTGTTAAAAAAAAATGAAGAAATTTATTAAAATATATAGAGAGATTTACGCAGTATGAGAAAAACCTAGAGGATGGATTCCGATGGGCAAATCGGTAGAGGCATCGGAGACGACAAAGCAGCTGAGGAGAAGAAGACTTGTAAGCAGAGTGAGAGTCGTCGTCTCCATTTTTGGAGTTTTCAGAAGAATTGAGGACTGAATGTATTTAATTTTAGAATTTTAGTGAGCTAGTGGCTTTTACTGCAATTGACCTGCCAAAAAGTTGTTAGTTTTGGAAAAGGATTAAAAATATTTTTGAATTATGCGAAATTGAATAGAAATATCGTTAGTTAATAGTTTCATCTAAAATTATTCTTGTTATCAATATTGAAGTGGCTTTATTTCTAGAGTTAATAGTGAAGTGGCTTTGTTTCTAGAGTTATGATTTGAAGAGCAAATTTGTGCTAGGTAGGACTTGTTGGATCATTTGGGAAGTTTGGACATGCCCTGCAAGTTTTGTTCGTATGGTGGCAATTTTGATAAGTCTTTTTGATATGCTAGTCGGATCTAATTCTCTTGAAGTATTATCCTAAATGTGTATTGATTTATTATCAATGGAGACATCTCTCGATGAAAAGGCCAATAAAGAAAAGTCCTTGTAAAACTTGAGTTTGGAATATAATTTTGAAAATCTTTTTTGTAAAAAGTAACAATAATAATAATAATAATATACGAAGAAAAACTATAAGAGCCTGTTTGAATTGACTTATTTTAAGTGTTTTTTAGTCAAACAGTTTTAAAGCATTTTTGAAATGTTTAAATAAAATAAAAATTATAAACATTTAATTTTAAGCTAAAATGATAAAGATAAATCAAAAATTAAAAATCAATCTAAATAGCCTCCAAATAAATATTTTAGAATTTTTCATAAGCTACCTGACACAAATTCAGGAAGAAAATAAATTTCATTTCTTCATATTAGTAAAAATAATAATAATGTATATAATCTTCAATTGTCATAAGGTCTACACATGTGTTTGCCTTCCTTTCTCACGTGTCTAAGAGTAACTCGATTGGCTTTTAATAAATATTTACAATCTTCACTAACCAAAAGAATGATATTATGTCTTCATTTATGATAAGCTCGATAATTAAATGGAAAGTTTGTTTCTACTTTCAATTCTTAATATTTCTTCTTCTTCCTTTTTTGGCTAATGTTAGCCAAAAATAAAAATAAAAATTGACCTTTCATACTAATATGATTTTAACCTTTCATATTAATAACATAGTTTGAATTTTTTCAGTAATATAATCCTAACAAATTACGTCAGAGAAAAAAAGAAAAAAAATATCAATCAAGATAATTAAATATCATGAAATAAGTTAAAATTCATAATAGTGTCTTTTTGATGATATTATAAGGTCTTTTAAAAAGAAGGGACATAAGATCATTTGTGAAAAAAAGTTGAGTAACACTAAAATTCACCTCTAGTCTCTAGAAGCTTTAATACAAATATAATTCTTATTTAAATTTATAAAAAAAGAGTGAGAAAAAAGATTAAAAAGATCACTTGCCTAAGTTTTCTATCCAAGTAAAATCACATCATTTCAGATGATAGAATAACTAGCTCCGATAATAAAACTTCAAAAGAAATATATTTTTTTAAATTCAAAAAATTGAGTTACAAGTTTAGTAGTTTTTACAAACTCTATAACAAAAGTCACCTTAATATTATTGATTTTCTTATTACGATTTATTTATGTTCTTACCATTCTCGAATAATTCTAATTTTATTTTATATTAATAGAAACTTTGCTGACCTTATCCTTTTCTAGTACTATTTTTTGGGCAATTGTTATTTACAAACATCAATTTTTCATCTACGAATGCATGTGTTTGTAAGAATTGCAAAATCTTGAAGGATGACCGATCTCAGTAATTTGCATCCTAGTCAAATCAAAATCGCTTTCAAAATTGTAATTCGACACGGCACGACTTTATAGTCAATAGTTTTAAAATTTTATTGTTTATTTAATCACTATCAATATTATAATATTTTTTCAACAATTTAAGAGCGATTTTACATAAAATATTAGTCAATGACTAAGTATTACTACTAGTCACATCCTAGTAATTTTATTCGATTTCCTTCATTTTAATTTGTTTGTTCAATTTTGGATTAACACAAAATTAGATTATAAAAAAGATTTTTAAATTTTGTGATATTTAATTAATTAAAAATATCTCAAATAAACATAATTCTCTTTAATATTACGATCTTAAATATATTAGGTGAAAATTAAAATTAAAAAATAATCAAAAAATTAATAATTATTTTTTAAATAAACTAAAAGAAAAAAGGCAAACAAACTGAAATATAAACTAATTATTATATTAATATACTCCCTTCACCCTTCGTCTCATTTTATATGATTTACTTTCCTTTTTAGTCCGTCCCAAAAAGAATGACACATTTTTATATTAAGTAACAATTTAATTTTAAAATACTTATTTTACCTTAATGAAATGATTTATAATCATATAAATATTTATCACTTATTTTAGACCATAAATTATAAAAATCTTTTTTTCTTTCTAAAACTTCATATCAAATTAAATTAACTCATATAAAATGGGACGGAGGGAGTAATATTTGTCCTCGTAAGTCGTAATATGGGACCAGATAAGGCCTTATTTGTATAGGATAAGAATTATACAATCATATCTAGTAGCAGAAACAGATTGCGTGGCACGTTTTCCAAGAAAATTATTATTCATGTGCAAATTTATTTGTTTATTGACAAATAAATTATAAGCAATATACCATTCAATATAAAGTGAAAGAGAGTTCTTTCCACAATCAAGAAACACTTTATTTTCACATAATACGAGAAATACTTTATTTTTCACATAAAACAAGATGAATAAAATAAAAAAAACCCACAAAGTAATTTTTGGTTTTGCATTAAAACAAGAGAATATGAGAATAATTCCAACAAAGAGTATCTTAGAAACTAATTTATTTATTTATTTAAGTTATTTGATTACCAATAATTAAGTGATCTACTTACATACATTCTTTTTAATAATATGAAATTGTGAATGCATATAATTTAAAAACTCACACGAAAATGTCATATCAGTATGGTTTTTCACCAAACTGCATTTACATTATATCTATTAATTAATGGTGACTGTTTTATAACCAATTGATAGTTCATTTAAATAGTATTTATTATTAGTTTCAAAACCAAAAGGAATTCTTAGATGTTCCCTATTAGCATAATTAAAGCATATATTGCATAATATACTATTACTAGGTAATTTTTTTTAAAATCTAATTTATATCATAAGACAAAGTATCTAGCGATCTTTTATTAAAAGATAAAAAACCCTACGAACAAGTATAAGCAGTGAGGGCTAGGCCTTATCTTACCAATCCTAATGAAATAACGAGCTTTTACTAATTAACAAGTGTGAAGAAAATAAGAGCCAGAGAGAACTAGATATTTTATAATTATTACAAAATTTGTAATATACTCTATGATGATATTACAAATTATTACTTGGCAAATTCAATTATAGTTTCACTATTGTTAGTACTTAGTAATTACCTCTCGAACAAGTTAGTATTGTTTTTAGATTTTATTTTATTTTAAATGTCTAAAATAATATTCATTGCGTCTTAATTTATATGACTCATTTTCTTTTTAGTTATTTAAAAAAAGGCACATTTTATATTTAATAACAATTTTTACTTTAAAATACTCATTTTATTCTTAATAAAATAATTTAATAAAATAATTTATAAATAACTTATTTCATACCATATGGAGATATATATATTTTAAAATCTTGAATTATGTGCCAAGTAATCTACTCCCTCTATCTCTTTTTACTTGTCAAATTTTGACTTGACACACTTATTAAGAAAAGAATGATTTGTATAGTGAGTTTATCATTTTACCCCTATTGATTAATATAATCTTAAACATATTTACTCACTATATTTTTCAAAAACATTAACTCAATGTTAAAAATTGAGGGTATAAAAAAATTATCCTTTCTTGATTTGTCAAAAATGACAAGTAAAAAAGGAAAATCCAATTAGGAAATACTCCCTCTATCCCATTTTAACTGAATTTGCAAGGCAATACACATATATTAAGAAAAATATTCAATGACATAATTTAAATCATAATTTTTACTATTGACCTTCGTGAAATCATAAATATTATTTTGTAAGTACTGCAATTTATCTCTTAGAAAATATCAAATTTTATTTTTAAAAAATGACAAATATGGAGAAAAATTCAAATATTTATCTTAAACTTTAAATAATTTAACTATTTTGAGTAATAAAAAAATCTCAAAAATTCAACTAATATAAAATCTTTTTTTCTTAAATTCCATGGCAAGTAATCTAATTATTTTTTGACCAAATGGTGAGTTTTTCAAACTATGATGCTCATCTTGTCCTCAAAGTCACACATGTCATACCACCATTCTACACTCTATTTAAACTTTATTTTCTTCTTCAAAAAAACTTTCTTTAGATCCCCTTTCATAAGAAAAATTAAATCTTTACCATTTTCAAAGTCCCTTCCTTTTTACCCTTTTTCCCCTTTTCTTGATTTGATCTATCAAGAATGCAAAAATCCAATTTTTCATCAATGGAGAAAGTGAATTTCAGAACCAAAATCATCAACAGACACCTAAATCAAGAAACCCCATCACCCAATTTGATGCTCCAATCAATCCCATGTCTCAACTACAACCCACCTGAGCTTTCAGAACCCTCAGCCATTTTTGACACAAAAGAGATGAGAAAACTCATGGATGGTCATAATTTTGTGGAAAGGGACTGGCTTTTTGGTTTAATGTTACAAAGCAATCTGTTTAACCCTATTGAAAGAGGTGGAAAAGTGTTTGTTTCACCTGATTACAATCGATCTAAGGAACAACAAAGGGAAATCACCATGAGGAGAATTGGGTACCTTCTTGAACATGGGGTTTTCAAGAAATGGCTTACTGGTAAAGGACCTGAAGACGAGTTGAGGAAATTGGGTCTTTTGGATTGTCTTGGCATCTTTGATCATTCACTTGCCATCAAAATTGGAGTTCATTTTTTCCTATGGTATGTTCTTCTTTTTTTTTTCTATTGTGTTGGTTTTACTTTATCCATTGGTTAGGTAGACTTATAACTTTGAGAACCGCACCCTAAAAGCTAGCTATTCATATAGGAGAGCCCAAGATGGTATAAATCCCACATACCAATACCTTTTAGTGGACCATAACAAACTACCAAACTCGGTCCCTCATGGTTCCACACTGGGTAGCTTTCAGTCTACCACGAGTAGGTAGCTTTGTTATAAGTGTATAAAAAATGTTTATACACAAATATGAATTAAATCGTCTGTTTATACACAAAAGTATAAATTACATGGTGTAAATATTTTTAAAAATAGACATAAAACCTAATTTTCCCATAAAATAATCTTTGACATTTATCCCGTGATTATTAGAGCCTGTTTGGATTGACTTAAAAATTGGTCAAATTTAATTTTAAATCATTTTTAGCTTTTTTCGACTTAAAAGTCATTTAAGTATAATTTTTTATTTTTTTAACTTAAAAACTTTTTTTTAAGTAAATCCAAACAGGCTAGTATACCCTCACAAACCAACTCGCTCGCTTCGACCCTTGCCCCGATCCATAGCCCTTGGAGCAAAGCTCCCTTGTAGAAGGACTCCCACTTCAATTTCACCTCCCTAACCCCTATCTTAAAGGGAAGAAGGTTGGTTATCTCCGGAAGGAATTCAAACCTAGGGAGATAGGGGAAGGGCCCAGCCCAATAGGGACAGCACACCCCCAACTTCAAGCGCACCTCTGTATCGACTGAATCACTCTTTTGGTTCACCTACCCCACCAGCCACCAAGATTGAATTTTCAACATTTCTCATAGAAAATTCAATCACTAGCATTTTCCAAGTTTCTTTTTTTTCCCCTCTACTCATTTCTGTTCTCTTGATTTCTCATACAAAATCATCACTTCAAAACTCTCAATAATGGAATAATCCAATCTTTTGTCTTCTTCAATGGAGAAAGTGAATTTCAGAACAAAAGTTCTCAGCAGACACCTAAATCAAGAAACCCCATCACTCAATTTGATACTCCAATCACTCCCATGTCTCAGCTACAATCCACCTGAGCTTTCAGAGCCAGCTGCTGTTTTTGACATTAAAGAGATGAGAAAGCTCATGGATGGTCACAATTTGGAGGAAAGGGACTGTTTTTTTGGTCTGATATTACAGAGCAAACTTTTTAACCCTGTAAAAAGAGGTGGAAAAGTGTTTCTTTCACCTGATTACAGTCAATCTAAGGAACAGCAAAGGGAAATTACCATGAGGAGGATTGAGTACCTTGTTGAACATGGGTTTTCCAAGAATTGGCTGACTGTTAAAGGGCCTGAAGATGAGTTGAGGAAATTGGCTCTCTTGGATTGTCTTTTTATCTTTGATCATTCTCTTTCCATCAAGATGGGTGTCCATTTCCTCCTATGGTATGTTTTTTGCCATTATGTACCTAGTGCAGCAACACTCGACTACCTACTAACCGTTTATTCTAATTTTCGATTTCCATACCTTTATATTTATTAGTAAGTTGAAATTCAGTCATGTTCTATCTAATCACCTCCCCCAGTTCTTCTTTGGCCGACCTCTACATCTCCTGACTCCTCTCCTGACTCCTGATATAGCCACCCGGTCACACCTTTTTACTGACGCATCTACGCACCTCCTCTTCACATGCCCGAATCATTTTAGTTTCGCCTTTCTTATCTTGTTTGCCACGGGGGCCGCTCCCACCTTATCCCTTATAACTTCATTTCTAATCATATCTCTTGGATGTGCTCACACATTCATCTAAGGATCCTCATCTCCGCTACATTCATCTTTTGGACGTGGACATTCTTGGTTGGCCAACACTATAGAATTTGCCCTTAAGTCTTACTAGCACATTCTTATCATAGTACCTCAGATGTGAGCCTCCATTTTGCCTACCCGCTCCAATACGACATGCGACAACAACATCAATCTCCCCATTTTCTTGGATTATGGACCCAAGATACTTGAAGCTCCCTTTTTTGGGTATGATTTGTGCATCAATCGTCACTTCCACCTCCGCTTCATGCATTACATCACTGAACTTGCACTCCAAGTACTCTGTTTTAGTCCTGCTTAACCCGAAAACTTTAAGAGACTAGGGTGTGTCTCCAAACTTCTAGCCTATCGTTAACTCTACCGCGCTTTTCATCAATCAATACAACCTAAGAGACATTGAATTTTTATGTACAGACATTCTATGTTATAATTTCCGTCAGACTTCCGAGGTATCTGCATACCAGTGAGTTTTCTTGAAAAGTACATGATTGGACGATTTTTATGTTGGTGATCAACTATTGCACGAAAAAGATAAATTTAGGAATATTTATAAGAAGAACCTAAGTGGATGAAATTTATTGTAGAGACAATCTTGATTGGTTGGTTGTCGTTGCATAAATTGAATTTCCAGGTTAGCAGAATATCATTGAACTTTTTGGTTGATTGATTCAGGGGTGGTGCAATCCAGTTTTTTGGTACCAAACGACATCACGATAAATGGTTGAAGGACACAGAGGATTACGTGATTAAAGGTTGCTTCTCGATGACAGAGTTGGGGCATGGAAGTAATGTATGTGAAAGTTGTTTAAGTATATAGTACATAACTTTAGAAAGTAAAAATATTGTCCATTGTTTCTGCCATTCTAACTGAATATATTTGCAAGTACCTTTCAGGTTCGAGGTATCGAAACAGTCACAACGTATGATTCAAGCACAGGAGAGTTTGTCATAAATACTCCATGTGAATCAGCTCAGAAGTATTGGATTGGGGGCGCAGCTAATGTAACTATACTCCCTCTCGAAAACAATTTTGGCATGTTTATTTGATTGATGTTTTTCGTTTGTCAACTTGCTAACTCTTGCTTGAGCCTCATTCTAAATTGACATCATTTCTCTTGACCGTATTGTAGCATGCTACACATACAATAGTTTTCTCTCAGCTCATCATTGGCGGGGAAAATCAAGGTGTCCATGCTTTTATCGCTCAGATCAGAGATGAAAATGGAGACATTTGTCCAAACATCCGCATAGCTGATTGTGGTCACAAGATTGGCTTGAATGGTGTTGACAATGGCCGAATCTGGTAGAGAAGAGCTGTACTTGAACTTGGCTTTAAGTGTAGTAAATTGTATTAAAAGTTTATGGCTTCATTTTGGTGGTTAGGAGCTAAGCTCTTTGTGAATTCTCATTTTCCAGGTTTGACAATGTCCGGGTACCCAGAGAAAATTTGTTAAATTCAGTGGCGGATGTTTCTCCAGATGGGAAATATCTTACTGCTATCAAGGACCCTGACCAGGTAAACTTAATTCGTTTAAGGCAATGATTCCCGATTATTTTGTTGTGCTTGATTAATGCAAGTCGTTTCGAAGGATATTTTTATCTATTAGTGATTCTTTACGATCATAGGATATTGTTACAGTTTTGACAGTTCGTCAAGAAACATTGATGAGAATAATGCTAACTAGATTTCGACAATTTGTTCTCAGAGATTTGCAGCATTTTTGTCCCCTTTGACATCTGGCCGTGTGACAATTGCAGTTAGTGCAATTTACTCCGCAAAGGTATGACAAGCAACAGTTGCTTCTACAGACGTAATTTGTTTACCACTCATAATATTTTTGTGGCATCTTATTTTTCTTGTCATGCTTTGTCAGATTGGTCTGGCAACTGCGATAAGATACTCGCTGACAAGAAGTGCATTTTCAGTTACTCCTAATGGACCTGAAGTTCTTATACTTGATTACCCAAGTCATCAACGACGACTTCTTCCTCTTCTTGCAAAAACGTATATGCTCACTGAAATGCACTAAAAAAATTTCTACCATGCATTCTTTCCTTCGTCCTCTGTGTACTATTACTCTTTGTTTATGATTTTTCCCCTTTATTTTGTTTTTTCGACAGCAATACATCGATAAAATAACCAAAAACTGTTTGTTGTTTTCTCTTTTAAATTGAAGTATTATTTTTAACCTTTCAAATGTCTATTTTGTCACTCCGTAGTTAACTTTCAGGCTGTAAGTATGTATAGAAACTCTTCTATGCCTGCTAGTTGGAACTTGTTTTATAATAAGCCTTTTAAGAATGTGGTCCAATTTTTTCCCTGTACTAATTTTTCGTGTTTTTCTTATAGTATGTTCTCAGAGTCACTTAAGTTAGATCAATTCCCTCCACCCCCTCGGGGCCAATTCTTTTCTATTTTCAGCTACTGTACTTCTGCAATATTATCATAATTTGTTTTTTCTATTTTCAGCTACTGTACTTCTGCAATCTTATCATCATTTGTTAAAACATACCGTGCAATCTGTCATTTAGGCACTCATCTACATATAATATATTGTCAGCTATGTCGGTATAACTTTATGGTCTCCCTAGTTAATTAATCCAACTTTGTCTCTTCACAGATATGCTATGAGCTTTGCTGCTAACCACTTGAAAATGATGTACGTCAAGAGGACACCTGATATGAACAAAGTTATTCATGTTGTTTCAAGTGCATTTAAAGCTACTGCAAGTTGGCATAACATGCGAACTCTTCAGGTAGTATGCACAGGAAAAACTTGAATTTTTATCGATTAGCTTTCTTCCGAACAATATAAGATTCTTTAAATATTTAATCAGGAATGTCGTGAAGCCTGCGGAGGCCAAGGGCTGAAGACTGAAAATAGGATTGGCCAGCTAAAAGGTGAATATGACGTGCAGTCTACTTTCGAGGGTGACAACAATGTTCTTATGCAACAGGTATGGTAAAAAAGCTATTAGTTTTACGAAGTATAGTACATGTGTAGGTCATTGATTAGGGTAGAAGGTTAGTAGGCGGCCAATGTTTTCACACTTTATGTGGGAGAGATAGGGGGTTAGCCTCCTCCTCTCCTCATTAGTAGTATTATTTAGTAGTCGCTTAGTCTCTTATTCTTCGATGTGTATTACTATTGGGGTAGAAGGTTAGTAGGCAGCCGATGTTTTCACACTTTATGTGGGAGAGATAGGGGGTTAGCCTCCTCCTCTCCTTATTAGTAGTATTATTTAGTAGTCGCTTAGTCTCTTATTCTTCGATGTGTATTACTATTAGGGTGGAAGGTTAGTAGGCAGCCGATGTTTTCACACTTTATGTGGGAGAGATAGGGGGTTAGCCTCCTCCTCTCCTTATTAGTAGTATTATTTAGCAGTCGCATAGTCTCTTATTCTTCGATGTGTATTACTATCTGCTGCTGCATTTTCTTTGTACCTTGCTATTTTACTGTCATATTTTTCTTGCAATTCTGCTTCAAAAACTTTCCTTTTGAGCCGAGGGTCTATCGGAAACAACCTCTCTAACCCAACAAAGGTATAGGTAAGGTCGGCAAACATCCTCCCTCCCAAACCCCACTTGTGGGATTACACTGGGTACGTCGTTGTTGTAGTACATATGTAGTTTCTTCTGACTCGGATAAAAATGAAACAGTAACATTTCTTCCGTGAATCTTTTGTGATAAGAATTTATAACTCTCAAGAGCATGTATGGTTCTTTGACTTGAAAAGTTGATAGGATCATAGATTTTTGCAGCAGCGTTAGGTGAAAGGAGATATGCATTGACCTATTCTACACGCACGTTATTGATGATCTCTTTGCATAGACACTAGGTAACTTTGTTTGATGGGAAAATTGTAATGGCAGGTTAGCAAGGCACTTTTTGGGGAATATGTGGCAGCCAAAAGGAGTAAGAAGCCGTTCAAAGGATTGGGATTAGAACACATGAACACCTCTCGCCCCGTCATACCTTCACAATTCACAAGTTCTACAATGAGGCAAGCCCAGTTCCAGGTAACAAAGTTTTTGTTTCTTTTTTCATTTTAGATGAATCATTTATCAGGTCAGAGTCAGAAGTCTGATTGCCTTTATTCCAGAATGACATATTCTGCCTACGGGAACGAGACCTCTTGGAACGTTTTGCTGCTGAAGTTTCGCAATGTCAGGCACAGGGAAAAAGCAGAGAATATGCTTTTACTTTGGTAAACATACTCTTCGTTTTAATTCTTCTCTTATTCAGCTTGTATTGGGTGCTTGCATATAACAAATCAATGTTTTCCCCTCGACAGAATTATCAGCTTGCTGAAGACCTGGGGAGAGCCTTCTCAGACCGAGCAGTTCTCCATACTTTCCTCGACGCAGAGGCATCCGTCACATCTGGCCCCCTTAAGGTAAGTCTTTCAGATCATTTTTATAGTCGTTAGACACTACTATTTAACTAAAGAGGGGTAGGTGCAGTGGACAAATTCATGAAACTTCTCGCTGCTAGGAAATAATCAGAATGTTCGACCTTTGCATGCGTAATGAGAATGTGAAAATCGAGTTTCCTAATGTCGTATGTATAAATATCAAAACCGTGTTGTGTTCAGCCGTGAATTCTCTTGCAGAACGTTTTGGATCTCGTCAGATCGATGTATGTTCTGGTCACCCTAGAAGAGGATGCTGCATTCCTCCGATACGGATACCTGTCGATTGACAATGCTGCAATAGTGAGAAAAGAAGTTGCAAGTCTATGCAGTGAACTAAGGCCACATGCACTTTCCTTGGTCAGTTCCTTCGGCTTACCTGACGCCTTCTTGAGCCCGATAGCTTTCAATTGGGTTGAAGCCAATGCTTGGTCTGCTGAACGAAAGTAGCTCGTCGTTAGTAGATTACTAGTTACTACAAGATACTACATAGATTTAAAAGATGTCACAACATGGCTTGTTCTTGCAACTTATGTGCTTGCCATGAATAACCAAGCTATTTACCATTGTTCTTTCTCAAAAAATAAGTACATTTCACCTTTTATCTTTAATCATGAAAGACAGATAGTTTTACTCATAGAAAGTGTTGCTGTCTGTGTGTAGATGCTCATTAAGATATTATGACATTTGAGCAGAACTACGGGTTTGGCAAAACTCTGTTCGTGTGAACCCTGTAAATTGTCCTTTCTAGAATCTAGAACTCATAAGTCATAAACTTAAAATCCTAGTTCCGTTGTGTTGGCCTTGTTAATACCATGGAGCAAGAGCAGTGAATTGATATCTCTGTAGTGGTCATTGCAGTACAACAAATAACATTAAGCTAATTTCATATTCCAAAGCCAATTTATGGCTTAAATATTTGGGGAATTTTTTTCCAAATTGATTTATTTTCCTCTAATTCAAGGAAAGTGACTTCATACATAAAGTAAGGAAAACATTTTTCAAACTCTCTTTCAACCTCCCCATTCTCGATTCGGGACTCAAGTTCTGACTCTTGATCCAGATCTAGTGTCATATTATTTGTCTAGATTATACTTCAATGTTCTTGGAACAATATTCTTTTTTGTACTAACCCACAACAATAACAATCTAGTGAAATTTCACTAAGTGGGATCTGGGGTGGGTAGAGTGTACGTAAACTTTATCATTATCTTGTGGAGGTAGAAATGTTGTTTTTGAAAGACTCTTGGCTCAAGTGCATCAAGTTCAAGTAAAAGAAGAAGCATAACAGTTAATAAGAAAAGCATTGTAAAGTCTATAAGAAAGAAACAATAACAACTAAAATAATGACAATCGAAACACAATAAACAATATAATGCAAGACCTACAAGGGTACGTCTAGTACTACGACAGGTACTAACAAGCATAAATCTTTGCAAGACAAGACAATATTTTACCCCTACTAACCTTCTGCCCTAATACGCGACCTCCACTCCTTCCTATCTAGAGTCATGTCCTCGGTATATGAAGTTGTGCCATGTCCTGTCTAATCACGTCTCTCCAATATTTTTCGACCTAGCTCTACCTCTCTGCGTACCCCCTAAAACCAACTTGTTGCACCTCGTTACTAGGGCATCAACGCACCTCCTCTTCACATGCCCATACTATCTCAATCTTGTTTTCCTTATCTAGTCCGCCACGGAGGTCACTCCCTCCTTCTCCCAGATAACCTCACTTCTAATTTAGTCACTCCTAGTATGCCTACACATCCATCTCAACATCCTCATATCCGCAATATGCATCTTCTAAGGGTAGCAGATCTTCAAAGCTGCCAATAGGGGCAAGTGTAGTGTTGGAGTTATAGGTTCATTCGAGACCAGAAAACTTAATTCAGATCTTGTATATGTGATAAAAAAAAATTTGACTAAATAACTGTAAATTTTAAATGATCGATAGAATTTCGAACTCAAACTCATAAAGTTCAAATAAAAGAACAATCAAATAAACTCACAAATTGGTCACGAACGATTATATACATCTTCTGTAGTCATTTTGTCTAGTTCTCATCCTCCAATCACAATAAAGTTGTGTCTATTGATACGAGGGTTGACTATCTAAATCTTCCCTTCTCAAATAATTAAAAAGCAAGTCAGTACAAGTTAATATCTTAAATGGTCATTCACATTGATGAAATAACGTAACAAAATAACAAAAAATGATTTCTAGGAATAAATTCCAAAGAGACATGGAAAAAAAGGAGACTATTTTTGGAAAAATATTAATATTGCACTTGAAAAACTCTGATTTTGGTAGTTGGGGATTTATTCTTGTAGTTGGATAATTAATTGCATTGTTTTTTAAGGTTTTTTTTTTTTTTCGATTTCTCATCTGTTGTTTATCTGATATCTTCACTAGAACCCGACTATATTGAGATTTACGCCGCGTATGGCCTCATTTGGGGGAAAACGCTCTTTATCAAGAATTTTTTCATATTCAAGGCTCGAATTCGAGACTTCTAATTATAAAATTAGGAACAATCACACTCACTGTACCATATCTTTTGGTGATGTTTTAAGTATTTTAGGTCACATTGAAATGTCATAATGTGTGTATTTAAGGGTAGTAAAGTTAGTAGGTGGGTTGGTGTTGCTGATAAGGATATTAAAATGTTCTTGGGAAAGTTGATGTAATATAATATTGTGTCAATGATACAGTTCGATCGATTATTCAATTATATCGTATAATTTTTCAATTAATTTATTGTGCATAATTAAATTTAATTTTTTCAAAATCATCATTGATCATTTCGATTACTCTTCTTATATTGGTATGATTCAATAAATTTTTAATATTTTTTTCTTCAAATCATCTTATTTAAGAGCTAGGCGCATTGTTATTATAATTAATCAGACCAATAAATATTGAATGAATCGTTGAGAACTTATTTATGTAAACTACTGGGTTTTGATTAGATGCTGTTAGATTCAATATTCTTGATGGGCTCGACCAAAAAAGTAGCTTTTAAGTAAATATAAAATAAAAAGTCAAACTAAAATGACTTTTATTTCAAAAAATAAAAAGCAAGGAAAGTCCTACTTTTGATTTTTAACTTTTTAAAGTCATTTAAACTTATTTTAATTTATTTTTAACTTTGCCAAACAATCCCAAAAGCTAAAAATGACTTAAAAGTAGGTTTGATCAACTTTTAAGTCATGGAATGGCAAACCTTACTAGTTTATTAGTTATTAAGGGTACACTTTAATTTATTTACATTTAATAAATACAGTTTTAATTTTTTTGCCACTAACAATGGGACCCACACGAGTTTGTATACCGATGACCAATAAACAACTCTTCCTTCTATGTATATCCTTATATACAATTCAACTCTCTCTCATGCATTCAAACCCTTAATTTCGCCTGAATTATCTCTTACACTTCCAATTTCAAATTCGAATTTCACCTCTCCCTCCAATTGAATTTCCACTTTTCGCAGCAACCGCCTAAATCGTGGGTAAATTTCATTTTTTTTCATAAATGGTATATATACTCTTAAAACTCGAAAAAATTATACACAACTTTTATCAACTATACAACATACAAACTTTTTTTGCCGAATATAAAGACTACATTTAAAACAAAATGTATACAATTAAATAAGACCAATCTTTTTGTCGAATCATACACAACTTAAATATACAAATCGTGCATTTTAGTTTTATATACAAACATTCCCCATATACATATAACATTCATTTACACAATTCACATACAAATATACACTTAAAATTCGAAAAACTTGTACCCAACTTCTATCAACTGTGCAATATACAAACTGTTTGACTAATATACAAATTACAGTTAAAACAAAATTTTGAATATTAAAGAACAACATTCTTGTTGTCGAATCATATACATTTCAAATATACAAATCGTCTCTTTGATTTCATCAAACTACAATTTACGTTATAATATACAATTTGTAACTTTTTGTAAATACATAAACACACTTTTTTTCAAACAATGATTGTTACCACTTAAAAAAAGAAAAAGTAGAAAAATCATGAATTTCAAACGAACTAAAACCTTACCTGCACTTCAATATACAATAGTTTTACTTAATCCTAAGCTTTAGTAGTCGGTTGAATGAATAATATGATTCTTCGTATGGAGTTTCTATGGAAATAGAACTCTTTTTTTTGGAACAAGAAGTATTTAATTGACACGCTTTCCTTGAATTATGGGATTGTGTATCATCAGTTACCGCATTTAACTCTCATTAATTAATAAAATAGAATTTGTATACTTCAGATTAAAGAATCACACTATATATATAAAAAAAATTAATAAGAAACTAAAATATACTCATATAATGTAATTATATAAACTATACTTATATAATGTTATTTCATTAAATGCATTTGCCATATATGTAAGTTACCCTTTTTATTTTTTTTAATTCAGAAAGACTTATCAGAAATTGCGGATCGAATTAATCTTCACACATTGGACATGGACAACTTTTCTATATTCCTTTTTAAAAAAAATTTCCTGTACCATCACCATGAGTTGGAGCTCAATTATTGATAGTAGTAAAATATATGATTTACAATAAATAAAAGAATATAACACAATCTCAATAATAATAATAATAATAATAATAATAATAATAATTATTATTATTATTATTATTATTATTATTATTATTATAGTTATTTTATCTTGATGATTGCATATTAAATTGTTAATAAGCTCATCCGTACTAATCACTGATCAGTAATATACGGGATATAAATAGTCCTAAATATATACCACGTAATTGAAATAGTTCTTAATATATAACAAATAATTATTTTAGTTTTTATATCTATCACATAATTAAAATAGTCCATAATGTATAGAAAGAAAAATACTTTTGATCCTTCGTATATAACACATAATTGAAATAATCTTTAATGTATGAAATATTGATTACTTTAGTCATAAATCATTTACTTTCTTCGTCCAACAATAGTTGTCCACTATACTAAAAATAGTTGTCCAATAATAATTTACCTTTTGTGTCTATTTTACCCTTGCTATTAAATACAATTTATCATCTAACGTATTTCTCAAATCATTAAATTTAATAAAGTCAAAGGATAATATAGTAATATTATCCCTATTATTTATTATTTCTTAAGGGGTGTGCCAAGTCAATAGTGGACAACTATTGTTGGACAGAGATAGTACTATTAAGTTTAACGAGTCACTCACATGGGGAAAATAAATAAGTACTTCCTATGTCTCAATATATGTGACACATTTGGTTTTTCGAGAGTCAAACAGTTTAAGTTTGATCAAAAATTTATTCATGGAATCTTCAAATTTTTTAAAATGAAATTTATATATTTGTAAACTACGTAAAAAGTATTATAAGTCACAATAATTGACAATTCAAAATATTTAAAACATATATCAAAAATTTACAATCAAATATAAACTTGTTTGAATCTCAAAATTCGAAATGTGTCAAATAAACATTATTTATGATTTTAAAGGCAAAAACATAGGTTGATTATTGGTACAAAAAAATTTCATTCAAAGTAGCAAAATTGACTTTTTTTTCTTATCATATAAAAGATTTGGCTATGGTTGAAAGGTTTCACTCTCATTTTTTTAAAACGTTTTTATACTGTTTATATGAGTCGCTTGCTAAATTTAATAATGAAAAATTACTTACACCTCTACTTTTAAAGTTTAAAACTAAAATGATCATTTTATATACATTAAAGACTATTTCAGTTACGTGATATTTTTATAAAGGATTAAAATAATTACTTTTTTCATACACTAAAAACTACAGTTTCTTAATATATAAAAAAATAACTATTTTTTTTATACATTAAAAATCATTTTGGCTACCTAGTAGTATATACAAAGCACTACAATAATCTAACCCCCATTAAATACTATTTTAGTTATTTTCTCAGATACGGTCAATGCATATTTTTTCGTTCACACGAGATCCAAGTTGTGTAAGCATCAAGATATTTGAGGATTAAAAATAAAATTATAAAAATCTCATTTCCAATATTATAAGGGCATTGTGATGTCATTTGTGACATCTGGTATTTTTTTTAAATACCTAACCCTATCCTTAGATTTGAATTTTGTGAATGAATAAAGGAGTGATGGCGATCAATGAAAAAAGATTGTTTCCCTAACCTCATCCTTATATTTGAATTTTGTGAATGAATAAAGGAGTGATGGCGATAAACGAAAAGGATTGTTCGATAATATCCGGTGGATTGATTGATAGATTTTTTAAACTAATAATTTCTCTTTTGTTTCTATCCATTTGTTTTTATTTTTTGAAAAATACATGTCTTTACTTGTAAAAATTTGATTTGATTCGTGTTTTTGTAGTTGTTTTTGACATTAGATCTTTGTTCCCTAGTGTTTTTTGAGTCTATGTTCAAAATTTCAAATGATTTGAAGTTGCGGAGAAAATTATACCATTAAAGAATGTTGAAGTTTTGAAACTTTAAAGAAATTTCAAGTGTATCTTGTTGAGTTAGGTTGAATTCGCGCTCAAAAGATATTGAGTTTGGTATCTAGCTCGGAGGGAAACTAATCTTGAAATTTGAGATAGATTTCGTGAAGAATTGAAGATGTTCAAAATTTGGAAGTTGTTTATGTTCTTCATGTGTTCTTGATATTCTTAAGGAAGAACAAGCAAAAAGAATACATTTGATCCAAAAACTTCAATTGAAAAGTGTTAAATCTTTTTTGGGAGGTAAAATGTGATTTTGCAAAACTGGAGTTAAAAAAATGGCATGGATGAGCCTTTTCTTTAACAGCAATGACATAGATGAGCCAAACTTTTAACGGATGCCATAAATGAGCCTTTTCAGAAAGTTTGATGACATATTTGAGCATTTTCCCTTCTTTCTTGAAAACACACTAGGTTCATTTATTTGTTGGTTATAATTTCTTACATAAACTTTTAAAATATCGTGACATAAATAAATTTGTTAAATATTCCTTTAAAATTGTCATAATTTTTCATTTAAACATTTCAATCGAGGACACTAAAAACCCAATCCCAAAAACAAATTCAATCCTCATAGTCTAGATAAGAATATTACATTGAAAGAAATAACAAAGTTCATATATTATTTGTCATGGCCCATGTGTCTTTTAACCGTGGAAGATACAAAACTATACATATCAAATGAGAAAACGAGGTGGGGTGGAGTGGGGTTGAGTGGGGGTGGGGGTAGAGGGTGTGTGTCTTTTTTTTTTTTTTTTTTACACATTTGGTGTCTGATAATCAAGCTTTGGAAAGATAATCCAAACCTCAGGAATTATGAAGATATTAAATTCCTTAAGGACACGGTGAATTTTGTTTATTAAAATTTTGTTTTATACATCTTCTATTTTAAACACAATAGATCTAGATACAATACATTTTACCCTCTAATACGAAACTTTTTAGCAAAAAATTGAATTTTAGTAAGGGCTCGAAATGGATATATACTGATCACCGGTAGGAAGGAAAAACAAACCAATTAACAAGATAATTCATAACTCCATAAATATCTATAACTTGTTAATTAAAATACAGAAAAGGGCCTAAAATACCCTTCAACTATGCGAATTGGTACAAAATTACCCTTCTTCTACCTTTCGGGCCTAAAATGCCCTTGACGTCAATCTTTTGGCTCTATTTTGCCCTCAACTTTAACAGCCTAAATGATAACCTCAATTAGCAAATTCATTAATGAAGTGTCACTATTCTATTAGTTACCCTAACAATTAATTAAACTAATTCTATTAGATAAGTTTGAATTCCTTTTTGGGAGCTTTCTGGTTTCATGGTATTGTGTTTCTCTAGGTGTATGATTTTGTTACTTTTAAGTGAGTTTTTAGCATAAGGGTGTGCAATCTTGAAAGTTGTATCCATAGAACTATTCTGGGAGTGCTTTGTTTAGTTTGCATTTGTGCTAAACTTGCAGCACAAATCCATATCTGTTTGCCCTGTCTGCTTGATTTTTGCATAGCCCTTTTGTCTAGGTGGGTTAGAATATTTGGTTAAGTTTACGGGTGGGGCTTTTGGGTGGAAATATGGTTTTTTTATTTAGTTTAATTAATTGTTAGGGTAGCCAATAGAATAGTGACACGTCATTAATGAATTTGCTAATTGAGGTTATCATTTAGGCTGGTAAAACTGAGGGCAAAATAGAGCCAAAAGGGTGACATCAAGGGCATTTTAAGTCCGAAAGGTAGAAGAAGGGTAATTTTGTACCAATTCGCATAACTAAAAGATATTTTAGTCCCTTTTCCGATTAAGATATCATAATTTTTTTTTCTTTTAAACTCTGTGTCCAATCAAACATCATATAAAATAATCTCAGGCGTGGGAATAGAAAGTACCAACTTGTTTGGACTTCAATTAATTGATGGATTTACAAAGAAACATCGTGTATCTCATTATTAATGGATTACATGACTATCCCACTATTTATTTATTTATTTGTCTACAATTATTTTTCTATACTTAACTCTATATAAATTGATCAAACTATAGAGAGAATTGCATATCAATCAAACAAAAAAAAAGTGAATATTGTTCTACAAAGTTATAACAATTTTATTAAAATGGTTATACCAATTGTTGGTGAGCAAGAGACTGAAATTCTTCATGCTCAAACTCACATATGGAACCATATTTTTAGTTTCATAAATTCCATGTCACTCAAATCAGCAATTCAATTAAACATCCCAGACATAATCCACAAGCATGGCAAACCTATAACACTTGATGAATTAGCCAATGCCCTATCAATCAACAAGTCCAAAATCACTCACCTTCGACGTCTCATGCGAATTTTAATCCACTCAGGATTTTTCCTCAAGTCCGCGATCCCCTTAGAAGAGGGATCATCAGGACCAGGACCAGGATCAGGATCAGGATCAGGATCACGATCAGGAGGTGATGAGGGCTATGTCCTCGCCCCTCCAGCTCGTCTTTTACTGAAAGACGAGCCATTAACCGTTACACCTTTTTTACTAGCCATGTTGGATCCAATTTTAGTGAAACCTTGGCATCATGTGAGTGAGTGGTTTAGTAGTGATGAACCAACACCTTTTGAGGTAGCACATGGGAGAACATTTTGGGATTATGCTGGACATGAACCTAGGTTAAATCATTTTTTTAATGATGCAATGGCTAGTGATGCTAAGTTGGTTATGAGTGTTGTAATGAAATATTCTAAAGATGTTTTTGAAGGATTGAATTCTATTGTTGATGTTGGTGGTGGTACTGGGACTGTGGCTAAAACAATTGCTAAAAATTTTCCTAATTTACAATGTACTGTGTTTGATTTGCCTCATGTAGTTGAAGGACTTGAAGGAAGTGACAACTTATCTTATGTTGGTGGAGATTTCTTTGTGTCCATTCCTCCTGCTGATGCTCTACTACTCAAGGTACTTATATTTTTTCTTATGTTATATATACATCGATGATACAGTCTAATCTCTATATAACAGTATCATTGTTTAGATAGTTTTTGACTGCTAACTATAGTGAAATATTGTTATAAAGAACATACTATATAACATAAAATGTAAGATCGCCTTACAATAAGGATACCGTTATCTGAATAATTTTTGGTTGTTAATTATAATGAAATGTTGTTATAGAGAACCTACAATATAAAGGATTTAAGTTATATATATGACAATATAGTCAAATCTATTTATAACGGTACCGTTGTTTAAATAATTTTGGCTACTATAGCGAAATGTTGCTATAGAGAGCATAAAATATGTATTACATAACATGAAAAGATCTCTTTATAATGATACTATTGTTTGAATTGTTTTTGGCGGTGCAATATTACATAAAAGGAAAGATCGATTCCAAAGAAAAAGATCTCTTTATAACTGTACCGATGTCATAAACCATCGTAATCTATTCAATAATATCAATGATTAACATGAATTACTGGTTAAACTACACTAATTAATAATTATGTAAAAGAATCTTTAAACCTAGGTGCCATTTTTGTGCCAAACAAATTCTACCACTAATTACTCTAGCTAGTTCAAAAGTTGAGTCATCATTTTGTTTTTTTTCCTTAAAAAATACTCTAGTACAATGAGCAAGTCTACGTCATGTATCAATCACAACATTACTTTATGAATAAAGTCAATTCTTCTTATGTATACTATGCATAAAATTACAATAGTACATATTATATATATATTTTTAGAATATATCTCTTTGAGGATAATCATTAGATCATCTTCGAAATTTAGATCATCTTCGAAATTTGTTGATTCGACTAATCTAAATTCATATAAAACCTCATTAAAAGGAAAACACTTTTTATTCATTGTTTCTTTATATTTGGGCTCGTAATATTCAGTGTGACCCTTTATTAAAAAAAAATATACTATGTATATAAATTAAGAATTACTTTTTATTCATCTATTTTAATGAAATTTCAAACTTCGTCATTATTTGTATACCCTGAAACTCTAGTTAAGGATGGAGGAATCTTATCGATCTATCCTGACGATGATTTTTACGAGTAATCTTGAATACTAACTTTTGTGATATGAATTATTTGCAGTGGATATTACATGATTGGAGTGATGAAGAAAGTGTGAAAATATTGAAGAAATGCAAAGAAGCAATACCAAGCAAGGAAAAAGGTGGAAAAGTGATAATTATTGACATGATGGTTGATAATAAAATTGGAGATGATGAATCAATTGAAACTCAAATTTTCTTTGATATGTTAATGATGGTTTTAGTTACTGGAAGAGAAAGATCTGAAAGAGGATGGGCTAAAATCTTCTTTGAGGCTGGATTTAGTGACTATAAAGTTACTCCAATTCTTGGATTAAGGTCACTAATTGAGGTTTATCCTTAATTAATTTGAGTTTACAATAAATAATTGATCCTCATGAGTGTGCATTTATTTTATCATATGGCGGTGTCATTTAAATTATAAAAATAATGAGGATTATGTGTTGATTGATGTACTTTTTTTATTTTCTTTAATGGAAATTGAATTACTACTTTGACAAATGAATCTTGATTTCTTTAATGTCTCATATATTGCTTGCTTCATTTTTTAATCCAATAAACTAATAAATCGTAAAATTGCAGGCGTATTTCTATTGAGATTGATGTGTATATTATTGAAGAGAAATATACCTAATCGGTGAGGGATGAGATTTTTGAACTTTTTATAAAGTTTGGACAATCCTTCTTTCTTTGAGTTGTTTTGATGAGTGTGAATTAGGCTCAAAATCTAATTTGACATTATGTCTGAGTCAGGCACATATAATGTAATTGGCCCCTTCAGTGATTGACGGGTGGGGGTGGAAATACCCTAATCCTGAACGTATTGAGGTGTGGGTGGAGGAAATATCACTATATGATTCGAATCTGAAATATCTGATTAAAATAAAGAAAAGAAATCTCAATAATCTCATCAGATTCCTTAGTGGCCGATTATATCATAGTTATGAAAGCTAATAATTGCATTGATAAATATGTCTTAAAATTTCACTAATTAAACCATTTATATTTCAAGAAATTAAATCACTAAAGAAAATTAAGAAAAACAACAAATTAATTAAGGAGAGATTAAGATTAACCTCATTTAGAAATGTCTAGCTTGTTCTCTGAATTCACCCATATTTTCACGTAAATAGAGATAAATATTTATTCATTCATTCTTATATATATATATACCTGATGAAAATAAATGCAATGATCAAATCATGTTTTACATGATAAAACAGTTATTTTCAAGCTGACATAATCATAATTAACAAGATTTGGCAAATCTTTAATTATCAATTTTATAATATGATCTCGTTATCAAATATAGATGTTACACCCACCATTTTGGATTTAATTAAAAAAAAATTGATTAACATAGAATTTTGTAGCTGAGGTGAGCAAGAAATCGACAAGATCATTGATTATTCTTATTCTTAAATCATATGATATTCAAATTAATCTAAATTCACATTCCTTAGTGGCCGATTATATCATAGTTATGAAAGCTAATAATTGCATTGATAAAGGTGTCTTAAAATTTCACTAATTAAACTATTTATATTTCAAGAAACTAAATCACTAAAGAAAATTAAGAAAAACAGCAAATTAATTAAGGAGAGATTAAGATTAACCTCATTTAGAAATGTCTAGCTTGTTCTCTGAATTCACCCATATTTTCACGTAAATAGAGATAAATATTTATTCATTCATTCTTATATATATATATACTTGATGAAAATAAATGCAATGATTAAATCATGTTTTACATGATAAAACAGTTATTTTCAAGCTGACATAATCATAATTAACAAGATTTGGCAAATCTTTAATTATCAATTTTATAATATGATCTCGTTATCAAATATAGATGTTACACCCACCATTTTGGATTTAATTAAAAAAAAATTTGATTAACATAGAATTTTGTAGCTGAGGTGAGCAAGAAATCGACAAGATCATTGATTATTCTTATTCTTAAATCATATGATATTCAAATTAATCTAAATTCACATTCCTTAGTGGCCGATTATATCATAGTTATGAAAGCTAATAATTGCATTGATAAAGGTGTCTTAAAATTTCACTAATTAAACTATTTATATTTCAAGAAACTAAATCACTAAAGAAAATTAAGAAAAACAGCAAATTAATTAAGGAGAGATTAAGATTAACCTCATTTAGAAATGTCTAGCTTGTTCTCTGAATTCACCCATATTTTCACGTAAATAGAGATAAATATTTATTCATTCATTCTTATATATATATATACCTGATGAAAATAAATGCAATGATCAAATCATGTTTTACATGATAAAACAGTTATTTTCAAGCTGACATAATCATAATTAACAAGATTTGGCAAATCTTTAATTATCAATTTTATAATATGATCTCGTTATCAAATATAGATGTTACACCCACCATTTTGGATTTAATTAAAAAAAAATTGATTAACATAGAATTTTGTAGCTGAGGTGAGCAAGAAATCGACAAGATCATTGATTATTCTTATTCTTAAATCATATGATATTCAAATTAATCTAAATTCACATTCATTAGTGGCCGATTATATCATAGTTATGAAAGCTAATAATTGCATTGATAAAGGTGTCTTAAAATTTCACTAATTAAACTATTTATATTTCAAGAAACTAAATCACTAAAGAAAATTAAGAAAAACAGCAAATTAATTAAGGAGAGATTAAGATTAACCTCATTTAGAAATGTCTAGCTTGTTCTCTGAATTCACCCATATTTTCACGTAAATAGAGATAAATATTTATTCATTCATTCTTATATATATATATACCTGATGAAAATAAATGCAATGATCAAATCATGTTTTACATGATAAAACAGTTATTTTCAAGCTGACATAATCATAATTAACAAGATTTGGCAAATCTTTAATTATCAATTTTATAATATGATCTCGTTATCAAATATAGATGTTACACCCACCATTTTGGATTTAATTAAAAAAAAATTGATTAACATAGAATTTTGTAGCTGAGGTGAGCAAGAAATCGACAAGATCATTGATTATTCTTATTCTTAAATCATATGATATTCAAATTAATCTAAATTCACATTCCTTAGTGGCCGATTATATCATAGTTATGAAAGCTAATAATTGCATTGATAAAGGTGTCTTAAAATTTCACTAATTAAACTATTTATATTTCAAGAAACTAAATCACTAAAGAAAATTAAGAAAGACAGCAAATTAATTAAGGAGAGATTAAGATTAACCTCATTTAGAAATGTCTAGCTTGTTCTCTGAATTCACCCATATTTTCACGTAAATAGAGATAAATATTTATTCATTCATTCTTATATATATATATACCTGATGAAAATAAATGCAATGATCAAATCATCTTTTACATGGATATATATATATATATATATATATATATATATACACACTTGATGAAAATAAATGCAATGATTAAATTATGTTTTACATGGTAAAATAGTTATTTTCAAGCTGAAATAATCATAATTAACAAGATTTGGCAAATATCTAATTATCAATTTTATAATATGATCTCGTTATCAAATATAGATGTTACACCCACCATTCTGGATTTAATTTAAAAAAAAATTGATTAACATAGAATTTTGTAGCTGAGGTGAGCAAGAAATCGACAAGATCATCGATTATTCTTATTCTTAAATCATATGATATTCAGATTAATCTAAATTCACGTCATGTATGATTTATTTAAGATTGAAACACTTTCTATCAAAAATTTATCCATTTCAATATTCGAATTTGAAATCCCTAATTAGAAATGCTAAAACATAAAAAATAGAAACGAAAATTGAATAAAAGTTTTGGAGTATAAATAAATTCATTATTCTTAAAAAAATATTGATATACATCTTTTAGGGGATACATATAAATTTCTTCAAAATTCCTCAAAGCCAAATGCTATAGTTGAAAAGTCACTTTCATAGATGACAAATATATATATATATATACATATATCATGTTTAACTTCAAATATTTTTATTGAACTTAGACATGACAATCCCAATATGAATATTGGAAAGTTCTTTCTTTTGATTAAAGTATTATCATGTTTAACTTCAAATATTTTTATCTGAACTTAGACATGACAATCCCAATCAAAAGTTAGACATGACAATCCCAATATGAATATTGGAAAGTTCTTTCTTTTGATTAAAGTAAATTAAACTAAAATTTATGTTGCATTACTGAACAAGAGAAACATATTAATGAAAAATGTTAAAGATTGAATTCTCACCTTAGACATACACACATCCCAATTAATGCAATGAACTTATTAATGTCATTTTTTTTACGCAATATAAATGATGACTTTCGAGAGTCACTTAGCCCTTTAACCTCTTCTCTAAAAAACTATTGCACAGGCAAGTCGATCAAAGTTCGAGCATAGAAGAAATGTTTACTCACAATTATTGTAATATGACTTTTCATTTCATCCTTAGTCTTTCAATAAGTAGTCAGTTACGAGTCTATAAAATTATGAATAATCTATCCATCCTTCAAAATAAAAAATAAAACTTTTTTTTATAATCATAATATTCGAACCAACTTACACACACCTCATAAATTAAATTACGATTCGAAGAGATCAAATTACATGAAACGTCAACGATGAGAATTTCATTTGTTTCTCTTATCTGAAATTTGTCAATACTGATTACGAGTTAAATTTTGGGTAAGATACATAAATCACATAGTGTAAAGATGAAATTACTATTTATTCATACTTTTTTTCTAATTACAATAATCCCTTAAAATTAACCCAATCCGGATACATTAATGAAAGCACATATACATTAATTCAAACACGGATACATTAATACGGATACATTATTAAAATAGAAATTAACTCAATCTGAATATATTAATGAAAGCGCGGATACACTAATACAAGCACGAATACATTAATACGGATACATTATTAAAATAAAAATTAACTCATTCCGGATACATTAATACAAGCACGGATACATTAATACGAATACATTATTAAAATAAGAGATTTTAATTGTTTTTAAAAGATATAGAGACAAATGGAAAATAATATACTTAAAGGTGTGTACTTTAGTAATTTTTCCTTAAAGTTTTTGAAAATATGACAAATGTGAAAACTAGCTAGGAGTCCAATTAGTATAATGGGCTTTCATAAAAAGGCCTTTTTCAGATCATAGCCCAATTATCAAAGCCCACAAACATTTAAATATCAAAATTAATAATCAACGAAAAATTTTAAAAATAATATTAAAAAAATATCGAAAAACCCTAAACCCCTTCTCCAAGTTCCCGTAAAATCCTTTTTTAGTCTCTTCTCTCTTCATTTTTCTACCAAAAACCCTAAACTTCTCTGCTTCGTTTCGATCAGGTAAATTGATCTTCATCTCAAAACTCCATTTGGGTTTTATTTATTTAAGTTGATTTTGGGTAATGACGCTTTTTTGTGATTTTTTCCGATTTTTTTGGGTTAAAATACTGATTATTGAGTATTGGAATGAATTAGCTGGAATATTTTAGCTGATTTCAAGTTTTATTTGGTGTAGTGATGTAGTTGATTGATTGATTTTGCTGTTTGAAGCATTTTTATGGGTGTTACTTATTTTGAGTTGAAGCTTCGTGAAATGTATTTCAATTTGTTGTTCTTTAAGTTTAACGGGTTATAGTGATTACGGGTTTCGACTGGCGAGATTATATTTGTAAAATTTGAGATTTATTTGGTTTAAGCACATATTATTGAGTTTTGGGATGAATTATCTGGAATAGTTTAGCTGATTTAAATTTTAATTTGGTACAGGAGGTAGTTGATTGATTTGATTTTGCTGCTTGAAGCTTCTTTTTTTTGGGGGGGGGGGGGGTTTGATTATAGGTGGGTGTTGCTTATTGAGTTGAAACTTTAGTTTTGCTAGTTGAAATGTATCTGAAAACTCCATTAGGGAAGTTGAAATGTATTTGAGAACTCCATTTAAGTTGTATGTTTGACCAAATTTGTTGTTCTTTAAGTTTAACGGGCTATTCTGATTTCGGGTTCTGAAGTGGGATTATATTTTGTGAAATTTGAGATTGGTTTGGCTTAATCATAGAATATTGAGTATCGGAATGAATTAGCTGACCTCATGTTTAATTTGGCACATTGATCTAGTTGATTGATTGATTTTGCTGTTTGCTGATCCCATTTTTCTTCCTTCTCTGTTTTGGTTGAGTTGGTGTTTGTAAGCTCTATTTATGTGTACCTTTTGACAGTTTTCTAGTGAATGTTTAAAATGTAAAAGTGATTTACATTGAGTTGAGCCTTCAGTTGGCTAATTGAAATGTATCTAGAATTCCCAACACACCAAGTCTAAGGCTTTAGTTCAACTGCACATGGAATTTGTGGTAGCCTGGTAGGTGCACTTCACAAGTTTGAAACCTTGTTGTTGAACCATGTATGATATCTTAGTGGACATGTATGGATCAGTCAGCACATTTTCCAACATGTTTTGATGCTAAAACAATGGATTTTTCTGTTCTTTTTCTTTACTGAAAAAAGGAATTCCCAGCTATCCATTGAGAAGAAAGAAAAAAACAATGTTCCTTATCAAAAGAAAGAAAAACAATGTGTGAATGTTTTAAATAATAGTGTTAATTGTAAATGAAGAAATAGGTCAAAATCAATTGAATGTAGAATGCTGGGATTTGGAATATTAATGATGCATTACACAATGAGTGCTTTGCTCAGTCCTCTTATTTAGATGATATTAGATCTGTGAAAGATCGTAGGCTTTATTTTTTTAGAAGAGAGGGTATGTGACTACCAAAAGATTTGATCGCAATCTCTTAATGCTAAAAGGGATTCAACAGGAAAAAAGAAGAATAGATCATCCCATCTACCTTTAGAGTATATTTGCTCACATATTGGAAATCAAAGAGAAAATTCCTTCAGTAAAACGCTTAAGCTCTATCTGAATTGTAGCTCTGGGAAGAAAATTCCATGCTGACCAATATGATTGTGTCTAATTGTGTGTTTGTTTGTTAAAGCTCTTCAGACTGCACATGGAGCACTCCTTTTCCATACTAGTAGGCTTTTGATTTTGCGGTAACACAAATATGAATATGATTGGTTTGTTTCAGGGGCTGGTAAAATGAATCTCAACAATGTCAAGGTTCCCAAGATGCCTGGTGGTGGTGCAACTTCTGCTTTGATCAAGTTTGGAGTTATTGCTGGTCTTGGTGTGTATGGAGTTGCCAACAGTATCTACAATGTTGAGGGTGGGCATCGCGCCATTGTTTTCAACCGTATTGGTGGTGTCAAAAACAAGGTATTCTTGCGGATCATGATGATGTTTAGGTGCTCTTTTACATTATCAATTAGATTGCCTTTTGGTTAGCATCAGTCGCTCCAAAATTATGCCTATGTTAATTGTTATCCATGTTAAGTTGAGAAACTTATTAGGTGGAACGTGAATTAAGGTGCCTTCCGCGGGCTTTTCTTTTTTCCCGTTTCAATACATGGAAGGATTGCCATAGTTTTTCATGGTTTTATTTTGTTGTAAACTCAAATGTCTGTGTTGGATAGTTATGGGCAACCTCATTGTATGACACTCAACCATGTTTTTTCTCTGCTTCTATGTTTGATGTGTGCCCATGTTTGTGTTTTTCTTTTTAATCTGTGTTGAGTGGTTTATGAATAGGTTTATCCAGAAGGGACACACTTCATGATTCCTTGGTTTGAAAGACCAGTCATATATGATGTTCGTGCACGACCCCATCTTGTGGAGAGCACTTCGGGAAGTCGTGACCTCCAGATGGTAAATTTTTCTCTGAATACTTGTTTCCTCCCCTCTCTAAGGACTTAAAGAGAAAGAAAAAGAAAGAAGCCAAATAGGGGAAAAGATGGGAAACATTTGTAACAATTGCAAAGTTATGAAGGACAATTTTGGTGATAGATAATGTTCTGATTTTATCCTGGGGACAGAAAGCTTGAACTCTTAGAAGTGCAGGATTTAACAGTCTTTTTTGGTTTTTCCTTTTATTACACAGGTAAAAATTGGTCTTAGGGTTCTCACTCGTCCAGTTGCAGACAAACTACCCACAGTTTACCGAAGTCTTGGTGAAAACTACAATGAAAGGGTCCTACCTTCAATTATTCATGAAACTTTGAAGGCTGTGGTTGCCCAATACAATGCTAGCCAGCTCATCACGCAGAGAGAGGTACGTTCAAGAGGCCTTATGTATTTATTTTATGTTCTTGGTGGAAGTAACTTATGCTATAGCTGGTACTTCCTTTTACCTGTACCATTGCACTGTGATTATAGGCTTATTGTGCTGAAAGCTTATTGGATGCTTACGTCTTTTCTTTGAAGTAGGGAAAGAAATGAACTGCAAATCTTCTATTTGCGACACAGGAACTTGTTGAAATGTTAATAGATACCATCTCAAGGACCACCGTTAATATATACCGTCTCATCATTTCCTGGTGCAGAATGTTAGCAGAGAAATAAGGAAGACTTTGACAGAAAGGGCAGCCAACTTCAACATTGCTCTTGATGATGTATCCATTACAAGCCTGACATTTGGGAAAGAGTTTACAGCTGCAATTGAAGCAAAACAGGTGGCTGCTCAAGAAGCCGAGAGGGCAAAGTTTGTTGTGGAAAAAGCTGAGCAAGATAAGCGAAGTGCTGTTATCAGAGCTCAGGTCAATAGAGTTCACCTCTTGACATCTTCTGTTTAATTTAATCTATTGCTCCAGTTTTATCATTTATCTGCTTCTGTGTTGATGACGTCTCATGCATAGCTCCCACTCTACCCACCATTCCTCTGAACTCTAAGTCTGTTTGAGTTTGCCATTTTGCTGCTTGAATAGTATTATTTATGTAGTGATAGTATATTTATATTACGAACTATATCTATTGACAAACAAGAATAGTAAACTAAACTACAGAAAATCGTTTTCGGCTAATAATTTCTATTCTGTTTTATGTTGTACTATCATATTTTTGGGGGAAGGGTGGTGGGAGATGAGGGAACATTACGAAGCAGTAATATTGACTTCCTATTTGTTGTTCTGCAGGGAGAAGCTAAGAGTGCTCAGCTGATTGGTCAAGCTATTGCCAACAATCCAGCATTTATCACTCTCAGGAAGATTGAAGCAGCCAGAGAAATCGCCCAGACTATCTCACACGCAGCAAACAAGGTGTACTTGAGTGCCGATGATCTGTTGCTTAACCTTCAGGACTTGAACTTGGACACTGCAAGAAAGTGACTTGGATAGCATAACTGATTGCTGTTTCCAACTTTCAACATTTTGTTTTCCTGCGAGCCAACCCCCTCTTTCATGTTTACAATAGTGACAACTTGATAGATGGTGTTCTTAGTTATTTGAACTACTCTTGAACATGGAAACATTTTGCATGAGAAACTATTATGAAAGTAAAGGCCAGTGTCTGATCTGACATGACCAAGCTTCATCAGCTTTATAAATGTATGCAATTAGTATATTGACAATCATGTAAGATCTGTCTGTTT
Source organism: Solanum appendiculatum (assembly GCA_018342035.1). Lineage (NCBI taxonomy): Eukaryota > Viridiplantae > Streptophyta > Magnoliopsida > Solanales > Solanaceae > Solanum > Solanum appendiculatum. The sequence continues at coordinate 689,213 of JAGDQO010001154.1, forward strand.
CAAGTCTCTTATTTCTGTTGCCTTTGGGGAAAAAACTAAGATTCTAGCAATAAGGATACAATGAATAGATTCTGAGTTCTGACAATCATGTAGCATCTCTGTTTTGATTGTGTTTTTGGGTACTACTGCTTGTTTTTCTTGCTTTGGTTATCACACATTATTTGTTGCTACGCTATCGTTTTCTGTTCTCCTTCTGTATGTTATTTGGTATGTGTTACTTGAATGGAGGGTTAGGTTTTCTATCTCTATGAGGTAGGTTTTCTATCTCTATGAGGTAGGGGTTAAGGTTTTTGTGTACACTTTAGTTTCTCGACTTGTGGTATTTAACTATGTATGTTATTGTTGGTATTCTTATTATAAGAAAGTATTTGAAATTAATGTCTTTTTGTTTATTTGTTTGGTTTTTGACTTGGCACAAAGAAGACTTTTGAGATCATATTTTGTGGTCTTTAAATTAAAGATATGTGGAATATACCATCATGTCCTTTAATCTTGTGGTTGGCCTTAAATATGTCACGTTGAAAGTTGAAATTAAAGAGTTGTTAAAAAAGGAAAAAAAAAACATTCTTTTTTAAATGAACTAAATAGAAATTACGACAAATAGATTGCAAAAGAGAGAATATATAATTCAGATAAATAAGCTGCTGCATTTTATATGAAATATATATATATTCCTTAAAGAAAATGTTTGGAACATTTGTTACACATTTGCTAAAATGGTTTATATAATAAAGACTATAGTTATATAATAAGGAAGCAATAGTAGTTGTTTGCATCCTCTCTTCTACAAATATTTGATATAATGCAGCAGCTTCTTTATCTGAAACTGAATTATATATTCTTTTCGTTGCAATTTATTTGTCGTACTTTCTATTTAGTCTATTTAAAAATAATATTTTTTTCTTTTTTAACAACTCTTTAATTTTAACTTTCGACATGATATATTTAAAGCCAACCACAAAATTAAAGGATACGATGGTATATTTCACATATCTTTATTTTAAAGATCACAAGATATGGTCTCAAAAGTCTTCTTTATACGCTTAAACTTTGTGCTAAGTCAAAAACCAAACAAATAAATTAAAAGACATTAATTTCCATTACTTTATTATAATAACTATACCAACAATAACATACATAGTGAAATCCCACAAGTCGATTCTGAGAAAGTAAAGTGTACACAAACCTATGAGGTAGAGAAAATATTTCAAAAAAAACCCTCAGTTCAAGTAACACATACCAAAAATTTTCTTTCAGTAATATATATATTTCATATAATGCAGCACCTTCTTTATCTGAATTATATATTTTTTCCGTTACAATCTATTTGCCATACTTTCTATTTAGTCCATTTAAAATAAATATATATTATTTATTTTAGATCATAAATAATCTTTTATTTATAAAATATTTACCCTATCAATTTTTTTTTACATAAATTGTAATAAAAATAATACTATTAAATATGAGAAAATTAGAAGAAAAAAAATGAAAAGGAAAATATTTTTCTCTATCTACACGCACGTCACGCTTTACGTTTTTTCTTAGCTTTGGAAGGATATTGTCAATGCCCAACTCATTGGGGTGAATCACGCGGCCCCTCAAAAAATTTTCGAAATAATTACTCGTGATTTCGGTCCACATATTATCATTTATAGCGATCAGAGGCGGAGCTAGGTGGGGTTCGTAGATTCAGACATATTCGATAGCTTTTCTGTAGATCATGTATTTATACTAGAAAATTATATATATATATTAACTTGTGAATCCCTAATAAAATTGATTGACGGTTCAGTGGTGAAGAAGGGGTCGTGGAAATGCTTTTCACGCTAGAGTTGTGGGTTTGAACCCCCTCTCTTTTTTTGAAAAAAACAATTTAGAAAGCACAAACTCTTAATCCTGACTCCGTCTCTGATAGTAATCCTATGAAAAAGTTATATAACATAACGATATTATATAATTTTATATACATACTAAAAATCCAATCATCATTTATTTTATTTATGTCATATTTAATTAAGATGAGATATAATATGCGTGTAGATACATATATTTTGCTATAAATATAGCAAAATTTAGTTATTTGTTTACAAAAATAGAAACCAATAGGAGTACTATTTATAAAAAATTTCTTCTTTTTTAAATACGGAAAACATGAACGACCTCTTTATATACTCGAATTATGGGTTGTTTCAATTAAGCACTTGACAACATACTAATAAAGTATTTTAGTAGATACTTTTGATTCAAATTTTAAATTCTTTTCCCTCATATTTTAATTAAATAAATAAGTTAATCACATTTTTTAATCATACATATCAATTTCAATATCACGTTATTTTAGTGAATCACGTAAATCCTTATTTTTCTATTTTCAATAGATATTTATATCATGAGTGATGTCACAATTCGTTCAACGTACAATAATGTGTATGACGTTTTTATTGCGCACCGTCCGGGAACGGCTAATCCTTTTTCTACTCGCTTTACGTGACATCCATTTGTAAAATGATAATGTATGATTGAGTATTAAATTTTAATGAAAATATAAGAATTTTTGAAATTTATAATAATTATTTTAGATAAATCATAGATATTCTAAAAAGGTTATACTCTCGTTCATTTTTAATAGTTTATTATTAAAAATATAACTAGCTTAACAACAAAGCAAATCATAAATCGGTGTGCACGCATAAGACGGAATCGATTACTCCAGAACTTTTATATATATCTAGTTATATGTATGGGATGAAAGGATTTTATGATCTCGATCATTTTCTATAGAATATCGATTCCATTTTAGAATCAAGTATCCTTTGAATAAGTAAGTTCTCGTAATTTTCCAAATCAACTTCTTGACCTTATCTGCTCTTTGCTTAACTCGCTTCTATCCATCTTCTTTTCACTATAGCGAAGCAAGAAAAGGCAAAAATCTGATAACGCACTAAAAAAAATATTGACTATAATTTTAAACGATTTTAAAAAATCATTTACTTACTATGCCTACTAAATCAAAATAAAAACGAGAAAATATAGGAAATGGTTAACATCAAGGAATGATAAAAGCATAATCCATTATATTGTAAAGTTAAAAGTAAAACTAATTAAATTATAGAATATAATAATTAAGTGGAGTGGAAACTAATCATCTTAGTCAAAGTCAAAGCACGATTTGTTTCTACTTTTTTATGCCTACTTATTCCATTGCATATCTTGCGCAAGTGCATTGTGACAGGCTTACAACATATATAGAGGCGGATCTAGAATGTAAATGCGGATTTTTGAAAATCGAATAATTTTCATGTTAAATTTATATTTATATTAAAAATTTATTAAATATATAAAAATTATTTGTTAAGAACTCAATAGAGAAATAGTTATTTTTTGGTTTCAACGGTAGAAGTGAAACCTGCTTAAATTTTGATATCCTTATTATTGAGTGTTTGAATCCTGTTGACACATATATTCTAACGAAATTTATATCCTTAGTTAAAAAAAACTTATTTACATCAAATTTTGAATCTATCTCGATCTATCACATGAACTAATTTTGGGGGACCGTATTGGAATGAGAACATTTAATATAAATGTTGAATGAACCCAACAATCAAAGTTGTGGTGGAGTAATAAGTACTCTTTTATTATTAACCCTAGAGGTTTCAGGTTCGAGTTTCTCTAGGTACATAGTCATCTTTATTAAGGAACGTTCTACCTCCAATGTGAACTTTTTAGTGCGAATTCAAATAGTCATGCTCCAATACGGAACACGAGTGCGAACCCAAAAAATATATTCAATGAACTAAAAAATGTGACCTCATGGAGTGCCAACTTTATATGTAAGCATAGGCTATTCATGACATAATTTTACGTAAGCCACATCTTATGTTACGCGTAAGTTGGCTTAACGACCGTTGAAGCTCATTTACAACTCTCTTTTCAACACCCCCTAGGCCCTAACCCCACACACCCTCCCTATATTTTGTTAATATTTTATACACGAAAAAATATTTATTCGTACTCAGTATTTATATACATTTTAAAAACGTATGATTAATATGTGTGTGAAAGTCGACACGAAACTATAATGTAAACTTTATAGGTTATGAAGTTTAGAAATACATAAAAATAAATTAGTAACGGAGTTTTAGATTTAATTGTTGTGTATATTAGTTAATCCTTTAGCATAAAAATAGCGTTTACTTGTCGCTTTTCGATTCTACTTTTGAAAAATTGTCACTATTTTTTAGTTACAAGGTCTGAAAATTGGTTATTTGTGAATTTTAATAAATGGTCTTTTAAAAACAGACTCTCTACATTCACGAGATAAGAATAAGGTTTATGTACACTTTCTATTCTTTCCAACCCCACTTACGAAATCTTACTGAATTTGTTATAATTATTTATCCTTTTTCTCGATACATATATTTAGAATTTGAACCAAAATTAATAGATTCTGTCAAACTACGTATGTCCTTATGATCAACATTTGCTCATGTATGATAAGATATAAAATACATGTGTCTTCCATTTATTGATGTGATATATTGCAAACAACCATATACAAATAATTTTTGACTTTTTTAAGATCCTACTTCTATATATACATACCTATTCCATTTCCAATATTTGCTCAACACAATCATAGTCATTCCTAAGAAAAATAAAAACATCATAGCTACAAAATTTCTTTCTTTCACAATGCAAGAAGCACTTCCATACAAATCATATAATTTTTTCCCAACAAATTCCACAACTCTAAACAAATCTTCATCTCTTATGAATCAAACCCATTACTCAAAAGGGGATTTCAAGAAAATTGTGACGGAAAACGCCGTTATAGTATTCGCACGACGTGGATGTTGTATGAGCCACGTCATCAAGCGTTTACTTCAATGTCTTGGAGCGAACCCCGTTATGTATGACATTGAAGAAAAATACGAAAATGAAGCGATAGTTGAGCTAGAGGATATCGGTAAAATTGTCGGTGGTGGTGATCGGAAAGACGATCGGAGTTTGTCGTCGTCGACGTTGCCGGCGGTGTTTATCGGAGGAGAGTTGTTTGGAGGATTGGATCGGATTATGGCTGCTCATATTAGTGGTGAATTGTGTCCTGTTTTGAAAAATGCAGGGGCCTTGTGGCTATGATTTTATTTATATATATATACTTTGTAACGATTTAACTACGATATTATATTTTTGTTTTATTTTTAATGAAAAGATTTGTATCATGATATATTTTCATGAATCGCGATTGGCACCTGACGAGCAACCTCTAGCCTCTAGGAGAACAAGTTTGCCTTGAATAACAATATTATTACTTTTTATGTCTTAATTTATGTGATATTTTTCGATTTTCGAAAGTTTATTTGACTAATATTTGAAAATTTAAATTTAACTACTCAAAAACTATTTTTTTAAAAGTACTATAAATTTGTAATTTTTCATATGTCAATGTGACTTTAAAGTGTAGTTTAAAATATTGATCAAAATTTAGATGGTTGAATCTCGAAAAATAAAAGGCGTCATATAAACTTAGACGGAAAAGGCTAAAATATTTGAAAAAATTTATTTCTTATATTTCATGTTTATTATAGAAATTTTACATGTAATTACCTTATACTCTATTTATTTTGATTTACGTGGCAACATTACCATTTGAAAATTCAAGAAAAATATCTTCTTTGACCATGTTTTTCTTAAATATGTGAATTATAAATTATTATAATTTAAAATAATTAATTATTATAATTTAGATATATATAATTTAAACTCTTGGAAAATAACTTTAGATTTAAAAGGTTGAATTTGTGCTCTAGATGCTTTGGTTGGTGCCAGCAAATTATATTTGACCATTAGAGGATTTTAGCTTGACTTTGGAATTAAGAGAATGGTGGTTACCTATATTTTTATTTGATTATTATTGTCCTAATTGTCAATTTCAAAACTCCTATTTAAGTCATAGGCAAAGTTTCTAAAATTTCTCACAAGTTTAGATGTTTTTCAATCAATTTCACATACACAAATTTAAAGTTTAAATATATGCAACCGAGTTTGACTTATCAAAACTTAGATTCAAACAAATTTGAAAGCAAGTATCGATCATCAAATAGTTTTATTTTAATTTTCGGATCATATATCACTGAACTCTATTCATTTTTGCATTAAATTATAGCAATATATAGTTATACTTTCGCCCTATTTATCCGTAGTTTAGGTCAAATATGACTGAACTCACTTGATATTAAATTTCAAAGTAATATTTAAATGTTTCTTTTTCTCTCGGTATGATATTGCTTGTGGGAAAACAAAATAACTCGCACACTCTGATGCCTTAAATTATAAATTATAATTTAAATTCCATAAATTAAAACTTTTGACTCCTCCTACAAAGAACATCTTTTAATTTAAGAGAAAATAGCCAAATACCTCTCCAACCTATTAGCCAATTCTCAACTACACACTTATACTTTACAAGTATCCTATTACCCCCTTGAACTATTTTGTGGTGAAATTATTTGCTCCCTGAATGCTGAGGTGGCAAAGAAAGTGTGATTCACTCTCCCAAACAGAGTGAGAGGCATTATTTTAAAATTAAAACTTTAACTTTATAGTATTTCTTTTTTCTTTTTAATTTTCTGATTTTTTGAATTTATTTATGCCACCTTTGGCTTTTATTTATCTTTTTTATTTTACCTTATTTCTTATTCTCTTCAACATTTTACCGGAATTAAGTTGCCGGAAAATAGCATGTACTCTGCCTACTATTCAGTTACCACTAACGCTATTTTCTTCATCTTTTTTTTTCAAAAAAAGTCGACTTCATTTGCAAAAATTACAAGTGATATGGAATCAAATTAAAAATCAATACTTTTTCATAACTAAATGTTCATAAGTTCAAGGAAAGAACACAAAAGAAGTAATATAGAGGAAACCCAGTTGAGAAAATGAAAGTAACAAAGCATCAAGCTAAAAATTAGCACCTTTAACAATTAATTTTTTACTATTTGGACCACAATAAGCAAAAAGGCACAAAGTTGAAGAAACCCACATTCAAATCAGATCTGAAAATTGATTATTATATAAACACATCAACGTCAAATTCTTCAACATAAACAACCCAGATTGTTGTAAGCCAAAAACAATATACTCAAGACTCAAAACAATATACTCAACCCAGATTGGAACAATTGTATAAGAAAGTTGAAAATTGCCGAAAAAGATAATTCAACTCAAGATGAGAAAAGTGAAATTTATGAAGTCACCCATGAAACTTGAAATTTAATGGTAGAAAGCCTTTCAAATGTCAAAGAAAATAAGAAAAAGGTTAAAAAAGAAAAGCAAAAACAATATAAAAGAGAAATAAAATAAAGAAAAATAATAATATTTTTATTTTAAAAAAAATAATATTACGTGGCAGTGCGTGCAGATCACTGCATAGCACAAGTTTGGGTATGACTTTTTAAGGGGGTATATATTCTACTTTTAAAATGTTTAGGGGGGTAATAGGACTCCCGTGAAGTATAAGTGTGTAGTTGAGAATTGACTAATAGATTAGGGAGGCATTTAGCTATTTTCTCTTAATTTAAAAAAGACTCCAATGAATGAGTTGTGGGACTGTCAATTCTTTTACTGCCTCTGTACAATAGTTGTCCACTATTGATTTGATATAGGGATTGAGAAGTAGTAAATGATAAGGGTAATTTTACCAAATCACTCCTATTAAATGTAAATCAACTAAACATTGAAAAAATGAATAGTATTTAATAGCAAGGGTAAAATAGACACAAAATAATTAATTATTCATTAATTTTATAAACTGGACAAGTATTGTTAAACATCCTAAAAAAAATCAATATTTCGATATTTTTCACCCTCAATCATAAATAATGACCTTTTTAAAATTAAACCCCAAACATAAACGGTTTTGCAACTCTATTTTTATTGGTTGTGAGCTTGTGGCAGATAATCCATTTGTTATAAAAAATACAAATCTTAAATTTTTTTTAAAAAATATCAATAAATATCTTTTGAATGCACTTCCAATCTAAAATAAAATAAATAATATTACTATATACTCCCTCTGTTCGACAATACTTGTTCACTATTGACTTTGTACACTACTTAAGAAACTATAAATAGAAGGGTAATTTTACTTTATCACCCTTTGAATATAATAAATACAATGTCTTAAAAAATGGAATAGAGAAATGACTATAATTAATGGCAAGGGTAAATTAGGAACTAATTGTAAAATTATCCATTGATTTCATAAAGTGGACGGTATTGTTGGACATTTCAAAATAATATAGTGGACAATTATTATTGGACGGAGGGAGTATTACTTAAAACACCTAAAAATGTACTAATCCAAAGATTATTATATATGATTAAGACCAAAGGACAAATTTGGAGTGTAGTTTCAAATTTCAAAACAAATTCTTAATGAAAAGACAACTCTCTTAAGATTTTAGTGAACTAGAATTGAGAGATTATCTCTAATTAAGGCCACTCACTTGCTAATCTTGAGTTAAGTGCAACTGTGCGAGGACATCACATATTAATATTAGTGCTATACATAATAAGGTACAATGCAAAGAATTTTATAGTATTTAGTTACATTGTAACTATCTTGTTAGCTTTCAACCAAAAGGAGTACTTTAAAAAAATAAAATCATTGTATGTGCTATTTATTACTCATTCCATTTGAATTTGTTAATCTGATTTAGACATGACATATAGTTTATGAAAAAAAAAAACTCTGAATTTTATAGTATTAAACATGCCAAGTGGATAGTTAGAACTTAGAAGTAATGAATTATCAAAAGAAAAGAGACATTCCTTTTTAAATTGATTAAAAAGAAAAATTAGACAAAAAATTTAAATTGAGAGAATATTTCATATACTAAAGTATGTCTCCAATAAATCAAGATGCTTTAAATCCCTTTTTGATAATATACATAGCCTTTTAGACAAACTTTTTGAAGTATGTATCATAACCTTTTTCTATGTCTTATTATTTACGAAAAAATGTTTTAAATGTTTTTAAACTATGAGAAATTAAATAAAAATACCCTCTATTAAAAATTTAGTTTAAAAATGTCTTTGTCATTAATAATTTGGTCCAAAAATATCCCTATTATTGATACCTTAATCCAAAACTGCCCCTTTTATTACTTTTGGGTCAAAAATATTTTTTTTCTAATGAACACATTCTATCTTTTTTTCTAAACGCCGTTAAGAAACTTAGCACCATACACCCCTATTTTTAACAGTTTTCCACCACGTTATTTTAAGAAGATTTATCTATAAATATCTCTTAAATGAATTCTTAACCTAAGATAAAATAAAATAGTGTCAATATATGTTACTTAAAACTCCTAAAAATGTACAATTTGCTTTGGGTGGTACTCTTTAATCCAACGATTATGATTTAATTTGGACCAAAGGACAAATTTGGAGTTTAGTTTCAAAATTCAAGACAAGATTTGAATGAAAGACAACTCCAATTAAGGCCACTCATTTTCTAATATTGGATTTGGGTGCAAGAGCATCACATATTAATACTACTTACTATATACTAAGGTACAATGCAAAGAATTTAATACTACTTAGTTACATTGTAACTACCTTGTTGGCTTGTCAACCAAAAGAAGAATGTAACTATCTTGTTAGTTTTCAAATATGTCCTTGTATGTGCTATTTCTTACTCCTTTCATTTTAATTTATTAGTCTGATTTTGATATGGCACGTAGTTTTGAAAAATTAAAAAAAAATTGAATTTTGTAGTCTTAAATTATAGATATGTTGAATATATTAAAATGTTCTTTAATTGTGTGGTATTAAATATTTTATGTGGATAATTAAAATTAAAGAGTTATGAAAAAAAAGTTAATTCCTTTTCAAATTGATTAAAAAAAAGTAATATAAATAAATTGAAATTGAGTGAGTGGTTCAAATACTAAAGTATGTTTCCAACAAATCATGATACTTTCAAATCCTTTTTGGTAATTCATAGCCCTTTACACTAATTAAAAGGATGTTTGGATTGAGTTATTTCAAGTGATTTTAGTTTTTTAAGTATTTTTTTCTTTTTATGATGTTTGGAAAAGATAAAAAAAATATTTTTGAGTGCTTTTCTTTACACTGAAAAACGTATAAAAATAAATTAAAAGTCATAAGTTGAGTGTTTTAGCTTTTAACTTATAAATAATTTTTTAAAAAGTCGATCCAAACACCCTCTAACTTTTTTCAGTGAAGTATGTACATAACCTTTTTGTATGTCGATTTAACCGTACTTTATTTTTTAAAATTTAGGTTGCTACATTTAATTTGGTAAATATAATAAATTTTGAGCCCTTCAGATATGTTTGTAAAGTTAGGAATAGTGGTGATGTCATTGGATATGAATTTATTTAGTTTAATGGGTTGGGTTCGGAATAAAGAGAGAATCAGGTACTTTTAATTCAAATTGAGTAATTTTGATTGATTTGAGGGAAACCGTCCAATTGAGGGGTATATTTGTTAAGTTTGACGGGGGTATAAATAGCCAGATAGTATAACGCAGGATAAACTTAACTAATAAATGAACGTTGAGAGATATTTTCTACCATTTTCCCTAAATTTATTTAGTAAATTACCTAATGGTCTAAATGAAAAAAATTAAATAATGAATAATAGTATAATACATATTAAGAAATGATTATCTTAAAAGAAATGTACTTTAAGAACACAATACAAAGAATATTTTTTTTGTTTCTCAGTCGGTGTTCAAAGCCCATAGTGGAGCTCCGACTAAATCTGAATCACCTATTCCGGGATAGCGTTCCCAACAGGATTTTTTTCATATCCATGGCTCAAATTCGAGATCTCTGGTTAAAGATAAAGCAACCCCACCACTACACCACAACTCATGTTGATACAAAATAATTTTTATTCAATTAAAATCACTATAAATGAAGTACTTTATTATTTTTTTATATCTGCATTTGTGGAGAAGATTAGTGAAGAGTTTCATTGACTAATTCCTTGTTAACATGATGATTTGACAGAACAATTAATTAAAAGAGTCCTAAGCATTGTGTTTATTTTTTCTTCTAATATTGTGAAGTGACATAACAATTTTAGATGAGTTTTAATCATTTTGTTTATTTTCTATTTTAACATCCTGAAGTGACACAACAATGTAGAGGAGTCATAATTGTTATATCTACTTTTGTATAATTTCCACATGGTGAAGTGACACAACGATTTAGAAAAGTCCTATATATCTTTTCTCATGAAATGGTAAAGTAACATAATGATAAATGTTTAAATATAAATAAGTTAATTTAAATATTAAAAAATATAATAAATTATACAGAGAGAAGTATTTTCAATACCTCTAAATTTGGCGCAAATTATTAATTTCATTCTCGAACTATTTACAGATTTAAAAACACCTATTTATTTGCCTAACTGAACTTAAATACACCCCGATCTTGTAACATTAGTGAAATACACCCTCTAAATTCTCGTCAAGTTTAGGGGTGTTTTCAACACTTTTCTTGATTTTTTATTAAGAGTCTCATGCTTCTACAAGAGTTTGAGACCACTTGCTATGACATATGGAAGACCGGGGGTGTATCTAAATATAGTTAGTCAAAGATAATGGTGTTTTTAAGACTGTCAATAGTTCAGAAATGAAATTAATAATTTACGCTAAGTTCAATGGTGTCTTCAATACTTCCCTCAATTATGTATGTATATTGAATATGATTTTGAGTTTATCCATATGAATGACTCGAATCAAATTCTTTTCAAAGGGTAACTTAGAGCCTGTTTGGCATTTCTGTTGGGAGTTCAGAAACACTTATTTTGAGAAAAAACACTTTTTTTGAAAAATTAGGTGTTTGGCAAACCTGTAAAACTGTTTTTAAATGGAAGCAGAAACAGTTTTTTTGTTGTTGGAAAGAACCTAAAAATTTCTGCTTTTTAAAAAAAGCAGAAGCAAAAGCAGAAAATTATTTTTTTCAAGACTAAAATATCCCTTCCATATATATATATATATATATATATATATATATATATATATATGTACGTATTTATCAATATATATCTTATTAATTAATTAACACATCTCATATGTTTGGTAAAGTTCCATTTAATAATTATATATTTTTAATTTTATATAATAAATTTTATATTTTATTTTACGTTTATGTATTATTATTTTATTTATTATTTTACTTATTATTTATAGAATTAGAAAAAAAAAAGTAACAATAATATTTTTGCAAGATTAGGAAAAAGAAAAAAATAATAATAATTAAAGATTTCAACCCTTCAAAAAAATGTATAATATTGATTCAAAATTTGAATATGAACATTTTAATTTAATAAAAATAAAAATTTAATCTAATTTTTTGTAATGGATGTTTAAACTAGTTTCTCTCAAAAAAAATATTGTTAATATTAAAAGTAATTAATACTTGTCCTTTATCGTAATTTGACTCTCAAAAACATTTTTTAAAAAAGATTAGCCAAACATAATTTGCTTATAAAAAACATTTTTCAAATGAATTAGCCAAACACAAATTGCTTTTTTTCAAAAACACTTTTCTGAAAAGTTATTTTTAAAAGGTTTATGAAAATAAGCAGTTTTTAGCAGTAATGCCAAACAGACTCTTAAATACAAAGAAAATGACTCAACAGAAAGGGTAATTTGGAACTTAAATTTGAGTTTATGAAGATTTTAAGTTTCCATTTAAAAAACAATAATAGTTTAGATAATAATTTTTTTCCTTTTACCTTAAATAATACCTACATAAATATTATCCAACATCTATATACTATTATTTTATGATAGGATAAAATATAAATTCTGAAATAAGAATGCAAATATCAATAATAAATAAATTAAAACATTGAAATGATAAAACTAACCTTTTGAATAGTAAAAATATAATAATTTATTCTTAAAAGAAATTTTAACCGTTTCTAACAAACTCTGTTGTTAAAAAATGAATAGGGTAACAAATTAAGAACTTTGAGCCATTTAGATAATTTTTGGAATTTTTACACAAATAGCCGATGATATTTACTGATTATTTTTACTAGTAAGTAAATATAAATTATACACTAATATATATTTTAAGTGGTTGGATAACGATTATTTATGTTAATTCTCTTAAAACATTTTATTTTTAGTATTCAAATTTAAAACTTTTGATTTAAAAGACGAAAAAATATAAATCTCAATCGTTCCACCGTAACCTACTAACATATATTGAGATCAACTTGAAACCTACACCCCTTTTGTTCTCATCTCAACCATATGAACCATAAAAAACAAAAGCTACTCATAAAACAACTCACAAACTCTTGTACAGTAATAGGTTTTTTATATGTTCAAAAAAAGGCCATCCACAAAACCTTTAAATATTTTATTTTTTAATTCAAGAACAAGCCAAAAAAAAAAAGACAAAAAAACAAAAATCAGACACACACACCTCTTATACAAGTTGTGGTGGAAATTAAATCTTTCAACTTTATACACAGTTCATTATAACTTATATATATTATTACTCCCAACAAAAAAAAAGATGAAACAAGAAAGAATTAATTTCAATTTAAGTTCCAATCCAAAACTTAAATTTTCTCTCTTTTGATGTCACTAAATTCTTCATCCCATATTCATCAAGAGAGGGTGAATTGGACGGTTTTTTATTTTTAAGATTACAAATCTTACATTTTAAAAAGGTTTACCAGTCAATATTTTAAAGTGAATTGATTGTCTATTGTAGTAGATAATTTGTCTTATTTTCAACATTACAAATCTCAGAGTTTAAGGAGACTTATCTATCGATATTTGAGTGAGTTATAGCAGGTAATCTATCTTATTTTCGAAATTACAATTCTTATATTATGAGGAAGCTTACTTGTAGATGTTCTTTGAATGAGTTGATTATCTATTGTAGCAGGTAATTTGTCTTATTTTCAACATTACAAATCTGAGAGTTTAAGGAGTGAGTTATAGTAGGTAATCTATCTTATTTTTGAAATTACAAATCTCACATTATGAGGAAGCTTACATGTCCATGTTCTTTGAATGAGTTGATTATCTGTTGTAGCATGTAATTTGTCTTATTTTCAACATTACAAATCTCAGAGTTTATGGAGACTTATCTATCAATGTTTGAGTGAGTTATACCAGATAATTTATCTTATTTCCAAAATTACAAATCTCATATTATGAGAAGGTTTACCTATGCTCTTTGAGTGAGTTGATTATCTGTTCTAGCGAGTAATTTGTTTTATTTTTAACATTTCAAATCTCACATTTTAAGAAGACTTACTTGTCGATATTTGAGTGACTCTTATCTTATTTTCAAATCACAACTCTCATATTTTAAAGAAGTTTATATATCGATATCTTTTTAGTGACTTGTTATAGCGCATAATCTATCTTATTTTCAAGATTATTAATTAATCTCACATTTTATTTTTTTGTAGTATTTGAAATGATGCTTGCTGTATCTGCATCATTGAGCTACAAAAATGAAAGGGAAAATTATGATTTATTCCAAGATTTTTCCGATGGGAATTTAATCGACACCATCGATTTCGATGACCTTTTCGATGGAATCAACGACGGAGATTTGCTGCCAGATTTGAAAATTTTTGGTGAATTTTCAGTTAGTAGTTGTGAAGAATCTGCTACTAATGTAATTATAAAATCCAAGTCAAAAGAAGCCAAAAAATCATCTAGCCAAATCAAGAATCCTGAAGGAAAGAGGAAAGTAAAGGTAAACTTCTTTTAAATTTTTTAGTAATATACATCGTTAACGTAAGAAATTTTTGCACCATCATGTTATTATTGCCTGTTATTCTAGCCGCAATTAAGATTATAAATCTCATGTGTTAAGAACTAATGAAGGAAATAAATTTATCTAAGGCAATAATATATGCACAAGTGAAAGACCCAACACAATGATTTTGTAAGAGGCTTTTATTCAATAACTTAACGACTCTTGTATTTTTGTACATTGAATGTATCTCTCACTACATTGAAAATATGTAATAAGGCACCCCTATTTATAGGACTAACAACCAAAGTAAACTAGGACTAGGAAACTATAAAACTAACCAATCCTAATTAAACATAAATAAATAAATACCATAAATAACAAATCCTAAACTAGTAAGGAATCTTACTCTTGATTTATTTCCTACAACTAAGGAGTATTATTTGTCGATTTTTAAGTGACTTGATGATTACCTCTCATGTAGCAGATAATAATTTGTCTTATCTTTTATGATTACAAATTTATCATTTAAGGATATTTATGTTCTTTGAGTGGTCTAATGATATAAAAGTTTATTTACAGTAATGATAAATATAACTTAAATAAATAAACTTGTAATGTTATTCATGCAAAGTAAACATCACAAGTCATTGTCGATTTCATTTTTTCTGACGAATTTAAGTTATATATACTAATATGACAAAGTAATGAATTTTTTATATTAGGAAATGTTAATTTTTTTCTTTATTTATTTGTTTATTCTTTAATTTTTTTAAATATATATTTTTAATAAAATGGAAGTTTACTTTCTTGAATTATATATGTGAAGGTGGATTGGACTCCAAAGCTACATAGGAAATTTGTAAAAGCAATAGAGAAATTAGGTGTTGATAAGGCAGTCCCATCAAGAATTTTGGAGCTTATGGCTACTCATGGTCTCACTCGACACAACATTGCTAGCCATCTTCAAGTAAGGTTTCTCGAGTTCTCGATATGAAGTTAATACTTTCTTTGTTCCAATATGTATGAAATTGTTCGTTTTTTTTTGAGAATTTATAAGTATTTCAAAATAAAATTTACATATTTGGAGACTATGTAAAAAGTGATAGGCAGTCGCAATAATTAATAATTCAGAATATTTTAAAGATATATTATAAACTTATGGTCAATGAATAACTCGTTTGATTTTCGAAATCTGAATATCGTCACATAAATTGGGACGGATGGAGTATCTTGCAGTTAGGGAGTGCTCTCCCAATGTGAGAGTTTTCGCCAAGTATTCAGATTTAGTCAAAATCTAATGCGGATATTGAATATCGAGCGAAAAATTGAAAAATAATTATGTGGAAGAAAATTTGGTTCAATTAGTTTTGAATATGAAAAAACTCTCCATTTAAAATCTTATATTTATTTTCCTTTTTAATCCGTTTTAGAAAAAAAAAAGTATCTTGGTGTAATTAATACTATTTAAGTTTTCATTCTAACATTCTTATTTTATCCCTTCTAAGAATAATAACATATGACATACTTATGAAGACAAAATTCAAATTGTACTCTTGGTATGTATATATATCTTTAAATTAAGTCTATTAAGATTTGAAATTATTTTAAACACTTTCAAATTGAAAGGAGGGAATATTTTATTTAGATCTTATTGCAATATGAGTTAAGCTATATATATATATAAGACTAAGTTCACGTACAACAAGTAAACCTTCATAATAAGCATGCATATGATAATAGAAAAATAATTAGCTATACTAAGTTATACTGATTTGATGATATAAGAATCACTTACACATTTACTATATGTAATTTAAATTGTACGTACAGAAATATCGAGCCCATCGAAAACATTTACTAGCGAGAGAAGTTGAGGCGGCAAGCTTGAGCCAAAGGAAGCAAATGTATGGCGGCGCCACCGCAGCCGGAGGAGGAGGAAAGAGAATTATGATGAACCCATGGCTTGCACCACCAACCATGGGTTTTCCACCCATGGCTCATCATATTAGACCCTTACATGTTTGGGGACATCCACATGTAAATAATTCTTTTTGGCATCCACATTATCAAAGGGTGAGTTTCTCTCTTCTTCTTTTTTTTTCTATTTATGCGATTTTAATTTGACTTGATACAAAGTTCTAAGTAAAAAAATGAGGATTTTAAAAAATTGGTGATTGATCATATAAATAAAAATTAAAAAAAATTATAATCTTGAATAAAATATAATATAATATTTGTGCGGTTAATATACATTCAAAAAATAAATTATAATTTATTTTAGATTATAAATTTCAAAAAAAAAATTATTTATCAAATTTTATCATGCTCAGTCAAATATTATTATATAAATTGAAATATGTTTTGTAGGTATCAAATTCTCTTGCACCGGGCACTCCTTGCTTTCCCGGGCCAATAGCGCCGACGGTAACTATTCGATTGAACAATTCTTGCTTTATCAAGTTTTATCTTTAGTCTCATACTAATATCTAGTACGTTTGACCAACAATTTGAAACTTAAATTTGAAAATAAGTGATCATTTATGATATTTGCACAAAGTTTTAAATCTCAAACTCTCCTATAAGTAGGATTTCAATTTTTAAATAAATGTGATTTAATAATATAAAAATTATTTTAATTTTAAAAAAAAAAACTTATATAGAAAAATAATCTTATATAGACAAAATAATTTAATGCAGAGATTTGCAGCACCTCTTATGGTCCCGGGCATCCCATCACCCCCTGCCATTATCAAAGTTGACACAATTTCCTCTGATTTGCATCCCGTGAGCCTTCTTTCTCTCCCTCTCGATGATTTATCGTTACATAAATATTTTATCGTTTGTTTTATATTATTACAAGTTTTGAAAAGGCATATATGTATATAAATAGACATTAAATTTAACCTCAATTAGTAAGTAATTAAGCATTTTAATTTTGAATATGCATATTTAGACATTCTAACTCGTATTTACTTTGAACACTTCAACTTATAAAATGATTATCTAGACGTACACCTCCAAAATTCATGTGCCACATCAGTGTTGAGTGTCCACAAGACACAATAGAGCCGAGTTGGAGTGTTTAATTATCAATTGAGGCCAAATTGGAGTGTCTAGATATACACTCTCAAAGTTAGAATGCTTACTTACTAGCTGAATCTAAGTTTTAAGTGTTTGTTCACATATTACGCCTTTTAAAAATCTTTCCTATTTTTTTTAAGGTAAATTTTTCACCAAAAAGAATTTCATCATCTACTACCTATGAAATAAATAAATAAAATTTATATACAATATAATTTTTTGATAAATTAATTTATGCCATTCTTGACATATTCTCTTGATGTTGTCAACAGTCAAAAGAGAGTATTGATGCAGCTATTGAAGATGTCTTAGCAAAGCCACAATTGCCACTTCCCATAGGACTGAAACCTCCATCAATTGACAGTGTGTTGAATGAATTACAACGTCAAGGAATTACCAAAATACCCCCAACTTGATTTTATAATAATTTCGAGGTGATTTTTTGGGCGGGGATTCTCTCGAAGAAAATTCGTTAATTCGACGATATTTCTTGCACTTGATGTATCTACGACGAAGAAAAGAAAAGAAAAAAAGTATTCAAAGGTCTTTGTTATTTGATACGTGAGATAAGAATTATAACTTTGAAACATAATTTGTGTGAAATAAAATAATTAATCCCATAAGATATTTCACTAGATTAGTAATTTTTTTAGGTTTTGTTGTACTCTTTTGTTCTAGTGTCTAGTTGGGACAAGAACAATGATTGAACTTAACAAGGGTCATTTTATGCATAGAGTGGTCATTTTATGTCTCACTATTTTGTCACCAATTGATAACCTTACAATGGGTACAATGGGAGAGCTTATTGCAAGAATAAAAAAAAAGTATTCTATTCGAGGTTTGGTGTTCGTTTTAGAGTCTCGATTAATCTAGATGGTAATAATAAAGAAAAAAATGAGACATTTTTTTAATATATAGTAAATTTGAAAGTTGTATAGTTCAAGGGCAATCTTGAATCTCTACCCTATAAAAAGAAGGATGAGATGATTCAAAAAAATCTAGATTTCCAACATTAGATGTGAAATGTTGGTAAGTAACGACTAATAATATGACATCAGAAACAAATGTCATTCGACATATTTAGTCCTAAATATCATTGTTTATATGGCAATTAGTATCAAATGTGGTTGTTTTTACGATATCTGTTCATAAGTGCCGAGGAATGCTTTAATTTATTTCCTAATATTTATTTCAAATATCACTAAATAAATGTCATTATATTAATACTTTCTTGTAGTGGTTCTATTAAGAAGAGAAGCACTTCCTACTAGGGAGGAGTCGAAATTTAGAATTTATAATGGTTCCTGAACTTACCACCAAACTTATCATAGTTACTGCCTTACTGGGTTTCCAATTAAATATTTATACATATTTAATAAATTTTTAATACAAATACAACGTCTAAACAAAAGTTATTGAGTTCATGCGAACCCGTAACTAACATATCCTCCCTCCACCCTTGCTTCATACTATGATGTTTTCTACTTCAAGGCTCAAAAGTCGAGTGCAAACTGCAACTTGTGGAAAGGTACTGAAATTTGTACATAAATCGCACTCTTTCAATGCGTTTTATGCTTTGTTTTGGACAATTTCTCTTTTAAGTAGCTAATAAGTTATCCAACACCATATATGACCTTTTTTAAGAAATATTTTTTTAAAATAGCTTTTTAGAAAAGTACTTTTGAAAAAAAGCATTTTGTGTTTGACTAATTCATTTAAAAAGTGTTTTTTATAAACAAATTGTGTTTGGCTAATCTTTTAAAAAAAATGCTTTTGAGAGTCAAATTACGATAAAGGGCAAGTATTAATCTACTTTTAATATTAAGATTATTTTATAGAGAGAAAGTAGTTTAAACATCTATTGCAAAAAGTTAAATCACGTGTCACATCAGCGTCGAGTGTCCACGAATCATAGCAGAGACGAGTTAAAGTGTTTGGTTGTCAGTTAAGACCAAATTGAGATGTCTAGATATACTATACTCTCAAAGTTGTAAAGCTTACTTATTAGCTGACGCTAAGTTTAAGTGTTTGTTCACGTATTACACCTTTTAAAAATCTTTTCTTCTTTTTTTTAGGCAAATTTTTCATCAAGAAAATTCATTATCTACTACGTATACAATTTTTTAAAAAACTTTTATATACAATATAATTTTTCGATAAATGAATTTTTCGTTATCCTGACATATTATCTTGATGTTGTTAACAGTCAAAAGAGAGCATAGATGCAGCTATTGAAGATGTTTTAGCTAGAGCTGTCAATATGGGCTGGCCCACCCCATCCGGGCTAACCTATATATGCTTTGAAATTTGATGGGCCAGGCCGGGCTAGCCCATTCTTTTGGTCGGCCAGAAAATGGTCAGCCCAGCCCATAAGTATGTGGGCTACGGGCTGTGCCGGGCTAGTCCCCTTTTTTTAAAAGTATATTTTTTATAATTTTTTAAATCAAATTATAATTTAAAAATATTATCATAAATATCGATAAGACAATAATACATGGTGTTAGTGTTAGTACTTGTTAATCAAATCCACAAATAAAATTATCTTTATAAATATTTATTAAGTTTGATTTGAAGTAAAAACATAAATAGCTAAATAGAAATATTAACCTAATTGTTTTCTAATGATCATAATAAAACACAAAAACTATGACAATATTCCATAGGCTACGGCCACGTAGTGATTCCCTAGAAATTTTAGGAAAATTTTATTTTATGTAGTGCATATTTTATAAACATAATTTGTATTTAAATTTTAATAATTCAAACATTAAATAGATTTTGAGTTTGGACACTTGTTATTTTTAATAGTCAATTTTATTTTTATTTTTTAAGTAATTTTTATTTGGCCCACGGGCTAGCCCTATCCATATTTCTAAAGCCCCACAAATCAGCAAGTTTATTCAGGCCTGGCTAAAAAACCCTTTTCTTAAGTGAACTCCAAAAATCTTAGCCCAGCCCAATCAAATCACGAGTTAGGTCAGGCCAGCCTAACGGACCTAGCCCATATTGACGGCTCTAGTTTTAGCAAAGCCACAATTGCCACTTCCCATAGGACTGAAACCTCCATCCATTGACAGTGTGTTGAATGAATTACAACGTCAAGGAATTACCAAAATACCCCCAACTTGATTTTATAATAATTTTGAGGTGATTTTTTGGGCGGGGATTCTCTCAGAAAAAATCCTTTAATTCGACGATATTTCTTGTACTTGATTTATCTACGACGAAGAAAAGAAAAGAAAAAAGTATTCAAAGGTCTTTGTTATTTGATATGTGAGATAAGAATTATAATTTCAAAATATATTTGGTGTGAAATAAAATAATTAATCCTATGAGATATTTCACTAGATTAGTAATTTTTTAGGTTTTGTTGTATTCTTTTGTTCGTGTGTCTAGTTGTAGTTGGGACAAGAACAATGATTGAACTTAACAAGGTGGTGCATGGAGTGGTCATTTTATGTCACACTATTTTGTCACCAATTGATAACCTTACAATGGGGCATGAATAAAAAGAATTGTATAAATTCGGGTCGGGTCTTCATTCTAGAATCTCGATTTATTTCGATTGTAATAATAAAATAAAATCAAGACTCTTTTTTAACGGTACAAAAAGTAAATTTGATCTAAATTATATAGTTCAGACATGTACCTTATAAAAAGAAGGACGAGATCATTCAAAAAGATTTAGAGTTCCAATATTAGATGTGAAATGTTGGTACTTAACAAGTAATAACATTACATCGCAAACAAATGTCATTTGGAATCAAATATCGTTATTTTAATGACACTTTGCCCTAAATATCGTTGTTTTTATGGCATTTGGTATTAATGTCGTCATTTTTACGATATTTGTTCATAAATGTTGTGGAATGATTTAATTTTATTTTTTAGTATTTAATTCAAATGTCACTAAATAAGTATCGTTATATCTTTATTTTTTTTTTGTAGTGGTTCTATTAAAAAGAGAAGCGTTTCCTACTAGAGAGGAGTAAAAATTTAGAGTTTATAATGGGTCTAGAACCAGAACTTAATTACCACCAAACCCATCATAGTTATTGCCTTACGGGTTTCCAATTAAATATTTATACATATTTAATGAATTTTTAATATAAATACAACGTTTAAATAAAAGTTAGTGAGTTATCCTCCCTCCACCCTTTCTTCATGCCATGATGTTTTCTACTTCAAGGCTCGAAAGTCGAGACTTATCCACACCAAATTTATATGCCCATGACTAGTTTGTTCGTAGTATAACACATAAATATGTCATTAATTTGATTTTATCTGATAATTATATATTTCAATTTTTGATATGTATAAATATGAACAAGTGTGTATATACTGTTATATAAAACTATATATAATAAAGAAAATTCAAACATAATTATCTATTGCAGAGTGCAAACTGCAACTTGTGGACAGGTTTTGAGATTTGTACATAAATCGCATTCTCTAAATGCATTTTATGCTTTGTTTTGGACACTTTCTCTTTAGGTAAGCTAATAAGTTATCCAACACTATATATGACTTTTTTTTTAAAAAAAATTGGGTCGGGCCTTGTTTGTCTTATTTTGAGTTAATACGGAGTTTAGAAAAAAAGAAGAAGATTTTTGAATTTTGTAGTCTTAAATGCAAAATATATTTAATGTACCAAAATATTCTTTAATTTTGTAGTCTTAAACATGCGATGTAAAAAGTCAAAATTAAGGAATTGGTAGAAAGGGAAATATGTATGTTTTTTTAAACGAACTAATTAAAAGAAAATCAAAATAAGCAAATTGAAACGGAGGGAATTCGCATTAACCTCAATAAGTTGTAACCTTAGGCCTATTTCAATTGATGTTAATGTGTATAATTAAAGAAAAATACATATTTTAATTTATTTATAATCTGTATGCAATTTTTTTTCTATATATACTGACTAAAAATAGTAAACAGTGAATTTGCCTGACTGTTTTCGTAACAATCCCTTCGAAAACAGGAAATGAGAAGGAAGACAATAACCATCTTTTACCTGGTATATCTATGACTAAGATAGATTGAGTCCAAATAAACTAAAATTATGTCATATCAACTCCATTCAGCTATTATCAGTTTCTCACCTAGAGTCTCTTACTATTTGTACTACATATGTGTATATACATATCACTGAATCACTTTAATTACTTTAGAGTTTAAATTAGTTGTAATAAATATATTAAAAAGTAATGAAATTTTATATTGTTGAATGTGTAGCATTCATGAGTATGATCAAGTTAAAAATAAAATGGGTGAAAAGTAAACGGTAAAGATTAGGATTTAAGTAAATTAAAAAATGTTAGGCTGATTTCTTCGTAAATATATATATACCTTTTCTTATTGTATTCTTTTCGAAATCTTTTACATGTTTTTCCTCTATCAAAACTCATTAGATCAGATGACCTCGTAAGCATGCAAAAGTTAGAAGAGAAAAAGAAAAAAACTCTTTTTTAAAAAAAAAATTTCATCGGATGTTGGATAATTGGAGTCCGACTAAAATCCTAGTAAAAAAAAAAATTCATACCCAAAATTTGAATTCGAGACACTATTACCTTCTTTTAGTTCAAACAATCCTTTTATTAGTAAAAAAGAAAAACATAAAATTAAAGAAAAAAAGAAGACATTTGCTTGGTGAAAAAGAAAAGCTTTATTCTTCAATATTTACGGCTTAAGCATAGTATTATTACCTCTTTGTTGCTCATTTTTACTTTGAATAGCTAATCATCTCTGTAGAGAAAATCCAATTTTCTTCTCGATTTTTTCCGGTAGGGTTTTAGCACAATGTCGAAAACTCCGGATCCGAACAGTGCCGGTGCTAGCGGTAGTGCCGACGCCGGAAAACCCGCCGGAGAAGAGGCGACAGTGAAAGTTCCCTCCAAGGATCCGAAGAAGAAGGATGACAAAAAAGACGAAGATCTAGTAAGTATCAATGAGTATGAATCCGATAATTATTATTTTTTTGGTTACAATTTTGAAAAGTTATCACTCGTTGAGTTATTGCAAGAAGAAAAAAAGGAAATGCGAAAAAGGATTAGTACTTGATGTCTTATTTTGCATACTATTTGATAGTTTAATTATACATATTTGTGAGTTTAGAATTTTTGTACTTAGTTTTAGCTGTATTAGTTTTCGAAAAGTTAAGGAACAATACAACTACAACATACCAGAGTAATCCGACAAGTGAGGTTTAGAGAGGTTAGAATGTAAGCACTCTGATTGAAATGAAGCATTTCCAAGTAGTTTGGAAAAGGAAATACATAAATAAGAGAAGTAACCACAAGTAGGTTCTGGGGAGACTAGAATGTAATGAGACCTTACCCCCATCTTGTAGAGATAGTAGAGATAGAGTGACTGTTTCTAGTAGATCCTCATCTTAAAATAAAGCATTTCCAAGCAGTTTGAAGAAGGAAATACTGAAATAAGAGTAGTAACCACAAGCAGGTTCTATGGGAGAGTAGAATGTACACTTTTGAAAAGTCATCACTCGTTGAGTTATTGCAAGAAGAGAAAAGGAAATGGGAAAAAAGTATTAGTACTTGGTGTCTTATTTTGCATACTATTTGGTAGTCAAACAACATTTTCTTGATGGTTTAATTATATAAATTTGTGATTTTAGAATCTTTATATGTAGTTTTAGCTGTATTAGTTTTCAAAAAGTTAAGGAACAATACTACAACATACCCAGTGTAATCCCACAAGTGGGGTATGTGGAGGGTGAAATGTAAACAGACCTCACCCCAAACTCGTAGGTATAGAGAGTTTGTTTCCAATAGACCCACAACTTAAATTAAAGCATTTTCAGGCAGTTTGAAAAAGGAAATACGTAAATAAGAGTAGTAACAACAACAAAATAATGTGAAATGGAGAGCAGTACACAACATACAATGGAAAGAACAATAACAAAAACAAAATAATGCAATAACCAAAGCACAAAAAGACACAGGTGATAGCCAAAATCGAAGAACAAGAAACTACGAGAATAGTTGGGTAAAAATGTCTAAGTTGCTCAGACTCTCCAAAAATGTTGCCGCACCCGTGTCGGATCTTCCAAAAATGCACTACTTTTGAAGCATCTGACACACACCTGACGACATTTTTGAAGAGTCCGAGCAACATAGAAAAAAGTTGTGGAACAAATGTTTGACAAAAATTGACTCTAAATCCCACATGCTTTCCGGAACAGGGGCAGTAATATTTCTTATTTTTAGATAGGCATGTTAAAAGTAATATTTCTTATTTTTAGATAGGCATGTTAAAAGTAATATTTCTTATTTTTAGATAGGCATGCTAGTTTAATAGAACCAGGGAGAAGTAAAATTAGTTGAAACAAAACCCAATACTTCAATGAGCCGACTCTTTGCACCACTTTTAGCTTATGTATCTTTTATTTTATTTATATATTTATTTATTGTGTTTATGATATTGTGTTCAGTCCGAAGAAGATTTGGCTCTGAAGCAGCAATTGGAACTGTATGTGGAAAGAGTTCAGGATGCAGATCCTGGACTTCAGAAGGTTGCCCTGGAGAGCATGAGGTTTTTCTCTCTTTTTGTTATTGTTTAAATTTCATTTAGTATACTTGAATGCAGAGTTGACAGTGACCCAAATTTTTGTTTGCTTCTTCTTGACTGATGAAATGTAGTTAAGTATTTATTGGCTTAAGAGGTATGTTTATGAAGCTTTTCTATAGAATGAAACCTCAGGATTATTGTGCACTTCATTTGTGTTAGAAGTTCTGAAGATATTAATTATATTTGAAGAAACTCTTGGGACAGTAATCATCTTTCATGAATGAGTGGACTGACTGTTAAGACTTCCATTTAGTTCTTTAGCGCACTTATTTTGCAAGAGTGGTAATAGCAGGTGGAAGAGGGTCCCTCAAGTCTTTGTTTATGAATCTCCACATAATGTGCCAAGTACACCTATGATTAGAACAGACGTGTCATCAGTACACAATCATATTCATGAGAGCTTTATTTACAAGAGTGGTAGTACTTAGTAGCATATGGAAGGGTCCCTTGTTCTTTTTGTTATGAATCATAGGAGATGTGCCAAGTACACCTATGATTAGAACTTGCGTGTCATTAGTACATGATCATAAATGCAAGAGTTGTGCATCCAAGGGTGTGGCTTAGCGGATAATGAAGTGGATGAAAACCTTGGAGATCAGGGTTCAATTTTAAGCAGAGAATAAAAAACTAGGTAATTTCTTTCCATTTACCTAATCCTAGGACCTCTGCTGGTGGAAAAAAGATACTTTTAAAAAAAAAAGTATGTATAAAGCATTGTTGAATTAGAACTTGAGAGTCCGTATAAAACATTTGATGGACTAGAACCTGCAGTCAATGACCAAATGGATATTTGAAAGATTGCGGGTTTTAAAATCAGGATGGGTGACATACTTATCACCTATGCATATTTGGTTGTGGCGTTTTGGAAAATAGTGTTTTCTTTTCCTTCTATCACACAGTTTGAGTTGAGCTGGAGATTCAAAAAGATATTTGACTTTTTTAAGTATAGTTAACATATTTATAAAATACAAAAAACAATGTTGAGTCAATCTATTTACTAAACAAAAAAGTCAATGCATAGTTGATATATCATGTCACTATATATTAATAAAAAAACGTGGTATATCAACAATAGAATGTCCAATTGTTGAGTTGTGTTTTAGGTAAATGTTATGAGAAGAATGACATGAATCTTATAAATAAAAAAAGAAGAATGGCATGACAGAAAAAGAGTTTCAACTCCCAGAAGTTGTTGATGATGTTTACAATTATAGGAGAAAAGTAGAATGTTTATCTTTTTCCTTGTTCATCTTTTCTCTTTTGCAGGCAGGAAATACGTACAGCAACAAGCTCCATGACATCGGTTCCAAAACCACTGAAGTTCTTGCGTCCCCATTATGGAACACTAAAGGGATTTTATGAGAAAATGCCAGATTCTGATTTGAAGGCATTCACTTCTGTCCTGCACTTCTCTATCCTGAAATCCGAATAAACTTATTTATATGTTTTAACTTCACTGCATGCAGACACTTTTGGCAGATATTCTCTCTGTTCTGGCTTTGACAATGTCTGCTGAAGGAGAAAGGGTATGTTCTATATATTCTGTTGATATGCTAATAACTCTTTGGTGTGAGCTCAAGTATCTTTGTTAGCTGTAATAGATATTGTTAATTTTCCTTGATTCTTACAGGAGAGCTTGAAGTATAGACTGTTGGGATCTCAAGGTGACATTGGCTCCTGGGGACATGAATATGTTAGGTGAGACTTTTTTTTTCTACTCCAGCTATCCTGACATATTTAGTTGTACCAATGCTGTTGCAGACTGTAAAACAGATGATTTTTTTTCTTTACTTGTCAAAAAAAAGTCTGATGGTAGTTGGTTGCAATGATAAGATATTAGTTGTTTTCCATATTACTTGATACGTATGCCAGTGTGTGTCATCATTTCTGATTTCTGCCATATCCATTTTCACCTGTAGTCTGTGAAAAAAAATCAGTTTCCTCCTGCATTTGGATGTTGCTTGTTTAATGCTGACTGTTTGTGACAGGAACTTGGCTGGAGAAATTGGACAAGAGTATGCAAAGCAGCAGGTCGGTGTTCCTTAATCCCGAGGTTCTTGTAAAGTGTGCACAGAATGTAGCTGTCAACAGTTCATGCAGTAGTGCTTTGTACTCGGGAATTTCTTGTCTTGAGTCTAATATTTATATATTTTTTTCAGATCAGTATTACATGCCACTTTATCTGTATCTGTTCCAATTTAATTTATACGACACATTTTCCATTTTGGGATGTTTGACACCATTTTATTTGTACAACTTTCACAACTTTCAAGAATTTAAATTCATTAAACTATTCATATATTAACTTTGATGCGAGTTTGCTCCCTTTGCGACCAGTACTTTAGCTCTCCATCTTCACTAATATGTTTTATGGGTCAAATTAACATCTTAACTCCATGCCCAATCAATCATGATCACATAAAATGAAGTGTATGTTTATTCTCACTACTGTATCTAGTGTTTTTACTAAACCGTGTTTTCATTACCAACAAATGTTTACATATAGAATTCCTTTAAGATAGATATTTCTTCAACATTGTGCAACAACAACATAACCCAGTGTAATCCCACAAGTGGGGTCCGGGGAGGGTGGAGTGTACACAGACCTTACCCCCCTACCTCGTAGATAGAGTGGTAGTTTCTGATAGACCCTCAGGCTGTTTCTTCAACATTGTGCGTTGGCCTAAAATCCACTGTTTTTTTTTTTGGAATTTGGATAAGAGAAAAGAGTTCATGTCTTGAGATATGCTTTTACTTTTAAATCATGCTATGATTCTGACATAAATCAGTTTCATTAGCTTGCATATATTTATGCTCTCTTAATATGTATTATTTTCAGAGTGAAGAGGAGGCCCCAATTTACGATCTTATGGAGCTCGTGCAACAAATTGTTTCTTTCAACATGAAGGTATCAATAATCACATATGATTTTGTGTTGTCAATTGTAACAAGTTGCAGGATAGAGTATAGGAGGTTGCTACCATATGTCATGCTCCTGGGCAGATACATAAATCTCTATGTATTTATCTACCCTTTACTTGTGCCAGAATGTTCAATTGATATCTTATTTTGCGATGTAGCATAATGCTGAACCTGATGCTGTGGATCTTTTAATCGAGGTACTCTTTCTTTCCTGATACTATGCATCATTTGGTAGTATGTGTATTAGTGAGAATTCTCTTTGCATAAATTCCAGGTTGAAGACCTTGATCTCTTGGTGGAGCTTGTGGATAGCAGCAATTGTAAAAGGACATGCTCTTATCTCACGAGTTTTGCAAAGTAAGTCGGCTCTGGGCATGTTTGTGGGTATCCCCTGTTGAATATCTGAATCCCTTTGATTTTTCTGATTAGGATGAGTTCTAGAGGAGCTATTGTATGCCACTCTATACGTTTCTCTCTTCTTTTATTCCTCTCCCTTATCTGTGTTTCTTGTCTAACCAGAATCTTTGATGTTGAATTCAGCTTATGTGTTAGGACTAACAGCTTATATCACAAATGCTGATATTTTGCTTCTCAAGCGGTATTCGGTTATCACTAAGTTAATAAAAACCCCAGAGAGGGTATATACTCCTTGTGAGCATCTTGAACATGCATATATGTGATCTTATCTTTTGTTACATTGTTGAAGGTAGTGGATTCATAGATTTAAGCTTGAAAAATTAAGGAATTCTCACACGAGCTTTCTTGGTTTTCTGTGTTAAGGTCATATTCTTTCTTGTTTACCTTAGGGGACGAGTTTTTTTCTCAAAATGGCCAATTCATATTAAAGCATCTACAGAGATTCCAAAAACATTGCAATTGAAAGCGAGTTCATTTCAGGGGTCAGAGCATGATGTCTGATAATTATAATTGGTTGGTTCTGTTTGAAAATAAAAGTATAACCTCTGATATACTGAGATACCCTTCCTAGTACCCTTTGGAAGACAATATTTAGAGAATAGATAGCATTGTGGATGTGAAAATTTCAATTAATACTCTGTGCTGTCTGATTGAGGGTCTATGCCGTTTGTCACTCTTGCTTGAACAATTGATAGTTTCAAACTCTTTTTGCCCTATAAGGCCAATTTGTTGATGTCTACCATGTTGTAGACGGTATGCACTGCTTACTACCATGTTGTACTTTTTTGAATGCAGGAATGATACTTTCTTTTGTGTTTTTCTGTATGTACCAATCTTCTTCCATCTGACTTTCTCTGCCTACGACCTCTGCTTCATATCTCATGTCTTTTTCTGTCTTACAGATATCTTCCTGGGCCTGATGACATGTTGGTACTTGATATTGCATACACCATATACATGAAGTTTGAGGAGTATCCTCTCGCACTTGTGACTGCATTAGCCCTAGACAATATGCAGGTATGCACTCTTACTGTTACTAGCTAATTCTTTTGGATTCTTCAATAGACTCTGAAGTGTGTCTGTCAGAGACTAGTGGATCTTAAGATTGTAAATTCTGAAATCTGAGTACTTGTAATTATTTTGGTTTCCATCTTCTCTTGCAGTATATAAAGGAAGTTTTTACATCATGTGATGATAATCTACAGAAGAGGCAGTTCTGTTACATCCTTGCTCGTCATGTAAGTTCTCCATTGTGTGCTATTTATATTAGTCAGAACATTTCAGCATGTAGAAGAATCCTAATTTTCTTTCTGTTTCTTCTTTCTGGGTCGAAGAATACCTCTAATTCAGATTCTTGATCTCGGAGGTGTTATAACAATGCCTTTTCACTACTCTATTATTACTGGTGAAATGACCACTAAGTATTTATCAAAGAATGATACATTGAACTTTCAGTGGATTATTTCTTTTTATTTTAAAAAATGAATTGCATTGTATGTTTTTGTTATTGGTGCAAGCTCAGAGTATATAGATGACCCAGTTTCTATAGTAGACATTCTAGGATCCTTGTAAGATGAGATAGGATTTAGTGTTCGTCTATCGTAATTTACTCTTTTGGATGTAGATTCAATGATGTAATTTTGGCTTCCAGCACTGTGTTGATTTATATACAGAGTCTGTTACCTTGTCAAAAAAGAAAAGAAAAGAAAAGAAAAGTAGAGCTATCCCTAAATTATTTCCTTTGTTTCCCTGTAATATCTTTTTTGCCCTATTTTCCCTGCCGGGTATATGGCTCTCCTCAGGTGTTTTCAACATAATGTTATGTTTATTTTAGATCCAAGATGCTAAATTTGCGATTTTGAATCATAGGGTCAAACATTTGATGTTGGTGAAGAGTTGTGTGCGAGCGATGAAGATAGAGAAGTATTGCAGGAAATTGTTAACAATGTGAAATTAAGTGAAGGGTATCTTGCACTTGCTCGTGACATTGAGGTCATGGAACCCAAAACCCCTGATGACATATACAAGGTTTACACTTCTACACAACATCTCTCCTTATCATGCTGGATTTGCATATACTGTTGCATCTGTTCGATATTTCCCTATTTGAAGTGATTGACTTGACATTGTCGTGGAGGTATATGTAACTGTCCCTGAATATCTGCTTTTGTTCTGCAACAGAAGTATCTCATGTCATTGTTGCATTGTTTTGCCAGCATCCAGTTACGGTTATTACCTGTCGATGAATCTGCTCATTTCTTTAAATTACTTCCCTTCTTCCTTGATTTCATCTTTTCCCCCATCCTTTTTCATGTTCAAAATAAATTTCGGAGTAGCTTATCTCAGTTTCTTTTGCACCTTGGTTGGCCATTCGAAGAAAGATAAAGAACGCCTGCTCGAACACAAGATCTGTTTTGGATACTGTCATTGATAAAAACATTTCATCTGCAGAAATTTACCTTTGTGTTTCTTAGTCATTATCACAAAGAAAATGCTTTGTGTAATTGAAACTAAATCAGATATTATTTTGATTTGTTAGCCACATTTGCTTGATGGTCGAGCTAGTGCGGGGGCAAGCATCGATTCGGCTAGACAAAATTTGGCTGCTACATTCGTCAATGCATTTGTCAATGCTGGTTTTGGCCAGGTAAAATGAGTCAAGTTGTATCTTTCATACACAGGTGTGCGCGTATTGATATATGTCTGTATTTTGTATAGCTTGTTATATATCAGTATCCATAAACAACTCTTGGTACTTCTCTGCTGCAGGATAAGTTGATGACAGTACCATCAGAGGCCACAAGTGGTGGTTCCTCTAAAAACTGGCTTTTCAAAAATAAAGAACATGGGAAGGCTAGTGCTGCAGCAAGTTTGGTATATAGTTCTACTAACTCTTTCGACTCTCCTTGTTGAGTGCTTATCTGCAGCTACTGATTGTTCTTTCACGAATTTAGGGAATGATCCTGCTTTGGGATGTCGATTCTGGGCTTGCACAACTTGACAAATATTTCCATAGTTCTGACACACATGTAATTGCTGGTGCACTATTAGGAGTTGGGATTGTAAACTGCGGCATCAAGAATGATTGTGAACCAGTGAGCTTTATCTAATGTTTATCTGATGTCTACACCAACTCTCTCCAAAGATCTTCATATCCTGAAATTTCACTCCTTTCTCTGTGCAGGCATTGGCACTTCTTTCTGAATATGTTGGCAAAGATGATCCTTCAGTCAGAATAGGTGCTATAATGGGTCTGGGTCTTGCTTATGCAGGTGCTCAGAATGAGCAGGTAATGTTCCTATTTCTTCTTTTGGGTTTGGTTAGACAGGAATAAAACTTTCTGCTCTATCGTTTTGTTCATCCTTTTAGTTTACATAGTTCTACCCTTTTTTTGGGACTTTATAAGATTGGTTAGGATATGTACAATGTTACATTGAGTGCTTGCTGTTTTTCAGATCAGAAGTATATTGACTCCCATACTTGGAGATAATAAGGTGTCCCTTGATGTAATTGCATTCGCTGCAATATCGTTGGCCTTGGTGTATGTGGGTTCATGTAACGAAGAGATTGCCCGGGCAATCATATTTGCATTGATGGAGCGAAGCGAGGCAGAATTGGGAGAGCCCCTTGCTCGTCTCTTGCCACTGGCTCTTGGTCTTTTATACCTTGGGAAGCAGGTAACTGAAGAAGTTACATGCCTCAGTTTCTAAGAGACCGAAGAATATCTGAATTAACTGCAGTTCTTGTAACTGGTGCAGATTATCATTTATATCAATATGGCATAGATATTCATGATATATCTGTTCAACATTGTTGGATTGTATAACTTCTTATTTTGATTTGGTATCCCTCTGTCATGTCCTATAGGAAAACATCGAGGCTACAGCTGAAGTTTCGAAGACTCTCCATGAGAAGATCAGAAAGCATTGCGATATGATCCTCCTTTCTTGTGCCTATGCTGGGACAGGCAATGTACTCAAGGTACTAGAAGTTTCCCCGCCTTGCACTTCTAAGTGATTCATAATTGCAATTGCTGACAGTTATTCTTCTCTAGGTCCAACACTTTCTTGGTCAATGTGGTCAACATCTTGAAAAAGGTGAAAGCTTTCAGGGACCAGCTGTCCTTGGTATTGCGATGGTTGCAATGTCTGAAGAGTTGGGGATTGAGATGACAATACGCTCACTAGAACATCTTTTGCAGTATGGGGATCAAAATATCAGAAGAGCAGTTCCATTGGCTCTTGGCCTCCTCTGTATATCAAATCCAAAGGTATGATATCTTAAAATATCCATACAATAGATTTCTTTTTCCATCTTTTTTCTTTCCCTCACTTTTTGCTGTGTTAATGTTCTGGTTTTACTTTTTCTATTTACAAGTTGTGGGTGGCCTGTTTCTCTTTACTTCTGCTTAACTCTTGGTAACATATTTTTTTCCCGGGCTGGCTTGGACAGGTTAATGTCATGGACACTCTGAGCAGGCTTAGTCATGATTCAGACACTGAAGTAGCAATGGTAAAGAAATTAGCCATGGTATTTTGGATGAGTGTAGTTATTTGTGGTGCTATTAGATTGTTATATCTGAAAACTTCTCTAAATTATACAGGCTGCTATCATTTCCTTGGGATTGATAGGTGCAGGAACAAACAATGCTCGGATAGCTGGCATGCTGCGTAACTTGTCCAGTTACCATTACAAAGAAGCCAACCTTCTTTTCTGTGTAAGAAATAAAATAACTATCAGTTATTCTCTTGTGACAAGTCCATATCCTTGTGTTTACTCACCCGCTTACTCTAATCATTGGCATCTGCTACTTCTGTAGGTGCGGATTGCGCAAGGTCTTGTCCATTTAGGGAAGGGCTTGATAACTCTCTCACCATATCATTCTGAACGATTTTTGTTATCTCCGTAAGTTCTTCTATAGAAAAGCATTCTTCTCCAAACTATTATGCAAGTCCTTTAGAGCCTTATTTTACTAAACATACATTTTTTGAGTTGAAATTTATGCATCTTCCCTAGTTAAGAATTGTTTTTTGAATGAGGTTGTTTTGTAAGTGAACAAGTGCAGATAAACAGAGAAGTGCCACTAAAGATCTGTTATATTCTGTTTCTTTAGAAGTGTCTGACAGATTTGTTATCTTAAACAACTACGTCTCAGTCCTGAACAAACTGGGACCAGCTGAATGAATCCTCACTATTCCATTAAAGCTCAACTTATGTCATCATCAACATCAAATAAAAATAAAAGTTATAATATGCTTAATATATTTAAAAGTTTTTAAATTTAATATTATTATTAATAATAATAATGATAGAAGTCCTCTAACAAGACTAGAACCTACTCCCAACTAATAGATATCACTTATCTGGATTTTAGGTCTACATTGTCCCCTTTTAACACATTTGTTATCTTAAACCTAAAATAAAAATTGACATGTATAATTAAACCGGTGCTTCATGAGCTACCCCTTTTTGATTCCTTCTGAAACTTCAAACCCTCAATATGTTGGCTCTTAAATTTTTAACTGTTCCAGGACTGCACTGGCTGGACTCATAACTATGCTCCACATATGTCTTGATATGAAGGCCATGATCTTGGGGAAATACCACTATGCGCTTTATTTTCTGACATTGGCGATGCAGGTTTGCTGTTTCTTGAACTAGCGTCGTGCCCTTCCTCCTTTTGCCCTTTTTGGTGGCTTTTTAGCACAACCCCCCCGCCCCTCTCGGCCGCCCTTTTATTTTCTGTTTAGTCGTTCACATGTGTTTGCTGCTTCTTTGCAGCCAAGGATGCTTATGACTGTGGATGAGAACTTAAAACCGTTGTCAGTGCCTGTTCGAGTTGGCCAAGCTGTTGATGTTATAGGTCAGGCTGGTCGACCGAAGACGATTACCGGTTTTCAGACACACTCAACCCCAGTTCTCCTTGCTGCTGGTGATCGAGCGGAGCTTGCAACAGAAAAGTATTGTACTTCTCCTTTTAAACTTGTTATTTATATTGCATGGTTGTTGATCCATTTTGGCTGAGAAATCAACAATTAATGGTATCATGCTCAATCAAATATCACGATTAGGACCTCATTAACTGAGGGATCACAAACACAATTTCTGTCCTTCCCGTCTACTCAATATTCTTGTTAAAATGCAGGTACATTCCAGTCTCGCCCATTCTTGAAGGCTTTGTCATATTGAAGGAGAATCCTGAGTATAGGGATGATAACTAGTCATGTACCAAATGAGTTCTCACTAGAAGATCTAATTGAGCCAGGATACTTATTCATGAGATGAATGTCTAGGGACGTTGATGAATCCGTGTGAGATCGTCGTGGCAAATGAGGCTACCAGATCTACCTTTATACACAAATGGCTGAAAGAAAGAGAATTGAATTCTGGGCTATTGTTGCATGATTTTTCATCTAAAAGTGAAGTGACTATCCTTGGGTAGTTGGAAGCTCTAGAGGTGTAACACGGCCAAATCTCCAAATCTTACTATATGAAGGAACTCAGCAAATACAAGAAAATGTTTCACTTGCATATTTGTTACCCGTCTTAACTTGCCCTCTTGTCCCGCCGTTGCTAACAGCTACTGATCACTGAAATTGAAATGGAAATCCTATATTTTGCTTTTCAATATGATTCTTCTATAGCAGATACCTCTTGCTTCCATTGAACATAGCCTTAATACTGGCTTTGGTTTTAAATAGTTGCAATCGATTTGGAAACATGCCAGGGCAGTTGGGTGGGGAATTGGATCAAGCCAACAGTTTGGCTCCGCTTTGTACCAAGAGTGTGGTTGGGTCTGACTCCGTTATAGGGCTACTACGTATCCTAACAGTTTTTGAGTTATGGTGTTGGAAGTTCCAGTTTCTAACCAACTAAAAAGGGATGGTGTTTATTTTTTGTGTTTATGGTCATTATGGTCTAAAAGAAACCATTCAGAAATGTTTTCAACCTTCATGCTCCAAGAGAAAACATTCAGAAAACTTTTCATTAATAAATAATCCAAATTCCATAAGAAATTACAGTTTCCTCGTATCAAACAATCAGGCAGGGTGTTTCTTTTTGTGTGTATGGTCATTATCAGTATTTTTTTTCCCAGCACTTTGTCATTTTCCTTTAAAAAAAAAATTGCCACCTTGAGGATCTATCGGAAACCATCTTTGCCTCCCAAAGATATCGGGGTAAGGTTCGTGTATACTCTATCCTTCCCAAATCCCATTTATTGACTGACTTTTGCCTTTCTCTTCATCCCACCTTTCGCTGCTCGCTTCGGTGCCTGCAACCAAAGAATACATTTTCTATCAAATACCTCAAGAAATTTTCATAAAATAGCAAACCTAGAAGCCCTAGACCAAGTGCCCCAAATAGCGTCTGTAGTTTAGGGTGCAAAGGAAATATATAGATTTTTTCCCAAGGTTAATGGGTGCACATGCCCTCTGTCTGAGACCATACTTTGATGATACGATAGTGGTAGAAGTATATGACGACCAAATGAAAGTTCAGTTTTGAGTATATACCTCGGCTGAAAACGTTTTGAGAGGGTCTCTGCTTCTTTTGAATCTTCCTTTTGATCCTTTGCCGCGAGATACATTAGTATTGCCCATTGCAGCTCTGGCCAGCTTCACAATCTTGCTAGCTTCCTGTGTTGTTGGATCCAATAGGTAGTCAGGTACGTCACGTAGGTGCGGGGCAGGTGCCTTCTTGCTTAACATCTTATCATGCTTCAAAAGATCTGCCCAGAAACATATATAATGTATCTTATGATTTGTTTTCGCTCAAAGTATATCCCACAAAACTACAGCTTAGTTACCTAAGTCTTTTGGATTATCTTGAAAATGCGCCTTCAACCTGATATAGACCAGCGGAGAAAGTACTTGAGTTAATACAGATTTCAAATCGAGCACAGCAAAATACAACAACATTCACAGTGTAATCCCACAAGAGGGGTGTCTGAGGAGGGTAGACAGTAGAGCATCTGCAGACCTTACCCCAACTTTTAAGGAGTAGAGAGGTTGTTTACGATAGACCCTCGGCTCAAGGAAAACAAAATTACAACATTTATGGAAACATAAGCAGTACAGTAAGAAAACCGAAGGATAAGAGACAACAAGTATATATAATAATAGAAACTAAGAATGAGAACTACAGAAATAGTTAAATAACCGACAATAATACTAATACTGCTAGTAGAAACGCAAGACGCGAAACTATTAATCCACAAAATATAAGTCTAGTAAAGACCTATACAACCCAAAAAACAGTTCGCAAATCATTTTAACTTCCCATAAGTATAGTTGACTGCAGCTTATACATACTATGCGTCATTAATATCATTCATAAAGTATGAGTCCTTCAAAACTCGAAATTCCTTGCAAAGAAATCCGAGTAAATTTTCAGCAGATACGCATCATACAATCGAGTCATGTTAACCATCCCACCATCAAACCACCCCTTTTTTAACTGGAAGAACTTCTATTCAAGTGATGTCTGAATCAAGACAAATAGATTGTCATCACTCATCACATTCCTAAACATCTTAACATGATGAAGAAATGGGATATGGAGGTCCTTATCAAAAAAAGAATCGGATGAGGAGGAGAATAATATCTATTTTGGATTGAATCATGACAATTATTCTTGGGCAGAAAACATGGTAATTAAATAAAAGAATCTGAGCTATATCTTCAGTAATAGTGAGAAATAACCCCAAACAGCAAAGAATATCTCCGTGACCAAAAAGAAAAAGAAAAAAAAAGAGTAGCTTACTTTTGAGAATTAAGAATTTCATTCCTCAGATCCTGAGCCCGTGATTCTCTTACAGCAATTTTTGTAACACTCCTTGCAACATCCTATATAAAAGATGGCAATCAAGCTATCTAGACTTTCAAAACAAAGAAATCAGCAGGAATGTGCCAGCATACAATTCAAAGTTCACTGTTTTTCGAAGAAAAAAAATCCTCTTTACTTCCTTTTGTCCTGGCGATGTGGGAAAAGGTGAGGGGTTTGCAGTAATACCCAACTTCTTAAAAGTTTTCATAAGTCACACGAGTTAATTTTACTAGCATGGTAGGTAGACCAAATATGACTTGTTAATACTCTGTTGATTTACACATTGGTGCATCTGGGCTGCACTTACCTAAAGGACATCAAGGCAACAACTCCAACTCATTTATGCTTTAACTAATGATGCAAAAAGCGTACTCAAGATAGTTAAAGCAGGAAGCATCATATAACTCGTAAGACAATCCCTTGATAACCTCAGCTTCACAAAGCTCACTGCAACTGGGACTAGGTGACACGCTCCTAACTCTGTTAGGCTCCCAATTGATACTTATATCACACAATGACTATTGCACGCCATTGAACTGTCTTTCAATACAAATATAATTGATGAAACTCACCTCAGCTCGGTAACGCAAAGACTCCACTGCATTTTTACTCAGCAGCGGGAATGGGGCAAAAAACTGTGACACCTTGTCTTCATTTTCCCCGAGTAAAGATTTAATCTCTTCAAATACTTCTGTCTCTTCAGCAGAAACCTGTAGCATTACAAAGACATAGTCACAAAGGTAGAAAAAACGTAGTTTTCTACTATATTCCTCGGAAGAGAATGCTTAGGAAAAGAAGAAAAAGTGATGTTAGAGAAAATGTATAAAGCCATTAATTCTATAAACTCGTGCCCCTCTTCAATGAAAAGTAAATTCAGAGAGTAGATGAAATAAGAACTTCGGGAAGTTGTTAATCCCAAGAGCTAAATTTTATAAATCAGCAGATCAACACTTAAGAACTAAACAACATTAAAACACATAATCTATAATCTTATATTGAGAAGTCCTCAAATAAACTACATGCTAGAAATCACTGTTGTACATCAATGAGCTCTGATATGTCTTCAAGGTACTCACAAGAGAGACAGATGCTCCAGTATTATATGTTCTTCTAGTACGTCCAACTCGATGTACATAGCCTGCAGCTGTTTGAGGCATCTCATAATTTATCACCTGTTCACAATAAACCACAAAGAGAAAATGGAGTATTAGGTCTATAAGAAAACCAGAACTTTTATTGGGAGTATATCCTCTATCACTAAATGGCTCAACGGGAAATGATAAAAGAAAAAGAATATCAGCTGCCAAATAGAGGACAAGATTCCAGAAAGAACACAATAAACTTACAGTGCGCACATTTTTGAAGTCTATCCCTCTGACCACACCAAACTCTGCATCCAATTTATGCTTTCGGTGTTTCTTTGATTTTTTCCGCTCACTGCCATTTTGATCATCAACCTGTTCCTTTCCTTCTGATTGACTTTCATCAGTCGCAATCAAGTAATCAAATAGCCCAGCATTGAATTCCTGATTAAAAGAAGAAACTTATGAGATTAGTGCAATATTAGACTTTACACAAAAACGACACAAAGGGTGCACATTTCTTGGCATTCCACATTCATATGACAGACCTCAAGGATGTGTAGACGAGAACCCTGAGGCAGCTCAGCATTTAATACTGCAGACTTGATCCCAAACTGCAAAAAAATAACCCGGATTTCAAATACTATCAGGAACACCTCAGGCCGGCAGTAAGTATAGCATCTGAAAGACTGAAACATAGACCAATAACATACAAGCCAGAAGATTACAGGTCATATATCTAACCTTATAGAAAATGGGTAGTATAGAGACTTATCGGGTTTTGTACAAGCAAAAACTACACTTCTGCATATCCAGCAGATCCACGACTCCCTAAAACTTTCAACTATGACTGAGCACAAACGAGCAAAAAGCACTACCTCTGGGCTGGACCATCTACATAGAAGGGAAGGTATAATAGAACTAACTTCAACAATTCCTAAAAGATATGCTTCTTCTTTTTTTAAAAAAAAGAAGCTTCAAGCAGTAAAGATGTTTTGGTGCTTTCTAAAAGAGGTACGAGAACATAAACATGATATTTTACTTAGTACAACATTTATAAATTGATGACATGTCTTACAATAATTAGTGACATCATGTACATGTATGTACCTGCTCAAAGAATAGTTTGAGTCTAAAACTCATGTCAATTGAATTTGTAAATATCAGCACTTTTTTCTGAACCAACTCTAGCTTCAAGAGGGCAAGGATATGGACAAGCTTATCACGAGCAGTACAAGAAATCTGAACAAACAGTAGACGTGGTCATCAGAGACACTAAGACTATAAAAGAAAACAATAACATAGAACACCAATAAGATAAAGTTGTGGATGTGTATTTTGTTGTTGTAATAAGACATCTAGAACAAAATAAAGTCCTGAAAAGGGCAATGCCACTGCCTATTGGAAGTTAGTGACAAACAAAATATGGCACTTATCCACCAAAAGAGGTTGACAAATGTGCGACGATTGAACATGTATGCTGATTTACCAATTTAGATGCATCCTAAATCCATGCCTTAACACAGAAGACGCAGCTTCTTAGTCAAGTATAACAGAAGTCAAAAGCATGAGGATCAGACTATCAAATTTAAACATATTTATCAGATGATAAAGTACCAAGAAGGCACCAAAAACCTTAATGTACGACTGTTGAAGAAAAGACGGACTACTAAATCAGTTAATTCTATTGAAGGCATGTACTTACATAAAATTGCTGAACATTTTTTGGGATAATGTCATCTTTTGTGTCGCCCACCTCAGGCAAAGTTAAGATGTACGGATTGTGTAAAATAAGCTTCTTTAGCTTTTCAACGTCAGAACTGCAACATTAACATGATTAAAAAAGTTCATATCGAGACCTTGAGATGGGAGACAAAGATGGGAAGTCACATGGTAAAAATCAAGAAGAAAAAAGAAGTCAAGAACTTTGTGATGGAGAAAACCAACATATGCAACAGCGGAAGAATCAGCAAGAATTTGCTTAACATATATGCGCCAATGTAGAAAGGCAAGCATACCTTGAGGTTGCAGACATAAGAAGGCACTAGCAACGTCTTGGTACATGAGATGTAAGAGCTTTCAGATCATCTTCGTATCCATACGACAAAAGAAGATCCGCCTGAGACAGAAACATAATTATCAACTTCATGTCATTTCAAAACAAATACAGTCAAGGGGTTGGTTACACTTAAAAGACTTGTGCTTTGTTATCGCGAGGCATCCATCCTTTGCAGCGGAACTTTTGAGGTTATGAACAATGCAACTCATTATATATCTCACCACCACAACAAAAAGTCTTGCAACTAGAAGTTCTGAGGAACAAAGTTTATGTAAACCAACCCACCTCATCGAGGATGAGAATGGAGAGAGAATCTTGAATAGCTTTTGCTTGAATAACTCCATTTGACAAGCATGTCTGTATACAAGCAGGAGTAGATATAACAATTTCAGGAGGCCCCGCCAAGGTAGTTCTCTGAAACCAAAAGTTCATAAAATTACCACTTCCGCCACCAAATTTGACACATATACGTAAATATCAGAAACTATTAATCAGAAAATAATGTGAACAAAAGAACCAACCAATTCAGAAACAGACATGGAGCTTGTCAATTGAACAAGCTTCAATTGCACTCGACATAGTTCAATCAGTGAATTGGCCTCTGAACAAACCTGGACAATAAACACAAACATAAAAACGGAAATTTTCAAAAATATACAGCCCAACATAAAATATTACACCACGTAACTCAATATGCAATACTCCCTCCTTTCACTTTTACTTGTCCACTATATTAAAAATAAATTTTCACTTTTACTTTTCACTTTGAGCATATCAAGAGAAACATATTTTTTTTATGTTTTACCCTCAACATTACTTACTTATTCCCCAAATAATCTAAGACTTAAACATCAATTAATATGAATATTGTAGTAAAATACTCATGTCATTTATTATTTCTCAAGGGGGGTGCAAAGTCCAAAGTGGACAAGTAAAAGCGAACGAAGGGAGTATTATACAACATTATACATGGGAAAGCATTATACATAATATGTCAACCTTGTATTGAAGTGTAATAATAGTATATAAAAGGTGCATATACACAAATATGAGCTAAACTGGGAATAATATTGCATACTCCCTCCGTTTCAATTTGTTTTTCTATTTTCACCTTGGCATAAAGTTTAAGAAAGTAAAGAGAACTTTCGAATCTTATGCTCCAAAACTAACGACATGTATAACATACCAAAAACCCTTTAATCTTATGATCTGAAACAAATCATGTAAAACAATCAAAATTAAAGAGTTAACAAAAACGAAAAAAGATATTTTTTTTGAAACAGACTATAAAAGACAAGACAAACAAATTGAAATAGAGCATAACATTATAGCCAATGAAAAACATTATACATAACATGTCAACCTTGTATTAAAAAAATGTGTTGATACACAAATATGAGCTAAACCGATAATTTATATTGGGCCACAATACTCCAGACCAACTCAAAAAAAAAACTTAAAATTTCCCAAAATCAAAGCATTAAGTTTCAACCTGTTGGCACAATTCCCTTGTGGGTACAAGAATCAATGCAGTAGGAGCAAGATTCTTGTTTGAAGCTAACTGATTAGTAAACAGTTTCTGAAGTAAAGGAAGGAGATAAGCAAAGGTCTTTCCTGAACCAGTCTTAGCTCTAGCAACCACATCTTTACCTTCCTAACAAAGAAAAACAAATACCCACATCAAATCAGTACACAAATATGAAGAAGGATGAAAGTATAGGGATTTGTAGTAATTGACTTACAAGGATTAGAGGAATGGCCACTTGCTGAATTGGGGTTGGTTTTTGTATACCCTTTTTGGTTAAGGAACGAATAAGACGAGGGTCAATTCCCAATTCTTCGAAGCTCTGCAATTCTTCTTCTTCTTCCTCAGCTTTTCTTCCTTCTTCTTTGTTCATATTTTCTCTACAACTTTAAGGCAGAAGGGTTTTGGTTGGGTTTAAGCAGGTGTAAAAATGGGTCCTATTTTATTCTTTTCTGTGGGGACTGGGGAGAGTAGGTTATTCTAAAAAAAAATCATGGACTAATATACATACCAAAACTTAGATAAGCTTGAATTTGTGTTTTATGACTCGAAACTTCAAAAAGTATGTCGATTTTGTAGAGGCAATGAATATAAGGAAATTTTAGATAATCCTAAATTCCTATTTTGTGACCTTAAAACTCTAATAAAAGTAACATCCGTTCTTGAGAAATTGTAAGTATCGTTCACTAGGTTGTCATGAATAAACATTTTAAATTTTGTGTCAAAAGGAGACATGAGTCATATTTAGGAAAAATTTATGAACTAATATAATGAAGAACTAAAATAATCCTAAAAGAAAATTTCGTGACTTCAAAACTCTAAAGGGGGGGGGGGGTTGTTGGTCCTACTGACGTAAAGAGTATCGTTCACTAGGTCGTTTTGAATGTACTCACAAGATTTGGGATCAAACAAATTTGGTCAGACATATTTCGAAAAATTCATGGACTTTATATACAAGAAAATTTGAGAAAACCATGGAATCATATTTTGTGACAAGTAAACTCCAAAAAAGAAGAAGAAGAAAAAAGCGATGTCGGTCCTTGAGAAAAAAACGAGTATCCTTCATTAGGTTGATTAGAATGGATCCATAAAATTTGAAGTCAAACATAGTCAGTTAGACATATTATGAACAATTCATGGATTAATGCACATAAAAAACTTAGATAGTCCTGAATTTCTATTTTGTGATCACGAAACTCCAAAAATGTGAAATCGATCCTTCAGAAACTATGAGTATCGTTAACTAGGTCGTCTCGAATGGACCTACAAAATTTGAGGTAATACGAAATCGATCAATCATATTTCAAAAAATTTATAGATTAATACACACGAAAAAGTTGAGATAATTCTGAATTCTTATTTCATGGCCCGAAAACCTAAAAAATGTGACGTGGGTCCTTGAGAATCAATGTGTATCATTCACAACGTTGAAATAACCCTGAATTCTAATTTCTTAACCCCGAAACTCCCAAAAGAGCAACATCGATCCTTGTAAAACAATGGATAGTGTATACTAGATTATTTCGAACGAACCTACAAATTTATAGTCAAACAAGAGTCGGTTGATCATATTCTAAAAAATTAATGATCTAATAATACATACAAAAAATTCAACAACAAACATACCCAATGTAATGCCACATAGTGATCTAAAAAGGATAGTGTACACAAACTTTATCGTAGAGAAGTTATTTTCGAAAGATCCCTGACATAGTTAATGATACACATGGAGTGATGGAACTAATTGAATAACATCTTAAGCTAACACTAGGTAGATAAATAGAAGAAGGAGATAAAGCTTGATAAACTATCACTTGCATCATTCTCTATTTACTAAAAAGAACCAAATTTGAAAAATAAGAAC
This sequence comes from Solanum appendiculatum, assembly GCA_018342035.1. Lineage (NCBI taxonomy): Eukaryota > Viridiplantae > Streptophyta > Magnoliopsida > Solanales > Solanaceae > Solanum > Solanum appendiculatum. The sequence goes on from JAGDQO010001154.1 coordinate 733,362, forward strand.
AAACCCATAGAGAATAAACAATGGCAGACATTTCCATGGTATGGGAACAAATTATAAGGGCTGAAATGCTGTCATTCTTGCACATAAAATTCCATATAGAATTCAAGGAATGCAATAATTAACAAATAAAACAAGAATTGGACTCGACGACTTAAAACTACCGCGCTATTAATCAGTTCCCTCTACTCTTCAACATTCACCAATTCATACTCCACTAAAGAAAGGTTGTTTTGATCATTAATAGCAATATCAGCAGGTTCAGTAACCTCAACGCGGCCCCATTTGTCTACTGCAAGCCGCATGGAACCCTTGAACATGTCAATCTTCGCGTTCCTCAGAATCACAGTAGCACCTGGCTTCATTAAATCAACTGCATATAAGAGGAAAGGAGTAAGTATTCCAACTTAAAATGTTCAGTAGAATCACCCTTTTCTTTGATTGCATTATCAAGAGTCATCTTTTGTCTTTTGGTACAGAATCACAATACAACTGTTTCAGAGAGCAGATTTATCCAAAACACAACACTAATGGCATCTCCCTTTCTCTGATTGCATATCACTAATCATTATCCAACTTTTCTGCACAAAAACACAATTACAAGTGTTCTAAGGAATGCGCCAGCCAAAAACAAACCACATTTTTTTATATTGGTAATGTGTTATAGCACAAATCACAAAACTGGCACTAAATAGCGCCAGGAAGATTACAAACATTGAAACCTTCCTATACAAAAAAAGAAAGAATAAAGGGGTCCTTCTCTAAAGCTTCCTATTCCTGCAATAAATATGAAATCTAACATGCCAATAATAAGTCTATGAAATCTAACATGAAAACGCACCAAAAGGTGTGACCTACTTGTCAATGAAGTGGGTTGAGAACCATGAGAGCTAAGGTTCAAAGCCCAACAAAAGCAAAAACACTAGGTGATTTTTTCCCATCTGTCTAAGCCTTGGTGGACAAAGTTACCAGTATTTGTGTTGGTGTGGGGGTAGCAAGTACCACTGAAATTAGTGAAGGTGCGTGTAAGTTGCCCGGACACCACCATTATAAAAGAAAAAATTAACATGAAAACAAACCAAATAGTTTGCCAGTAATCAGAATATATAAAGCCATCAAATCAAATCAAATCATCATGTCTCCACGAAATAAATTAAAATACAACTAGTTGGGATATACAAAGAGGTTAATATAATCAATGTCTAGGTCATCATTGGTAAAATTTCCAACTCATAACTTCCTAACAAGATGAGATGGGCAAGTTATTCCAAAGCACAATGCAGCTAAGCCTTTGTGAGCGGCAGCATGACATACTAGCAGTTACACACAAAAAAGTAGCATAACAGAGAGATACTTGTGATCTTCCTTTAGTAGAACATAAAGAAGAAACTTTTGTTAGATGAGTCATGCCTCATAAGTGGAACCTGCTGAAATGAAAAAATATAACACTCACGCTTCAAAACATTTAATACCCCCACTCTATCAAACATAAAAATACAAACTGAACATTCATATTTCTCTAAGTTCTCCAATTCCTCAATGCTACATTAGTACAAATGTCTGATTTTATGAGTTTCCTTTTCTTTTTCCATCTTATCTTACCAAATGCATCTTCCATTGTTCTCATCACAAGCTTTATAAGTCACTATTATGCACTCCCTCCCTTCCCAATTTATGGCTCGTAGTTTAAGAATGAAAGGAAGACTTAAACCCTACTCTCCATCACAACAATAGAAACAATTAAGCAAAAATCCCAGATTATTTAGAGTTAGCTCTACGAATCCTCTATAAATTTTGCGCTATTTCAGCATTTCGATTCTAACACACAACAAACTATCTCTAAACTGGATCATCAGAGGAAAAATATCAAAAATTGAAACATCATAAATAGGGAAAACACAAAAGAATTAATCTTTCCCCCTCATTTCCCCTTTTATTTCCTCAATAACAAGAAAGAAATACTAAAATTTTGAACGCTAAAGCAAAATCGCAGAAATGCAAATATATATATATATATATACCCTGTTCATTACGAGCAGTGAAGAGGATGGACCCCGTCTCATCACCGATGAGGCACTCGGAGATCCGTGGCGGAGCCCGAGAATTTAACGACGCCGATGCTCTACCACCACGGCTTCCACCGCCAGTGGCCTTGACAGTGTTCGATTCAACAACCTTAACCGTCAAGTTATGACCATGTGTCCCAGGTTTTAGGCTTTCCACTTTGACAAACACCGGCTTCTTCTTCTCAGAAGTTGTTGCCGCCGTGCTTGTTGCCGCCGCCGCCGGTGTCGCCGTAGTAGCCATCAGAAATGTCCTTAAACCCTAAAAATCAGAAAATTCAAAAATAGAAGAGAGTAAAAAGAGGAAAGTGAATAAAAAACAAACTAATTAGGGTTTTGAAAGGGTGCTTATTTTTTTTTCTACTTTAAATTAAATAACATAAAAAAAATTAAATAACATAAATGAATAAATAATTTTTTAAACAAAATAGAAATTGATAGAAATGGCAAAAAAACATAAAATAAATTTTTTTTATTAAGAATGTTTAATACCTTTATAGGAATGACAATGAAATGGGGCAGAATAAGACAAAATTTTGAAAAAAAGAAAAATAACTTATGACGGATCAAAATTTGCTCCGCTGTATTTATATCCCTACATACGTATATGTTCTATTTTAGTTATAAAAACTACGTAATTAAGCATATGTTAAAATAATATGCATAATTATCCAATTGTATAACATATTCAAAGAATCTTAACTTTAAAATAGAAAAGAAATAATTAACATAGATATATAATACAACAATGTAGTTTGAAGTGGAAATATTGGCTTCATTGGTAATATGATTTAACAATTATATAATTGTTGTACGATCTTATGGGATGCATGTGATTAATAATTTGAATCACAATGAAATGAAATGGGGCAGAATAAGACAAAATTTTGAAAAAAAGAAAAATAACTTATGACGGATCAAAATTTGCTCCGCTGTATTTATATCCCTACATACGTATATGTTCTATTTTAGTTATAAAAACTACGTAATTAAGCATATGTTAAAATAATATGCATAATTATCCAATTGTATAACATATTCAAAGAATCTTAACTTTAAAATAGAAAAGAAATAATTAACATAGATATATAATACAACAATGTAGTTTGAAGTGGAAATATTGGCTTCATTGGTAATATGATTTAACAATTATATAATTGTTGTACGATCTTATGGGATGCATGTGATTAATAATTTGAATACTTTTTAGGCTTATCCAATGTATCATTTTCACACTACCAAACTATTTACATGGATGGTTGTGGTAGGGTAGTACTAATGGTACTATTCAATATATTTAAACGCCTTCTGAGAATGTAATCGTCTTTACTAGGAAATATTTTGTATTTAAAATGAAACTTAGACTAGTATTAGATTAGGTAGAAAACAAAAAAAATGTGAATAATTAATCACGAAAAGGTAACGTAATTTTCCTCAATTCACTATTTGATATATTCCCTGCATTTTAATTTGTTTGTTTTATTTTCTTATTTTAGTCTATTTAAAAACGAACGTTTCTTTCCTTTTATAATAATTCTTTAGTTTCAACTTTCCACGTGATATATTTAAGACCATAAGAATCAAAAATCTCTTTTACTTTCTTAAATTCCGTAGCAAGTCAAAATAGGACAAACAAATTGAAATGGATGAAGTAATAAGTGATGGACATAGGCCCAGATGTAGCTTAGTGTTACCCTAGACAAATCCATGATTTGAAGTTTATGAATTTCTTCAATGACCTCGCGGATAAGCAAAATATATTGTATCCATATCATTGTATGATATTTGTACTTTATATCATAATCAGAAATCACCAAAAATTACATGTACATTGTACTTTATAATAACTCTTGTATTTCAACCTTAAATTTAACATTATTGGATGTATTTGTATAAACTCAAACTGCTTGCTATGTACTCGTAAACTTTTTAAGTGATAAATATAGTATCGTAATTTTTAAGTGATAAATATAGACGCTTTGTCTATTGTATCGCGTATTTTTTCTTTAAAAATATAATGAATTCAAGCTATGAACATTAAAGATTAAATCCATAGCACTTAATATGAGAAATTTGATCCACAATAGTTTATCAAATGGAAACTAAAATATTTAGCTATTTGTATGCCTCAAATAGAAAGCTTTTATCCTTTCAAGTCCTCCTTCAAGAATGGCTGGCTCCATGGAAAAAGATAACCTCAACCAATTCTTTAGTCCCACAATCACTCCTGCAATATTTACAAACATTTCAGTAAAACGAAAAAAAGTAATCAACCTCTTTTATGGGGGCAAAGAGATGATGGATGCGATAGAAATCAGGACATAACCGAAAACCTTAAGACAACGAGTGAAATAAACCGAGACCTAAGGCCTATAGTGTCAAAGGCTCACTTAAGACGCGCTCAAGTCCTGAAGCTCAGGGAGGGCGCTCGGTGTAGGCAAGATAAGGTGTGCACCTCATTGACCATAAGTCCTATGCTGAATCACAAAGTACTAAATAATCGTTAAAAGAAACATTATGGTGTCTCTCAGAAACAACTTCTCTACCTTTGAGGTAGGGGTACGATCTGCGTACACTCTACCCTCCCTAGATGCACTTTGTGTGACTACACTGGATATATATTTTTTCTTTTTCTTAGTTGCGCCTTTTTCTACTAAAGCCCACACTTTAAGTGCGCATAAAACCCCAATGGACCTAGAGCGCTTTTTAAAGCTTTTCGCCTTTCACAATACTCCCCAAGGCAAGTAGTATTTGGTTAAACAAGAAAAAAGTAACTAAACTTTTTAAAGCTTCTTGATATTATATAATTCAAGAGTGGGCACAAATATTAACAAGGTTTGAGCTTTGGGTATGGAATTCCCTTTGTAATGGAGCGCTTTACCCCAGTGTGGGACTTCCCCGTACCAGTTTGAATTTAGTAGGGCCCCAATGCGGATACCAGATACCGGGTGAGAAATTAAAAAAATAAAGAAAAGAGTCGTTTAGATTCATTCTTGAGCAGCCATGAGATGTTTTACCTGGCAGAATGATAACTGATTCTTCATGAGCTAACTTAGCGCAGAAATCCATATCATCATTTATGTCTTCCAGCAATGACAGGTTCAATTTAATCTACAAGGCATCAAGTTAAGAAATTGAGAATCTTCAGCATTAGATTTAAAGGACCAAAATCGAAGTGTTCGTTAAGTCCTCACCATCATGGACATAGCTCCTTCTGGTTTGTACGGGCAGATAAAGCAAGGTATCTCCTGAACTTTGGTATAAAATGCATCGACTGCTTCCTTCAGTACATTGTTGATGTTTGAAAAGAATTCCTTGGTCGTTTTCTCGAGGATGTGAGGTACTGCTCCCTGTACATTGCCAAACACGCCCGATCAGAACTTCTTTACAGCATAATGCGATGAAATCATTCCCCTTAGAGGATCTAAATCGGTCAGGATAAGCAAAAGCTATAGCTTCTTTCTCATGGCTTGTTGTTATATAGACTTGATTATGTTTATGACCGATTTGATCAGAGGAAAACAACGTATAGCAATACCTGAACGATAGTTGCAGGATTAGCACTGTATTCAAGATAATCTTGAAGGCATTCAGCAATCTGAAAAGCAAAAGCAACAGAAGATTCAATCACATGAAGGAATTGACATGCTCGAGATGCTGAGGCTTAATCTGCAGGCAAATGTTCTTTTAACTTTGCAGATATCTATACAAGTAATTATACAACTCTATCAGTTTATAGTGTTGCATAGATCTATATATTTCCCAATTGGCGAACTGCAGTAATTTAGCATTTTGCTCGTCTCAATTCGAACAGAGCAAAGACAAGAAATAAAGAGAAGGAAATGATATGATACAAACCCCGGACTTCTTAAGGACACCACTAGGATCAACCATTGCTATCCAACCAAGTCGCCAACCAGGAACGATCCATCTTTTTGATATTGACCCGAGAGTTAAAATCGGAGTTATTGATCCAAATACTCCCATTGGTACAAAAGGCTTGCTACCAAAACATAGGTGGCTATAGACTTCATCTGCAATCACAAGGATTCCAAGCTTTTTTGCTGTCTCGGCAATCTCCATTATGAAAATAAAGAAACGACAAAATTTGGCAAATGAGATTTTTGATATGAACTGTGAGATTTAACAGAGCGACAGTAGTCATGAATATCGAGGTCAATCCTACCTCTTGCAAGTGTTCAGACGTAAAAACATTTCCGCAAGGATTTCCAGGATTAATGATGACTATGGCAATGGTGTGATCATCAACAAGGGCTTCTACGCTTTCAAGATCAACCTCCCAGCCCTTTTCTGGGAGAAGGTCAAAATGGCGGACCTCAAGATTACTACACGCAGCACGAGCATCATAAAATGGATACCCTGGTTTAGGGAACAATATGTTGGCACCAGGGCGAGCAAGGACTGACATGACAACTTCAATCGCTTGATTAGCACCAGACGTAAGGAAAACATCATCTGGTAATACGTGGTGAGGAAGATCATGAGAGAGATATTCCGCGACCGCCCTATTACAGCAGATGAAAAAATAAGCATCTGTCAGAGTATTTCTTTGGCATCAACAAATAGCTTTATTTCTTAACATTAAAAAGAAACTAGATGAGACCTAATCATCCTCATTCATGATGATTAAGCCAAAATAAATGACAAGAAGTCTACAATAAGACGAAAAGAAATTCCACTCAAGCTTACTTCCCCTTCAGTCTTTAGAAGAAATTGCTGCCTTAGACTTATAATGTGATTATCGTTAGAAGTCGTAATAAGCATGAATATTATGAAAAGAGAAACGTGTTTGAGGTAATTTGAGCGAAAAAAATGTCTACTTTATGCAGACATTGCAAGTAAAAACTCATTTGATATCACGGAAGTCTTCATCAAGATAATGAAGGAACAGTGTTCAAGTCTACTAAAAGCAGATAGGCAACCAGAAGAGACACATGGGAAAGGAATAAAAAATTAAAGAGTCAACTAGCTACAAAATTGCAATGTGATAAATCACCCCCCAAAAAATAGATAAGATTGTATATCCAACAGCAACAATATAACCAGTGTAATCCCACAAGTGGGGTTTCGGTGGTATAGATTGTTTCCGATAGACCCTCGGCTCAGGAAAAAACATAACAAAGTAGTCCAGGAAAAGAAATAACATAAGTGAAACAACCACGACAATATACTAAAGATAGCACGACAAAGATTCTGAAAAGGAACAATATCTACAACAAAATAATACTATGAATCGAAGTACAAGAAATACCAAATATTGATAGAAATCGACCAACAAAAAACTACAAGAATAATGCTACAACTACTAGTATATAAGCTGCTTGTATATCCATGCAAGAAAAAATTCTACACAGCCCATCAAAAATATCAATAACCCATTATCCTACAGTGTTCATCACCTCCTTGCTGAATAAAGACAAATTCTTAACTGCAGTAATATCTATCAGAAAAAAAAAAAGAAAAGGAACAAGCTTTTACATCCACTCAATAGAAAATTTCCCCACCACCCATCACATACCCATAAGTGAGGTATAGGGTAGGATAGAATATACACACATCTTACCCCTACACCTACCCCCTACCTTCGTGGGGCAGAGAGATTGTTTTCGGTAGACGTTCAACACAACAACACATTACCAAAACAAGCTAGAAAGCAAAATACGGTCATAAAGTGGCAAGATAAACACATCCAATAAAGTAACAGTAGAAAACAGCAACATACCCATTGGTAGTCCCACAAAAGTTATGCCTCGGAGGATAAAGTATACGCAAACCTTACCATTACCTCAGGGCGGCTCAGGCGTATAGAGGTTAGACCAGCAACTCACCAAAAAACAGTCCAAAGCAGTCAAACAATAATAAACTCCAAAGTTTTAACTTCAATGTGATAAAATCAGAAAGAAAAACAAAAAGGAACAATCTTTTTGAAATCCATGCAAGAGCAAAAATTGAACTTTATAGTAAAAAAAATTAAAAAATCCCCATAAAAGCTTTACCTCCTTGCTGAATAAATTCCAACAGCAGGAGCATAACCATTGAACTTGGCAGATCTAACAGCACCAAAAATGGCATCTTCTGCTACCGGAGAGGTTCGAAAACAGGGGATTGAAGATGGGTCACCTCGACCTAGATGAATCAGTACTCTTTCATCGTCTTCTTTGAGATTTTCCATTATTGTTTCAAGTACTGATCGAATTGATAACAAAGATTTCTCCTTCAAATCGCCATTGTTGAAACCCCATTTGCACAATTTTTTCTCCATTTTTTTCACCTACTTATTAAACTCAGTTCTTGTTTTTCCTTCGAGGGCATGCACATTTATAGAAAGAAAATAGTGGGAAAAATATAATATCAAAATAATAATAGAAGAATTACGACAAATACTATTATTAATACTTAAGTCGTGCTAGACACGGTCCTAAGAAACTATTTCACCCATGTGAAATATTTTTTCAGGATTAAACAAGCCTTCTCTAATTAATTAGAGGATACAAGAATCAACAAAATGTAAATACCACAAAATAAGCAAGTCGGAAAAAGATATTTGGAAATTGGCTAAGTCTTACTACTTTTCTTGGTTGTATGTCCTCAAGACTACATCAACTTATATATAGGAGACAGAGACGGACCTACATATATATGTGAGGGTGCACGTGCTCTCGTTAACTTCAGAAAAAATCATGTATTTATAGGTATATCTATCTTGAAAAACTGACAGAAACTAAATATAATTAAAAGTGTCCCGATAGAAAGCATAAAAGGGTGTTTAGTACTGCTAGTACACACTAACACATCTACCCATGTGACCAGGGTTCAATCCCAACTAAAACCATTTTTTTTAGTTTAACATTAGTGCATCCAAAGTTTTTAAATCTTGGATTCGCCTATGATAGGAGAGAGTTTAGGCCTTGAAGCTCGGAGAAGAGGAAAACATTACTTGGAGACAAAGTGAATTAATACTTGGAGGCAAAAAAAATTAATACTTTTGATTAAGTTTATGACATATGCACAATAGTCATCAACTTAATGACATAAGTGCTTATGTCATAAACTAATAGTGTCTAAAAAATGTCTCAAATTAATTAAAAATATCCAACAATTTCACTATAGTGTTTTATTCAAAATACAAGAAGTAAATAAGTGCAAAAGGATTCAATATCTATTTTTTGGATAATACCTTCCATGCGTGACTCCAACTAACCTTTTTTACTTATTAAGAATAAAATTTAATCTGCTCGGATAAGTCATAATCCTTGCGCACATGGCCCTATCTGGGGCTATGTATCGATTCAGTTTTAAAATTTATCAGTTTGATTTATCGGCTATCGATTTATAGACGTATCAAATTGTTAGAATTATTAAGATATTGACTTATTGATTATTGGTTTATAGGTTATCCATAAACTAAATCGTTCGGTTGTTGGTTAATCATTAGAACTTGACATAAAAAGAATCATTAAAATTTACTTAGAAACAAGGTGACAAATCAAATGAACCATGCACATGAGTTGACAGATTACATCTTGTTTAAAAGCAAATATTGTCACATTGTAGAATAACTAGGAGTTTGAGACAATCAGAAATAAAAATATGAAACAAAACTCTAAGTCAAGAACTTTATATACCAAATGATATAAATATGATTACTTAATTTACTATTGAGTTACCACTTAATCCATTAAGAAAAAAACTCAAATCATTAAGAATCGATAACTCGATAATTAAAAAAAAATCACCTTTTCCCAGCATGGTTCAATTTAAACTTCTTAATTCACCTTTTCAAAATTACTTTCCTAACCATATGGATTCCACTTGTTTTACATTTATATTCCTAGCAATTTTCTAAATTAGACGAAATTTATAATAGCAATTGTGAAAATTTTGTGTTTTTTGTTAAAAGGCAAACAAGATTCGTTACAAAATTTTTGTCTGATGGTATAATGACAATTAAATTGGCACTATACTCTAGGTTAGCAAGATTCCCTGACTAATAATCACGTTGTTAACGATTGGTTTTCCTTTGTTCAAAGCAAGAAAAAGATAGTTAATCTAATTGAAATCTAATCTCTCTCTCTATCTCTCATATTTCATTTTTGAAATTCTTCGATGTTAACTGATTTGTTTGTTTTACTTGTTCAGAGTGAAATGAATGGTATCATATCTATATATATATAACTAAGTGTTTAGTAATGATCTCTTCTTTTGGAGAAATTTACATATTAAGTTATTGTTTTATTTCCGTTATTGAAGTTACTAAGAATTGAAGCCATATACAATCATTATTAAACGCTTTAAGCTTCAAAATTTGAAAATCAGATTTTCGCAAATAAGTTATGTTGCGAGTGGCTATTGTTGCAAAAGAACTGCTACATATTGAGGAGAATTTTGTTTAAAATATTTAGCAAACTTTTCATGATCAACCACAGAAAGAACATGGGGACAATTCTTTGTATAAATTAATTGTTTAGCCATACATATTTTCTTATAATATAACATAAGAGAACTACTTGTCATAAGGTCATTTTGGGTATGAGAAAGAAAGGCGATGGACAATCAACTTAACTGAATAACCTAAAATTTATTTTGCCGAACTAAAATGTTCATTTACTAAACACTGCATAAAAAAAAAAGAGAGAAGAGTTAGTTACTAGTATAACATTACCCAAAGAAATATTACACTTATATTTTAATTTATATGAAAATGTTTTCTTATAAATACATACAAAAATGAATGACATATATTTGTTTCGATAAACTTATATAACCACACAATATTAAAATATGTTTAAGGGTGTGTTTGGTATCAATGAAAATATTTTCCACCAAAATTTCAATGTTTTTCTGAAAAAATAAGTAAATTTTTTATTTATATCTTTTTTGATGATCAATAGAGAAAGAAAAAAATACCACAAATTTTAAAAATCTTCATTTTCTTCTTAGACGTTGAATCTAGACAAATTACATTGTAAAAATTAATAAAGAGAAAGTATATAACATGTACAAAATTTAGAGGGAGGAGAGAGAAAAATGATCGTGAAATAACGTACTTTGTACAATCCATGTGCTTAGAGATGGAAAAACTACGATGAATATTACACTTTTTATCAAGATCTTCGATCCGCGAAGCGAGATAAGGAGGATGAGGTTGGCTAATGGTATCACAAAATACTTCAATACAATAGCAATACCTCCGCTTACAGTTATTAGTTTTACGATCATTTAATTTGGCTGAGTACATATTTAATGCATAATAAATGAAAAACTGATTTCATTAATTTAGTCTTCCTTTATTATTGGAATCTGTTGCAGAAATAATGAATTTTCTTTCTTTCTTAGGAAGGAATTTTCTATTTTAGTAAAAAATTAAAAGAGGTTACTGAAATTGTGTTAAATACTTACTCCTTCCGCTCCATATTAGTTGATCCTTATATTAAATATAATTGTCTCATATTAGTTGATCGTTATATTAAATATAATTGTCTCATATTAGTTGATTACCTTATTAAATCAAGAAAGCATTAATTATTTTTTTCCTATATTACCCTTGCAATTAATTCTTTTTGAAAGTGTTACATTTGTTTGTAAAATTTCCAAGAAGTTTTTTAAGGGTGAATTAGTAAAATCATCTTCTTATTTATGATTTCTTAAGCACCGTGCAAAATGAAAAGTGATCAACTAATATGGAATGGAGGGGTATGTTTATAGCTTCAAAATTTTGAGATTATGTGATCATATGAATTATCCAATCACATTTTTTCCCTAGTCAGTGGAAGTAATAAATACTCCTCCCTTTTCAATTTATTCGTCTAATTTTGACTTGACATAAAGTTTAAAAAATTAAGAAAGACTTTTAAACTTATTAGTCTTAAACTAAAAATACGTAAAATATATCAAAATATCTTTTATTAGGTCTCACTTTCATCTTTTACCATATGTTCTCCCATTATTCATGTCCTAGTAAAATTTTATAGAACTTGTCAAAATAATTAACATCCAATCTATCTTTACACTCTAGATCTGTTAGAATTTTTTGGAGACTATTTTACCCTAAACAGTAAACTCTAATTCACACCTATAAAGAGGACACATATTTTCCTAAAGAGATATCTCGAATATCCATAAACTCTGAGATAAAGAGATCAAGACATCACATCTCGAAAATCCTATAAAACCTTGGATATTCACGAAGAGATTAGGACATAAAAAAAAAAACCAAGGCAGAAGTGATCAGAGAAGATCTTCCTCAAGATCGATTCGATATATCAAAGTGTTATCATACTTGACAATCAAATACATTACAAGGAGATTCATTTCATTCTACGTTCAAGAAATATGCTACTTAACACTCGAATCATAAAACAAATTTTAATGGAAAAGAATGAAGGGATCGAAATATACAAATATTACACTCAAATCTTGATAAATAAAATCACTTCTTTTTATTTATTTCGTAATTACAATATATTTTCTATATTGAGAAAATTTCTTTACAAACAACCCCTGAGTGATTGGTAAATTCTTATTATCCCCTTGCTTGTGATTTTCTTTCAGAAATTTATCATTATTCTTAATCATTCTATCACTTAATTACTCATGTGATACACTAATTTGTAACATTACTTAACTATACTAATACTATAATTCTGTATTTCGAACTAAAAATACATATTTTGATTAGGGAACCAAAAATTAATGGCTCTATTAAAAAAAAGACACACAAAGCATCTCACATTCTCCGATCACATAAAGTTTAGATAACGTAGATAACTTACCCTAATACAAACATTAGTAACTGCTTTCCCGAGTCCCGACTCAAAAATTATTATTTTATATTAGGACATAAATCTGCCTTCTACTAGCCGTTATACAGTAGTGCACATTCCAAAAGTCACTTACAGCTCTTTCGTTTTCAAAAAAATTCGACCGTTAGACTCAAAATCTCTAGTAAATCCCAAATTTCTACTCTGTTCTTCCATTTTCGGGAAGACACAGAGAAAAATCAATTCACTTTTTCTTTATTCTCCGCAAAATCACGAGCATAGAGGAAAAAAATTTGCACCATTTTGTTGCATAGATATTGTGAAAGTGGAAGAAAATGGCGGATTTGAACTCAGTTGTTATGGATGAAGATTATGAGTTCTCGGCGCCAAGATTCTATGACTTCATTAATGGAGAGACTGAGGAGGATAAGCGCAAGGCTGAACTTTGGTTCGAGACTTCAATTAGCTATGCTCCTTCTCGTAAGTCTGTCTACTTTGAATTTCATTGCTTTTTATGCTTTCAAATCGATTATTTAATCAAAATTGTTATTTTTGTAGTTTTACATTTTTTTAGGGTTTGTTAGTGTGTATTATTTTCAATTAAAGCTACTGGATTCTGCCGAAGCCGTTCATAATCTTCTAGCTCCGATCAGTGATGCTTTTGTAATAATCATTGTTTTTTTCTTCTCATGGTAGCTTTTAAATTAATAAATTATGAATTTTGAAATTAATTACAATTTTTAAGGCCTCAGTTATGCAACCAGAGATCAAGATGATGGAGATTGTAAGACAATTTAATTGCATGGTTTTCTAGTTCATTTGTGGGATATTTTGTTTCATTTCAAGGTATTATTATCACTGTATTATGTGGTAATGTTTAATTTACTTTTTATACGATCAATGTAGATTGATAACTATCTGTGTTGCTGTTGTTGAGTGCTATTCTGAAAAAAGTATTAGTTGCAATGTGAGATTGATGTTTGGTTATCTCTGTGTTGATTTATGCAGCTTTTATGCCAAAAAATAAGACTTTTCTTCCCATTGTTTTTTATAGTTTTAGGGAGAGGGGGAGGGAACATGTCAATAGCTAGATCATTGCGGTGGAAGAGTCGAGATGACAACCTTGAAGTACAATTTCTATCGAGTGGCGGTAGAATCCTTTGTGAATGACCTAAATAGGCGAGACAAGTATTGTAAGTGGTAGAGTGACTTGCTGCCACGATTCACTGAGATTTAGCCCCCTTTGTTGCTTTGATTCATCCTACCCTTCCAATCCAATCGATTTCTAACTTTTTTGAAAGGCAGTTTATGTATTACTTCTTTGAGGATTGGCTAATGCAGTGTAGAGATTCGCTTTAGCATGGGCGAAAAACTAACCTCCAAATCCAAGTTGTTCCACACCCCGAGTGGATCCGTTCTACATCCGAGCGGAGCGCATTGCTGGCCCTATCCACTTCCCTCGTGACAATTTCAAGAACTCCTTGACCTCTTTTCAAATAGTAGTACTTGTTCACTATCAGTCTCTCACCTGCATTAAGCCTTGGACAGAAATCATTGCGTGGTTTTTTTTTGAACCCTTTTACATACATGACGAAAGAAGTGAGTAGTTCAACTCCTAGGGAAGCCTTCAAAATACTAGATATGAACAGAAATTTACTACCAGAGATGAAAGTGGAGAAAGAGTATCAACACAATTTGGTAGTAGCCTGAAATATTTGCCTTGCTTCATCTGTCAGATAATTTCTTTTCTATTTCAAGGCATTGCAATTTGATGACGAAATGTTGATTGGTTATTTCTGTGTTGTCTTTTGCAGCTTTTATGCAAAGAATCAAGAAGAGTGGTAGAACAATTCAACTTGAGAGCCTATGTGATTTTACCAAAGACGAAGAATTGCAGGACAATGCAAGGTCTACTGATTTATATTGCAATAAACTTTAGTTAAATGGTTTCGATGCTAATTCATATTCCTTTCATTTGACATCACATTCCTACTCTTTTAATGTACTGATTGTTCATTGTTCATCTGAAACAGGCCTGCGGCTGAGCCGTCTTCTTCTGGAAGTACGGAAGAGGTAAGGCTAATTAGGATTGAAGAACCTGCAGCTGTGCTCACGTCTTCTGGAAGTAGTAAGGAGGAGCTAAAGCCAAATGAGATCGAAGAACGTACAGCTGTGCTCACGTCTTCTGGAAGTAAGGAAGAGGTAAGGCCACATGAGATCGAAGAGCGTGCAGCCGAGCTCACTTATTCTGGAAGTAAGGTAGAGATAATGCCAAATGAGATTGAAAAACATGCAGCTGAGCTTGCGTCTGGAAGTAAGCTAGAGGTAACACCAAAAGAGATTGCCGAAGAATCTGGTAGTAGTCTTCCTAATCTGGTATGTCTCCACATTTTGTACAAAGCACAACACTTTATTCGCTATTTCCTGGCTCTTTATCTCAATTTGGTTTTATTAACTTGCAGGAATCTGTTCAGCAGCAGTCAAATGTAGAAGGTCAGTTGTACTGAGGCGTTATTCTTTGGCTTTGTCACTTGCATTAAGTTCAGCTGATAATGTATCTAATAATGCCTTTTTTGTGACAGAAGTTAGCACCCCTGCACCGCCAATGATATCTCAGAAGAGCGACGAGAAGACTGATTCCAAGAAGCGTCAGACTGCTAAAAAGATCGCCAGCATTATTAGAAACCCTTCATCATTAAAGTCAAAAGCTCACTTGCAACAGTCACAATTGAAGAAGAGTAGTAATCCAGCTAGTGTCAGAAAGTAAGTTAATGGTTTTAGGTTCTTAGCACTGATTTTTTTTGTTCGGTCATTCCAAAAATGTATGCTCTGATAGAAATAACGAATTGCTTTTGATGAGTAGGCAAGCAATCGTGAAAAGTGCTGTTGGAACACATAATCTTTCTCAAGAAAACCAAGCTATAAAAAGACAGAAACTAGAAGGCGGAAAATCCAGACAGGTGAATTTTCTTTCAGATCTTATTCTGGGCATGCATAATATTTCACTTCTTAGCTGACCGTGCTTCTTCTTTCCTCCAAACATGGTAGATTCTCAATGTCAAACCCCAGAATCTGCCTCACAAAACAAAATTTGGGGTTGCTAGCAGCAGTTACACCTTATTCGCTTCGACTGCAGAAGTTCATAAACAGGACAGAAAGGTTTGCATGACAACATTTTCCTTTTCTTGCATTTTGGAATCTACGCAAATTTTGGATGCTGTGAATCTAACTTAAGATTGTTTCTCGCCTTAAGATGTATGTTCGGGAACCAGTTGCTCCATTCGTTTCAATAGCAGAAATGATGAAAAAGTTCCAATCTAGCACCAGGGAGATGTCACTGCCTCGCATGAGCAGTTCTACTTCACATGTAAGTCATTGGAGTTTTACTTAATATTAACTAGCTTTCCTTTACACTTCTTCTAAAGTATTTTCATTTTCCAGGATGATCCATCTGTACAGATGCAGAGGAAGCATAAGCTTATATTGACCAGGCCTAAAGAACCTGAATTTGTAACAGCTCAACGTGTTCGTCCAACAAGAGTCAAGAGTTCAGCTGAGCTAGAGGAAGAAATGATGGCCAAAATTCCAAAGTTTAAGGCTCGCCCGTTAAACAAAAAGGTACCTCATGTTAGACATTTGTTCCCGCCTTTCGTGATTTTTAATCGCCTCTTTTTACCTTACCTTCCAATTTTATCTTGAATATTTTGCAACAGATATTGGAAGTTACAACTCTACCAGCTTTACCGAAGAGTACACCTCAACTTCCAGAATTTAAGGTATCGTATAGATTGTCAAAGTCATAATTTTCAGTGTAAATTCGATATAAATTTTTTATCTTTCTGCAGGAATTTCATTTGCAAACTATGGCACGAGCCAATCAAAATGCAGAAACATCAACAGTTGCATCGATAGAATCTACTCAGGTACAGGGAGTGCTTCCTGTAAACTCTGTAAAAGCAATTTTTTTATTGCTTCAATTACTGAATATATGGCAAATTCGTTCATTGCAGAGTCATCAGTGGAAATCGTTGCATCCTACAGCCCCAAAGTCACCTGTTCTTAAAACATCACTAAGAGCACGACCTCCAAGGATTAGAAGCTCCAAAGAAATGGAAAAGGAAGAACTCGAAAAAGCTCCCAAATTTAAGGCAAGGCCTTTGAATAAGAAGGTAACGATAGCCATCTACACCTTTCTAGAATTTGGTGATCACTACACAGGAAAACTCTTGGTCTCTCTAGTTTTTCCCTTGTTGCTAACTTCCTCCACAAATTGTAGATTTTCGAAAGTAAAGGAGATTTGGGGATGTTCTGCAACACAAAGAGGCAGGTGACGGTGCCTCAAGAATTTCATTTTGCCACTGATGAACGAATTCCGCCTCCAGCTAATGTAGCTGATATGTTGTTTGACAAGGTCTAACATTGTCATGTTTCTTACTATCATCTTACCGTCCTTCACTCGTTCTCTTCTCATCATATCTTTCTCCTATGCTTTCAGCTTTCCCTTAATTCTGAACCTCAAAATGACAAGACTATTCCTAGAAACACCACTCCGAATCCCTTCCATCTCTCCACTGAGGTAATGTAGTTTTTATGTTCTTATTTTTTTTTCCTTTTTAGCTTAAAAACAGTTCCTCATGGCTTGGCTTTGCATTGGCGTTCAGGAACGAGGGGTGGAGAAAGAGAGGAAATTGTTCACCGAACTTCTACATAAACAAATCGAGGAGGAGAGGTCCAGAATTCGCAAAGCAACTCCATATCCATACACCACTGATTATCCAGTGGTACTTAACCAATCTTTTCTTACATCTACTCTAACACGTGGACCTTGTCCACAAACACTTTCTTACGTTCAGCATTACCTTGTTTTGTCATGCCAGGTTCCACCAAAACCAGAACCAAAGCGGTGCACAAGACCAGAACCTTTCCAATTGGAGAGTCTTGTTAAGCATGAGCAGGAGACATGGAGGCAAATGGAAGAAAGGCGAATAATGGATGAGGAGGAAGCAAAGATGAGGAACTTTAAGGCTCAACCAGTCTTGGCCGAGTAAGAAATCAAAGAACAAGTTTTCCATACAGTGTCATATTTTCAGTTTAAACCAAAAGATGGCTTATAATTTTTTCAACATTAATGCAGGGACCCAATTCCAGTTCCTGAGAAAGTACGTAAGCCCCTCACTGAAGTTCAGGACTTTAAACTTCGCGTAGATCACCGTTCTCTTGATAGAGCTGAGTTCGATAAGAAGGTAATTTAGTCCCTTCTAGGATCGTACGTATTTAGACATGCTTTCGTTCCTAGTCATTCAATGCTCAGGTCACTAGTTTGTTCTGCAGATTAAGCAGAAAGAGGTGATGCATAAGAGGTATAGAGAAGAGACAGAATCTGCAAGAATGGTAATGCACATCTTGATTTCGTGTTATTTGATCTAATCTTGTGATGATATCGGATTAATTCTTGTTTCATTTATGACGTAAATGAGACATTAACCTCTTGATTGCTTTGGAACTTGCATAAATACTTTTAACACATATGATATTTTGAGTTTAGTACGCTATGTTATGAAACTTCTTAGTCCTATGCACCTATGTTAATGAGATATGAGAGCATGACATCCTAGTTAACGCACTAACATCACGGATTCTATGCTTAATGACTTACGTTATGCTGATATATGAGAGCATGACATCCTAGTTAACGCACTAACATCACGGATTCTATGCTTAATGACTTACGTTATGCTGCTATCCTCTCTAAATTTCGTGTTATTTTCATTTATGGATTAGATGGAGGAAGAGAAAGCATTGAAACAACTGAGGAGAACTTTGGTGCCCCATGCAAGACCAGTGCCTAAATTTGATCATCCTTTTCTACCTCAGAAGTATGTACAGCAAGTTCGCGAGTTCTCTTCTTATTTTTTTCTCCATATTTGTACTTCTTCTAAATCTTTCGCGCATCACAGGTCTTCCAAACAAGTGACGAAACCAAGATCACCAAAGCTAAAGATTGTTAAAAGAAAAGAAAGGAGGACAATGGCCTGCCCCTACGCTCCAGCTTCTAGTGCTGCCTACCAAATGAGGTGATATAGTGCAATGATCAATTCAAAAATCGGAGAGCTAACTAGTTCAAAAATCGAAGAGCTTAACTAGTTAAAAAATCGGAGAGCTAACTAGTTGTTCAAGAAGCCTTGAATTTTCCAGAGTGAGAGGAGAGGGTACTGCAAATTAGAAATTGTTGTATTTATAATGTCTGTAAAACTTGTGTAAAATTGGAGCTTAGATATTGTATCTCCAATATTCTTTCAAGTATATATATTCATTCATTCATGAGTATTCAGTTAAGTTATCTTGCCTTCAAAAAATTAGTATGGATTGCCATACTAGTCAATTCAATTTGTGTTATAAAAATCTCACAATTTGTGAAGAAGTACAGATGTACATATTTTTTGAATGAACTAATTTTAAATTAACTTAACCAGACTTACTTTTGGTTTTTAAAATACTTTTTTGGCTTACTCCAACACTCTTAACTGTACTTAAAAGCTAGTATTTTGGTTTAAAAGTACCTTAAATAAGTACACCCTTTGGATCACTTATTTCAAGTGTTTTTGACTTTTAACCACATTTCTTACTTTTTATGATATTTAGAAAGATAAAATATATTTTTAAGCACTTACTTTTAGACCAAACAAATATAAAAATAAGTTAAAAGCTGATGCATTGAAAGAAGGTACAAATCGGTGATAGGGAGAGTACTCTTTCATATAGAATGACTAAATATTAATGATATTTATTATTCTCAATTTTTTTTTAAAAATCTATGTATTCTACAATTTAAATATAGTCCCATCATTTAAAGTATAATCTCAATAAAAATTGTGTCAAAATAATTTTTTTATCATAACCAATATCTTGACTTTTGTCTTAACAACAAATTATAATAATCGATAGAATTTATCATACGTCCATGTTGTATAGAAACTTACAAATTTTTACTTAAAAATAGTTCAAGATCAACTCTAAATGACTCCAAATTTGATATTCATTTGTAAATTAACTCACCCCTTTTAAAAAAATAAATACACTCACTTTATTTTCTTGAACCCAATAAGAGTTGGATTTCATGGAGAAAATTAAGGTCAAATTTGTCCATAAAAAAAAACATTCCACGTAGCACCGTCTGGAAAACTCTCTTTCTTTATTTTCCCATCATTTTCTCTACTGATCTCTTCTCAAAAAATTGTTCTTTTCTATTCTTCACAGAGACAAGAACAAAGTTTCTCAGGTTAGTATCTCTACACACACAAACACCCTTACTGTGTGTAATTTTTTGTGTATAAAATATGGTCAAGGTAATTTTGAGTTTGAGTTCGAGTTCGGGAGAATTCAATAACTTTTATATTCTATACATGTATAAATGATTTATTCAGAAACCAGTAAGCTAAAAGTAGTTATGGTAAAGTAATTGAAAGATGTTTGTGCAATACAATAAGTCAGTAATCATGATTTGTTTGACTTCGACTTATTATATACAATGGAAAATTATGAATCCGACTGGAAATGAACGAAAATTGTCTAGTGTTGACAGGAAATGCCACACATGTTTGAGTAATTTGTGTATATATATATATATATATATGACTATATGTAATTAAGTAATTAGTTTATATTTAGTTGTAGAAGTATGAAACTTTTAGTCAGTAATCATAGCTTGTTTGACTTCGACTTATATACAATGGAGAATTATGACTTCGATAGTGGTTGGAAACTTTTTCATGCTTGAAATGAATGAAATTTGTCTAGTGTTGATCGGAAATAACAAACATGTTTGAGTAAGTTGTATTGTATATGCCTATATGTAATTAAGTAATTAGTTTATATTTAGTTGTAGAAGCATGAAGCTTTTAGTCAGTAATCATAGTGTGCTTGATTTCGACTTATATATATACGATGGAGAATTATGATTTCAATCGTGGTGGGAAACTTTTTTCTGCTTGAAATGAATGAAAATTATTTAGTGTTAATCGGAAACAACAAACATGTTGGAGTAATTTGTAATGTATATTGCTATATGTAATTAAGTAATTAGTTTATATTTAGTATGTATTCGAAGCATGAAGCTTTTAGTCAGTAGGATTTTATTAGTTTATATTTAGATTGATTCAGTAGGATGTATTCCTTTCAAGTGATTTGATTATGTAACTACACTGTTCGTGCATAGAACTTAAACTAGATCGAGTAAAACATAGTAGTAGTAAGACCTTCATAGCAACTTCGTTTATTACAACTTGAACGGGAACTAACATTGTTTTGGTTCATTGGAAGTTTTGGGAGATGTTGTAATATTTGTTTATCTTCTTAATAGGTTACTGCACTCATATTGAAACATGGGGGATGGATCACAACATCAATCTATATTTCAGAAATTACACGACAACTCGTGCCTGTACGCTCGAATATCTCCCTATGCACATTTTAAATGTACTGGTTTGCCCAATATGGCTGGTGGATATGTCAATGAGATTATTAAGGGTCATTTTATGGTGACTCGTCAAGCTACTATCTTGCAATTCGAGCAATCGCGTGCTCCTGTTGTTGTACAGTCTCCATCCGAAGCTCCGTTAGAGAAGAAAATGACCAGTTTTATGGTGGATTTTCTCATGGGAGGAGTTTCTGCTGCTGTGTCTAAGACGGCTGCTGCTCCGATTGAGAGAGTCAAGCTTTAGATTCAGAATCAGGACGAGATGATCAAATCCGGTAGACTTTCTCAACCGTACAAAGGGATTACCGATTGCTTTACAAGAACTATCAAGGATGAAGGTGTCCTTTCTCTTTGGAGAGGCAATACTGCAAACGTCATCCGATATTTCCCGACACAGGTTAACTGACCCTTACTTTCTGTTAGTTGATCCGTGATTAAATTTGTCTTTTATAGTCTATGTTGCTCGGGAAAGGAGGGGATGGAGGTCGCGGATTAAGGTAGAAGGTTAGTAGGTACTTGGGCTTTGTCTCGCTTTTCGGCGGGATTAGGCTTTTTGGGAGTCTGGTAGCACCGTATCTGTCGTAGTATTAGCCTTATGCATGTGGTTTCTTTCTTTTGATATCTGTTACCGTTTGTTGTCTATTGTGTTCAGTTACCACATTATTTCGCTATTGTTACTGTTCTTTTTTTTCTAAATGCTCTGTACTGCTTTACTTATTAATTCACATGTTTTCTTCACTGTCGTATCTTCTTTTTCAAAAGTATTTTGATTTGCTGTACTTGAATCGAGGGTCTTTCGAAGACAGCCCCTCCACGGCTCTACCTCCACGAGGTAGGGTAAGGTCTGCGTACACTCTACCCTCGCCAAACCCCACTTGTGGGATTACGTCGCGTATGTTATTGTTTGTATAGTCTATGTTGCTCGGAGTCTTCAAAATTGCACGGGTGCATTTTCTGATCCTCCAGAAGTAGTGCATTTTTGTTTCCTTACTATTGACACTTGCAGATTTGTTCTTTTGCAGGCTTTGAATTTTGCTTTTAGAGACCACTTTAAGAGAATGTTTAATTTCGATAAAGAAAGGGATGGCTACTGGAAGTGGTTTGGAGGAAATTTAGCATCCGGTGGTGCTGCTGGTGCTTCATCCCTTTTGTTTGTGTACTCACTGGACTATGCCAGAACACGGCTCGCTAATGATGCTAAGGCTGCGAAAAAGGGTGGTGAGAGGCAGTTTAGTGGTTTGCTCGATGTTTACCGGAAAACCATCAAATCTGATGGTATTCCTGGTCTTTACCGGGGCTTCACCATCTCGTGTGTGGGAATAGTTGTTTATCGTGGTTTGTATTTTGGAGTATACGATTCGCTTAAACCTGTGGTTCTGGTTGGTAACTTGCAGGTATGGAGAATCTGAACTCTGTTTCTATGTGCTCTTTTATTTCATGGAGTCCTAATATGGATGTTCCCTTGTTCCATATGTTGGATTTCCCCCCTTCCGATGCACTTTCAGCCCATGTTGCTCTTACTATTTAAAAATGTTAATGGGTGCATGTCAGATTCTTTAAATATAATGCATTTTTGGGGGATCGTGTTAGAGCCCCACATTGGTTGGGGAATGGACCGGTGGTCTGCTTATATGGACGTGTGTAATGGCCCCTTGTGAGTTAGCTTTTGAGGTTGAGTCAGGTCCAAGTGTCATATCCTTGCATGATATCAGAGCTAGGTCTATCCCCGAGACCGTTTGAGCTCCCGATCAACACTTCAGTTGGCATGAAGAAGGGTGGTAGGGTGGGTTAGGGTCCCACATTGATCGGGACTTGGGCAATCCTAGATTCGACATGGGTGCGACATTATATTTGAAGAGTCCGAGCAACATAGTTTTCAGCCATCCATTCAAGATTTATCGTGCATTTCTATAAATTGATGAACTAACTCTTTAGATGCATATATAATAATTATGTGTGATTAGTCCTTATGTTTTGTATCTTATCAGTATTTGAATCCATAAAATTGGTGGCTATCAACACCATTGCTATTTTTGGTGTTCACAGGATAGTTTCTTTGCGAGTTTTTTGCTCGGATGGGGCATTACTATCGGTGCTGGTTTAGCATCTTACCCAATTGATACGGTGCGTAGAAGAATGATGATGACCTCAGGAGAAGCAGTCAAGTACAAGGGCTCATTAGATGCATTTTCTCAGATAATGAAGAAAGAAGGCACCAAGTCGCTCTTCAAAGGCACTGGAGCTAATATCCTTCGTGCTGTTGCTGGTGCCGGTGTGCTAGCCGGGTATGATAAACTGCAACTCATTTTCTTCGGAAAGAAATATGGATCTGGTGGCGGAAGTTAGTTAATAAGGTAGATATATCGAGTGATAATGACGAAGATGATTGTTGTGGTTGTGTAGATTATGTTTGTTGTCTGAATCTAGCTTTTGAGTCGAGGGTCTATTGGAATTTGGAAACAACTTCTCTGCCGGCTGCGTTCACTCCATCCTCTCTAGACCCCACTTACTTTTGGGATTATACTGGATATGTTGTTGTTGAGTCTGACTTTAGAATAATTTTTGCGAACCATGTTATCGGGAACACAGACTATAGAGATCCTAAGTGGTTTATGGTTAGAGATCACCTTGTTAGCTTATACAGGATAGTGTACGAGTTCCTGGTTGCTTTGCAGGTTCAGCTTCAAAGTGTCTTACTTTTTTTTAATCTGTCCTAAAAAGATTATCGCTTTCTATATATAGTAAGTTTTTCAATTGCAATATTTTACATGACAAGTTGATCAAATGATTCAATTTATTTTTTTTAATTTCTTAAACTTCGTGTTCAATCAAACTAAAATACTTAACTAGAGGTCTCGATTTGCGATGAAAGGAGAATGTGAGGTGTAATGGATGAGACTGTTTTTCTATCAAACATAAGTCTCGATTTTGAGTTCTGAATATGAAAAAGTCCTTAGTAGGTGATCTTTACTCTATGTAAATCTGAATCAGTTGCGTCCTAATATAAGTGCGATATACTAGATTGGGAAAAAAAAAGAGTACACAGAACATGAACGAACTCTTTATGGGTTCATTGATGAAGCCTGATTTGTGTTTGGCCATAAGATTTGGGAGTCTGATTTTAAGTTATAAAAATCAACATTTATTTATGAAATTTGAACAAGATTTTATTTTTAACTTTAAATCATGATTTCAAATTCATACGATTTGAAATTCAAAATTGTGATTTTAATTTTTTTAAAATATAAAACTTCATCCATAAGTTAACATTTTATTAAAAATAATGATCATAATTTTAAATTTTAAAAAAAAGACATATGCTTGACATGAAGAGATTATTTTTTTCATATACAAAGATTTTATCAAAAAATAGCTAGTTATTTTTTATTTTTAAAGGAGTTTATTTTCCTAAAATAAAAGTTCAAATTTTTTAACTAACCCAACACGAAGAAATAAGTAGATACACAAGAAAGCATATTTTGTAAGAAATATTTTCCTCCATGTCAAGTGATTTTTCCCAGAAATGCAGCGCAAGACTTTGGGTTCTTTCGAGGTCAACTATCAAATTATTAATTCCACAATAATATACTATAAAGTATATTTTTTTTAAGAAAAAGTTAATCTAAATAGATATTCACACAATTGATTAAATTAAAATAATTGATATATATAATTTATGTATATTGATTAAAAGAAATTAACAGTAAATATAATTATTTTTAATTTAATCAACACCTATTTAGATTATATTTTTTCAAAAAAAAATAAAAAATATATATAGTATATTATTGTGGAATTAATAATTTGATAGTTGACCTCAAAAGAACCCAAGTCTTTCATTGCATTTCTGGGAAAAACATTTAAAAGACTCTCTCTTTTCACTTTCGTTACCCAAAATAAAATTCATAAAAATTCTTTCTTTCACATATATTGAGCTTCAATTTTTTCTCATTGAAGTTGCTTCTGAGAAAAAAAAACAATTGAAATTTTGTTTATTTTTTTCTCAGCATATTTTACCAAACAACTGGTTAGTCTTCTGATTCTTTCATTCTTTTTAATCTATTTTTTTCTCAGCATATTTAACTATCAATTTATAGTCTTTTAGCATATTTTTATTTGCAATTTTGGGATTAAAAAAAAACTGAGCTTCAGAGGTATAATGAAGGATAAAATTGAGCAATTTGGACCTTTTCCCCAAATTTAGAGGGCAATGAAAATTGTGAGTATTTTAAAAAAAGTTTTTATTTTCGAGGTGAAAAATGATATTTGAAAATTAGAGTTGAATTTGGCTATAAATATAAATTGGAGTTGTTTTTGAATTTTTGTGACTAATTTTTAGTGAAAAAAGTGAACATAAGATTTTCAAGGAAATATTTCAAATTATTAAGAACCAAAATTTTCTTAAGACTTTTGAGGTTTGTATGTAGGAGAAATAATTGTTGTTTCAGTGCATCATATTGGACTATTGGTATAGGAAGTGTTGCCATGTTTTTTTCACCGTCGTCTTTCCTTTTCATAATTACTTTGATTTGATGGACTTGAGCTGAGGGTCCTTTGTAAACAACCTCTCTACCTCCACGAGGTAGGGGTAAAGGATAACTCCCCAAACTTCACTTGTGGGATTTCACTGGATATGTTGTTGTTGTATATTGGACTATTGGTATGTGAAGTGAGTCATGCACTTTTAGATTTCCGAGGGAAATTTTCGAATTATAATAACCAAAATTTTCTTTGAGTTTTGAAGCTTGTATAGAGGAGAAACAATTGTTGTTCGAGAGCATCATATTGTTCCATGGAATTGAGTAATGTAGTAATTGCCAACTATTGTAGCACTGAACAATTGAAATTTACCATGAATGAATTCCATAATACGCACCGTATCCTTATGCAAGTGTATCTTACTATCTTGCTGCTGTTACTGCTTTTTTTTTCATCTCTCCTTGAGCTAAGGATCTATCGAAACAACCTCCCTACCATCACAAAGTAGGGGTAAGGTCTGCGTATAAAATACCCTCCCCAGACACTACCTGTGGGATTATACTGGGTTTGTTGTTGTTGTTGTCATATCCATATGCAAGTGCCAAATCTACTACTAATTGTATGTGTTCCTATAAATAGAATACATCTGTGTCATCCGTTTGATTGATGCTCTGACTGAAAATTAATTCTCAGCATCTTGCACTTTCAGATTTCTTCAGGAAGAGTAAGCACTCTAGCAAGAGATGGCTGATGCTGTCGTCGAATTTCTCTTGTTAAATTTGAAACAACTACTCCTTTATCATGTGGATTTGCTTTCAGGAGTAAAGGATCAAGTTGAGTCTCTTCATAGAGAGCTTAGTTTGATGAAAGCTTTTCTTAAGGACTCTCGGGAGAAGCGCAGTGAGTATGAATATGTCAGAGAGTTGGTAAGCCAAATCACCATTGTGGCTTATGAGGCGGAGGATATAATTGACACATTCGTGACTAATGCAGCAATGCAAAAGGCTAGGAGCACTGTCAGGAGAGCCTTTCATGTATTTGATCACTCGTCCATGCTTCGGAATGTTGCAAAGGAAATTGAATTAATCAAGGTGAAGGTGAAGGAGATTTATGACAAGAAGATGTTTGGGATTCAAAGCCTACATGGTGGAGAGTCTTCTCGTAGAAGTCCACCACAAAAGAGAGTTCCGATGGTGGAAGAAGAAAATGTGGTGGGCTTTGATGAAGAGGCTAAGACAATAAGGAGCCGACTTACCAGTGGGTCAGAGGAGTTAGAGATCATCTCAATTGTTGGGATGGGTGGCCTGGGCAAGACAACTTTAGCTAAAAAGGTTTATACTGATCCTTCCATTGAATACCACTTCTATAACCGTGCATGGATTTATGTGTCTCAGCAGTACAGTCGAAAGGAGGTCTTTCTTGGAATTTTGGATTCTTTAAGTCTCATCACAGATGATATGTATAAAATGAATGATGAAAAATTGGCCGGAGAACTGTTTAGTCATTTGAGAAGCAAGAGATACCTTGTTGTCATTGATGATGTTTGGACAATGGAGGCTTGGGATGACCTCCAAATGGCTTTCCCAAAGACAGCTAGTGGGAGCAGAATATTGTTAACAACTCGAAACACAGAGGTCGCATTGCATGCTAACCCTGAAGGTCTCCCTCACCATTTACGCTTTCTGACTCATGCAGAAAGTTGGGAGCTTCTCTCAAAGAAGGTTTTCCGCAAAGGAAGCTGCCCCTTAGAGCTAGAAGATATTGGACTACAAATTACCAAAAAATGCTATGGGCTACCGCTTGCAATTGTTGTAGTCTCAGGTCTTCTCTTAAAGAAAGAAAAAACACGTGACTGGTGGAAGAAAGTTGCTAATGATGTTAGTTCATATGTTGCTAGGGATCCAAAGCAATGCATGGATGTTCTAGCACTGAGTTATAAGCATTTACCTGATCACTTGAAAGTGTGCTTCATCTATTTCGGAGTCTTTCCAGAAGACTTTGAAATTCCTGTGTGGAAATTACTCAGATTGTGGACTGGTGAAGGATTCATACAGCAAATGGGGCAAGAATGCTTGGAGGATACAGCAGAAGAATATCTTGAGGATCTTGTTGACAGAAATCTGGTTTTAGTCGCGAAGAAGAGGGCCAATGGGCGAATTAAGACTTGTCGCATTCATGATATGTTGCGAGATTTGAGTGTAAAAATGGGTTCAGAGGAGAAATTTCTGGAGGTGTTCAAAGAATCTGCTCAGAATCATTCTTCTTTGAGCTTGATTTCCAAATATCATCGTCGTCTTTGCGTGCATACACATTTTCTGGACTTCATAACTTCAAGACCTTCTGGTCCAAATGTCCGTTCTTTCTTGTGTTTTGCCTCGGAAGAAATGGAATTGCCTCGTGAACATACATCTTTCCTCCATGAAGCATTTAGATTGGTACGGGTGTTGGACTTAAAGTATATCAATTTTCCAAGGTTTCCAAATGAGATAGTGCAGCTAGTTCACTTGAGGTATATAGCTCTTTCAGGAAATTTCAGGGTGCTTCCTGCATCAATCTCCAAACTTTGGAACCTTGAGACACTAATTGTCGGAACAAAGTCACGTGAGCTTGACATTCAAGTGGATATATGGAAAATGTCTCAATTCAAACACTTATACACCAGTGGGTTGAGCTGTTTACGCGGTCCTCCAGCCAAAACGCGGAAGGATAATGAGGATCCATTTGTGAGAAGAAACATCCAGACCATTTCCACTGTTTTGCCTGATTGTTGTAAAGAAAATATATTGGCACGAACTCCTGGTCTAAGGAAGTTAGGAATTCGTGGGAAGTTAGCTACACTTGTGGCTTCAAATGGAGACTCAAGCTTGTTCGATAATCTTGCCAAATTGGACAACCTGGAGACTCTGAAGCTGCTTAATGACACATTTCCTCTCCCCCCATCCCAATGTCAATTACCCGGTCTTCCCCAATCATACAAGTTCCCACCAAACCTGAAGAAGCTGACTTTATCAGACACCTTACTTGATTGGAGCCATATATCTACACTAGGTATGCTGCCAAATCTTGAAGTGCTGAAACTAAAAGACTATGCTTTTAAGGGAACACAGTGGGAACCACTTGATGGAGGCTTCCGTCTGCTTCGGGTCTTGCATATTGGAAGGACGAATTTGGAACACTGGAATGCTTCAGGCCATCACTTCCCTAGACTGCAACAAGTTTTCCTTAAACACTGCTCAAGCCTAAATGAAATCCCGTTTGGTTTAGTGGAGGTGCCTTCCCTCCAGAATATGGAGCTCTTTTGGCCCACTCCCGCTGCTGCAGCATCTGCCAGGTTTATTCAGCAGGAGAAACAAGAAGTAGATATCAAGGACAATGTGTTCAAGCTTGTCATCTATCCTCCAGATATTTAGTCACCAAATCGCGTTGACTTCTGAAGTTGCTAGCAAGAAGGTATTTAGGCCTGGTCTTACTGATTTTTGAAAAGTCGACCTGGTCATTTGGTTTATTTTCTGCATCAAACATGTTATGATAGCTCTTTCTTTTATTATTTTCATGTATCATGTTTGCAGGAGAAAATGATAATAAACGGAGCGAGAGTGAGAGTGTGTGTGTGTGAGAGAGAGAGAGAGAGAGCTCCAACAACTTAATGTCATCTGTAACAAGTCTGCAAATTACCTTCTGGAGAACAGTTATATGGCCCGGGTTACATCATGAGGCCTATGATTTCCTAATATAGAATTTTTTATTATGCTATAACCTTTAGTACTATTACTAGGCCATTCAAGTTGTTTTGAAAGAGTATGAATGTATTTAAAAACTTCGATCCTCTTATTGGTTATCATCACTTCTGCAGCACATTGTCTAATTTATCAGCTTTACTGAGATAGTTTGGCTTGATATAATTTCTTGTTGTCACTAGGGAGTGGGCTTTTTAATTTGCTCTGATTGAAGGTCTTTTGTAAAACATAAAAAGTTTCTACCAAAGATGTTGCTAGATTCAAAGTAGAACTTCCAGTAAAGGAGCTTTTCTTGCATTCACAGCCAAAAATTAATGGAAATTCAACTTTCTTTCACAGGGTACCTCATATTAAAGGATATTCCAATCATCTAGGCAATTTTCCCTTTACTTATCCTTTGAGATGGTACACATGGATGAAGCAAGTAAGCAAGATAGCGCAGTGGCGGAAATAGGATTTTCTCCACGGGGGTTCATCATTTATTGTATATACAGTGCACTTACCCAATAAAATGGGTTCGGATGGATCTGTTCCGCCCCTCTAGCTTTGCCCTGAGGATAGGGTTGGCTTAAACTTGCTAGGCATTGCTCCTATCTACTTTGTATTCTCCCTATGTCCCATGTTTTTGATGATGCCATCAATATTCACAACAAGGTGCAAAACGAAAAAAGAAAGAGGAAGAAAATATTAGAACATCAATAAATTTATAGGGACACTGCTGATGGACCTCTTTACCATATATATGTACAAGTTGAAGATCATTTTCTTTCCTCACTTTTGATTTAAATGTTTAATTGTCCTTATTCCTTAACAACTTTGTGAATGTATCTTTTTCTTCCATCTTATATAGAGTATGTTTGGAAATTGTTGTACAATTACTAGGCTGTACATCTTATTAATTACACAGTATAGTACTCTATTTCAATTTATATGACATTGTTTGACTAAGAAGGGAGTTTAAATTTGAAAGTAAGACTTTTGAAACTTGTGGTCTAAAACATGCTTTAGACATTTGTGTGGCTATAAATTATTTCATTATAGGTAAAATGAGGATTTTAAAGTTAAGTTATTTCTAAATATAGAAATGTGACATTCATTTCGGACAGACTAAAAATGAAAGCATGCTACATAAATGAAGATAGAGGGAGTAGTTACAACCTGGTTGTTTGTTATAATACAATTACAGTGTAATTCCTAACATCGTGTTTGGTTGTACTGGTGTTATTAGAGAAAATAACAAAAATAGCTCATTATCCTTGGTACTAGATTCAAAACAGTCCCTTAAGTATCACTTTATTAGTTTTGGTCCTTTAAATTTGTCTAAACTGAGCACTTTTGCTCTTCGTTAGATATTTTACCGAACTCTGATTGTTAAATTTAATCGGAACTATGAAAATGAAAAATACTTAATGGTAACTCACATTTGGAAGAATGCATTTTTTAGTGTATATTATTTTTGGTCCATTTCAAGAGTCTGGTGCAACTTTTTGAGGTGCAATTTCGATTTACTTTTTGTGTATGATGTAGTTTTTTTATGTTGCGGTTTCTAGAATTTTGACGGAAATCTCTGGTCTTTTTGGTGGTTAATTTTTTTTTTTCTTACTTCCGGTTAAGTTTAACAAACAGAGTTTGATAAATATATGTTGGAGACCGAAAGTGCTCACTTTTGACAAACTTGAAGGACCAAAGCATCTCAGTTGACTATTTTGAACCTACTACCAAAGATAAGGGACCATTTTTGCCATTTTCTCAGTGTGATAACATAACTAAATATTTTCAAATTTTAAAATAATATTTAATTATCAAAAATAAAGTAAACTTCTTTTACAGAAAAGAAAGAAAAAGGAGAAAGACTTGCATAGTATTGCTCAAGTCAAAAGATGAGAAATTTAGTTGTGGCTGGAAATTTGTTAAGTTGGAAAGTGATCTGATTTCCTCTTATAACTTGAAAGAGAGATCAATTATTCATATCTCCTTCACATCATTTATTTTTTGCTCTGCTATCTACAAAATCCTGTATTTTCTTGTTCCACTTCATTACAGCTTCCACTTGGTGTTTTGAGAACTAAAGGTATGTTTATTCTGAATTTTATAACCTCTGAATATATATACAAAATGTTTAGTCAAATTTGCTCCAAAAATGACTGGGATATTCAAGGGGTTATGTATAGCTTCAGAAGCCAGAAAGGGGCAACTTTAACTTAGCTTTTCTTTTTAAAACTTTTTTTTTTGATCCAGACCTCACTTATGAGATCACACTGGGTATATTGTTGTTTTGCTTTTTGTTTGATTTCACGACTTCTCTTTCTCAAAAGTCAATAATTGATCCCAGTTGGTGTAGCTTGAATGTCGCAGTGTTGTAGTCATCTTGGGTGTAATTACATTACTGGAGATATTTAGCTCTTGTCACCATAAATGTAGTGACATTATACAAGTTAATTCTCCTATTTCGTTCTTTTCTCCTTTTCCCTTCTATTTTCTCTAACGAAAATCCCTCTAAATGGAATATTTTCAGAGTCAATTTAAGAACACCATAGAATTTCAAATACAAACTGAAAAATCAATCTGGGAGAGGGAAAAAAACGGAAATGGCTCATGCTGCCGTCGTGTCTCTTCAACAAAAATTACAGGAAATGCTGAAAGGTGACAATTCGCGTTACTCTAGACTACGTCAAGCCGTTAGTTCCTGGCATGCTTTTTTCGAGGACTCTTTGTCGATTAGAAATGCTCCAGAAGAAGTGGAACATTTGGAAAAGTGGGTTAAAGATTTGGCAACTCAACTTCTAGATAGTATCAACTTATATGAATTGGAAAAGAGATCACCTGATTTCAGTCCAATAGGTTCGAAAGTGTTCCAGGAAATGGTAGTGACTGCAGGTTCCGATAGCATAAAGGCATATGTGATGAAGGTTATGAATGCTCGGAATGATCATGATGCTCTACCAACACGGGATACTGTGGAGAGTGATTCAGAATACAGTCCCCATGTCCAAGCTACTGTGTTAGACCTTGATAATGACTTAATGACTGTCAAATCTCGGCTTATAGGACCTCCTTCAAAGCTAGATGTCGTTTCAATTGTTGGCATGGGAGGAATTGGCAAAACGACTCTTGCTAGAAAAGTTTATGATGATATTTACATGGAGCATCACTTCTACATTCGTGCTTGGATTACTGTATCTCAAATGCATCAACATAGAGAAATGTTGTTGGGCATTTTGCGGTGCTTTTCACTGGTCAATGACAACACCTATCTAAAAAGTACTGAACAATTGGCAGAACAAGTTTACAGAAGTTTGAAAGGAAAGAGATATCTCATTGCAGTGGATGATGTGTGGGACACCAATGCGTGGGATGTTGTGAAAAGATCTTTTCCAGATGATAAAAATGGAAGTCGTGTCATACTTACTAGTCGGCTAGCAAATGTGGGTATGTATGCTAGCTCAGGCGGCCCTCCTCATTACATGCGGTGCCTAAGTGTGGAACAAAGCTTGAAGTTGTTCAACTTAAAGGTGTTTGGAAGGGAGACTTGCCCCCTTGAACTGGAGAAAGCTACAAATCAAATAGTCGAGAAATGCCAAGGACTACCACTAGAAATAGTTGTGGTGGCTGGATTTTGTTCCAAGATCAGCAAGACGGAGAACTGTTGGGAAGACATAGCACATAAAATTGGTTTGATTGTGAGTAGGAACACAGAAGAATGCCTGGACATACTTGCATTGTGTTATAGCCATTTGCCACATCACTTGAAGACATGCTTCCTGTATATGGGAGCTTTTCCAAAAGACTTTGAGATTAATGCTTCAAAATTAATCAAGCTATGGATTGCTGCGGAATTTGTAAAACGCACACCTGAAGAGGACTTCGAAGAAGTTGCTGAGGGATACCTAAGAGATCTTATAGATAGAAGTCTAATTATGGTTAAGAAAATGACCTCAAGTGGCAAAGTCAAAACATGTGAGGTTCATGATCTGTTGCATGAGTTAATAATAAGAGAATTTGGAAGGAGAGATTAATCTGAAGACATGCTCACTGTATATCAAGCTTTTGAAAAGACTTTGAGATTAATGTTTCAAAATTAATCAAGCTATGGATTGCTGCGGAATTTGTAAAACGCACACCTGAAGAGGACTTCGAAGAAGTTGCTGAGGGATACCTAAGAGATCTTATAGATAGAAGTCTAATTATGGTTAAGAAAATGACCTTAAGTGGCAAAGTCAAAACATGTGAGGTTCATGATCTGTTGCATGATTTAATAATAAGAGAAGCATGGAAGGAGAGATTAATCTACTTCACTAAATCAAATGTGATTCTTTCTCCACCAGTGGCATCTTTTGACCATCGCATCATTTTCAATTTTCGCAGAGCCCCATCGACACATTTAGAGCATGTTTATGATAAACCTTTACTTCCTTGTGCAAGTTCCTTTCTTTGTTTTGGACGAGATGGAACTCCTAGATGCTGTTCTCAGGTTGATTCATTTATCGCCTTTACTAACTTCAAATGGTTAACAGTATTGGATGTATGTTTTCAGCCATTTGACCATCTACCATGTGAAATATGGCAATTATCTACACTGAGGTATCTTGCCCTCGCCAGTTTTAGTGTTCTCCCACCATCAGTGTGCAATCTTAGGTATCTTCAGACACTAATTCGTTACAGTCACCAGGCTAGTATTTGTTTGCCGGCAGAGATATGGGAGATCAAAAAATTAAGGCATCTCTATTTCAGGAAATGCTGCTACTTTCCTATTGTTCGATCTGAACAAAAAGATTCTCTGAGAAGGTCTAGTCACTCTAATCTTGCATTAACCAAGCTGCGAACCGTCTCTTACATTACCTTTGGTAGTATTAAAAGACGTGTCTTCAAACGCATGCACAAGCTGAAGAAGTTAGGAATTCGTCAAAGTGAAGAAGAGTGCTTGACAGCGGAACAAATATCTGGAAACCTCAAGAAGCTGGTTCTGTTGGAGCACCTTGAAACATTCAAGGGTTTCTTTATCAAACCATGGATACTTAAACAATGTGATGTTTTCCCACCAACCCTCAAGAAATTGACGTTGCGCGGGTGCCAACTTCCATGGGACCAAATGACGATACTGTGCAAGTTACCCAAACTCGAGGTGCTCAAGCTCAAGCATTATGCTTTCCAAGGATCAGAATGGGAGCCAACTGACGAACGTTTTCAGCAGCTAAAATTCCTACTGTTGGATGGGACTGATCTTATCCACTGGAAAGCCAGTTCTATTCAATTCCCTAAGCTTGAGAATCTTGTTCTGAAGAACTGTGGTTGCCTGTATGAGATTCCTGATGATGTAGCAGAGATACCTACACTGCTGTTCATTGAATTGTATCACTGTAGCTCTTCAGCTGACGACTCGGCAAATAGGATTCGAGAAGAACAAATTAGCATGGGAAATGATGATCTTGTGGTGCGGATCCACAAATTCCCTAACTGTGAGTTTTATATTCATTCATTAAATTCTCTAGTGCATTGAATAAAATTTTCATTTGCGCAAACCGCAAAAACCAACTGATACCATCCCATAATAACTTTTTTTCTCTATCTAAAGTCTAAACCTTTGTATATTTCCACATTCGCGGTCTATAAACTGTAGAGTAACAGTTAATGTGTTGCAGCTGAACCCTAAGGCATGCGTTTGTTTGAAATTTGGCTGCCCCTCGACAAGC
Organism: Solanum appendiculatum; assembly: GCA_018342035.1. Taxonomy (NCBI): domain Eukaryota; kingdom Viridiplantae; phylum Streptophyta; class Magnoliopsida; order Solanales; family Solanaceae; genus Solanum; species Solanum appendiculatum. The sequence goes on from JAGDQO010001154.1 coordinate 768,585, forward strand.
AATGAGGCTAATGCATAGGTGTCAACTTCTAATTCTTTTGTGACTGCTGAGGATATCAAGAGTTAATTAGGTTGCGTTGATGATACAAAACCTTTTTTTTTCTCCCAGAGAAGTCATCTTTTCCCAGGAATGATTCATCAACTTGGTTTCTTTTGGGATGTTACTGTGTGCATACAATGGTGGACCTATGTATTGAAGATTGGTGGAAACACCTTGTCCAAGGTTTGCTCGAAAATTACACTGTGTAGATAGGTAAATTTTTTATGCATATGGTGATTTTCCTCGACTTTTTCGTCGGTGTATTCTTTATATTTTGACTCCCCTTAGGAAAGTCCTCACTCCATCTCTGGTTATATTGGTTGACTAATACTAAAATGATTTAATTTGTTCATTCAGCACTTGTATCATTGAATAGGACTGATAGAAGGGGTACTAAAACACCTTCTCAGTGATTGGAATCCTCTTAGAAATAATATTTTCATTTGGAACTTTTGGTTTGTTTGTGTGCACGTGCTGAGTGATTCCAATCACACATTTGTCCTTGTCTTAAAGCTACACCCTCCATCCCATATTAGTTGTCATGTTTCACATCTAGAGAGTCAAACTTTGTAAACTTTGACCAGTATACAAATTGACATGAAAAATATTGCAACTTGTTGTACTTACCGTTTTGTGAAACAGTTATATGGCCAGTGTTTCATCACAAGGACTGTGCTATCCTAGGTATCATACATACATGAAATTTAGTACTGTAATTAATCAAATTTCAATTTCAATAACTAATTTCAACATTCAGCTTACAATAGTGTTGATAAAGTTGAGAATCAAAGAATCAACAGTTTCTTATTGGGATCACTTTGTGTAGCATTCTTTGAAGCTCACATTTATCTAAAGCGCATGGCTTGGCCCATCAAACAGTTGCACTTTGCTTTATCACTTTAAGTGACAAAGCAATGGCTTTAATAATGCGGATCTTAACCCTGTCTTTTTTGCCGTTCCATCCGGTCCTAATTAACTAATCATGGTTATATTGGTGATCATTAGTTATGCAGCACATTGTCTAATTTCTCAACTTCCCTAAGATAGTTTGGTAGCAAATATATGTTTTCTTCTTGATCTGAAACCTTTGTCTTAAATTGCATGCTAACATTGTATTTATGTTTGTGATAGGATACTGTTCTTTTTATCATATTTACATGCATTTTTGCCTTTACTCATCCTTTGATATGGTGCACATGAATGAAACAGGTAAGCTGGATAGTGCAGTGGCAGAGACAGGATTTTCACCAAGGGGTTCACCCTCTGCTATATAACATGAAAAATATTTGTGGCCTTGTATATTGTGTAATTTCCTGACAGAGGGGATTCAGATGAAACCCTTCTACCTCTCTAGCTCCCCCCTAAGGATAGGGTTGGACATCCTCTTAAACTTTCTAGTCATTGTGCGTCTCCTATTTCTATGCACTTTGTATTCTCATCATGTCCCACTGTTTTTATGATGCCATCAATATTCATAACAAGGTGCAAAACGAAAAAAAAAAGAAGTAAAACAACATCAATAAATTTATAGGGAGACTGTTGATGGACCTCTTTACAATGTATATACAAGTTGAAGATCGTATTCTTTCCTCAATTTGACTCAAAGGTTTAATTGTCCTTATTCCTAAACTTTTGGTGCAATGAACATTCTTTTCTCCCTCTTATCTAGAGTTGTTATAGAAATCACCGTAAATTATCAGCCTTCACATCCTAGTAATTACACAGTATAGTAGTTATAAGGATATGTATGTTTGTTATAATGTAATTACAGTGTAACTTTTAGCATCAAATAGTTAAAAAAAATTTTATTAAATATAAAATAAACCTTTTTTCAGATGAATATGTAGATTCCTTTTGGAGAATAGAAAGCAAAAGCAAAAGCAAAAGCAAAAGCAAAAGAAAAAGAAAAAGAAAAAGCTGGTGTTGCTCAAGTCAAACAGATGAGAACATTTTATATTGTGTGGGGTTGCTTAAAAATTGACAAGTTGAAAGTGAAAGCGCAATTATTGATCATTTCTTTTCATCTTTTGCCCTCCTACTCCTCCCACTTCTCTTACTGCTTCTTCTTCACAATATTATTTTTCCTCTGCTAACACTTGTACAAATTCCTGTGCTTTTTTATTCCACTTTATTACATCTTCCACTTGGTGTTTCATTAGTGATCTTTCTCCGTCTATCGGAACAACCTCTCTATCCCAAGAAGGTAGGGACTATACTAGCTATGTTGTTGATTGTTATTTCTCTGTCTATTGGAACAGCCTCTCTATCCCACGAAGGTAGGGACTATACTAGCTATGTTATTGTTGATTGTTATTTTTTCTGGCTATCGGAACAGCCTCTCTATCCCACAAAAGTAGGGACTATACTAGCTATGTTGTTGTTGTTGATTGTTATTTTCTCTGTCTATCGGAACAGCCTCTCTATCCCACGAAGGTAGGGACTATACTAGCTATGTTGTTGTTGATTGTTATTTTCTCTGTCTATTGGAACAACCTCTCTATCCCACGAATGTTGGGACTATACTAGCTATGTTGTCGTTGATTGCTATTTTCTCTGTCTATTGGAACAGCCTCTCTATCCCACGAATGTTGGGAGTATACTAGCTATGTTGTTGTTGATTGTTATTTTCTCTGTCTATCGGAACAGCCTCTCTATCCGATGAAGGTAGGGATTATATTAGCTATGTTGTTGTTGATTGATGTTTTCTCTGTTGCTTTTTCTGGAGTGTCTGGATTTTTTATTAACTGATATAGTATTAGTTGCTTGTGGTCATCAAAAAAAAATATTAGTTGCTTGTTGTTTTGGTTTTTAAGAAGTATGGTCATCCTTCGGAATCTGAACTCTTATAATCACTTGAGCTTTTGGTGAAGCTTCTGTGTTCTGGTTGAGAAATGTTTTTGAAGAAACCATACTTATATATTTGGATTTGGTTTTGGTTCGACTTTGGAGAGCTAATTGATCTGTGAAAAAGTTTTGGAAACTATTTATGAGAACATTTGCTTTAGGTATTTTCTTTACTTTGTATGTTGTTGCTGTCGTATTTGCTTTAAGTACTTTTTTTAAATAGAAAATCTGATTTTAGTTTGTTATTGGTTTTCAGAAAAGCATTTCTGATTTAATTTCCTACAATCAAATCTGTTTCTTTATTCTAACACCATTTGTTTTTGTTTTGAAGTGTATTTCTCTTTTTCTTCCCTATTTTTTTTCTAATCAAAGGGGCTAGTGCTACCAATAAATGAAAACAAATATAGTCACAAAGAGAAGATATCTATAAAATTTAGGCAGCATCGAGTGTCGTAAGATGGATGAGAATCTTTCTACCCTTAGCAAGAGGTCTCGAGTTTGAGGAGGTTTCGAGTTCTAGTCTTGATAATGGATAAACTCCTGGTGTAGAGCCTTCACCCTTTGGTGGCACTAAGGGTCCAAAGGCGGGTTCAGGATTTTGAGCACGAATTCGAGTTAGTTAAACCAGTGAGTTTCGGATGTCAGATGGTTAGAAGTTCTTTTTTTTTTCTTTTGCTTTTAACTGTTTGATTTCTCGACGTTTCTTCCTCATCAAGAGTTCACAGTAAATGCCAGTATCGCAGATTTGGACTTTGGAATTGTCCTTGGACTTGTGTGTAATTACATCAGTGGAAATATTTAGTTCGTGTCATCATAAGTATACTGACATTTATGCAAGTTAATTTCCTATTTCTGTATTCCTTTTTGCCTTTACCCTTCTGTTTTCTCTAACAAAAATCAGTCTAAATGGAACATTTGCAGGGTCAATTTAGGCATAACGTAGAATAATCTCATACAAACTAAAAATTCAATCTGTGGGAGGGAAGAAGAGGAAATGGCTCATGCTGCCGTCGTATGTCTTCAACAAAAACTGCAGGAAATGCTGAAAGGTGACAATTCTCGTTACCCTAGACTACGTCAAGGCATCAGTTCCTGGCATGCTTTTTTGGAGGACTCTTTGTCGATTAGAAATGCTCCAGAAGAAGTGGAACATTTGGAAAAGCAGGTTAAATATTTGGCAACTGAACTTCTAGGTAGCATCGACTTATATGAATTGAAAAAGAGTAGAACCCTTTTCTATCCAAGAAATTGGGAAGAGTTCCAGAAAGAGGTAGTGACTGCAGGTTCTGATAGCATAAAGGCATATTTGATGAAGGTTATGAATTCTCGGAATGATAATGATGCTCTACCAACACGAGATACTGTGGAGAGTGATTCAGAATACAGTCCCCATCTCCACACTACTGTGTTAGACCTTGATAATGACTTAATGACTGTCAAATCTCGGCTTATAGGGCCTCCTTCAAAGCTAGATGTCGTCTCAATTGTTGGCATGGGAGGGATTGGCAAAACGACTCTTGCTAGAGAAGTTTATGATGATATTTACATGGAGCATCACTTCTACATTCGTGCTTGGATTACTGTATCTCAAATGCATCAACATAGAGAAATGTTGTTGGGCATTTTGCGGTGTTTTTCACTGGTCAATGACAACACCTATCTAAAAAGTACTGAGCAATTGGCAGAACAAGTTTACAGAAGTTTGAAAGGAAAGAGATATCTCATTGCAATGGATGATGTGTGGGACACCACTGCATGGGATGTCGTGAAAAGATCTTTTCCAGATGATAAAAATGGAAGCCGTGTCATACTTACTAGTCGGCTAGCAAATGTTGGTATCTATGCTAGCTCAGGCAGCCCTCCTCATTACATGCGGTGCCTAAGTGTTGACCAGAGCTTGAAGTTGTTCAACTTTAAGGTGTTTGGAAGGGAAACTTGCCCCCTTGAACTGGAGAAAGCTACAAAGCAAATAGTTGAGAAATGTCAAGGACTACCACTAGCAATAGTTGTGGTGGCTGGATTTTGTTCCAAGATCAGCAAGACAGAAAACTCTTGGGAAGACGTAGCACATAAAATTGGTTTGGTTGTGAGTAGGGACACAGAAGAATGCCTGGACTTACTTGCCTTGAGTTATAAACATTTGCCACGTCATTTGAAGCCATGCTTCCTGTATATGGGAGCTTTTCCAAAAAACTTTGAGATTAGTGTTTCAAGACTAATCAAGCAATGGATTGCAGCGGAATTTCTAGAACACACATTTGAAATGGACTTCGAAAAAGTTGCTGAGGGATACCTAAGAGATCTTATAGATAGAAGTCTAATCATGGTTAAGAAAAGGACCTCAAGTGGCAAAGTCAAAACATGTGAGGTTCATGATCTGTTGCATGATTTAATCGTACGAGAAGCATGGAAGGAGAGATCAATCTACTTTACTAAATCCCATGTGATTCTTTCTCCATCAGTGGCATCTTTTGAGCATCGCATCATTTTCAATTTTCAGAGCGCCCCATCGAGACGTTTAGAGATCATTTATGATCGACATTCACTTCCTCATGCAAGTTCCTTTCTTTGTTTTGGAAGAGATGGAACTCCTGGATCCTGTTCTCAGGTTGATTCGTTTATCACCTTTACTAACTTCACATGGTTAAATGTACTCGATATATGTTTTCAGCCATTTGACCATCTACCATGTGAAATATGGCAACTATCTTCACTGAGGTATCTTGCCCTTGCCAGTTTTAGTGTTCTCCCTTCATCAGTGCGCAATCTTAAGTGTCTTCAGACACTTATTCGTTACAGTCACCAGGCTAGTATTTGTTTGCCAGCAGAGATATGGGAGATTGAAAAATTAAGGCATCTCTCTTTCAGGAAATGTTGCTACTTTCCTAATGTTCAATCTGAACAAAAAGATTATCAGGGCAGTTCTAGTCACTCTAATCTTGCATTAACCAAGCTGCCAACCTTTTCTTTTCATCCGGGTGAGTTCAGTCACTCTAAGCTTGGATTAACCAAGCTGCAAACCCTCTCTTACATTACCTTTGGTAGTATTAAAAGGCGCATCTTCAAAGGCATGCCCAAACTTAGGAAGTTAGGAATTCGTGAAAGTGAAGAAGAGCGCTTGACTGCTAAAAAAATGTCTCGAAAACTCAAGAAGCTGGTTCTGTTGGAGAAACTTGAAACACTCAAGTGTTTCTTTATCAAACCATGGATACTTAAAGAATGTGATGTTTTCCCACCAACCCTCAAGAAATTGACGTTGCGGGGGTGCCAACTTCCATGGAACCAAATGACAATACTGTGCATGTTACCCGAACTCGAGGTGCTTAAGCTCAAGGATTATGCTTTCCAAGGATTAGAATGGGAGTCAACTGACGAACGTTTTCAGCAGCTAAAATTCCTACTGTTGGATGGGACTGATCTTATCCACTGGAAAGCCAGTTCTATTCAATTCCCTAAGCTTGAGAGTCTTGTTCTGAAGAACTGTTATTGCCTCTCTGAGATTCCTGATGATGTAGCGGAAATACCTACATTGCAGTTCATTGAATTGTATCACTGCAGCTCTTCTGCTGATGTCTCAGCAAATAGGATTCAAGAAGAACAGCATAGCATGGGAAATGACGATCTTGTGGTGCGAATCCACAAATTTTATTACTGTGAGTTTTACATGCATTCGTTGAATCAACGCGTATACCTTCCTATAGTAACTTTTTTTTGTTCTATCTAAACCTTAGTACTTTTCCGCATTGTGTTGCAGCTGAACCTTAAGGCCTGCGTTCATTTCGCCTCAACAAGCATAGAGGGCTAATGCAGAGGTTTCAACTTGTAAACTTCTAATCTTTTGTGATTGTTGAGGAAATCAAGAGTTATTTAGGTTGTATTAATGATACAAAACCTTTCTTTGTCCCCAGGAAAGTCAAATCTTTTCCCTGGAATGATTCATCAACTTGAATTTCTTTTGCGATGTTACTATTGTGCATACAATGACGGACTTTGATTTGCTGCACTTGAGCTGAGGGTCATTCGAAAAAAAAGAAGTCTATCTGCCTCCATGAGGTAGGGGTAGGTTTGCGTGCACTCTACCCTTCTCAGACCTCACTGGAATTACACTGGATATGTTGTTGGAAAAATAGAGTGTAGATAGGTAAATTTTTTATGCATACAAATTTAACCGCATCCAATATTGACATCAAACTAATGAATATACGACACGTCCTTCACTATATCTTATCATTAACCCATGGTAAATTATTTATATTTTTACTTTAGTGATGACTTAATTATGACAATTTAAATAGAGTGTAGATATGAGTGCGGCTAAAGAAGCTATGTTACACGTTTCATATACAATATGAATATTATTGCTTACAATTTCCATATATTGAATTCTCTAGGAATACAAAGTATTTGTACCCCAAAATTTCTTCATAAACTAGTTATTTCCCTTTCTCATTTATTTAGGATGGACGCTTATAGGTGGTAGGATAAGGTGGGTGGCATTGCTCTGCGGTCAATCTTTCTAATTGTGTACGGTTCGTGCTTAGCGTGCATGAAATTGATCATTATCTCGTAAGGGCATTGAGATCATAGCATGTTACATGAAAGCATCACTTTCTGTGTAGTGTTGTCACACAGTTGCCCGTCTAAAATAGTAACTCACTTTATAGTGTTGTTATACAAGATAAGCATGCCGCCTGCTGGCCAGGCAAATTAAAGTAAAATGAGATTATTCAGGAATACACATTGAATGCTAAGATTACACATTGAATTTCTAGTAGTAGATTCATATTCAAAAAGTGTTTGTGATTGTTTCAGAAGAAATGAAATAAAAGATATGATAGAGCTATGGCCATTATTGTATGAGATCTACCCATGCTAAATGTAGAGACACATAATAGATTGATATGAACATCATTAGCTGTCTCGTAATAAAATCAATTGTTATTGATACTTTTGTCTCAGTTCCTTTTTCGTAACCAGAGCTTGGAAAAGCAAAAGATAAGAGGATCCTATAAAAATATTTTCATGCATAAGGATACTAGATTACTTAGTAAAAAATATACTGTTTTATGAAATCTCGAAATGATAGCATCTTATAAAAATCACCATCAAATTAATTTAATATTTCTTTAAAGAGAAAAATCGACCCACCAATTCACACTTGAAAAAGTTTAATTTTGTCATATGAGACAAAATGTGTAATTGATAGGAACATATGAATAAAAGTCTTAGCTATATTGAACAAAACTTATCTTGCTCTTGCCTCAAATTATGAAAATATGATTCCGTTTAATTCGTTTAATTTTGGATATGTTAATGATTTACTAATTTGTTAATTCAATCTATTTTAATCTGTCAAATTCAGTCTATTAACTTGTGTTGGTATGTAGTTTAAGTAAATAGAAGACTATTTATAGCTAAATTCTAGGAAGCATCATTCGTGAATCTTTCCCTTATAAAGTTTGTGTAAGTTTAATAACTTCAATTACATAACTACTGAGGGAGATATCAGGTTCTTCCGCGACGACTGAATTCTTGATCTTTTCTTGACCAGTGACAACCTGGTGTTCGATCCCATATTTTTGGAGCTAGCTAGGTGGACTTCTATCACGAGACCGATTTCGGACGTCATGAATTCGTTTCTAATCTGGCTCCATCAAACTTGAACCATTGAACCTGACTCCATCATTAAACCTTTGAACATGGACCATTGAACCTTTGAACCTGGCTCTGATACCACTTGTTAGGATCGAAAATAATCAGGGTGTCATGGGGAAGCTAACAAAGCAAACCTCGATAGACCATGAGTAAGAAAACAAACGAGAAATATACCAAAAGACACAAAGATTTAACATGGTTCGGTCAACTGACCTACATCCACAAAGGAAATGAGCAATTCACTATATAAATATGAGAGTACAAATTACAGAGAGAAACAACCTCAACCAATTCACTCGGGAGGTTCACACGAGTGAAAACGTTTCACTTATATCCCACAAATTCTCCCCCTAACCAAAACTCTCAAACCCCTAGGACTACATTGTGAATGCTAATTAAGTAAGAAGGAACAAGCCTCTATTTATAGAGTCCTAAACCTTTTTCTAGGACTATCCAATCCAAAACCTTTTCCTAAAAGGAAAACCTATTTATGGTAAGAAACTCAGGGCAATTAATACCCAACACTTCTATCACGAGACTGATTTCGGACATCATGAATTCGTCTCGTTCGCAAATATGATCACTTCTTTCGATTGAGTTTAGAGGGTTATTCGATGCCCACCATTACTAAGTCATATCTGACCTATTCTTCCTGCCATGTATCGCTTTCTTATTCGACCATGTGCTTTGCCTAGCTTTAACCCCACACATCTACTATTTTCAAACCCCAAACCCTCATCTAATTATCTTTTGGCTATGACTTTTAATCCTCTTTTAGGTCCTTAGTTAATTATTCATTCCCATGTTATGTTTCTTTGTTCAAACTAACATTTTATCTATATATGCATGTTTTTTCCATAAGTCCATAGTCGTTGCCGAAATTGGATGCTTTTACATTTGAGTTCTATAACAAAGGGGTTTAGTTCTCACTCCATCGGTTTAATTTACGAAAGTCAATTTAACTAATTTTTGAATCTAAATAAAATAAGAATGATTATTTAAATATTTTAAATTTCGATTTTTAAAAACTTTATGAAAAATACTATAAGTTGCGATCCTTCTCATATTAATATAATGAAAAAAATGCATCTTCAAATGTTAGTCCACTACTAGAATTTAAACGAAGGTTTTTCCCAGTGCGAATCAATGAGAAATTTGTGCTATAAAACATAATTTTTCCACTCCAAATCCCTTCAAACCAGCTCACTAAAAAAACACATGTTGAGAAACATATTCCTATATATTGAAATACTGGTAATAACCACTAAACATTTTTTTTCGTCACTAATTGAATCAAAATATCTCAAGGAATAAGCATTGAACATATTTCAGTGGGAAATTTCAATGGAAAAATAGTGATTTTTCATTAATGGTCGAAGTTTAGATTGTTTGACTTTTGAGAAGCGAAATGTGACAATAAAAAGAAATAAAAAGAGTATCATCTAAAGAGATTTATTTCAAAAGTAAACAATGGGGTCCACTCCTACAAGACCCCGAGGTAAAGACAGGTGTCATTTTTTATTTAAAATGGCTCAAAAATATTCTTATTACATCTTATGGTCTAAAAGTGTCCTCCGACTTTGTTTTTGGTTCAAAGATATCAGTCTTTCCCACATTTTGATCTAAAAATATTCTTAATTCAAAATTTAATTGAATTGAATTCTTTTACTAATTAGTTAATTCTTTTATTTATTCTAAAAGACAACATTTTATTTATTTAAATTCCTAATATTAACTCATCTCAAAATATTTAAGTCTAACTATAATTGAAATTAAAAAAATTACTTATGTTACGTTGTCAAACTTTTTAGTAACATATAGTAAAGAAAAAATGACAAAATCTTGCTAATTAATTTACTCATAGACTTATCGATTTGTCGTCAACACTAAAGAAAATAACTTTTTACTGATTTAAATTTTAATATTAGCTTATCCTAGATTTAGAAAATTAATTATGTGAAAGGAAATTTTTTCGTTGTAATGATAATTTTTTAATAATAAGAAAATGGAAAAAATGATAAACTTTAATAAATTAATTAGATCTAATGATGTTATAAGAACTAGAAAACATTAGTTGACCTCAAGAAAAAAATATTACAATCGATCAAATAATATTTTTTGTCGGATTATCTCCCACTAATAATAATGGAAATTAAAGTAGCTAATTAAAATTTCTAAAATATTCAATAATTTTATTCACGTGATATAAATATATTTCAACAATGTCAGCTCTTTGATGGAACAAAAGACTAAACGTACATGTGTTTCACCTTTCATAAGTCAAGTCCACTTATAGTGAATTTAATTATTAGTTAGTATTTCACTTAATATTTTATATTCTCCTATATTTATTATTATTTGTTGCTTTATTTTTTTGTGTATTTTTATTATTTTATTATCGTTATTTTTCTTTCATTACTCTTCTTTGTTTAATATACCTACAAATTTTTCTTATGCTACTTCAGGAGAGTCCTTATATTTATAAAACTTAAGAGATGACTTTCCAGAATAATATTTATGTTCTTTCACAAACAAATATGTCTGTTGAATTTAATACCTCTATATATTACAAACTATCTAACATTTTTTTCAGTCAAGGATCTGCCGAAAATAGTCTCTACTCCACAAAGGTTGAAGTAAGCTCTCTGCGTACATCCTACCTCTCCTGATGGCCAATTATGAGATTATAATAAGTATGTTGTTGTTTATCAATATTATATATAATTGCATGACGTTCTAATTACAACATCACTAGCTACTTTTTCTTCTGCATCATGCATGATGTCCCAAAGGGGAATATATAGTACTTATTTTTAGGCCAAAGTTTCTAAAAATATACAGTAGTAGTAATATTCAACAGAAAAAATGGAAAGTTACCAAAAGTCTAAATTAGCTCCAAAAATGGAATGGAAATATGTGGAGAAAAATAGAAGGAATCATATGAAGAATCTATGTAATCAACTTCATTCCATGCTCCATACTACTCATGCCTCTACTTCTAAAATTAGTTCTTTTAAAGTTTTTAGTATTGAACTTATTAAGTTTTTAAAATTTTTGAAAGTACAACGGGTTCAAAGATGAAAACATAAAGATCGAACTCTTAAAAATTGGAACTATGCCTCCGTGTTGAAGGAAATCTTTCTTCGATGATCATCCAATTCTCTTACGAGTAGTGAGATCATGCATGTAGGGTGAATGTAACCTTTCGATTATGAGTTTATGTGAATCCATAACTTTAGGCACAGAGTGTATATATATAAGTGTTTGTGTGTGAATGTGTCAAGATCTACTAAGCCTCAACAAATATTAAATCTGAACCTATATTATTCGGAAACCTATTGGGGACCCTCCGTAAGTACCCGGGGGATCAGCAGGTGAAGCCTCGGGATTTTCACGGTGTTTTTTGGCATTTATGAGGCATTTAATAGGAATTAGACGATTTTTATCATTTTTCGTGTGTGTTAGCCCATGAATGTTTTGTTAATATGGCTTCCGGTCAATTTTTTCTCGAAACCTATCGGGGACCCTCCATAAGTACCCAGGGGAGAAGCAGATGAAGCCTCTGAAATTTTCACGGCGTTTTTGGACATTTATGAGGCATTTAATAGGAATTAAACGATTTTTCTCATTTTTGGTGTGTGTTAGCCCATGAATATTTTGGTGATATGTCTTCCGGTGAATTTTTTTCCGAAACCTATTGGGGGCAGGTGAAGCCTCATAAATTTTCACGACGTTTTTGGGCAATTACGAGGCATTTAATAGAAATTAGGTGATTTTTCTCATTTATCATGTGTGTTAGCCCATGAGTATTTTGGTGATATGGCTTCCAGTCGATTTTTTTTCGGAATCTATTGGAACCTTATGTATGTACCCAGGGGAGTAGCAGGTGAAAACTCAGAAATTTTTACAGCGTTTTTTTACATTTACGAGGCATTTAATAGGAATAGGCGATTTTTCTTATTTTTTTTGTGTTTGTTAGCCTATGAATATTTTGGTGATATAGTTTTCGGTCAATTTTTTTCCAAAACCTTTTGGAGACCCTCAATAAGTAACCGGCGGAGCAGCTTTTGAAGCCTCGAGAATTTTTACAGTATTTTTGGGCATTTACGAGGCATTTAATGATAATTATGTGATTTTTCTCATTTTTCGTGATTGTTAGCCTATTAATATTTTTGTGATATGGCTTACGGTCAACGTTTTTCGAAACCTATAGGGGACCCTCCGTAAGTACCCGAGGGAGCAGCAGGTGAAGCCTCAGGAATTTTTACGACGTTTTTTAGCATTTACGAAATATTTAATAGGTATTAGGCGATGTTTCTCATTTTTCATATATGTTAGCCCATTAATATTTTGGTGATATGGCTTCCGATCAATTATTTTCTGAAAATTATTGGGGACCCTCCGTAAGTACCCAATGGAGCAGCAGGTGAAGATTCGAAATTGTTTACAACGTTTTTGGGTATTTATGAGTCATTTATTGGGAATTAGGCGATTTTTCTCATATTTCGTGTGTGTTAGCCCATAAATATTTTGGTGATATGACTTCCGGTCAATTTTTTTCTAAAACCTATTGGATACCCTCCGTAAGTAACCGAGGGAGAAACAGGTGAAGCCTCGTGAATTTTCACGGCATTTTTGGGCATTTACGATGCATTTAAAAGGAATTAGGCGATTATTCTCATTTTTTGTGCGTGTTAGGCAATGAATATTTTGGTGATATGACTTTCGGTCAATATTTTTTCGAAACCTATTGGGGACCCTCCGTAAGTACCCGGGGGAGCAGCAAATGAATCCTCGAAAATATTCATGGCGTTTTTTGGCATTTACGAGGCATTTAATATATATTAGGCGATTTTTCTCATTTTTCGTGTGTGTTAGCCCATGAATATTTTGGTTATATGGCTTCCGGTCAATTTTTTTCCGAAACCTATAGGGGACCCTCCGTAAATACCCGGGGGACCAGCAGGTGAAGCCTCGAGATTTTTCACGGTGCTTTTAGGTATTTATGAGGCATCTAATAGGAATTAAACGATTTTTCTCATTTTTCGTGTGAATTAACCCTTGAATATTTTGGTGATAAGGCTTTCGATCAATTTTTTTTCTGAAACCTATTGGGGACCCTCCGTAAGCACCCTGGGGAGCAGTAGGTGAAACCATGGGAATTTTCACTGTGTTTTTGGGCGTTTTATGAGACATTTAATAGGAATTGGGTAATTTTTCTAATTTTTCGTGTGTGTTAGACCATGAATATTTTGATGATACGGCTTCCGGATAATTTTTTTCTAAAACCTATAGAGGACCCTCCGTAACTACCTGGGGGATCAGCATGTGAAGTCTCGCGAATTTTCACGGCATTTTTGGGCATTCATTAAGCATTTAAAAGGAATTAGGTGGTTTATCTCATTTCGTGTGTGTTAGCCCATGAATATTTTGGTGATATGGTTTTCGATCAAGTTTTTTCCGAAACCTATTGGGGACCCTCCGTAAGTAACCGGGGCAGAAGCAGGTGAAATCTCGAGAATATTTACGCCATTTTAGGGCGTTTATGAGGCATTTAGTAGGAATTATGCGATTTTTCTCATTTTTCGTATATGTTAGCCCATGAATACTTTGGTGATACGGCTTCCGAATAATTTTTTTCCGAAACCTATTGGGGACCCTCCGTAAATACTCAGGAGAGCAGCAGGTGAAGCTTCGAAAATTATAACGGTGTTTTTTGGGCATTTACGATGCATTTAATAGGAATTAGGTGATTTTTCTTATATTTCGTGTGTGTTAGCCCATGAATATTTTGGTGATATGCCTTTCGATTAATTTTTTTTCAAAACCTATTGGGGACCCTCCATAAATACCCGAGGAGCGGCAGGTGAAGTCTCAGGATTTTCACTGTCTTTTTTCGCATTTACGATGCATTTTATAAGAATTTGGCAATTTTTCTCATTTTTCGTGTGTTAGCCCATGAATATTTATGTTATACGGCTTCCAATCAATTTTTTTCGAAACCTATTGGGATCCTCCGTAAGTACCTAGGGGTGCAGCATGTGATAATTCATGAATTTTTACGACGCTTTTTTGCATTTACGAGGCATTTAATAGGAATTATGCGATTTCTCTCATTTTTTGTGTTTGTTAGCCCATTAATATTTTGGTGATATGGCTTCCGGTCAATTTTTTTCCAAAACCTATTGGAAACCCTCTGTAAGTACTCGGGGGAGCAGTAGTTGAAGTCTCGGGAATTTTCTCTGTATTTTTTGGTATTTACAAGACATTTAATAGGAATTAGGTGATTTTTCTCATTTTTCGTGAGTGTTAGCCCATGAATATTTTGGTGATATGGCTTCCGGTCAATGTTTTTCGAAACCTATAGGGGACCATCCGTAAGTAACCTGGGGAACAGAAGGTGAAGCTTCATGAATTTTCACGGTATTTTTAGACATTTACGTGGCATTTTATAGGAATTACGTGATTTTTCTCATATTTCGTGTGTGTTAGTCCATGAATATTTTGGTGATATGGCTTCCAAACAATTTTTTTTCGGAACCTATTGGAGTCCCTCCGTAAGTACCCGGCAAAGGAGCATGTGAAGCCTTAGGAATTTTCATGACGTTTTTGGAAGTTTGCAAGGCATTTAATAGGAATTAGACTATTTTTCTCATTTTTCGTTTGTATTAGCCCATGAATATTTTCGTGATACGACTTCTGAACAATTTTTTTATGAAACCTATTGGGGACCCTCTGTAAGTACCCAGGGGAGCAGCAGGTGACGTCTCAAAAATTTTCACGGTGTTTTTTCGGAATTTAAGAGGAATTTGACGATTTTTCTCATTTTTCGTACGTGTTAGCCTATGAATATTTTGGTAATATGATTTTCCGTCAATTTTTCTCCGAAACCTGTTGGGGACCCTCCGTAAGTATCCAGAGGAGCAGCAGGTGAAGCCTCGGGAATTTTCACGGCGTTTTCGTGCATTTTCGAGGCATTTTATAGGAATTTGGCCATTTTTCTCATTTTACGTGTGTATTAGCCCATTAATATTTTGGTGATACGACTTCCGATCAATATTTTTTCGAAACCTATTGGGGACCCTCCGTAAGTACCCGGGGGAGTGCCAAGTGAAACTTCAGAAGTTTTTACGACGTTTTTTGACATTTACGATGTATTTAATAAGTATTAGGCGATGTTTCTCATTTTTCATATATGTTTGTTAGCCCATTAATATTTTGGTGATATGGCTTCCGATCAATATTTTTCTGAAACCTATTGGGGACCCTACGTAAGTACACGGAGGAGCAGCAGGTGAAGACTCGGGAAATTTCACGCTGTTTTTGGGCATTTATGAGGTATTTAATTGAAATTATACAATTTTTCTCATTTTTCGTTTGTGTTAGTCCATTAATATTTTGGTGATATGTCTTACGGTCAATTTTTTTACGAAACCTATTGGAGACCCTCCGTAAGTACCCGAGGGAGCATTAGGTGAATCCACAGAAATTTTCACGGCGTTTTTGGGCATTTACGAGGCATTTAATAGATATTAGGCGATTTTTTTCTCATTTTTCGTGTGTGTTAGCCCATGAATATTTTGGTGATATGGCTTCAAGTCATCTTTTTTTCGAAACCTATTGGAGTCCCTCCGTAAGTACATGGGGGAGGCGTAATTGAAGTCTCGGGAATTTTCACGGCGTTTTTGGGCGTTTGCAAGGCATTTAATAGGAATTATGCGATTTTTCTCATTTTTCGTTTGTTTTAGCCCATGCATATTTTCGTGATACGGCTTCTGAACTATTTTTTTTCGAAACCTATTGTGGACCCTCCGTAATTACCTGGAGGAGAAGCAGGTGAAGCCTCGGTAATTTCAACGGCGTTTTTGGGCATTTACGAGGCATTTTATATGAATTAGACGATTTTTCACATTTTTCGTGTGTGTTATCCATGAATATTTTGATAATACATCTTTCGGTCAATTTTTTTCTGAAACTTATTGGGGACCCTCCGTAAGTACCCGGGGGAGCATGTAAAGCCTTGGAAATGTTTACGACGTTTTTTGGCATTTACGAATCATTTAATAGGAATTAGGTGATTTTTCTCATTTTTCGTGTATGTTAGCCCATGACTATTTTGGTGATATGCCTTCCGGTGAATTTTTTTCCAAAACCTAATGGATACCCTCCGTAAGTACCCGTGGAGCAACAGGTGAAGCCTCGGGAATTTTCACGACGTTTGGGTATTTACGAGGCATTTAAAAGGAATTATGCGATTATTCTCATTTTTCGTATGTGTTAGCCAATGAATATTTTGGTGATATGGCTTCCGATCAATATTTTTTCAAAACTTATTGGGGACCCTCCGTAAGTACCCGGGGGAGAAGCATATGAAGACTCGGGAAATTTCACGTCGTTTTTTTGCATTTATGAGGTCTTAAATAGAAATTAGGCAATTATTATCATTTTTCTTTTGTGTTAGCCCATGAATATTTTGGTGATATATCTTCCGGTCAATTTTTTTCCGAAACCTATTGGGGACCCTCCATAAGTACTCGAGAGAGCAGTAGGTGAATCCACGAAAATTTTCATGGTATTTTTGGGCATTTACGAGGCATTTAATAGATATTAGGCGATTTTTCTCATTTTTCATGTGTGTTAGCCATGAATATTTTTATGATATGTCTTCCGGTTAATTTTTTTTCGAAACCTATTGGGATCCTTCGTAAGTACCCGGTGGAGCAGCAGGTGAATCTTCAAAAAATTTCACGTTTTAGGGCATTTACGAGGCATTTAATATATATTAGGTGATTTTTCTCATTTTTCAAGTGTGTTAGCCCGTGAATATTTTTGTGATATGGCTTCCGGTCAATTTTTTTCCGAAACCTATAGGGGACCCTCCGTAAATACCCGGGGGAGATGCAGGTGAAGCCTCGAGAATTTTCACGGTGTTTTTAGGTATTTACGAGGCATTTAATAGGAATTAGGCGATTTTTCTCATTTTTCATGTGTGTTAGCCCTTGAATATTTTTGTGGTATGGCTTCCGGTCAATTATTTTTTTCGAAACTTATTAGGGACCCTCCGAAAGTACCTGGGAGAGCAACAGGTGAAGCCTCGTGAATTTTCACGGCGTTTTTGGGTATTTACGAGGCATTTAAAAGGAATTAGGCGATTATTCTCATTTTTCGTGTGTGTTAGCTCATGAATATTTTTGTGATATGGCTTCCGATCAATATTTTTTACGAAACCTATTGAAGACCCTCCGTAAGTATCCGGGAGAGCAGCAGGTGAAGACTCGGAAAATTTCACGTCGAATTGGGGATTTACGAGGTATTTAATAGAAATTAGGTAATTTTTCTCATTTTTTATTTGTGCTAGCCATGAATATTTTGTTGATATGTCTTCCGGTTAATTTTTTTCTGAAACCTATTGGATACCCTCCGTAAGTATTCGAGGGAGCAATAGGTGAATCCTCAGAAATTTTCACGGCGTTTTTGGATATTTACGAGGCATTTAATAAATATTTGGCGATTTTTATCATTTTTCGTGTGTGTTAGCCCATGAATACTTTGGTGATTTGGCTTCCAGTCAAATTTTTTTTTGAAAACTATTGGGGACACTCTGTAAATACCCGGTGGAGCAACAGGTGAAGCCTCGGGAATTTTCACAGCTTTATTGGGCATTTACAAGGCATTTAATAGGAATTAGGCGATTTTCTCATTTTTCGTTTGTGTTAGCTCATGAATATTATGGTGATATGAATTTCGGTCAATTTTTTTCCGACACCTATTGGAGACCCTCCGTAAGTATCCGGGAAGTAGCAGGTGAAGCCTCGAAAATTTTCACGGCATATTTGGGCATTTACGAGGCATTTAATAGGAATTAGACGACTTTTCTCATTTTTCGTGTCTGTTAGCCCATGAATATTTTGGTGATATAACTTCCGGTCAATTGTTTTCAAAAACCCATTGGGGACCCTCCGTAACTACCCGGGGGGATAGCAGGTGAAGCTTCCAGAATTTTCACAGTGTTTTTGGGCATTTACGAGGCATTTAATAGGAATTATGTGATTTTTTTTCATTTTTCGTGCGTGTGTTTGCCCATGAATATTTTGGTGATATGGCTTCCGGTCAACTTTTTGACGAAACCTATTGGGGACCCTCTTTAAGTACCCGGGGGAGTAGCAAATGAAGCCTCAGAAATTTTAATCAAAATATTCAAAGGCTAACACACACAAAAAATGAGAAAATTGTCTAATTCCCATTAAATGCCTCATAAATGTCCAAAAAGGCCGTGAAAATTCCCGAGGCTTCACCTGCTGCTCCCCCGAGTGCATACGGAGGGTCCCTAATAGGTTTCGAAAAAAATTGATCGAAACCCATATCAGCAAAATATTCATGGGCTAACACACACGAAAAATGAGAAATATCGCCTAATTCCAATTAAATGCCTCCTAAATACCCATAAACGTCGTGGAAATTCATGAGGCTTCACCTGCTGCTCCCCCGAGTGCTTACGGAAGATACCAAATAGGTTTCAAAAAAAATTGACCGGAAGCCATATCACCAAAATATTAACGGTCTAACACACACGAAAAATGAGAAAAATCGCCTAATTCATATTAAATGCCTAGTAATTACCAAAAAATGCAGTGAAAATCTCGAGGCTTCACCTGTTGCTCCCCGAGTACTTGTGGAGGGTCCCCAATAGGTTTCGAAAAAAATTGACCATAAGCCATTTCCCCAAAATATTCATGGGCTAACATACACGAAAAATGAGAAAAATGATCTAATTCCTATTAAATACCTCGTAAATGCCCAAAAACGCCGTGAAATTCCCGATGCTTCACTTGCCTCTCCCCCAGGTACTTACAGGGGATCCACAAAAGGTTTCGAAAAAATATTGACCTGAAGCCATATCACCAAAATATTCATTGGCTAACACACACGAAAAATGAGAAAATCACCTAATTCCTACTAAATGCCTCGTAAATGCCCAAAAACACCGTGAAAATTTTCAAGGATTCAGCAGCTGCTCCCCCGAGTACTTACGGAGGGTCACCAATAGGTTTCGGAAAAAAAGTGACCGGCGGCCAAATCACCAAAATATTAATAGGCTAACACACGAAAAATGAGAAAAATCGTAAAATTCCTATTAAATGCCTCGTAAATGCCCAAAAAGTCCATGAACATTCCCGAGTCTTCCCATGTTGCTCTCCCGGGTACTTTCGGAGGGTCCCCAATAAGTTTCGGAAAATAATTGACCGGAAGTCATATCACCAAAATATTCATGGGCTAACACACATGAAAAATGAGAAACGTCGTGAAAATTCTCGAGACTTCACCTGCTGCTCCCCCGGATACTTACGGAGGGTCCCCAATAGCTTTCGAAAAAAATTGACCGGAAGCCATATCACCCAAATATTCATGGGCTAACACACACGAAAAATGAAAAATATCGCCTAATTCATATTAAATGCCTTAGTAAATTCCCAAAAATGCCGTGATAATTTCTGAGACTTTATCTGTTGCTCCCCCAGTTACATACGGATGGTCCCTAATAGGTTTAAAAAAAAATTGATCGAAACCCATATCAGTAAAATATTCATGGGCTAACACACACGAAAAATGAGAAATATCGCCTAATTCCTATTAAATGTCTCGTAAATACCCAGAAACGCCGTGAAAATTCCCGAGGCTTCACCTGCTGCTCCCCCGAGTTCTTACAGAGGATACCCAAGAGGTTTCAAAAAAAAATTGATCGGAAGCCATTTCACCAAAATATTCATAGGCTAACACACACGAAAAATAAGAAAAATCGTCTAATTCCTATTAAATGCCTCGTAAATGCATAAAAAACTCCGTTAAAATTCCCGAGGCTTCACCTTCTGCTCCCCCAAGTACTTACAGAGGGTCCCCAATAGATTTCGGAAAAAAATTGACCGAAAGCCATATCACCAAAATATTTATGGGCTAACACACACGAAAAATGAGAATAATCACTAAATTCCAATTATATGCCTCGTAAATGCTCAAAAACACCGTGAAAATTCCCGAGGCTTCAACTACTGCTCCCTCAGGTATTTACGTAGGGCCCCCAATAGGTTTCGAAAAATAATTGACCGGAAGCCATATCACCAAGATATTCATGGGCTAAAACACACGAAAAATGAGAAAAATCGCCTAATTCCTATTAAATGACTCGTAAATGCAAAAGAATGCCGTGACAATTCTTGAGGCTTCACCTGCTACTCCCCCGGGTACTTACGGAGGGTTATTAATATGTTTCAAAAAAAAAATGACCAGAAGCCATATCACCAAAATATTCATGGGTTAACACACACGAAAAATGAGAAAAATAGCCTATTTCCTATTAAATGCCTCGTAAATGCCCAAAAAATGCCGTGAAAATTCTCGAGACTTCACCTGCTACTCCCCCGGGTACTTACGGAGGGTCACCAGTAGGTTTCGGAAAAAAAATAGACCGGAAGCCATATCACCAAAATATTCATGGGCTAACACATACGAAAAATGAGAAAAATCGCCTAATTCCTATTAAATGCCTCGTAATTGCCCAAACTCGCCGTGAAAATTTCTGAGGCTTCACCTGCTGCTCCCCCGGCTACGTACGGAGGGTCCCCAATAGGTTTTAGAAATTTTTTTACCGGAAGCCATATCACAAAAATATTAATGGGCTAACACACACAAAAAATGAGAAAAATCGACTAATTCCCATTAAATGCCTCATAAATGTCCAAAAAGGCAGTGAAAATTCCCGAGGGTTCACCTGCTGCTCCCCCGGGTACATACGGAGGGTCCCTAATAGGTTTCGAAAAAAATTGATCGAAACCCATGTCAGCAAAATATTCATGGGCTAACACACATGAAAAATGAGAAATATCGCCTAATTCCAATTAAATGCCTCCTAAATACCCATATCCTCCGAGTGCTTACGGAGGATACCCAATAGGTTTCAAAAAAAATTGGCCGAAAGCCGTATCACCAAAATATTCATGGGCTAACACACACGAAAAATGAGAAAAATTATCTAATTCCTATTAAATGCCTTGTAAATGCCAAAAAATGCCGTTAAAATTTTTTAGGCTTCACCTCCTGCTCCCCCAAGTACTTACAGAGGGTCCCCAATAGGTTTCGAAAAAAAATTGATTGAAAGCTATATCACCAAAATATTTATGGGCTAACACATAAGGAAAATGAGAATAATCGCCTAATTCCTATTAAATGCCTCGTAAATGCTCAAAAACACCGTGAAAATCCCGAGGCTTCACCTGCTGCTCCCTCGGGTATTACGGAGGGTTCCCAATAGATTTTGAAAAAAAATTGACCAGAAGTTATATCACCAAAATCTTCATGGGCTAACACACACGAAAAATAAAATAAAATCGCCTAATTCCTATTAATTGCCTCGTAAATGCCCAAAAAATGCCATGAAAATTCTCGAGGTTTCACCTGCTACTCCCCCGGGTACTTACGGAGGGTCCCCAATAGTTTTCGAAAAAAAATTGTCCGGAAGCCATATCATCAAAATATTCATGGGCTAACACATACGAAAAATCAAAAAAATCGCCTAATTCATATTAAATGCCTCGTAATTGCCTAAACACGCCGTGAAAATTCCGAGGCTTCACCTGCTGCTCCCCCAGGTACTTACGGAGGGTCCCCAATAGGTTTTGGAAAAAAATCTATCCGAAGCCATATCACCTAAATATTAATGGGCTAACACACACGAAAAATGAGAAAAATCGCATAATTCCCATTAAATGCCTCATAAATGCCCAAAAAGGCTGTGAAAATTCTCGAGAATTCACCTGCTGCTCCCCCGGGTACTTACGGAGGGTCCCCAATAGGTTTCGGAAAAAAATTGACCGGAAGTCATATTACCAAAATACTCATGGGCTAACTGACACGAAAAATGAGTAAAATCGTCTAATTTTTATTAAATGCCTTATAAATGCCCAAAAACACCATAACAATTCTCGAGGCTTCACATGCTGCTCCCCCGGGCACTTACGGAGGGTCCCCAATAGGTTTCGGAAAAAAATTTGACCGAAAGTCATATCACCAAAATATTCATGGGCTAACATATACGAAAATGAGAAAAATCGCATTATTCCTATAACATGTCTCGTAAATTCCCAAAAAACGCCGTGAAAATTCTCGAGGCTTCACCTGCTGCTCCCTCGGGTACTTACGGATGGTCCCCAATAGGTTTCGGAAAAAAATTGAGCGGAAACCTTATCACCAAAATATTAATGGGCTAACATACACGAAAATGAGAAAAATCGCCTAATTCCTATTAAATGCCTCGTAAATGCCCAAAAACGTCGTGAAAATTTCCGAGGCTTCATCTGCTGCTCCCCCGGATACTTACGGAGGGTCCCCAATAGTTTTCGGAAAAATTGACCGGAAGCCATATCACCAAAATATTCATGGGCTAATACATACAAAAAATGAGAAAAATCGCCTAATTCTTATTACATGCCTCGTAAATGCCCAAAAACGCCGCGACAATTTCCAAGGCTTCACCTGTTGTTCCCCCGGATACTTACGGAGGGTCTCCAATAGGTTTCGAAAAAAAAAATAGCTTCATTTCAAAATAGCTATTTTTGATATGTGTTAAATTTCATTTCCTAGTTTAGTATCTAAGATTCATGCAGATGAGTGTTTGCTATCAGCTTCAATCCTTCGATTTTCTATTTGAATAAGAAGTTCTCTTTGCTTTGTTTCAATCGTCGATTAATTAGTAAGAATTTCCAAATTATAAGTGTTTGGTATGAAGTTTAATATTCCCGCAGAATAAGTGATCTTCTTACTTTTTTTCTATGTTTGATAACTTTATATTTTTTTACTAATAATACTCCATCTATTTTAATTTATATGACATAATTAAAATTTCAATTGTGTTGCGTAAATTGAAGCGGAGGGAGTAATAAACTAGTTGAAACTATGACAGAAAAATCGAGGAAGGATGAAATAGCTGCATAATGGTAGGCAACTAGGGCCAGGGGAGCATTATATATATATATACACACACTCGTAAGTCGTATCCAATTAAATAATATTCTCTCAGTTCATTTTTACTTGTCCGCTATATTAAAAATACATTTTTATTTTTATTTGTTGGTTTTAGCAAATCAAGGCAAAAATATATTTTTTTTCTTTATATTTTAACCTTAATATTAATTATTTATTCTCCAAATCATTTCTCAAGAGTTAAGGGCTAAGACTATATATTAATTAATATGGATATTATCACTTCTAAAAGTAAATATTTTTTCTATCGCGAATCAATAAAAAATTTGTATTATAAAACATGATTTTCTCATCCATTTTCCATGACTGAACAAGCTCATTGGGAAAACTCATGATGGAAAATAAATTCTCACTAAAATACGGGAAAGCTTCTTAATTTTTTTGTGTAAAAATACTATTACTTTTTTCTCACTAATTTAATTAAAATATTTATGAGATTAATCACTGAATATTTTTTAATGAAAACATAATGATTTTTTTAATAGTGTATGATAAAATACTCATATTAATCATTATGCTTAAAGGAATGTGCAATGTTCAAATTGAACCACTAAAATTGAAAGATTTTCTAAAATAACTTATTTTTCTAAAATTGGGAGAAAATGACTTCTCAATTAAGTCAAATGCAGAACTTTCCTAGGGAATTTCTTATGTCCAAAAGTCGAGTTTTTTTTTCAATCAAAGAATTTTGTAAAAAAGGCCAACATCATTAGACTTTGAATCCATAATATATCCAGCATCCTTATCATATTTTCAAGTTTATGTGATACACTTTTCAGTATAGTATATAATCGGTAGTAATCTTATCTTATATTAAAGATGTTAAATGATATTTTTTCGTTAAAAAATTACATCGTTAGTTAGATTAAAAATTTTAAATTTATACTTATATATTATATGTTAACTTCTCTTATTTTTTTACATGTGTCCACTTTTTTATACTATGACACTTCTTAATCAAATTTCTGACTCCACCAATATATAAAGTTATATTCTAAAAAGAATCACAAATTTAATTGTTTTTTATTTCATTTTCATGCTACGTAAATTAAAACGTGGAGAACAATATATTTAGCTAGCCCCACTTTGTCCATAATTTTTTTCTTTTGTAATAAGTTAATGGAAATCATTTTGAAATTCTAATTACTGCCGAAAATGTGTCTGTTTTACGCTGGATAAGGAATTTCCTTGTCCAAAACAAACCATAATTTGAACTTTTTTCTTTCCTTATTAAATCTCGTTACAATGTCACATAAATTAAAACAGAGAAATTAATAAATTTAATTTGCAACCACTTTGTGCATAACTTTCCTATGGAATTTCTCATTTTATGATTCCTTGTCCAAAACTAGTGTTTTTTTCCTCAATCAAATCCATTTATAATAAATGCACAAGTATGTTTGTCTTAGTTATTATTTGAATAGTCAAAAGATATATATTTTTAGTATAAAAAATTAAAGATTCTATGTTCGAATTCACGTCAATATTAATTAATAGTTAGTTTAGCCCTCTTACGTTAAAGCCAAATAAATTGAAATAGAGATAGTATTATATACGTAATAAGGGTCGAACCCGATTGCATAAAATGTTATTTATGCTACTAATGAGCATAAATAAAATAATTTTACTATTATTTACTCACTCAATCGTACAAACTCTACAAAATAAAATTAAAAAAAAAATAGAATTTGAAATTTTTTACTACTAATAATTACATAAAATATTGTTTACTCTAGTTATCAACATTTTTTTGCAAATGAAACTCAAGCTATATTTGTTTAAACTAACATTTAGTATATATTTGATCTATTTAGGTGCAATCTATAGAAATTCAACAATGGAATTTAAAGCTACAACTCCGTGTGATAAGATGAAAGACTATTAAATTGGATTTGATGAATTGGAATTATTACCAACATGAAGTCGATCAAAATCCAAACATGTATAGTTACATGCAAAATATTTATAAAACTCCTACTTTTTCTAAGTTGATGATTATCAAACTTTTTGTTATTGAACAAAGATACTAAACTAGCACATGAAAACATGATTCTTTTATAATTTATTTTAGTTTGAACAGGTTAACAATTCACTTATTGATTAAGTCGATTAGTTTTGATATGCTCAATTTAGCTTATTTAAAAGTTGAGTTGATAATTTGGCATGTAGCTCAAGTTGACACACAAAAAAAAAAGTTTTACATATGAGGCACTTAGATAAATTATAAGAATTAAAGAAAAAAATATATTAAAACTTAGTAAAAATTTAGCGAGTTGAATTATGGCCTCATTTGTTAGTTCATTTTAGCTCAACTCATTTTAATCTAAGTAATTTTATTAATTCAGTCTATTTTAATTTACAGATACAAAAAACAAACGATTTATTGTATGAACCAGCTTGCGGACCCCGAGGAAAGGCATGTTTCCATCTAATCAAATTCAATTTGTAACAAGTCCATAGTCGATAATTGTTGTCAAGTCAATTTATACAATGACTTGACTAATTGAAAATGGCAATGTGGTTTTACATTTGAGTGGTTTAACAAAGGAATTTAGTTCTTAAATGGAGATTCAATTCAAAGTAAATAATGTGTCCCATCCCTATAAGACGACTATATGTGCAAGTTGGCGTCAATCTATTATTATAATGGATCCCTTATATGACCTAAGAGTAAAAAGATAGATTTAAACTTTTACTTGAAGGATTATATTAAATTTTATTTTATTTTTATATTATTGAGAGGGATCGATTCTCGAATCAATCATAGGAAGAAAAACTCGATTACTTATCTTTAATTAAATTGGATAATTTTGTGCGTGTGATATAAATTCAACAATATCAGCTGTTTAGCCTTTTGTTTCCTCATTTCCGCAACTTTCATCTTTTAAACGTGAGATTTACGTTCATGATTAGACAATGTTCTGCCTTATACAACATAGTTGATCTAATCAACACTCTATAAAACTTGCCTTTCACTTTTGTTGGCACTTCCTATCAATTGAAAAAAAAAATATCACAAGATTAATTTTTGCATATGGTTTTCTGTCATGAGTTGGGTCAATTCTCTTTTAGTTGATTTTTTTTTCTTCATGATGCATGTTCTTGTTGACCCCAATGGGAACCAGCTGCTGCCTTGGTGTTGAATCTATAAAAGGAATACTTCTCATAATAAACTATTGAGAGCTAACAATATTTGTAGTTCCTTCAAATAGGCAAAAACTAGAAAAAATAGTACCCAACAGGAAAAAATGGAAAGTTGCCTGAAGTCCAAATTAGCTCCAAAATTGGAAAGGAAATATGTGGAAAAGAATAGAAGGAATCATATGAAGAATTTATTTAATCAACTTCATTCCATGCTCCCTACCACTCATGCCTCTACCTCTAAGGTTAGTCTTTAAAGTTTTTAGTAGTTAATTTAAATTCTGAATTCATAACTTTCGATATATATATATATATGTGTGTCAAGATCTACTAAAATTTCAACCAATATTGTATTTGAACTCATATGTTTAATATTAGAATGAATTCAATAACTGAAAACTTTTAAAATTGAACGCATAAAATTAAAATTTTGAATCTGTCTTTGCATTGCATGCATCCAATTATTCTCCTTTCCCATAGGATTAACGATCACTTACTCTTAGCTAACATTACTTGAGCATGCATGCAAAGGTGGAGTATGGTCCAAATTTTGTATACAACAACACAAAAGAACTAAAATTCAGAACATATAAACTTCAAACTCCTGAATTCGCCTCTGTGTATATATATACACTTTTTCTAATACGATTTGAGTGCTGCAGGAAATTAGAACAATGGCAGTGCCAGATCAAATAGATGCAGCAGTGAATTACATAGAAAGTTTGAAAGTGAATTTGGAGAAGAGCAAGAAGCATTTGGAAGAATTGAAAATGGGCCAAAAGAGGGGCCAATCATTCAATTCAATTAATGAGCCCAGCCCAAACACCAAGTCTTCCCCTCAGATTGAATTCCATGAAATGGGCCCAAACATGGTCGTGGTTTTAATAACTAGCCTTGATAATATAGCCGCTTTTAATAACATCATTCGATTATGCCATGAGGAAGGTGTTGAAGTTGTGTCTACTAGCTTTAAACTCAATGGAAACTCTACACTGCAAATTTCTCATGAAACTAAGGTAATTATGGAATTGAAGTTATGTTTGAAAAATAATATTTGAAAATTGAAATTGTTTTTTAATACGAAAAAATAATTGAAGTTTGTGAGTTATTGATACTCAATTTTTTGCAGCTCAATAGATGTTCAACAATGGAATTTAGTGCTACACCTTTGTGTGATAAGATGAAGGAGTTGATTTATGGACCATCTCATGGAAATGATGTGGAATCCCAATTACATTTATGGGACTACAAAATTGAATTTGATGCATTGGAATTATTACCAATAACAAGCCAAAATCCAAACATGTATAGTTACATGCAAAATGTTTATGAAATTCCCACCTTTTTCTAAGTTGAAGTAGTTTTTCATAGGACATGAAAACCTTTGAGATGTAAAATGTCATCTTGGTTCATGCAGATGAGTATTTGTTATCAGTCCCAAATCCTTTGATTTTCCAATTGGAATAAGAAGTTCTCTTAGTGTTGTTTCTAACTTTCGATAATTTAAGTGTACTTGATTTGAAGGAAAATATTTTCTACTGAAAAATAAGTTAGAGTATTTGTCTTTTATTTATCTTTTCATGTTTAGTAAGTAAACAAAAATTATTGTTCCAAAAGCAATATTTAGGACAAATGCTATGAACATTCTATGAATGTGAAAGTGAGGCTGCAGGAGGTGGCAAAGTTTTGGAGATACCAGTAGCCGTGTGAGTGCAGTGGCCGATCTAATAACAAAAATAGTAAAGATAATCAAAGGAAGAACTAACAACAATAACGAAAAAAAGAAAAGAAATAACAATAAAAATAGTAAAGATAACCATTACCCAAAGTAAGAAATAATTCAATTTTTACTTTTTAAAAATAAATAAATGAATAAGATAATGCTAGCATAGTAATATCATAGGAACTCACAAACTTAAAATTTTGGATCGAACTCTCACCGAAAGTATGGGCAGAATGGGATGAAATGGGTACTGGTGAGTTGAGGGTAAGAAGAAGATAATCGACATGAAATGTTAAAAAAAAATTAAAAAAATCTTTCTCGTTTTCATGTCATCTCATAACCTCATGTTGAACATGCTATGAGAAATCTAGACCAAGTTTTATAATTGGGACCAGAGGCATATCCAGGAGGGGGTCACCGGGTTCACGTGAACCCATGCTCCCCTCCTGAAATCATATATAGTAGTGTTATATTTTTTAAAAATATTTAAATATAGATGTGTGAACCCATACTTGAAGTATCGTATAATGTCATGCGATGATGATTGGGTGCACCTCTCTAAATGAGGTTAGAAATTTGAAGCTTTTATTTATCTTGTTTTATTTTCCTTTCTAAAATTGGGTAACGCCTCTCTAAGTGGTTTGGATAGATAAAAAATAATTTTGGACCTATAATTTTAAATTTTTAATGGTTTTCAGTGATAAAAACCTAAATGTTAAACCGATCAAATTTATATCTTAGATCCACCTTTTCGTAATAATACACCCATCATCTCAAAATCCTGGATACGCCTCTGATTGGAACCGCCTAAGCAACAAAAGAGAGTCATGAAAGAGAGCTTTCGGTCTCTCTTTTTTTTTTTTTAAAAAAAAGAAGTTATAAAAGATGTCTTGAAAGAGACAATAAGAAAACTCAGCGTGTACACATGCAAAGAATGATAAAAATATCAAGGAAGTATA
Organism: Solanum appendiculatum; assembly: GCA_018342035.1. Lineage (NCBI taxonomy): Eukaryota > Viridiplantae > Streptophyta > Magnoliopsida > Solanales > Solanaceae > Solanum > Solanum appendiculatum. The sequence continues at coordinate 797,979 of JAGDQO010001154.1, forward strand.
AAATAGCTGCATATGTCAAATCTTATATCGATTAGGGCCAGCAGAACCAGAAAAGTGCCAACATTAGACTTATTTGAATTCATAACTCAAATATTTTTCACAGTCATTTCAATCTTTTTCTTCCAATTCTAAGAAAGAAAAATCCGTCAATAAATGACGAACTCCATTATACAGATGATAGGACAGGGCTAAGGCAGTAATCTCGACGGAGATTAGGATGAGCTTTGATGAACATTTGCTTCAGGTTGCTAAACACCATTCGTGGCATTTTTATTTTGAAAAATATGTTATTTTTAAAAATAAATTAAGATAATTTATAATTGCACTTATTCTAAAATTCAGCGTTTTATAATCAGTTAAATACTACTATACAAATTGAAATAGGGAGAATAATATTTATTTTGGCCCACTCGATGTAGTGTGTAGAACTTTCCTAGTGAGCTTCCCATGCATGTTATATTGTTTGCTTGTCCAAAATGCATCTATAATCTTTTGTATTTATCAATTAAATGAATGGACAATGACATAGTCAGTCTAATAAAAAAAAATCAATAAATAAATAGAGTGGACTTAGCCGAAATTTGCATTTGGCACTACTTTTACATACCAAAAAAATGAATTAAGGACCAATTTGGTCAAAAATATAGAAATTAGAGAACTCACACTATAATTTGAAGACTTTGATAATGTTTTTTTGTTATATGAGGAATTTATAGCACATTAATTATTTAAGCGTGAAGTGCTTAAAATACTTGTCACTTTTTTCTTCTCTAAATTTAAATTAGATGAATGTATTTTTTCCCACCATACTAATTTTAAAAAACACGTAATTTATATCACTTATTATATAATTTTTAAATATTTAAATAAATTTAATTTGACTTAGCTTAAAATTAATCAAATTATTTTTGGGAAATGTCCTAAACATTTTATTTTTTTTATAAAGGCCACCTTTTAGGGATTGAGAACTTCATTTGTAAAATAATATATTTTTTAAAAAAAATCTCTCTAATTAATATCGAAGGAGTGATTCACCGTTGAAAACATTAACCCCAAAAAGAGGAATATTATGGTGTTCTAACAACGACATTATCCCCTCTATCTATCTGAATTATGCAACAAGAAAAGTAAGTATATGGAATCTTTTCTATGTAAGATGGTTGTGCAAAGTTTGTTTGTTCATACAGGCAGTGTGATTTTGGGATCTTTTGTTTGCGCCGCAAGGAGTGGCAGAGCCAACCAGTTTTTTATTAAAAAGGCATGATAGTCTTCAACTGCACAAAGAACCATTTCAACAAAAGTTAATATATAAGCAAGTTGCTCAGTGGGTTGAAGCTTGGATTAACACTTATGGGTATAAAACCTTTTCAAATACTGGATCTTGTGCTAGTAATTCCTGATTTTCTTCAAAGCGAGCTCAAACACGTACGTCTCTTATTGAAATAGGAGAATTCGTGAACTAACCTACTGAAAGACCATTCTGAAAGCGAGAGCTCGAGGCGGTGGAAAAAGAGAATCAACAAGATAGAATGCTCTGTCCCAACTAACAAGAGTAGGAAGATTCCAACTTTGAATCTTATGTTTGACGGTGATCATTTCTGCCATGTCTGATAATTTAAGACGAAAGGAGTACTATTTATTTGGTACAACTTTAAAACTTTGGAGTCAATGGGGTTTATGTTGCACAATGTATAGTTTAATGTACATCTCAACGTTATTTTTCTATTAATGTTTACACCATACTTTTTCTATAAAATTTTTATAACACCATACATTATTTCTATATATATTTTAATAGTGGAAAAGGGTCAAATATACCCTTGTACTATTTTTAAATAGTTTAAATATACCCTTGTTATACTTTTGGGCTAAATATACTCCTCCCGTTATACTTTGGGCTCAATATACCCTCATATCTAACGGAGGGACACGTGTCCATTCAATTTAAAAATGACTCAATCTGATATAACCCGCCCGCCCCAATAATATTGACCCACCGAATTCTCAACCTTCAAACAAAGAAAACCTAATGCGATTGAAGTTCTCCTCTAGCAACTAAAGAGGAAAGTTGGAAGTTCAAAGTCAAGATAGAATTGGAAAGTTGAAGCCAAAGAAGGGACAATATCAGTTTGGTTAACTTTTGTTTAAGTTTGAAGACTTGTTTTTTGTTTAATTTGGTGTTGTAACTACTGTTTAAACAGTACTCTTGGGAAGTAGCTTTTGCTAAGCTGGTGATAAACTGAGAAAATGAATGTCACATTAGAACTTAGGTTGTACAAGTTTTTGGGGTTATATTGTGACATCCAAACAATATTTAGATGATTTCATGTTATTTTGTGTTGAATTGTTCAATTGAAATATTATGTTCAGTTTTCTGAAATTTATAGTTGCTTTTCGTTGAATCGTGCAGTTTAGTCTATTGAAAGCCTAGCTAGTTGTTGCTGCTTGTGGAGTAACTTTTTTGTGGTTTTGCTTACCATAGGCAAGAGAGAAACCACTTTTTAATTAGAAAAATAGTCTGGTGCGAGTCACTGTTAAAATGTGCAAATGTGCTATTTTCCTCAACGTCTTCTTCCTTTCTCTGTATAATTTTATTAGTATTTGCTTTGAATGTTTTTTACAGGCCTTTTGGTAGGTAGATTATTTATTATTATAAGTATATTATAAGATTTTGTTGGAATTGTTTATATAGTTTTTGGACAAGGAGTGGAGGTCCATATCTCTCCACTTATGCATGTCAAAATATAGTTGAGATGTATTGGAAGAACCATTTGAATGTCTATTTGAACTGCTATCTTCCTTTGAAAAACCTCTGTCCTTTCTTGGATATGATTTAGGAAACTCTTGATCATTTGTTCTTGTTGTATACCTCATCAAGGCTAATAGGTTGTATTTTATACTTTTCTTTTTGTGTTTTGCATCTATGTTGCTCGAACTCTTCAAAAATATTAACGGATAGGTGTTTGAGTCTCCAAAAGTAGTGCATCTTTTGGAGGATCCGACACGTGTATAGCAGTTTTTTTCGAGAGTCTGAGCAATATAAATGGATAAAAGGTGCAATCTTTAATGAATTGAAAACGTAGTATGCCTTGGGAAATTAAGGAAGTGGAAAAGGGTTGTGTCATAATTTTACTTTTCACTATGGGGAGGCTGGTGCACTAAGCTCTTGCTATGAGCTGTGTCGGAGTCGGACCATAATGGTCTATTGTACGCAGCCTTACCCTGCTCGAACCCATGACCTTTAGTCACATGGCAACAACTTTTCTAGTTACGCCAAGGCTCCCCTGCAATTTTACTTTTCACTGTTCTAATGACCTGCAAATGATATTAGAGTATTTTGGTTCTTTCCAACTCTTCTTTTTTGTTGTTTCAAATGGAAATGTTAATTGTGCATACTTACAGCTAGCTGAAATCTTGAGATATGAGCCTTTCAGATGTTGTATTAATTGTGTATACTTCCCATCTAGCTAAAATTTTCTGTTTTCTTCATTGGCCTCGCAACATGGTAAGCCTCCGGGAGTGACCTTTGCAAGGAGGACTTCGTCTGGTCACTACGTGAGCTTGTCTAGGGACTCCCTTGATAGTGAGATCAATGGTTTATAAATTTATCAATTGTACAGTTCGAGAGACTTCATCTAATGTTACACAAGTTCACTAATTCATCAACCGCGAGGTAATAAACCCAATAAAAAGAGCACACAATATCATTATTAACATCTTCATCTTCAACACTTTATCTTCTAATATCCTTGATTTGTTCACTTCAAAATTGGTTGAAGCCTCCATTACATCCACTTTGTCCTTCAAGTTATCTCGTTCAATCTTAATTAATTGCATCCAACGCCGTGTTCAAAGTATCAATTTTAACCGTAGCCTCATTCAATTGAGTCTTTAAATTATTTATTATTATCACCGCTCTATTCGAAAATAATTTGTCGTGCCACTCCCAATAACAACATGAATTTGTCTGTGCACCATAATCAAAACAACTTCAAATTATTAACACCTTTATGAAGAGGGTAACTGAAATTTGTCTCTTTAGTTGCTAGGGGAGAACTTCAATCGCATTAGGTTTTCTTTGTTTGAAGGTTGAGAATTGGGTGGGTCAATATTATTGGAGCGGGGCGGGTTATATCAGATTGGGTCATTTTTAAATTGAATGGACTCTTTTAATCTTAGCCGTCCACGTGTCCCTTCGTTAGATATAAGGGTAAGTATAACAAAGGGTATATTTAAACTATTTCCAATAGTACATGGGTATATTTGGCCCTTTTCCGTTTTAATAGAAGTTATTTTGATGATTCTAAGCCTACCCTCCCCAATAGGGGCATAGTTTATAAGAGGTAAGGCTTCAATTGAATTTTTTTCATCGAATAATTATAAGGTAATTAAAATAAAACTTTTTGTTATAATAAATAAACAGTTAAATTTCAACTATAATATTTTACTATTTTTAAATTTTTTTTTCTTATATCAATTTCTACCCCTGTCACTGTCCCAATCGCTCTCATGAATACAAATACTAAAATCTGAATTCAGATCTAAGCATATGGTATTGTGATCAATAAAGTGAGTGAATTGAACATCGAATTTCATGGTATCGTATGTTTAAATATCCCCATCTTCATGGGGAATTGAGCAACAATTCTCCCATAAGGCTCCTTCTAGCGAAGACAAAAATAATAGATGACTTCTTATTTGTCTGAGCTATAACGACTAGAGATATATCTTACGTATTGGTAAGATAGCATATACCTTGTGAAATTATTCAAGGTCGGCACAAATTTGCTCGAATATCATAATTATAATTATTAATTAAATAAATGACACAAGGGTTAGGCAGGCTAGTTTAGCGTAGGTTATAGGGAAATTAAGGGACACAAAGAGATTTAAAGGGGATTAATTAAATAATTGTAAGAGTAGGTGGAACTATTGATTATTTTAAATAATTTTATTTTACTGAAAGTTCAATAGGATATGAAATATTTTAAATAATAGTAATAAAAATAATGAACAACAAAGAGATGTAATAGGATGAATAAACCTTTTTGTGCTCAACCAGATATCTCTAATTCGAATCGTAAAAATAACAACAAAAAAATTATTAAAAAACATTCTACGTTTCCTTTTAATTAATGAGCTCTATACCACGTGACGATACTTTTGTAACGTATGCATGTCTCATTAACTAATCGTTCATTTTCTGGACCAAAAAAACTCAAAGCACTTCATTATTTATAAGGCAATTTTATGTTCAGCCGATTAAAGTCATAAATATTTACAACACAATTAATTATCATTCATTTCCACCACAACTATAGTAATTCCTTTTATGACTCTCTATATAATTATATAGAAATTTACATGTCAAATTCTCTTATATATATACCATATATATAATGTGAATAAAGTATAAAATTGAGTGAAAAATATAATACAAGAGTTCAATAAAATGGAGATGGAGTTTGAAGAAACAATATGGGAGCCAACAAGTCCAAGCTCACAATATTTGAATAGCTCCACTTTATCTTTATCTATTATTTGTGTATTGGAATCAATAATTCCAATTGAAATTAAAGACTCAAAGGTTTTCACCTTACTCAAAGATGTCTATTTGCCGATAAATCCAAGATTTTCCTCAGTCATGGTGAATTTCTTTCTTTTACTCTCTTTGTATATCAGTATAGTTTAACTTGTGATCGATACTATAAAAAGATGCAAATTTTTTATGAAAATTGCCGGAAAATGGCTTGTTGAAAACGTTTTTGATGAACTTCGTATCAAAAATCTCCTATTTGTGATGATATTTTAACATAAACAATAGCCGAAAATTCAGATGTTTTAATAGTGTGATATATAGTACGTTAATTTTATTAGGTTACCGACCAATTAGTGTTTATCATAAAAATATATTTGTGGACTTGGACTATGATTATCTTATAAGTAACTTGATTGTATTAGTATTTTTTATACTTTTGGTGCATAAAAGATATGAATTTATCATGATATCTTGATTTATGAAGCTTTATCTTATAATCGTTCAACAAGAGCAATTGATCTTATTGATTTGCTTATTCAACTTGTTTAATCAAATCTCGTCTTTACTTCTTTTTCTTTCATCCATTACCAATAGGCGGCTCGATTTGTCATCTTACCTCATCTTGCCCTTTTAACTTTAAGTTTGAATTCAAATTTAGTTTATCTTGTTTTAAAAATCTAAAGTTCTTCAGATTTTCACCAATTTCGATCTATCTTTATTTATTTGAAGAAGACCTTTTAAACCTTATTTTAAGAGGGATCTAAGTTTTAAATTTTCTATATGTTTGTGCAAATTTAAAGAAGTGATATGGCCTATGGTAATGAAATTTGTTCAACAACACCCCAATATATTTCAACGGATAGTGACGAGTTTAACCTTCTATATATTAACAGTATTATAAGAATATTTAGGTCACGAAAAAGGATGGCGGAAGGAAATGGAAACGAGTTGAAGTAAACATCGAAGACCGTGTAAAAACCCCAAAAATTCAAGGTGAACAACCACTTAGTTTCTACAACGAGTACTTTTCCAACTACCTATCGAAATTAGCAACCAATCCATTCCCCGAAAATAGACCAATGTGGGAAATTCACCTACTAAAATTTCCAACAATCAATTCAGCTGGAAATTTGATATTTAGGCTTCACCATTCACTTGGAGATGGATATTCTCTAATGGGAGCACTCCTTTCTTGTCTACAAAGAGTCGATAATCCATCGCTTCCTTTAACATTTCCTTCACGTAAAAAGACAGGAACGGATTCAGAATTTGAAGAAGATGGATATACTATCCTGAACAAACGGATTCAGGATAGAGCTGTGGATATTGTCAAATGTGTGTCTCGTGCTTTTATGATGATGGTGAATACGGTTCAAGATTTTGGACGGAGTGTTTTGAAGAGCACGTTGATCAAGGATGACCGGACACCGATAAGATCCGGTGATGACGGGTTGGAGTTCCGGCCAATTGAGATCGTTACGACGACGTTTTCCTTGGATAGCATCAAACAAATCAAGGACAAACTCAAAGTGGTAAATTTCATATACTCTCTTTATATAAGGTATATATTCTAATTATTAGCTACGAAATTCATCGTTAAGTAGATCATACCAGAAAAGGTTCTTTTAGTAATTCATCATTGAATGAAATTAGCAAAAAAAATTCATTGTTTAGCGACTGAAATTATTAGCACCGTACCAATTCCCTTTTAATGAATAGTTTGCTCAAATGAAAAGGAAAGAAAATAGAAAAATGATTCCTTTATGGACTTGGGAAAATATAATGGATACCTCACACTTATATTTGTGTGGTTATAAAACCTTTTGAATTTGAGTTAATAGATAACTTATTATATGTAAAATTCTTTTAATTCAATCGTCATATAGTAACATATTATAGCAAATCATATCATTTTTATCAGGTTATCAATTAATATTTATCTTACAAATTATTTGTAAATATCTTTTGTAAAATGGACATAAAATGGAAAAGATAAATGAAGAACCAACTCACCGTAAGGCCATACTCAAGGGGGCAAACCTCCAATAAATTGGTAATTCTTAGTCTAGAGAATCAAATTGTCTCACAATTTCAATCTGCTTAGAAAAACTTGTCTAAGTAATTCACATATCATCACTTGAGTAGTAGTACAGTGCGGACCAAAGCCTCTAATATTTTTTCTAGTGGAATTTTTTAGACAATAAACGATGTAATTACTGGGGTAGTAATATATGGGACAAGACTATACATGCAAGGGATTAACAAAGAAACAAGCAATGGAAAATGTACTGCCCTTGTTTTATTCAACACTAGGGCTATTGGAGGTTACAAGTCAGTAAGTGACATGATCAAGCCAAATTCAGATATGCCATGGGGAAATCACTTCACTTTCTTGCCTGTTCCATTGCCCCAATTAACTTCAAATGACTCAATGAATCCTCTTGGATTTGTTGTAAAAGCAAGAAGTATCATCAAGAGGCAAAGGAATTCTTCTTCTGTTTTTCTCACTAGGTAGGTTGCTTGAAATCTTGAGAAAAGTTGAAGGTCCTGAGGTATGTTGATAAAACGCCGAATTTATTTACTGTTTACTTTTTCTTGTCGGAGAAGGGGAGTTTTGAAGCAATAGTAAAGTTGTCTCCGTGTGACTTATAGTTCATGGGCTCAAACTATGAAAACAATCAATAATACTTGTATAAGGGTAGATTGTCTACATCATATTCCTTGAATGTGGCCCTTCCCGAACCCTACTGATGCGGGATACTTTGCATACCGGGCTGTATTTCTTAGATGACAAAAATTAATTTAGTGAAATAAATTACAAGGTGAGTGATCATTTGGAGAAATTATATATTTTCTTCTAATTCTTAGTAAAGTCTAATGATTGATCTCAAGTTTAAATCTCAAATAGGGAAACAAAAAAGTAGTACTTCCACCATTTCAATTTGTTTATCTGGTAATGGTTGTGACTTGACATAGAGCTTAAAAAATAAAATAACTTTTGAATCTTGTGGCCTTAAGCTAAAGATATGTAGAATATACTAAAATATCATTTAAATTTGTGATCTTAAATGTATCACGTGGAAAATTGAAACTAAAGAGTTTTCAATAAAAGAAAGATACATTCTTTTTTAAATGAACTAAAAAAAATAAAACAAATAAATTATATTGAACTGAAGTTGAAATAAATTTTAATATAGTTTATGGACAATTTTAAATAGTTTATCTAGTATTTTTTTTGTTTTTGTTTTTTCTTTTCTTTCCTATTCAATATTTGTGTTTTAAGTATTTTAACTTCGAGATGTTGAATTTAATGCTAGCTAGGTGCAAGTGTAGCAACATATATACTCGTGTAAATCCATGTGTGACTTCCTTTTATTATTTATGTGACACTATTTTTTTTTAGTCTGTGCATAAAGAGAATAATATAAATTTATATTTTAAAAATGAGTTAATTTAAAACTTTTCAATTGAACATTAATAATATGATTTATAATCGTATAAATTATTTGTATGTTTAAAATCAGCCAAGAACGCTCACAATTAGAAGATGAAAGTGGCAGAGATGAAGCTCCTACGATGGATGTGTGGGTTTAATAGGAGAGATATGATTAAGAACAAGGATATTTGAGACAAGGTGAAAGTAACTTCGGTGGAAGACAAGATGCATAAGTGAGATTGAGATGATTCGGGCATGTGATGAGTAAATATGAATACTCCAGTGTGGAGGTGTGAGAGGTTAGTTATGGATGGAATTAGGAGAGGTATAGGTAGACCAAAAAAGTATTGAAAAGAGGTGATTAGATAAGACAAGATGCAATTACGACTTATCGAGAACACGGTCTAAGATAGAAAGTTGTGGAGGACGTAAACTAAGGTAGAAGGTTAGTAGGGTACGAATGTGTCCATGCGAGTATGTAGAATGCGTTCTCTCAAAGCCCTTACTAATTAGTAGTCATAGAGTCATGCATGTATTTTCTGGTTCTTCAATTTTGTTGATATCTATTGTTTCGTGGTAGTGTTATTTTATTGTAGTACTATTCTACTACTACCTGTTGTTATGTTTACTACATATTATCTCTTGTATTTTCATTACATCTGTTGTTATCTTGAGCCAAGGGTCTATTAAAAATAACCTAGATCTACATACACTCCATTCTCCCATATCTCAATATGTGGAGTATAATGAATATGTTATTGTTGAAATTGGGGTTCAATCAAATAATAGGAAAAACTACATAAATGTGCCATAAAACTCAAAATAATTACATGTTCATACCCCAATCCAAAGTAATTCAAGAAATACCCATTCTCTCAAAAAAAAAATTACAGCACATATCCCCCATTTATTAAGGCTGATAATTTTCGTTTAACTAATACTAAATCAGTATCATATATTGTATTGGTATCATTAAGGCTGATAATTTAACTTAACTGATACTAAATCAGTATATATATAGTACTATATTGGTATCATTAAGGTTTTTGTTCAGAAATGACTCATTAGTCAATGATACTATAAGAGTATATGTATATTGTTGAGGTATCATTAATGTTTCTTGTTCAGAATTACTCATTAGTCAATGACACTATAAGAGTATATGTATATTGTTGTGATATCATTAAGGTTTCTTGTTGAGAAATTACTCATTAGTCAATGATACTATAAAAGTGTGTGTGTGTGTGTATATATATTGTATCATTAAGATTTCTTATTCAGAAATTACTCATTGGTCAATGATACTATAATAGTATATGTATATTGTTGCAGTATCATTAAAGTTTCTTGTTCAGAAATTACTCATTAATCAATGATACTATAAAAATATATGTATATTGTTGTGGTATGATTAAGGTTTCTTATTCAGAAATTACTCATTACTCAATTATACTATAAGAGTATATATATGTGAGGTCTCTTTTATTATTTATGTGACACTCTTCATAACACACATTTATATTTTAAAAATAAGTTAATTTAAAACTTTCCATTTGATCATTAATAACATGATTTATAATCGTATAAATTATTTGTATGTTTAAAATCAGTCAAGAACTCTTACATTAAAAAGATGAAAGTGGTAGAGATAAAGCTCCTAAAATGGATGTATGGGTTTAATAGGAGAAGTATGATTAAGAATGAGGATATTTGAGACAAGGTGGGTGTGACTTTGGTGGAAGACAAGATGCAGAAGTGACGTTGAGATGATTCTGGCATGTGATGAGTAAATACAGATGCTCCAGTGCGGAGGTGTGAGAGGTTGACTATGGATGGATTTAGGAGAGGTAGAGGCAGACCAACAAAGTATTCAGAAGAAGGTGATTAGATATATAAGACAAGACGCAATTGCGACTTATCAAGGACATGACCTTAGATAAAAAGATGTAGAGGACGTGAATTAAGATAGAAAGTTAGTAAGGTACGAGTGTGTCCATGCTAGTATGTAGAATGCATTCTCTCGAAGCCCTTACTAATTAGTAGTCATAGTGTCATGCTTGTATTTTCTTGTTCTTCAATTTTGTTGATATTTGTTGTTTCGTGGTAGTATTATTTTGTTGCAGTACTATTCTACTACTATCTATTGTTCTGTTTACTACATATTATCTCTTGTACTTTCGTTACATCTGTTTTTATCCTATATCTCAATCTGTGAAATATAATGGATATGTTGCTATTGAAATTCGAAATCAATCAAATAAGCTAAAATATAAAGTGAAACAAATAAAATAGATTGGGCTTTTGGACTTGATGAGAATAATTGGACCAAACCATCAAATAAGATGGGCTTTAATCTAATTAGGGCTCCATATTCCCCTTCTCCTTCTATAAATTCCTCAACTCTATATTTCCCCTACTAACCCTTTTACACTATGCCGCCGCTGAATTCCAATTTCTTTTTTTTTTTGTTCAATTTTTTTCTGAATTTTTGTATACAGAGAATGAAAGTGATGAACATAAGGAAAAGTGATGATCAATTTTATTTTTTTCAAATGATCCATAAATATATCCTTATTCGCTACGTTCTTTCTGATTCATTCTCTATTTCCTTTTTTTTAATTGAAAAGATTGATCTGCGTATATTTTATTCTTTTCAATTCTCACTTGTGAGATTATCATAGGTATGTTGTTGCTGTTATTTGCTATGCTTTATTCGAATCAAGACTCTATTGGAAATAACTTTTTCCCTTGTTCGTGAGTTAGTTGGTTTTCGATAGATTTTTTTTTGAGATAATAACTATTAATTTAGCGATCAAGTATATGATGAAATTATAAAATCTTAGGACACCTTCTGACACAGTACGCCAAATGCTGTGTATGAGAAAGATTTTATTTTTCCTGATACTTGAAAATTATCTTTAATTATTTTTGTGGTTAAACTTTAAATTCATATAGTTAAGGCAATGATGATTGAAGATTTATACCATCAAACTAAGAAAGCTTAGTATAAGCTTATTGATTTATCTCAATTCTTATATTCTGAGCCTATTTATTCAGTTTTGTTTTTCTTTTTTTTTTTATTATTATTTACCTTTTTTTAAAAAAAATTAATTAACGAGCGAGTCAAAATAAATTGAGTTAATTAACGAGAACTGATATATTATAATCTACAAAGGCAATAAATTAGAGTCTCTGGTACACTTGTCAATAGTGTATTTAGCGCTGTACGTTGCCAAGAATAAATGTGGTTGAGATTTTAGCACAAAGATTATTTTTAATTATTCTTGTGCATTCAATACCTCTACATTTCTTAATATTTCATACAAATTTCGGATCGATTTTTCTTTTATGATTTTAGTTAATGGATGAACCAATAACTCAACAATATTATTTTAACACTATTATTTTCTCCTGATTATATAACAATGACTTTAATTTTTATCAATTCTATTTTTTAAATTTTAATATTACTTTCGAACATAGGCAACACACTCTTCGTCTCTTTATTGGTGATGTTCTACGCTCTCTCCAAACTTCCAATGGAGTTTCAAATATCATATCGTAAAGATTTTGTCTTCTTTCTTCTTGATACAGATTAGTATTAATGAAATTTGTGTTTTATAGATTATTTTCTAATCAAGTAACATTAATCTCTAAATCTTAATTAACAATATATGAATAGTTAGAACAAATCTAAGAAAATCAAGATCCGGTCAAAGCATTCTATAGTGGTATTATTTATCCGGATATATTCTGACTATTATAATGAAATGTTGTTATAAAAACATATAATATATCACATAGTATAAAAGTTGATTATGAATGAACTTGATTGTTATAATAAATTACTACTTGTTGATGGTAGTAACTCTACATCATAAAATTCTAATAATTCAGATTCAACTATATAGTCCCATAAATGTAATTGGGATTCCATTTCATTGTCATGAGATTTTCCACAAAGCAATTTCTTCAACTTATCACACAGATTTGTAGCACTACATTCCATTGTTGAACTCATGTTGATCTACACACAAAAAAAAGTAACAAAATGTCAATACATTTTCTTTTTATGCAAAACAATTTAAAGATCAAGTTATAAATTTAGTCGAACTCAATAGTCTCGGAACAAATATTTATTTGTAAGATACTAATTTAAAACTTAATATCTCAAAGAGTGTTATAATTTGAATTAATAAATTTCAAATTCTGTCTCCACTTCTTTTGTTCAATTAAGACAACAAACGACAAAGAGAAGTGTCATTTAGGATGTGTTTGGTATGATAGAAGCCAATTTTAAGATAACAATTTTCAAAAATGATGTATTTTCAAGGAAATATTTATTTTCTAAAAAACACTTTCTACTATTTTATTTTTAGGTGTGGAATATGTTTTTCGAAAAGTACAACATTTATCACGATTGATAGGAATTATAATATAAGGCAATCAAAGAGTGCTTTGATGAAATTTTTGAGTATTAAAGACGGATAATAATATTTAAATTTTGGTTAAAGTAATTTTAACAAGCGATCAATAGTTGAGAAAATTAGAATAAAAAATATTTTCCAAACGATTAAATATCAAAATATAACATATTTTCCAAACAATACCTTAGTTTCATGAGAAATTTGCAGCATAGAGTTTCCATTGAGTGTAAAGTTTGTGTACACAACTTCAACACCTTCCTCATGGCACAATCTAATGATGTTATTAAAAGTGGTTATATTATCTAGGCCACTTATTAAAACAACGACCATATTTGGGCCCATTTCATGGACTTGGATCTGAGGTGATAACTTGGTACTTGGGCTGGGCCCATTAATTGAATTGGGCGTCCTCCTTAATTCTTCCAAGTACATCTTGCTTTTTTCCAATTTCATTTCTGAATCTTTTATGTACTTTATTGCTGCATCTATTTTATCTTGCAATGACATTGTTTCCTACAATATATTCAATAAAAATAATTATTCAGATTATTTAGTGAGTTCGATCTTAATATTCTTCTCCCCCTGCAGGTGAAAGATATTCGGTTCAACTCAAATCAAAGATATCAGATTCATCTGAATCCAGTACTTTCAATTGCTGGAATAAGTTTATGTATAAAAAAAGTAACAAAATAGTACTTACTCGTAGTTATGAATCAATAACTTGTACTTTCTCTATTTTAACTTGTTTGTCTGATTTGACTTAACACGATACAAATAAAAAAGACTTTTGAATCTGTACGATAGGAGGAGAAGGAGAAGAAGAAGAAAACGCGAACCTGAGAGAGATGAGTAATAGGGAGCAATGAATAAAGCTGATTACATAAATTCTTCATATAATTCCTTCTATTTTTCTCCACATCTTTCCTTTCCAATTTTGCCCCTGCCGGAGCCGAACTAGACCTCAGGTAACTTTCCATTTTTAGAAACTTTTTCTCCCTTTTTTTCTTGTAACTCTATTTAAGGAAAGGGCAAAATTGTAAAAGAAGAATTTCTTTTAGTTCTCAGAAATGTATGTCACTTGATAATAATTATTATTATTATAAAACTCATTTTATAGACTCCACCAAGGTCACTGTTTTTCTTCTCTAGGTCAAGTCAACAGCAAGATGCCCCCAAAAAAAGAAAAGAAAAGAAGCAAGTGGATTAAAGATATTTTTGTATCATAATATTAAGTTAATTATTATTTTTATTAAATTACGACAATAGCATATTCAGTGTAAGTGTTCACAATCTTATTTCTATTATATATAGGCAGATAGATTGTTTCTGATAGAGTCTCGCCTCAAATAAAACATATCAGAATCAAGTATAAAAAAAAAGATTTAGTAATGAATAAGTTATAAGTTACACATAAAATATATGAGAATTGAATAATAAAAACAATAAAATAATATGATAATCGAAATTAAGAAAATAATATATAGTAAAATAATAAATAATAGTAATATTAATGAGAGGATAAAAATATATATTAAGAAGTTTATTTATAATTATCTAATAAAAAAAGCTAATTGTGCCAATGTGAAAATATCTGGCCGTTTTATGACTTGGAATTGACCGTTGAGAGTTGAAACACGTGCAGTGCTTGAGTAACTTACTTGGATGTTTCAAAGAAAACACAAACTAAAATCTCAATAACTTAGTTGATTAACGATAAAATTTAATAATAATTTATATTTATTAAATTTAATAAAAGTATTAACTATATATATATATATGCATAATACATAAATATGTCTTTTAATTTGGTTTTATTTTATATTTATGCCTTGCAACTTTGGGTGTTCAAGTAGACACTTAAATTTGTATAAAGTTGAACAAATAGACACATATGTCCTACGTAGCATCCTACATGGCAATTTACGTCCTATGTGTATTATGTCACGTAGGACTCATGTGTCTATTTGTTCAACTTTATACAAATTTAAGTGTTACTTATGCACATCCAAAATTGAAGGGCATAAATGTGAAATGAAGTCAAGTTAAAGAACGTATATATATATATATATATATATATAAATTATTATTAGACATAATATTGTATAAATAGACAGTTAAATATTACTTCAGCTACAAGTAAGTATTCAAACTTTAAGAAAACACATTTGGACATCGAAATTTGATTTTAATTAAGAACTAAACATTACTCTAACTCGTCCTTAATACAACTATATTTGAGAATCCCTACTATTGACGTGACATATAAATTTTAGACATATTAAAAAAAATCACTTTTTAAATTAAAGTATTTAACTAATACTGAAAATATCTAAACTAAACGTGCATGCTCCAAATTAAAACGGGACATGTCTTTTCCTTGGGCACTTTCTACTTGAGGGAGTGGGCTCTATTGTGTTTTTTTTTTTTTTTCATATTTGAACTAAATCTACATGAGAATTCCTTTGTCCGTACTTCTTCCGTCTCAAATTAATTATGACGAGAGGGAGTTGTTCAGATGGTAAGCACCTTTACTTATAACTCGAGAATTGTAAGTTTGAGTCACCAAAGGAGCAAAAAGGATGAAAGTTTCTAGGGAGGGGTAAAAAACAATAATTTATCATTAAATTTCATTTTTTGAAAATTAAATTATTTAAATTTTGTTTAATATTTAATGATATTTATTTTTTATTAATAAGAAGTTATAACTTATAATAATTTTTTGTAATATAATTTTAAATATATAATATCTTAATTAAATTATTATATAAGTGCAAAATGATATTTGAAAATTGAAATTGTGTTTATTCACGAATACAAATTGGAGTTATTTTTTATTTTTTTGTGAATATTTGAAGTAAGAAATATTTTCAAATCCAGAATTTTATGATCAAACATAATTTTTAGAGTTCAACTCCTAAAAAATAAAAATTTTCATATTCAAACGCCTCCGAATAACAACTAATTTGAAACGAAAGAAGTTTAAAACACGGCGGCAATTTCGGCTGGGTCAAGTCATTATTGACTCGAGCACATTTTTACAAATTGATTTGATTGAAAATATAACATGAGAAATTTCCTAGGAAAGTTGTGCACAAAAGAGGACAAGAATTTTTATTATTTTTTTTCCAAAATTTATGTGATACGAATTTCGACGAATGAACTCGATAAGGAAACAAATTTGTGATTTAATATAGAGTACTCTTATAAATATAATATAATTTTTAAAAAAAATATACTATGAAAAAAAGTGTGTCACGTAAATTATGCATGTTGTTTATGGATAGAGATTTTACATTTGCAACTATTTATGTCGTGTAAAGGTTACGAGTCTCAATTAATTTATTATTACTAGGAAAAGATATAGAGTTACAACAACAAAAAAAAAAAAGAATAACTATATATAAAATAACATTACATATTGATTATCATCTTCCCACCCTTCACAGTACTTTATCAATATAACAAAAATAACTTTTAGCAACAATAAACCAAACTAGACGGAAAGAACTCCGAGTAAACAAAGCAAAAGCCCATCTGGCCGTTGCACATTAACAAAGAGTACTGTTAAAGCCTATATCAATCTTAGTTAATTGTCATTAGATTCAATATCGCTATAGGCTTTAAAGACATTTTCAAAAAGTATTAAATTGACAGTTGAAACAAAAGTAAGCGAAAACTCTTTATTCTAATACGAAAATCGAAGGATAGGGGCTGCTTGGCAACAGCAAAAACACTCATCTGCATGAACCATAAATCAATTGTTTTCATCTCCAATGAAAACATTTTGCATGTAATTGTTAGGCATGTTAGGGTTTTGACCTAATGGTGGTAATAACTCCCATGCATCAAATCCTGACCATTCAGATTCAGCTATGTAGTCAAAAAAATGATTCAATTCCATATTATTGTTGCAAGATGGTTCATAAATCAACTCCTTTATCTTATCATACAAAGTTGTAGCTCTAAATTCCATTGTTGAACTTATATTGATCTGCACCTAATGAATAAATCAAATGTTAAATGTGAGTTTAATAAATATAGTTTGAGTTTGAATTACAACTAGTTGAGAAAGATGACTAATTGGATTAAAATTGTCATATAAAATAAAGAATTAAATATTTAAATATTAATAATATCTATGTGCGAATTAAATTAGTGATATGAAGTAAATAGTACAGATAAATACAAAGAAATATTATTTTCATTCATTAATATTTCATGAGTTTTAAAGAATAGTAACAATACCTAAATGTGAATTAAAATAGTGATATGAAGTAAAGAGTTGGAGACAAATATAAGGAGAGTCTATTTCCACTCAATTGTGAGGGAAGTCATTCTCTTTTTTGGTGAAAAATATTTTCACTCATTAATATTTCATGAGTTTTAAAGTTCGATCAAAGAAAATTTGATCAACTTTCAAAGTTTCAACTTTGCCACATAAATTAAGACAGAGGGAGTACTATTTTAGGTATACCCACCTTAGATTCATGAGAAATCAGCAAAATAGAGTTTCCATTGAGTTGAAAGTGGCTAGACACAACTTCAACACCTTCCTCATGGCATGATCGAATGATGTTATTAAATGTAGCTATATTATTAAGGCTAGTTATTAAAACCACGACCATGTTTGGGCCCATTTCATGGAATTCCATCTGAGGTGATGACTTTGTACTTGGGCCGGGCTCATTAGTTGTATTGAGTGATTGGGCCCTCTTTAGGCCCATTTTCAATTCTTCCAAGTGCTTCTTGTTATTCTCCAATTTCATTTTCAAACTTTCTATGTAATTCACAGCTGCATCTATTTGAGCTGGCACTGTCAATGTTTTCTGCAACAATAAAATTGTAAATGATGAATCATAAGAAATATATATGCATGCAAGCGGATTCAGAAGTTTGAAGTTTATGAGTTCTAAATTTTAAGTTCTGAATTATATATGTTAGAATGATTTATTTTCATTTTCAAAGTTAAAGTGTTCATGAGAAGCATCTTTGTCAAGTTAAAGCGTATCTAGATGGTCACAGTGAAAGTTGAGGTATTCAACTGCCATTGAGCCTAGTTAAAGTGTTTATCTCTATGGAAGCTACTGATTCAGATCTAATATTTTTTGAAATTTTAGTAAATTCTTACGCACATATATATGCTCTATGTTGAAAGTTATATGTTTAGATAAACCATAATTGAAACTCTATATTCGCCCCCTCATGCATGATCTCACTCATAATGGTAATGGAAGAACGATCTCCTTATATATATATATATATATAATTTGTGTTGAAAGTTATGGATTCAGATCAACTCCAAATCAAAAGGCCACATCCGCCGCTACATGCACGAAGCATGATCTCACTCATAATATAAGAGTTGGATAGTAGTGAAAGAATATAATGATCTCCTTTAGCACAAATACAAATCAAAATTTTAGGGTTTTATCTTTATATTTTCATCATAGAATTCGATACACTTTTAAATTTAAGAATTCAGAATTTCAACTCGTAACTTGAAAAACATAATAAATTCAATACTAAAAACTTTATATAACTAACCTTAGAATTAGAGGCGTAAGTAGGGAGCATGGAATGAAGTTGATTACATAAATTCTTCATATGATTCCTTCTATTTCTTTCCACATATTTCCTTTGCAATTTTGGAACTGATTTATTTCTCAAATACCTTTCCATTTTTAAATTATTATTTTTTGCCTATTTCTCCAAATGGAGGAACTACAAATATTAGCTCTCAATAATATATTATACTAATAGTAAAACTCCTTTTATAGATTTCACCAAGAAATTTGGTCCCCCTTGGGGTCAACAAGAACATGCATGCATAATGCAATAGAAAAAATAGTTTGACGTACCTTTTAACATCATGTAATTGTCAATAATTAAATATAGAGAATAAAAGACTTGGCATAAATTTAAAATTTATGAAGACACAAGCTTGGTCTTCCATCAAATAGCCGATATTGTTGAAATATATGTAGGTCATGTAAGAAAATATATGGTCCACAAACTAAAATTCTAAATTCATCTTACTCTTATGTCAAATTAGTATAGTACTATTTTTGTTGTGCACCGGCCCAAGAATTAAGAATAATTTTTTAAATTATTTTAGATGTTTCAATTTTTAATGTGATGCACATGTATACTTTTAAATTAAAAATTCAAAAAGAACAATATTTAACTATATTTAAGCTATAGTTAGCTAATGATAAGAAAAATATTGTAAATTATATTTGATATTTCTTTTTATCTCCATTTATGTAGTATTTTTTTTTATGTATATATATAATTAAAAAAATCTATCTCAATTTAAGTATCTTTATCTTGATTAAAATACAAAGAGCAAGAGAGAAAAAAATAAGCAAAATGACTTGGAAACCCTTGTACTTGGCTCCATTTATCAGTTGGACCCTTCTACTCACCATTTTGTCAATTGAACCGTTTCGATGAAATCCAACATTTTAAACCCATTTGGCTTTGCGTGAACTTCAAATGCACAGTAAAAATAACACATCAGTATCCACGTCAGATTTTAAATGACACATCACTTTTTTTAAAAAAAAATAAAAAAATTCTTCTTTTTTGCTCCATTCCTTCCTTTTTGTCTCTATTCCTAACTAAAACCTAAAACCACCATTCTTCACCACCACAACCTTCCAACCTCATTGTTACCGCCACTCCATAACTAAAAATCACCATTTTTCTTTAAGTTTTTATCATTCACAATTTCAGTCATATATTTTTTGATCAATATTTTCATCCACCACTCGAATCATCATAGATTTCTTTTCTCCATTGATAACGACGAATCACCATTAAAATACCTTGATATGTCCTAATATTTGTATGTAATTTTAAATTACACACTCCACCTAATTTCACAAAAACATTCAACAATCATTTTTCATCCTCCAAAACTATTGAATTTGTCAACTCAAACTATAAATTATCCAAAAAGAAAAAAAATCATTTCTAATATGGAGACAAAGAGAAAGTGAAAAAGAAGAAAGAGAATAAAAAACTGGAGAGGGCTGGGGAAGGGGAGAAAGAGAGAGAAATGGAGGGGCTGGGGTCTGGGGAAAAGAAAAAAGAAGTGAATTTGTTTTCTTTTTTATTTAATTATTTTTAATGTAAGAATTTATGTTCACGCTTTTTTTTTTTACGCGTGAAATCATACATTTGTTCCAACTCAATTATTAAGTTGCCACATAGGTTTGGTCAACGATCAGAGGGGTTAAAAATGTTAAGTTTCATTGAGTTTAAGGGTTCAGTTGACAAAGTGGTGATCAGTAGAAGGGTCCAACTAGCAAACGGAGGCAAGTACAGGGGTCTATCAAGTCATTCCGTCGACAAAAATATTACAAACTACAAAAAGATAGAAATATGAAAATACAAATTGCAAAGAGGGAGAGAGGGTGAAAATACAAAATACAAAGAGGGAGAAAGAGAGCGAGAGAAAGGTGAAAACACAAAATACAAAGAGGGAGAGAACTAAAAATGCAAAATACAAAAAGGGAAATAAGTGAAAATAAAAAATACAAAGAGGAAGAGAGGTGAAAATATAAAATACAAAGAGAGAGATAAGTGAAAATACAACATACAAAGAGGAAAAGAGGTGAAAATACAAAATACAAAGTACAAAGAGGGAGTGGGGGTGGGGATAGGGGGAGAGGTGATAATACAAAATAAAAAATACAAAGAGAGAGAGGGATATGAAAATATAAAATACAAAGAAGGACGGAGAGAGAGAGAAAGAGATACAAAATACAAAGATGGAGATAAAGGAAAGAGGAGGGAGAGAAGCGAGTGGGACTTTTTTTTTTTAGCTTAGCATCTAAACAATAGTTGTGAATTGTAAATATCCAAATTATAGCTATAGATCTCTGATTATGTCCAAATAATAGTCATTTTTTAAAATTTTCTCTTTAAAAATTTGCGTGGACCAATAAAATGAAGTCACACTTGTTTCATTAAATGACTCATCAATTATCATGTCTTTGTGCTGTTAATAAGAACATTTTAGACCTAAAAATATATTTAAGACATTTTGATCAGATGACATTTAAAAATCATTTATGACGTTAAGGATATTTTTTTTTCATTAAATACATTTTAAAAAATAGTTAATTCTAATATCTAAACAATAGATTGATAGTGATTACAAATAATAAAAATATGGATAAAAATAATTTAATATCATCATGCTCATTTAAACGTTGTACCTCATAAATTTATCTGTAAAAAAAAATTAAAATTATAACAATTAATAGTTATGAATTCATAACTTTAAAAATATAATCGATTCAATATTAAGAACCTTAAATATTAAAAGACGACCTCGAGGTCTTTCTGGTGTGGGATCAACTATTCAACTTATAAGTTTGAATTGACCCTTCTCTATAAGAATTAGATGCCTTTATATATATTCCCTTTGTTCAATTCATTTTCAAAGCTTGTAGTAAGTTAAATTAAAATATGTAAAATATATAAAATATTTTTTAATTTTGTAATTTTAAATATATTTTATGAAAAATCGAAATTAAAAAATTACTAAAAATAAAAATAAAACATTTTTAAAAAATAAATAAAAAATAAAGAAATTAAAATACAGAAAATATACATAGTGTAAAAGCACTTTCAAAGTCGGTTGATACAAAGAAAATTGGGAAATTTTCAAATAGCCAGACCCTTAAATGGACTTATTACAAATGTATTTGATTTGATGGAAAGATTCCTATTGAGTTTTGGACAAAGAAACATGATATGGCAAGTTCCTAAGAATTTGTAATGAATTAACATTTAAATAATGAGATGTTGTACTAAGATGTGAAAATTGAATAATTAAAGTTATTTATTTTTTTAATATTTGAATATATAATTTTTATCTTTATTTAAAAATGATTAATAAATAAAATATTAAATTAATTTAATACTATTAAAATATAAAATTATATAATGATTAGTAATGATAATGATTAGCGATGATGGTTGTGAGTGTTAATTGAGGATGATATTGTTAATTGTGGTGTTATGGGTAGTAGCTAGTAGTGATTATGATAACAGTTAATAGTTATTTTGGAATGAATATAATAGCTAATGATGATGGTAAATAATGAATTAATGGTTAGCGATATATAATGATGTTTAACATAGTAGTGATTGATGGAAGTATATAGCGGATACGTCGATGACAATATATGTAATTATAGTGATTGAGGTTGTCAGTGTGGGAACAAGTGATAGACACATCATGAAAGAAATAATAATAAATTAGTTGAAACTCGTACGTCAAAAAATTGAAGAAATAAACAAAATGCTATAATAATTGGTAGGCAACTAGGGCCATGGGAGAACTTATTGAACTAGAAAAAAGTGTAACCTAATGGAACCTTATACTTGTATGATTTTGAATTCTAAATTCTTCTATTTAATTTTTTGCCAATTGAATCTCGAACCCATTGAAACATAGTATTTTAAATTCTTTTTTCATAAGATCAATGGTGCGTGTAATACAACCACTACACGTCACATTTCATGTCATTTTTAATTTCCACATAGGAAATAAATTGATAAAATTAAATTAAACTCCCTAAATTTTATTTGAGAAATAATTTTCTCTTTCTTCCAAATGTTTTCTAGATTTCTCTCCTTTCTCTTCTCTCATTCCAATGGCTCTCACCAGAAAATGCAGCACCGACATCGGTCCCCACTGCAGCGTGGTGATGGAGCTACCACTCAACAACGGAGACTACGTCAAATTCGATTTGGAAAAAAGCACAATGTAGCAACGGCCTATTCATGACGGCCCCAAACTGCTGCGACACTATCTCCAAAACCCTAGAATGTCCACGTAGCCTCTTCGAAAACATTAATGAGGATGATAAAAAACAATCAGTTTTCGTCCAAATTACTCAACCCTCGGATTTTCCGCATTCACTCCTCCTCTGTATTTTTTTCTTCCCTTCTTGGCAATTTTGGACCAATTTTAATTTTTTAGCTTTTTATAATTTGTTTAGGAATAGGTTTTTGGTTGTTTCAAAATAGGTTATTGGGGTGGGTGGTTTCAAAATAGCATGTTGGGGTGGGTTATTTCAAAATAGGATTTTGTGTTCTTATGAACTCTATGAAGAAGATGAAAGGCAGCAACCAAAACGAAATTGAGAAAAAAATTTGAATGAAAAGATTTGATTTTGTGTTCTTAAAGAAATGATGAACTCTTTGAAGAAGATGGAAGGCAGCAACCAAAACGAAATGGAGAAAAAAATTGGACGGAAAGATTTGAAGAGTAGAAAAGTAAAAAAAAAAAGCTTCTTTTTGTTCATGAGTGAATGTATAAATGGGGAAGAAGATGACTTTGATTAGGTCACAAATTAACATTTGTAGTCCTTTCTGAAGGCCTCACGCGCATAAAATATGTGTATCACACACACTTTGGATAAAAAAGCCACATAGGATGACAGGTCAAAAAAAGGGTTTAAAATATTAAGTTTTAATGGATTCAGGGGTTCAATTGATAAAAGGCTAAGTAAAAAGATTTAGAATACAAAGTCAAACAAGTATAAGGGTCTACCCGTCCATTTCACCATATCCTTATCATGTTTTTAAGTTTATATGGCAAATCAATTGCGAAGCCCTCTTATGTCAAAGGATGTTAAATAATTTTTTTTTAATTTATATGTATATA
The DNA here is from genome assembly GCA_018342035.1 of Solanum appendiculatum. Lineage (NCBI taxonomy): Eukaryota > Viridiplantae > Streptophyta > Magnoliopsida > Solanales > Solanaceae > Solanum > Solanum appendiculatum. The sequence continues at coordinate 822,068 of JAGDQO010001154.1, forward strand.
TTATAGGTTGATTTTCCTTTTTTTTATAGGTGTTTTCTTCATAATATGACATTTTTTAGTTAATTTTTAGCTCTGCCACTATTTATGATTATATTATAAAAAGAATCGCAAATTTGATTGTTCTTTTTTTCCTTAATTATACTGTCATATTCAATTAAATAGTACTACATAAAATTAAAATGGGAAGAATATTGACTTTCATTTGTAATAAGAGTACAATGGAAACAATTTGAAATTCTAATTATCTAGCCGAAATTAACACAGTGTACATTGGATAAGAAATTTCATCGTCCAATGTAATTTGAAATATTATTTTATTTTTTACATTATCTTGTCATTACTTTATACATGCAATGACAAATATCCAAAATTGACTACTTTTACATTTTCTGTTTCAATTTTCTGTAAGTCAATGTGTATAACTTATTAGCAATTATATGAGAATAAATTTAAATGGATACTACAAAAGAAAAAGATGAAAAATCACAAATGCGTAATTATAATTTGAAAAATTACATAACCAACCAACAATATAAAGAAAAAAGATTTAAATTATGTAAAAATATCTAGGCCAAGAAATAAATTTGACATATAACTATATATATTGTATACATAGAAAACTTTTTGAATTTTATATTACTATAAATGATAGAAGTACTCATTAATTATATATCATTCTATGTACACAAAAAAGATATTATGTATGCCAGTAATTTTTCTTGTATTAATTAAGATATATTATATGCTAAACTTCATGTTTAGATTTCATAGTTCAAATATTTACTTGTTAGCAATAAATTTAAAATATTGATCTTTCAGATAGTAACACACAATGATTTACAATTATTATATAAATAAATTCAATCTAATTACAAATAGATTAACTTTGAATTCTAATATATTTATGTCATTTTACAGTAAAAAGAAAATTAAATATTAGATCACAGGAATTTCATAACATAAAAGTGAATATTCCAATAAATGATGCCAACATCACTTGAAAATATTTTTGAATTAAATCATTTTATAACAATACTTATTTATGCTCAGGTTTTAATTGAAAATTTTCCCTAACTTAAATATAGGTCAAAATTCTATAATAATATTTTTTTGTGAACCTTTACTTTAAATAGGAAAAATAATAGGGACAACTTAAATTTTCTTTATATAAAGCTGGACTAAAATATATAATCAGTTATATTGGGCTTATATAACAGGTCTAAAATTATCTAGTCAAACATATATAAGCTTATAATTTTAAGAATTTAATCGATTCAATATTAAGCATTTTAAAGATTGAATTCATAAAGCTTTAATCTTAAATTCATCCTACTCCCAAGTCAAGTCTATTTATATGCCGAATTATAATAATAAATTGACGTTATATGTATATAATCAACATTTGATTTCAGGGTCCAACGAGAGTCGAATCCATTGTTTACCATTGAAATTTGAATTGATCAATCGCTATAAGAATTAGATTCCTTTGTAACATAGAAAAAATGGTGTATTCAGATTATATCTTAATATCAACATAGTAAAAATGGGTCACATAAAATATATTTAAAAGAGTAGTTGATTATAATATATATTTAATTATTTATAATAGATCAACATTGATTACAGATAATACAAGTAGGGGGCAGAAGTTGTTTAATATTATCGTGTTTATTTGAATTCAATATCTTATAAATTTATGTGTAAAATTCATCAAAATTGCAAGACTCAATAGATATATGTCCATAATTTTAAGAATCAATTTGTTAAAAATCTTAAAGGTCGAACTCATAAAACTTAAATCTTGAATTCATTTCTACATATAAAAATAAATATTAATATTATTCATGAAGTAAAATTCCAATTTCATCTTATTCCCAAAGTCAAATTTACTTATATGACGAATTATAAAAATAGATTGACGCTATATGTATATAATTAAAATGTGATTTTGGAGTCTTGCTATAAGAATTAGATTCCTTTGTAACATTAATAACACAGTGCATTCAGATTATATAGTAATATCAACATAATAAAAATGGGTCATATAAAATGTATTTAAAAGAATAGTTAATTATAATATATATAAATAGATCAACACTGATGACAAAATAATACAAATAGGGGGTAGAAGTATTTTAATGTTATTGTGTTTATTTGAACTCAATATCTTATAAATTTATGTATAAATATTCATTAAAATTATAAAAATTAATAGATATAAATTCATAATTTTAAGAATATAATCAATTTAATATTAAAAATCTTAAAGGATGAACTCATAATTTTAAAGATTCCAGCTAATAAAACAAAAAAATTCAAATAATCGAACCCTAAGTGGACTTATTGCAAAAAGCATTTTGATTTGATATAAAGGTACATGTCAAAAATTAGATTTGAATTTTGGATAAAGAAATCCTAACTAATTTAGATAGAGACCGCTTGTAAAGATATTTGGAAGCTTATGTGTTTCTTTAATGTGAAGAGGTAAGTGTGACAAATATTTCTAGATCTTGAAATATAATAGCACATAATTATTTAACAAAATTTTCTATTTCATCATTACATAAAGTTGCTTAGATTTATATTATTTTTTTTGTTGAATTGTATTTTAGGTTATCACATCATTTAACTCTTTGAGACCGTTTATACATTAATATAAATAGGTTGCTGGTTGTTAAAAAAAAACTATCACCCTGATTGCCAATCACTATCGAACCAATTATGTTCACCTTTGCCATTATCACAACTGTTAATCATCATAGCTATCACAAATATTTGTTGCAATTATCACCCTGATTTGCAGTCTTTAAAAAAAGAATTTTTTTTTTTTAGGGAAAACCCTGCCCCTGCATTGATTTTAATTAAAAAATAAAATTCTCTTTGACAATGTCTTGCCCGGGCAGCCATTTTAATTAAAAAACAATTTTTTTTGAAGAAATCGCTGCCTGGGCAGCGATTTTCTTAAAAGAAATTTTATTTTTTGACAGCGTTAACGGAGGTTAAAAGTCACCAAAGATATCGTTGATGGGGCAGCGATTTGTCCGTTTTGGTACTTAAAAAAAAAAAGTGGCCCTTTATGCATTTTGGAAGAAAAAAGTAGCCCTTTTGGCTCCTGACTCAATATTTATCGACCATTGCAGTCAGTTACCACTACCGAACACTACTACACTACAATAAATAAGAATTTTCTGATAATTATTTTTCTGTAATAATATAATTATCACTATATTATATTTAGTAACAATAATATAATATGAGAATTTATATCCAACACTCTATATAAATGCTACTAAAAACTTTAGCGACTTTGGATGCAATATCATTAACTCAATTACCACTAAATATTTTTACGACGACAAATATTATCGCTTAAAAAATTCTATTCCTACAAAACGTCTATTTTGTTGTAGTGTTATCATCAACCACTATTGCCGCGCCACAGACTTACACGATCCATCATATCAATATTATCAGTCACTATAACTTTCCAATAATATCAATAACCACCATCATTATTGTCCACTTTTATTCCCAACATTCTTATCGCACAATCATGAACCGTGGTCTCCTTATAGAAATTTATGATTTTATTAAATTGAATTTATCAAGTCTAAATCTTGAATGTGCACACTTTAGAGAAAAATTAGAAACTGTAATGACTGTAATGACATCTAAATCCACTAACATACATCACTCTAGATCCGTGACTACCTCTCGCGACCCCCAACACTCCCCCTTCCCACCTCTCATTACCCACCAACTCCGAACCTCGATACCCCTACCCTCAACCCTCACCTCCCTCCAAACCCCTCATACCTCATCTTTATTTTTATAGTATTTGTCTAAATTATAGCTTTCTGAAAAATATTTTTTTTTTCAATTATCAAACATTAAGGAATAAATTAAAAAATTACTTATTTTTTATAAAAAAATATATTTTTCTTTGTATGAAACACACCCATAGTCTATAAAATTTTACAAGCACAATCACAATCTATAAAACGTAATTTTTTTACTAATTATTGACAATTGAATTATAGAGCTAAGATACCTCATTATTCCAATCGAAAAATCAAAGAAATGGGATTGACAACAAACACTCATTTGCAAAAACCTAGATACTAAACTAGGAGATGAAATTTTACATCTCAATTGTTTCCATGTCCAATGAAAAACTACTACTTCAGCTTATAGAAAAACATTTTGCATGTAACCATCAGGGGAGGACCTAGAGGTAGTCGAGGGGGGTCATTCGAATCCCTTCGGTAAAATATTACACTGTATATATAAAATATTTAAAGATTTTTTTAATATATATATTGATTTTGAACCTTCTAAATGTAAGATTAGAGATTGGCTTAGTGGTTGAGAGGTTCAAAACTCACCTAAAAGTTTCAAGTTCAAATCTTAGGTTTTTTTTTTTTTTTCGAACTCCCTTAATAGAAATCTTGATTCGCCACTGGTAACCATACATGTTTGGATTTTGACATGGTGTTGGTAACTACTTCAATGCATTAAATTCAAGCAGTCCAGATTCAATTATGTAGTTTCATAAATGTGGCTATAAATGTATCAAATGCTGGATATATAGTACAATATTGTTTGATGAAAGTTTTGAGTTTTTAGGATAAGTAATAATAATTAAGTATGAATTAAAATAGTCATATGAAGTAAGGGGTTTTTTTTTTTTTTTTGGATAACAAGATTAAATTATATATATATATAGTCAAGGGGTTAATGTAGGTTTACTATCCCTAAATGGGTTAGTAGTTACCACAAGATTTTCGAAACGAGCTAACCTATTAGAAGTAGAAGGTTTAACTAATCTAGTGGAGGTAATTACTCCGTCCTTGTCTTTAGCAAGCTGGCCTTTGACAATATCCGGAGAGGATTTTAGGATGGTAGCCCTGTTATATTCTGTTAGCTTGGAATCTTGCTTAGCCAAAATATCTGCTACGTAATTCCCTTCTCTAAAGCTATGACGGACCACTGGATTCTGCAACCTCTTCAACAGTAACCTGCATTCAAGGATAATAATAAGGTGATTGAATATGATCAAGCAATTGTAAAAAATCAATTGTGAAGTAAAGAGTTGAATACATACAAAGGAATTAAGTTTATTTTCACTCAATTGTGAGGAAAATAGTTTCTTTTTTTTGGTGAAAAATATTTCGCTAATTAATAGTTCTTGAGTTTTGAAGAATAGTAATAATATCTAAGTATAAATTAAAATAGTGATATGTAGTACAAAATTGAGATAAATACAAAGAAAATTTATTTCCGTTTAATTGTGAGGAAAGTCATTTTTCACGCTTAATGAAATATTTTCCTAACTAATATTTCTTGAGCTTTAAAGAATAGTAACAATATCTAAGTATGAATTAATTTGTTTTTGCTGAATAATATTTCTTGAGTTTTAAAGAATAATAATAATATCTAAATATGAAGTAAAAGAGTAATATAAAGTAAAGAGAAGACTATCGGACTCCAGGTTTCAGAGTTGAGATAAATACAAAAAAACCGTCTATTTCCACCTAATTGTGAGGAAATTAGATTTTCTCTTTCGGTGGAACATTCGTTGTTTTCGTTGACTAATATTTCTATCAACTAAACATTAGAAAATGAGAAACATGTTTGGTCATAAACATTTTAAAAAAAAATTGTAAAGAAGGATTTGTTCAAAAAATTGGTTCATTATTTCAAACTTTAAATTTGAAATATGGAGTTTGAAGCTAGAAAAATACTACATAACTTATGCCATATAACTTCTTACATAATCTATACAAAGTAGAGTAAAAGTTCTCTAAATTTGTGCCGAGCAAATTAGGTCAAGTTAGATAAGGGTTATTTTATCCATAAATTTTCACTAAATGAATACCAGTAGTAAAAATTAAAGACTATCATATTTGAGGGAAAAAATAAAAGACCACTTTGAAATAGGGGTAGTCCATGCAAATTAAATAATATTCTTATTTGCATTTGTCCGACCAAATATAAATTCACTTATTACATGACCTATTTTTGGAGACAACACTCCTAACAAGATTTTTTTCATTTCTAAAAGTTTGAATCCAAAATTTTTAATTAAAGATAAAAAAATCTCAACCATCCCATTATAATAATATGATAACTTTTATGAAATAAAAATACCCTTCACACTAACGAATATAAAAATGTAGCATATTAAAACAGGAAACAAAATGTCGTTGGCATCAAAATCTATTGCATTAATAAAAGAGTAGGTTAATAATTCGTCAAAAAAGTTACAATGATTTAATAGCGTGTTATAATTTTACTTCTTCTATTCTAATTAAATTTTTATTTATTTATTTATTATTATAATTTATTTAATTATCTAGTAAAAATACTGCATTTTAATTATAAATAACATGTCAAATAAAAAATAAAATATTTATCGAAAAAACTTCATAATTTGCGTCAAACAGAGTAGGACTTTAATTTGAAACGTGCCATTTAATTAAACATTCATGACCAATGGAAGACGGCATGCAACATTAATTTGACACGTGTGTTTTAGTTAAATATTTTCACAACTCAATTAATAATGTTCACATTCCATGAAATAGCAACCTTTTTGTATCATATCAGACAAAATTAAAAAAAAATTTCAAGTGTAAGAATAAAGAATTATTTTGCTTTTGTACGTACCACATTACTAATATCCTTGTAGAGTTGAAAGAATAAATTATGTTCATATTTGGGATCTATAATGAGTCTTAGATGTTAATATTTTTCGTTCAATAAGTGCCTACCATTATATTAGCATTTTGTTTGGGTAAAATTTTTTAATTTTCGTGAACCCGCATGCATGCATATATTATTCTAGATTTGTCACTATTTCTGGCAAAACTCTCTCCCACCATCCTGCCACCTCGCATTTCCCACCACCCCCAACCCTCATCTCGTTCCGACCTCCACCTATCTCACCTTCACTTTTATAGTATTTGCATGTCTAAATTATAGCTCTTGGGATAATATCTTTTGTTTAATTATCAAATATCAGAAAATAAATTAAAAAATTATCTACTTTTCATGAAAACATTTTTCTTTCATATCAAGTATACCCATAGTTTGTAATATTTTTCTAGCATACCCAAAATCTATAAAATGTAAATATATACTAATTATCGATAACTATGTTACAAAGCTAAGAGACCTCATTATTTCAATTCGAAAATCAAATAAATTGAAATAGACAACAAACACTCATCTGCATGAAACAAGACATTAAACTAGGAGATGTAATTTTACAACTCAACACTAATGAAAACATAACATGATATTATTAAGGCTATGTTATTAAAAGTGGCTATATTAAAAGCTTGGTCTGATGCACATTTTACAAATGGATTTGATTGTTTAATTGAAAACATAACATGAGAAATTCTATAGGAAAGTTCTGAACATAAGGGGACAAGTTAAATTATTATTATTTTCTCCGTTTTAATTTATGTGATCCTGCAAATGGACTTGATAGGAAAAGAAAAAGGGACAATTATAAAGACTAGTTTTGAACACAAGAAATTCCCTATCCAATGTGGGTATCGGACACCGGATAGGAAACAAAAAAAAAAACAATGCTATTGCTCTTGCGAATGATATTATAATTTGTTCAATTATCTAACATCAAATATTTTTCTTCATACCAAGCATATTCATAATAAGTAAATTTTTACTAGTTATTGACAATTGAAACGAAGGTAAGAGAAAACTCTTTATTATAATCTAAAAATCGAACGATTGGAAATGACGAACAACAACAAACACTCATATTCAGCCATTATTTTCATGTCCAATGAAAACTACATAAGAATTTAGAAAAAGCTAAGAGTGTGATAAACATTTTGCATGTAATTGCTAGACATGTTTGGATTTTGACTTGGTGTTGATAATAATTCCAATGTATCAAATCCTAACCATTCATATTCAGCCACGTAGTCCCAAAAATATAGATTGGAGTTCATGTCATTGTTGCAACATGGTCCATAAATCAACTCCTTCATCTTATCACACAAAGTTGTAGCTCTAAATTCTATTGTTGAACTTGTATTGCTCTGCACCTAATTAAATGTTAAATGTGAGTTTAATAAATCAAGTTGAGTTTGAAATATAACAAGTAGAGATAACTACTTAATTATAGGAAAAACTACATAAATGGGCCATAAAACTTAAAATAATTACATTTTCATATCCAAATCCAAAGTAACTTAAGAAATACCCATTCTCTCATAAATTATTACAGCCCATACTTCCCCTTCATTAAGGCTGATAATTTTCGCTTAACTAATACCAAATCAGTATCATATACTGGATTAGTATCATTAAGGCTGATAATTTTCGCTTAACTAATACTAAATCAGTATCATATATTGTATTGGTATCATTAAGGCTGATAATTTTGCTTAACTGATACTAAATCGATCAGTATATATATACTGTATTGGTATCATTAAGGTTTCTTGTTCAGAAATTACTCATTAGTCAATGATTCTATAAGAGTATACGTATATTGTTGTGGTATCATTAAGGTTTCTAGTTCAGAAATTACTCATTAGTCAATAATACATTAATACTATAAGAGTACACATATACTCTTATAGTATCATTGACTAATGAGTAGTTTCTGAACATGAAACCTTAATGATACCAATACAATATATATATATATATATATATACTGATTTAGTATAAATTAAGAGAAATTATCAGCCTTAATGATACCAATACAGTATATGATACTTATTTAGTATCAGTTAAGCGAAATTAGTTGGGGGTATATAGTGTAATTATTTAGTCGGGTATGAATATAAAGGGGTATATGTTTGTAATTATTTTGCTTTTATGGGGTATTTGCTTAGTTTCCCTTAATTAAATGTAAAATGTTGATTGTCTCTAAAACAAGTCTTTTCTTTATAAGTTTAACTCTTTTGGAGGAAAATATTTTCGCCGATAATATTTCTTGGGTTTTAAAGATTAACATTAATATTTAAGTATGAATTAAAATAGTGTGAAGTAAAGAGTTATAAATACAAAGAAAGTCTATTTTCACTCAATTGTGAGTAAAAATCATTTCTCTCTTTTGGAGGAAAATATTTTTGCCGACTAATATTTCTTGAGTTTTTAAGGATTAGTACTAATATATAAGTGTGAGTAAAAATAATCTCTCTCTTTTGGAGGAATCTCTTTGTCCATAAACAATTTTTTTAAATTGCAAATAAGTGTTTTGTGACTTTTCAAGAGTGATTTGCATAGAGACCCGAAGGCTCAAGGTGATTTTCAAACAAGTTGAACTTCAAATCTAGTTTGTGACCTAGTTTTTCAATTAAGAAATTAGTGATTTGACCTTAGCTATTTAAATCAAAATCAAGTCTGAATTATAAAATATAATTAATAGTGAGCTTATGGATAATGCAAATTTATAAATTATTTAAGATATTGACTAGTTTGATCAGGGATTGACTTATATGTTGACTTCACACACTAGTCACAAACTCCAATGTATTTTTATGTTCAAACACAATTTTAAATATTTTTTTTAATATTAATTTATTTTCAAGTATCAATCGATTTATGTCCAAACGCCAACTTATTTGTTAGAATGTTTTTAATTCATCATTACTAAACACACCCTATAAGATACTTTCCGCCTCTGTCTCAATTTATGTGGCATAGTTGAGATTTTGAAATTGAATCTTCTAAACTTTTACAATGAATTCAGTCATAGAAGTTTTAAGTTTTTTGAAATAAAATTTTATTTTTGAAAACTACGTAAAAATTACTATAAATCAGTATAACTAACAACTTAAAATATTCAACATACATAAAAGATTAATCTGGTCAAAGAAATACTCGATCGACTCTTGAAATTTCAATTCTGCCATATAAATTAGGACGGAGGAATACTATTTTATATATACTTACCATAGTTTCATGAGAAAGCTGCAAAGTAGAGTTTCCATTGAGTTGAAAGTGAGTAGACACAACTTCAACACCTTCCTCATGGCATAATCGAATGATGTTATTAAAAGTGGTTATATTATCAAGGCTAGTTATTAAAACCATGACCATGTTTGGGTCCATTTCATGGAATTCAATCTGAGGGGATGACTTGTTGTTTGGGCTGGGCTCATTAGTTGAATTGAATGATTGGGCCCTCTTTAGGCCCATTTTCAATTCTTCCAAATGCTTCTTGTTCATCTCCAATTTCATTTTCAAGGTTTCTATGTAATTCACTGCTGCACCTATTTGATCAGGCACTGTTATTGTTTCCTGAAATATACATGCACGAAGAGGTGGATTCAGGAGTTTGAAGTTTATGAATTTTGAATTTTAGTTCTTTGGAGTTACTAAGTTCTAAATTAAGAACTATATATATAAAAGTTTGGTCAAAGCTGCTGAATTCTACCAAATACGTTTTACTCTACTCCGCCTATGCATGTATGATCTTAGTTACTGAATTCAGGATTTCAATTTAATGAGTTCAACTTTGAAAATTTTTAGTCACTGAATTCATTGTAATATATAGACACCATAATTTGATCTCAATTGGCAATTAAACACCCCAATTTTGAAAATGCACATCTAGACACCTCAATTTGGTTTTTAGTTGGTCCCATAAACAACCAACTTTGAGAATACACATCTAGAATGCCCCAAAAGTCAAGGTGTCTAGATATGTATTTCAAAGTTGAAGGCGTTCACGAGAGTCGAGAAGCATCTATATATGTCAAGTTAAAGTGTTTAGATGGTCACAATGAAAATTAAGGTGTTCAACTTCCAATGAGACCAATTTAAAGTGTCTATCTTTATGGAGGTCATTGGGTTCAAATCTAATATTTATTGAAATTTTAGTAGACTCTGACACACACACAAAGTTATGGATTCAAATAATTAAAGACACTAGCAACATCTGCCCCTGCATGCATGATCTCATCGTAATTTTGAACTCTATAATTTTGAAAATATAATAGGTTCAATAGTAAAAACTTATATAACTAACCTTGGAGTTAGAGGTATAAGTAGGGAGCATGGAATGAAGTTGATTACACAAATTCTTCATATGATTCCTTCTATTTCTCTCCACATATTTCCTTTCCAATTTTGGAGCTGATTTAAACTTCAGACAACTTTCCATTTTTTCCTGTTGAGCACTATTTTTAGACACTTTTTTTGGTACAAATGTTATAAGTTCCCAATAATATATTATACTAATAGTAAAACTCCTTTTTTATAGATTCCATCAAGGCAGCTGGTTCCCCTTGGGGTCAACAAGAACATGCATGCATCATGCAATAGTGACATTGTAATTTTAGTGTCACTATCAATAATTAAATATATTCTTAGACTTAGACACGAAGTAGCAATTTAAAATTTATAAATTTAGACAATACAATGATCTCAAATAAATAAATAGTTGGAAATTGATGCAACCACGTATCAAAGGATGACTATTGCAAATTGATGTTCCATCAAAGAGCTGATATTGTTGAATGAAGTGAAACATAAATTCAACTTATTCTTGGATCAAAATAACTTATATGACGAATACAGGGGTTTATCCGAATTTTCTTCCATAAAAAAGCACATTATTTGTATATGATTTTTTTTTTTATAGTAGGTGTTGAACTCCCTTTACTTCTTCACATGTTTGCTTCTTCATGCTTTACACTCATTTAGTGAAAATTTTAGCTCCATCATTAAATAAAATAGAGAGAAGTATTGAAAACACCTCTGAATTTGACGCAAATTATTAGTTTCATCTCCGAATATTGACAACCTTAAAAATACCTCTCTACTTGACTAAGTAAGCTTAGGTACACCCCCGATACACCCTTGATCTACCACATGACGACATAGCAAGTGGTCTCAAACTCTTGTAGCGGCATGAAACTCGTAATAAAAAGTCGAGAGAAGTGTTGAAAACACTCCTAAATTTGATGAGAATTTAGAGTGTATTTCACTCATGTTGCAGTATTTAAGTTCAGTTAGTCAAGTAAAGGGATGCTTTTAAGGCTGTCAGTATTTCGAGGATGAAACTATTAATTCACGTCAAATTTAGGGATATTTTCAATAAATCGCTTGATAAAATATAATAATATATATAGATTAACGCGACTCGTACTAAATTCTATTTATGCACATAGTCAAAATGACACCTATCTCTTTATGGAATCTTGTGGAGTGGGGCCTACTGTTTAACAGTGAATTCTAATCAAACAAATTAAAATTTTATTTTTTTAGATATCTAAATAGGTGTTTGGACATGCGATTTCATGATCTGAATTTATGAGATGAAATTTCAATTTTTCCAAAAAAAACTTGATTTGAGAATTTCTTTTCATGATCTTTTACATTTTTTAAATACAAAAATTGACCCACAAGTTTATATTTTGTAAAAAAATAATAATCATAATTTTATATCTACCAATCATTTATTTCATATTTGAGCAACATTTATAGTTGATATTATTATTTTTATCAATTTTTAAATCATTAATATCGGATATATCCATTACCTTCATCAACCAAATTTATAGTTGATATTATTAATATTATCAACCTTTAAACAATTTATATCGAGAAATACATGTTCAACATGAGGAGATTGTTCGTACTATGTGAGAGGTTTATACTAAAGAATTGTACACTACAACTCGTGTTTAATTTTACCTTTTTATTGAACTAAAATTCTATCAATAAATTATGTATGTTTTTTTTAAAATAGCTTTATGATAATGTATTATATTTTTGTTATGAACTTTTACTTATTTAGTAAGATTATATAAAGAATTGAATAATTTTAATACTTTTCACAACTTATTTTATATTTATGAGAAAAATAAATTTTTAAATTTTAAATTATATATCCAAATAAAACTTTAGTTATCCAATTTCATATGACTAAAACATGCCCTATAAGTCAAATTTACTCATAAGACCAATTATTTTATAATAATATAAATGACAAAGACCAATAATAATATAAATGACGTTTTGCTTGTATTAAATAATCAAAATGCGACCTTGAAGTCTTGTGGGAGTGGGATCCACTGTTTACCTTTGAGGTTTGAATTGACCAATCTCTATAAGAATTAGATTCCTTCATGTATTCTTCCTCTATTTTAATTTATTAGTCTGGTTTGATTTGATATGAAATTTAACAAAGTAAAAGAAAATTTTGAATTTATAGTATCTTAAATTTAAAGATACGTTATGTACAAAATATTTTTTAATCTTGTAATCTTAAATATGTCATGTGAAAAGTTAAAATTAAAGAATTGTCAAAAATAAAAAAAGATATTATCTTTTAAGCAAATTAAAATAATAAATTAAATAAATAAATTAAAATTGATGAAGTATATGCACAGTCCAAAAGAACTTTCCAATTTCAGCTGATAAAAATAAAATTTTCAAATAGCCGGACCCATAACTAGACTTATTTCTAATGTATTTGATTTGTTGGAAAGATACATAGCAAAGACTTGATGGGAAAAAATAGGTTTTGGACTAAGAAACACAACATGGCAAGTCCATAGGAATTTGTGGTCGCCACCTTATATATAAATTTAATTACTATTATGTCTTAATTATTTTGTATTAAGATTAAATTTGATTATACATTTAAATATTGAGATATTATATATTAAGATTTAAATATGTAATTTTGATTATTATTTAAAAACTAATAAATAAAAATAAATGATGTACTGAATTAATTTAATACCATTAAAGAAATTATACGACGGTTGATGATGGTAATGACTAGCGATGGTGGTAATGGATGTCAATCGAGGATGATATTGTTAATGGTGATGTATATATTATGAATAGTAGCTAGTAGTGATGGTGGTGACGATGGATAGTTCTTTTGGCATGAATGTGATAGTTAATAGTGATAATAAATGATTTATTATTATTGCTCTCAGCAGTTGGAAAAGATTTATGTCAAGGAGATAGTAAAGTTGCGCAGGGTGCCCCTTTCTATCATTTTAGACCACGGCACTCAGTTTACTTCGAAGTTTTGGGGTAAGTTGCATGAGATATTGGACACTCAACTCACTTTTAGTACAACTTTCCATTCATAGACTGACGGTCAGTCAGAGAGGACTATTCAGGTATTGGAAGATATGTTGAGGGCGTGTGTAAGGCCATTCAACAGGAATTAACGATTTTCTTTGTTTTTCCTGCGTGTTAGTCAATGAATTTTTTGGTGATATGATTTTTAGGTACTTTTTTCCTAAAACATTAACAGGACGTTCCATAATAACTTGGCGGAACAATACGTATAGTCTCACTATGATCCACGTCATTGTTTTAGCATTTAGGGGCCACTCAATAGAAATTAGATGATTTTCTCAGTTTTTCGTATGTGTCGTCAATAATTTTTTTGGTGATATAGTTTCCAGACATTTTTTTCCAAAACCTTTACAAGACCTTCTGTAATGACCTAGGGGAACAATACGTAAGCCTCACCATGATCCACATAACATTTTTAGCATTTAAGGTTCACTCAACATGAATTAAACGATTTTCTCAGTTTTTGTGTGTATTAGCCAATAAAATTTTTGGCGATATGACTTTTGAACATTTTTTTCAAAATATTTACAGGACTCTCTGTAATGACCTCGGGAACCATATGCATAGTCTCACCGTGATCCATGCCATTCTTTTAATAATTATGTGCCACTCAATAGAAATTAGACGATTTTCTTAGCTTTTCGTGTGTGTTAGTCAATGAATTTTTTGGTGATATGATTTTCGCGCACTTTTTTTCCAAAATATTTATGAGGCCCTCCATAATGACTTGGGGGAACAATACATATAGTCTCACTATGATCCATAGTATTTTTTAGCATTTAAGGATGTCCTTATTTAAATATGGAATATTACATTTACCTTTAATATAAAACTATTGTGATTTAGAATTTAATTGAATTTCAATATAAATATTAATCATAAAATAAAAAATGAAAGGCAAGGTGCTTGCAAGAATGTTCACAAATTATGTCCACATTTCCTGAAATATCATATCAATTAGCACACTTTGTTTCTATCAGACAAAATTATCCTTTTTGATGTAAAAATTATCTACAACGAAAAAAATAGTTATAAATTTATAATCTAAAACTATTTTTATATATATAGAGAGAAATATTTTTCTAGTTTAAGAAGTGTCTATCATTATACTAGCATTTTGTTCATGGACAAGAAAAAAAGAAAAACATATTTCATGTTAGTTAAAGTTTGTGAATTTCTATAATAACTTTAAGTTAATGTATAATAATAATTTAATTCATAATTAAATATCTATGAATATTTAATAGTTATTTTAATACCTATACAGAATTTGAACAAAAGCTTTTGATTCCCGTGAATCCACAAGCATATATCACTCTAGATTTGTGACAACCTCTAGCGTTGTTATTAGCATCCCCAAACACCCCATCCTCCTACCTCTCATTCCCCACCAACCCTGACCCTCAATTCCCCTACCCCCAACCCTCACCTTCCTCCAAACCCCCTCCAACCTCGCCTTCACTTTCATAGTATTTATCTAAACTATATCTCTGGGGATGGTATCTTTTATTCAATTATCGAATACTAGAGAATATATTAACAAAAATTACTTATTTTTTATGAAAAATATTCTTCTTCGTACTAAACACACCCATAGTTTGTAAACTTTTACAAGCACAACTACAATCTATAAAATGTAAATTTTTTTTACTGATTATCGACAATTGAATTACATAGCTAAGAGACCTTATTATTTCAATTCGAAAACTAAAGAATTGGGACTACCAACAAACGCTCATCTGCATGAACCGAGATACTAAACTAGGAGATGAAATTTCACATCTCAATTTTAAAGAATAGAAATAATATCTAAGTATGAATTAAAATAGTGATATGTAGTAAAGATTCGAGAAAAATGTTTTTGCTGGCTATTATTTCTTGAGAGTTAAAGATTAGTAATAATACTAAGTATGTGCCAAAATAGTGTTGTAAAGTAAAGAATTGAGATAAATATAAAGAAACATCTATTTCCACTTAGTTGTGAGGAAACTTGTTTTTCCCATTTGGTGGAAAATTAAATGTTTTCATTGACTAATATTTCTACCAACTGAACATGAGAAAATGAGGAATCATTTTATCCATAAACATTTTAAATTTTTTTTTTTTTGTAAATAAGGGGTTTTTCAACAAATTGGTTCATTATTTCAAACTTTAAACTTGAAATATGAAATTTAAAGCTTGAGAAATAGATTTTACGATTAGTTTTTCAAGTTTTCACTCTCCAACGACCTAAGCATTGGATTTTACTATTTTGCGTTTAAATTTAGTTTTGAACATAGTACTATTTGTAACTTGCGGTAAGGGTTTGCATAGAGATCCAATGGTTCGAGGTGTTTAATATTTGCCGTATATTATGTTATGTAATGAATAAGTGGTCAAAAATATCGTTCATATCAAAATAATAAATAAGTTTTTACGGAGCATAAAATTATATTTTTATTTCGTAATATCCCACAAGTTATATCATAAAAGGTATAACAAATGACTTTTTCACGGCATAATTATATATCATAATATTCCACAAATTATGAAAAATACAACAAACAAACCCACACATACACTCTTAACATACCATATATATTAGCTATCAAATTTTTTCCCCTCTAAAAATAAACAATTAGCATATGCCCCAAAAGGCATAACTTCAATTTCTGGATATCACAATAAATTCTTTAAAATATTACACAATTTATGTCGAATCACTTAATTCCTACGAAATCTATATCGAGCAAGGCAAACGTTCTCTAAATTTATGCCGAGCGATTTAGATCAGGATAAATAAAGAGTAATGAAAATTCCTGCATTATAATTATATAACATGTCACACAAAAATTAAACATTTTTATGGAAGAAGGCATGCACCTTTCAAATATTTTCACAATTTAATTATGTTCACATACCATGAATTAGTAGCAGCCTTTTTGTGTCATATCAAGCAATTAACCTTTTTCAAGTGTAAGAATAAAGAATCATTTTCAAGTGTAAGAATAATTTAGACTTCATGTGCTTTTTCATTTTTCTAGTATTATTGAACCTTACTTTAAAGATTGCAAAATTTACAATATAAGTAATAAATTTTAAATTAATAAACTGATTGAAGGCAGATCAATAGTATTACGTACCTATGAAGTTTTTCTTTTAGAAACTTTTTGACCTATTGGTTCCCCTTGGGGTCAACAAGAACATGCTTAATGCATATATATATATATATATATATATATATATATATATATATATATGCATTTGTCACAATTTTTTTCGTTCTAGTTTATTTTTCATGTTTTTCTTTTTGATTTGTCTCAAAAAAAATGTTTCTTTCTATATTTAGTAAGATTTTCATTTCTAACATTCAGCATGACAAATTTATGGCCACACAATTTAAAGAATTGTACACATTTTTTAAATTTTAGATGCTATGCGATTCAAAGATTTCCCTTTATTTGCTAAATTATGTGCTCAGTCAAACTTAAATTGGGACGAAGGGAATAATAGACTTAGAGAAGGATTTGGGGTTTACAATCAAATCTTTAGTTAATTAAAAAAAGAAAGATAAATCAATATAAATATATGGTCTTTGCACTTAGGACTTTTTTAGTTTTTTTTTGTGGGTGAGGGGGGTGACAGTGATAAAACAGGCACAAGCAGCTATCAAAGAGCTGATATTGTTGAAAAATATCACGCTTAGAAGTTCTTAGCTGTTTTCCATTACTATTGTTTCGCTGTTCGTTTGGAAGTGAATTATTTATGTATTAAAATTAAATCAACATAACTAGTACTTCTTTGTCTCAATTGAAAAGTATTTTCCTTAGCACCAAATTAAATACACCTTAACCAATAAGGGTTATGATAGAGTGATAAATATTTCTTTATTTTTAATCAGAAATTTTGAGTTCGAGCCTTTCTAAATAGGAAGACACTTTTATTAAGGAGTGTTTTACCTTTCAATATAAAACTTCTCAACACGAAACCGAATTTAATCATCCCTCAATGTCCTTGTAGAATAGAAAGAATGGACTCATAAATTATGTTCACACTTCATATCAACTACACACTTTATTATTCATATAAGACAAAATTATACTTTTTTTTATATACAAATAACAACAAAAAAAAGTTAAAATTTGGGATCTAAAACAAACCTAACATATCCTCTCATTCCCACCACCCCCAACCCTCACTAACCCAAGCCCTCATCCCCCTCCAACCCCCACCTACCTCACCTTCACTTTCATAGCATTTGCATGCCTTAATTGTAGCTCCTGGGATAATATCTTTTGTTCAATTATCAAATATTAGAAAATAAATAAAAAGCTATGAAAACATTTTTCTTCATACCAATTAGCACATTCATAGTTTGTAATTTTTTACTAGCATATCCCAAAATCTGTAAAAATGTAAATTTATACTAATTATCAACAATTGAATTACAAAGCTAAGAGACCTCATTATATCAATTCTAAAAATCATATAAATTGAGATCGACAACAAAAACTCATCTCCATGAAAACAAGACACTAAACTATGAGATGAAATTTTACAACTCAATACTAATGAAAAACTACATCAAACTTAGAAAAAGGTAGGAATGTCATAACTATTTTGCATGTATCCATACATGTTTGGATTTTGACTTCTTGTTGGTAATAAGTTGTACTCCAATGCATCAAATTCAATTTTGTAATCCCATAAATGTAATTGGGATTCCACATGTCCATAAATTAACTCCTTCATCTTATAACACAAAGTTGTAGCTCTAAATTCCATTGTTGAACTTCTATTGATCTGCAAAAAATTGAATGTCGATAACGACTCACAAACATTAGCTATTTTTTCATTTTCAACTTTCAAATACTTAAAAAAATTTAACTTTACTACAACTCCATCATTACCTTAGTTTCATAAGAAATTTGTAGTGTAGAGTTTCCATTGAGTTGAAAGTTGGTACACACAACTTCAACATCTTCTTCATGGCATAATCGAATGATGTTATTAAAGTGGCTATATTATTAAGGTTAGTTATGAAAACCACGACCTTGTTTGGGCCCATTTCATGGAATTCAATCTGAGGTGGTGATTTTGTAGTTGGGCCGGGCTCATTAGTTTGATTGAGTGATTGGGCCCTCTTAGGCCCAATTTCAATTCTTCCAAGTGTTTCTTGTTGTTCTCCAAATCCATTTTCAAAGTTTCTATGTACTTTATTGCTGCATCTATTTGATCTGGCACTGCAATTATTGTTTCCTGCAACACACAAAATTGTAAATGATACATTAGAAGAAATGTACATGCATGCAGAGACGAAGTCGAAATTTGAAGCTTATGGATTTGGAATTCTAGTCTAAACCCTTATTACTTCTTTTTAGTTATTAGGTTCCAAATTTATAATTTGTATATATATCCATATAATTTGTACAGAGATGGATTCAGAATTTCAAGAATTCGATATTCATGTTTTTATCGATGAACCCATTATACTTTTAAAATTCACGAATTCATAATTTAATATTCAGTTGAAACAATATCTTCTTAATTAGATGTGCCACTAATTCAGAAAGAGTTTGGTGGCGAAGTCATGATCGAGGAGAAAGATTGATTATACTCACAACTCATGGATTCAATCGAACCCAATATTTCAATACGAAACATAGAATATATATTCCGGTATCTGCACTGGAGTCCTATCAATTTGGATTCGGGCCACGTAGGGCCCCATTCAGAGGGAAGTACTCCCCTACCAAGAATCTTTTTATACCCAGGCTCGAACTCGAGACTTTTAGTTTAGGGCTGCATCACATCCTTTGATGGTAAAGTATCAAAATTTTATGTATACTAAATTATAAGTATTATATTTTGAATTCGTAATTTTGAAACCTCAATGAATTCACAGTAAAGGAAATATATAAAAACAAACCTTAGACGTAGGGAGCAAGGAATGAAGTTGATTATAGAGATTCTTCATATAATTCCTTCTATTTTTCTCCACATATTTCCTTTCCATTTTTGGACCTGCCGGAGGTAATTTAGACTTCATACCTCTTTTCATCTTTCCGGTACGTTGAGTATTGAACCTTACTTCAAAGACTCGAAAATTTACAATACAAGTAATAATAAAGCGAAGCCTTAAGCTGATAAACCGATTGAAAGTAGACCAAAAGCATTACCTATAAGGACATTTTTTTAGAAACTTTTTGGCCTATAATGAGTACTATATGTGGTTTTCAGAGTGTTTTGTTGTTAAGCATAGTCATGGTTTTTTCAATCTACCTGTCTATTCAGCAAATAAATAACCGTTCTGTTTATCAATATGTATGGTCTTGGATCATTAATAATGATTTTTCTTTAGACTTCGAATACTTGATCCTGACACAAGGTTAGAATTCTAGCCCTTCCAGAGTGGTATCTCACTGATGGCTCAGGCCCCCCGGAAGGAGGCCTTCTTCGCCTTCCACCTAAGCTGCGCAGGAAAGGCCCAAAGCCAATCCCAGGGAACAGTGAAGCTTCATAGGGTCTAATTCCCAAGAATTTATTATAATAGTATAATATAATATAGCAAAACTCCTTTTATAGATTCCACCAAGGTAGATTGGTTCCCCTTGGGCATGCATGGTGCATAAAAACAATAGTTAGTGACGTTGTACTAGAACGTCATATATATGTATTTAGAACACGTCATATTTTTCGGTCTATCTCGAAAAGATTATTTCTTTCTATATTTAGTAAAATTTTCAATTCTAACACTCTGCATGACAAGTTTAAGAGACAAAATTTAAAGAACTATGTGCATTTTTAATTTTGGCATAATATATAAATATGTCTTTTAACTTGACCTCATTTTACATTTATGCCTTCTAACTTTAGGTGTGCACAAGTAAATCCTTAAACTTGTATAAAATTAAACAAGTAGACACATGAGTCCTACCAGAGGCGGAGCTAGATGGGGGTTCATGGGTTCGAACGAACCCACAAGCTTTTCTGTAGACCCTGTATTTGTATTAGAAAATTAAATAAATATATATGTATATAAACTTGTGAACCTCCTAACAAAATTGATTGACAGTTAGAACCACCAAACTTCTAACACTGGCTCCACCTCTGAGTCCTACGTGGCATAATACACATAGGACACCATGTAGGACGCAAATTGTCAGGATGTCACGTAGGACGTGTGTGTTTATTTGTTCAACTTTATACAAGTATAAGTGTCTACTTGTGCACACCTAAAGTTGGAGGGCATAAATGTGACCCGAGGCCAAGTTAAAGGGCATATTTATATATTATGCCTTTAATTTAAGACCACAAGATTAAAAATATTCGATTTATTTATTAAATTTTGTGCTCAGTTAAATGAAAATTGTGACGGGGAGAGAAAGAAACTCAAAAATGGATTCGAAATTTAAAATCCGTGAGTTTCTACAACGACTTCAAATATATTTAACATAATAATTAGGGTTTACCATCAAATATTTAGTTGATTAAAAAAAAGAGCAAGATTATATAATAATAAAAATATATGGTCTTTTCACTTAGGAGTTGACGTACTTAAGAAAGTTGAAACACATGTATTTATTTAGTCTTTAATTTTTGTCTTTTATAAATTTATTTATTTATTTTTGTGGGGGGTGAAAGTAATAAAACAGGCACAAGTAACTATCAAAGAGCTAATATTGTTGAAATATATCACGCGCAGAAAATCTTAGCTGTTTTCCATTAATTATTGTTTGATTAAGTCTTGAAAATAACCATTTTATTGCTCGTTAAGAAGTGAATTATTGGCTCATTCGGGGGTGGCGCTCCCAAAATGATTTTCTCTATACTCAGAGTTCGAACCCGAGACCTCTGATTAAGGGTGAAACACTCCCATCAGTGCACCACAACCTTACGATGTTATAGTTCTCAGTACGCAAAATATGACAACCCTAATACTCTTCTTATTTTAATTTATTTGTCCAGTTTTGACTTAACACGGAGTTAAGAAAGTAAAGAACACTTTTGAACTTTGTGGTCTTAAACCAAAGATAAGAGAATGTATCAAAATGCTTTTAATTTTGTGGTCTTAAACATGTCAAGTGAAAAGTTGAATTAAAGAGTTGCTGAAAAAAACAAAAAGACATTTTTAAAATGGACTAAAAAGATTGACGTCGTTTGTGCAAAATTCTACCTATGCACATGATTAAAATGCCACCTATTTCTTTTTTGGAGTCCTACGGGAGTGGGACCTATTGTTTACCTTTGAATTTGATCAACGAAATATGAGAAAATTAAAAAATATTCTCATTCATATCAAATTAAACACGCTATAAGAGTTTTCTAACCCATGACACCTTAAAAGATGTGTTTGATGAGTATCACAAGCATTATATAATAGAGTTTCTTTGTAAAAACTTTTTAACCTTACGATTTTCAGTAAAATATAGT
Organism: Solanum appendiculatum; assembly: GCA_018342035.1. Taxonomy (NCBI): domain Eukaryota; kingdom Viridiplantae; phylum Streptophyta; class Magnoliopsida; order Solanales; family Solanaceae; genus Solanum; species Solanum appendiculatum. The sequence continues at coordinate 844,577 of JAGDQO010001154.1, forward strand.
AACCCTAGTGACTTAAAAGAGTAGTCACAAAATTATTAATCTAATTCGATTAATTAAAATGTGTAACTGATCATTTATTCTTCTTATATATGATTGGCACAAGAATATATTAATCCTTCTCAATAAATATTAATATCGTCTATGAAGTAAAATTTCAAATCCATCTTACTGTTAAATCAAATTTACTTATAAGACGAATGGTAAAAATACATTGATCAATTTAGATATTGTAAAATCTATCGTTTATTTTTAAATTGATCAATTTCTATAAAAATTAGATTCCTTAGTATAAAAACACTTCGTATTTCGGCTTAAGATAATGAAAAATTCAAATAGGCGGACCCCTAAATGGGTCCTATTGGCTTGGCAACAATGAATATAGACATCATTACAAATGATTTTGATTTATTAATAGAAAGATACATATTTGCGATGGTGATTGATGTAATAATAATGTCTACATACCATGAAGCAGCAGCCTTTTTTGCCGATCATATTTAATTTATTATTCACACTTTCTTTCAAATATATCAGACAAAATTATCCCTTTTTCAAGTGTAAGATTAAAGAATAATTTTGCATTGGTACATAAGTAATTGATAAAAATTATAATGGAATGATAAATATATTTTTTATATTTTAAATTAGGATTCTTGGATTCGAATATTAAATATAAAATATTTTATTCGTTAATATAATTTTTTTTTAGCATAAACTCAAATTTAATCAAATTTTAATATGAATACGAAATAATGAAGGAAAATTAAAAAGCGCATGAAATTTCCAAGTATTTTCACAAATTATGTTCAAATTCCATGAGGCCGTAGCCTTTTTTTTTTTTTTTTTCATATCATTTCAATTACATACTATGTGTCATATTAGACAAAATTATCCATTTTAAGTGTAAGAATAAAAACAAAATTTTCGATAGAATGTATACTTATCTAATCTTTTTTCTAATAGATTTTTAGCTTAAAAAAATCGATCACAAAGCAGTTCAATGAAAAAAGTAACAAAAGTACATGAAATAACATATAATAACATAATAGAAACTATAACAAAGTAATATAATAATTGAAGTATAAGAAATCAACAAATAGTAATAGAAATCGAAGGGCAAGAAATTACAGTAGCAATACTACGACTACTAATAAGAATGAACAACAAGACAACGCATTCATGTTACCAACTAACCTTCTATATATCCCAATAATTTGTGTCCTCCACACCCTTCTATCAAAGGTCATATCCTTGGTCAGTTGAAACTGCTTCATGTCGTGTCTAATCATCTCTCTCCAATACTTCTTCAGTATACTTCCACTTCTTATGAAATCCTCCATAGTCAACCTCTCATAACTCCGTACTAGGGCATCTGTACATCTCCTCTTTAATTACATGCCTACATTATCTCACTCTTGCGTCTCGCATCTTCATTTCTGCAATCTTCATCTTCTGAAATATTAGAGTTCTAAACACACCAATACTTTATATCTCATACAACATAGTTGATCTAACCATCACTCTGTAATATCCTTACTATTTTATGTATACTGACCTTAGTTTCATGAGAAATCTGCAGCATAGAGTTTCCATTGAGTGTAAAACTGGTATACACAACTTCAACACCTTCCTCGTGGAATAACCAAATGATGTTATTAAAAGTGGCTATATTCTCTGGCTAGTTATTAAAACCACGTCTAAGTGAATAGAAAAAGAATAATATTTAATTGAATATGATCGAGAGTTTGATAAAGAAGAGAAATCAATTAAAATTTGTGATTAAAATAAGTCACATATATTTATCTAATCATAAATTATCTTAATTATTTTACTTGTATAAAAAATATTTTTTAAAAAATATAATACAAGAAAAAGTGTGTCAAGTAAACTAAAAATTTCATAATAATATTAAAGTTATGAACTCAAAAGTCAAATGATGTTGATATATACATTTTTAGTCGCCTACTATTATTATATTATTTTTTTTATTTTTTTGTATTTTAATTTTTACACATGCGGCTATTTCCTTCTTCCTCGATATTTTGTTCTTTGCATGTGTAAGGCTTACAAGTCTCAACTAATTTATTACTCTCTCGATTTCAGTTTAAGTGATAATAGTAAAAATTTTAAAATTTTATTTGTGTTATATAAATTGAGACAAAGAAAATATTGCTAATAAAAGTAAGAAGATCACTTATTCGTTCACAAAAACTTTTTCGTGTAAACTATTCTTTTTATATCAAACACTCATAATTTACAAACTTTTACTAATTATCGACTAATAAAGCAATTTCCTTCATACTATTGCTCTTGAGACGATATATTTGTATTACTTTTCTTTTTAACTCATTTTAAAAAAAGCATATTTCTTTTCTTTTTTTGATTATTCATTAATTCCTGTTTTCCATATGACATATTTAAAATTATAAAATTAAATGACATTTTGAATTTTATATTCTTGAATTTCGTGTCAAATTAAAATCAGACAAATAAATTAAAACGAAATTGAATAAATAATTCAAATCTGGAGCAGAAGAGCAAAGAATAAAGTTGATTATAAAGATTCAGTTTCATATAATTCCTTCTATTTTTCTTCACATATTTCCTTTCCATTTTTGGAACTGCTGGAGATGAACTAGACCTCCGAAAACCTTTCATAATTTCCTTTAAATTTAATTATTCTACCCACCCAATATTATATCCGACCCATCTATCTTGTTAACTCAATTGCTAATACCATATTTTCCTCGTCACTTGTCCAAAGAAAAACACAAGACATCGAGAGAGAGACCAAAGATTGTGTCATCCATATCTTGATCGATGTCTTGTGGATATCACGAAACATACCCTTGAAGAAAAAAAAATAATATTATTACGAGCAAAATATTAAAAAATATTTCATATTTATTGTCTTTCCTTCGACTCTCAACACTTTACCCACTCCAACCCCACCCTTTGCCTCGGCCACCGCCTACACCGTCATTGCCACCCCCAACACTCTGCTCCCTCCACCCTCTCATTCCCCATAACCCCAACCTGCACTCACCCTACCCCCAAACTAACCCATTAAACCCAAATTGCTAATACCATATTTTCCTCGTCACTTTTCTAGATAAAAACACGATCGGCAGAGAGAGACCTAAGGTTGTGTCGTGCACATCCATATCTTGATCTATGTCTCGTGGATGTCATGAAACATACCCTTGAAGAAAAAAATATTTATATAGAGTTATGAAGAGAAAAAAAATATATTATTACTAGCAAAATATTAAAAAATATTTCACATTGATTTCATATTAAAAAATTAATTGACTTTTATACAAAGGGTGTGATTGGTGTGTTGGAAAATGACCTACCTTGTCCTATTTGATAAGTCATTTTCAAGGTCCATTTGAGAAGTCATTTTTTTCCCAGTTTTGGAAATAAGTCCGTTTAAAATATTTCTTAATATAGAGTTAACAAGAAGAAATTAAAAAAATTGAATAACTATTAAAAATTCAACATTTTATGTTTGATCGTCTTCCTCCCATCCTCATCCCTTAGCTTTTGAAACGATATATTTTATTTAGTTACCAAACATCAGGAAAGAAGTAAGTAGACCACTTATATTTTCATAAATATTTTAAAATAAACATAAGAAACATATCCATATATAATTTTGTAATTGGTTACTAATTATCATCGATCAGTTGAAACAAAGCAAAGAGAACGTATCTCTTAATCTAATATAAAAATATATATCGAAGGATTGAGGCTGAAAGCAAACCCTCATTTGCATGAATCAAGATATTAAACTAGGAGATGAAATTTTACATCTTAATTAATTTTCCATCTTGAATAAGAAGTTATTTTAGTCCCACAAAGAGCTAGAAGTTTCTTGAACATTTTGCACGTTTGGATTTTGACTTGGAGTTGTTAATACCTCCAATGGATCAAATTCAATCATGTAGTCCCATAATTGTAGTAGGGAATATTCCATATCATTGTTGCTAGATGGTCCATAAATCAACTCCTTCATCTTATCACACAAAGTTGTAGCCCTAAATTCCATTCTTGAATTTATGTTGATCATCTCCACCTAAATAAATCAAATATTGAAATGTTAGTTCTAGTTTGAGTTTGAAATAAAACAAGTTTAAATAACTAAGAGTGTTGTCTAGTACGATAAAAGTTATTTTCAAGATCAAATAATTTTCAGTATTAAAGATCGATAATAATATATTAGTAAACCGAATAATGTTTAATGAAAGTTTTGAATATTTATAAAGTTTTTGATTGTCGATAGAATCATCTAACGTATCATCTAATAAAAGTATGAATGGAGGAAGAACATGCCCACCATTATAAGAAACCAAATACAATTTGATTTGTTAACCAAACAAGTTGAAGGAACTTTCCTCCATACATCAAATAAAATACTTGGTACTTTACTTCCCAACTTGCCCAAATGAACACATATTATCGGTTGACCTTACCAAGATATACGTGGAAAAGAGACGTTGTCGAAAAATCGTCTTCTCTATATATACGAGACCTAGCTAGCATGCTTACCTTCTGATCGACTCTCTTCTATGTTTCAATTGTTTTTTCATGTCATTCAAAAGTAACTTCAACTTTCAAATACTTTTTCCAAGAATTATGCTTAGATTGTTTTCCAAGAACTATTTTCCATCAATACCAAACATATAATACTTAGAAATTAGAATCATTACCTTAGTTTCATGAGAAATTTGTAGTGTAGAGTTTCCATTGAGTTGAAAGTTGGTACACACAACTTCAACATCTTCCTTATTACATAATCGAATGATGTTATTAAAAGTGGTTATATTATCAAGGCCAGTTATTAAAACCACCACCATGTTTGGGCCCATTTCATGGAATTCAATCTGAGGGGTTGAATTTGTGGTTGGACCAGGCTCATGATTAGTTTGATTGAGTGATTGGGCTCTTTTTAATCCCATTTTCAATTCATCCAAGTGCTTATTGTTGATCTCCAAATTCATTTTCAAGCTTTCTATGTAATTCCTTGCTGCATCTATTTGATCTGGCACTGCCATTGTTTCCTGTAACACTCAAAATTGTAAATGATGTATTAGCTCTAAGAAATATACAAGCCTGCATGCAGACGCGGGATTCAGGAGTTTGAAGTTTATGACTTTTTTAATATAAATACAAAACTTGAACCAATTTGATATTTGTTTGTGTGTCTTAATTCTCGACCTCAGTGCTCTCCTATCTAATATATTCCTCCTTCAGCACAATGGCAAATTATAATTTTAGGAGTTCATTCGATCTTTTTGTCTTCATCACTGAATCCGTTGCACTTTCAAAATTTATGAATTCAGAATCGCGTAATATAAAAATATAAGATGACTACTAAAAAAATTTGTATGACTGACTAACCTTAGAGGTAGAAGCATTAGTAGTAGAGAGCATGGAATGAAGTTGATTATAGAGATTCTTCATATAATTCCTTCTATTTTTCTCCACATCTTTTCTTTTCAATTTTGGAGCTAATTTAGACTTTAGGAAACTTTTCATTTTTCCTTTTGAGTACTATTCTTACAAAACTTTTCTCTATGTTTCTTGTAACCCTTTTTTTTTTTTTTGCCTATTTGAAGGAACTACTTAAAAGAAGCTAAGTAGTCCTTTTGTAGACTTCACCAAAGCATGCATCATGCATAGTGACGTCATGTATAGTCAGATTAGAAACGTCATGTTTAGTTGGAATAAAATAAATATTTACGTTTATATATAATATTCCATCCGTTCCATTTTATATCAGTTAGTTTGACCTGACATAGAATTTAAGAAAGAAAGGAAGATTTTTGAAATTTGTGATCTAAAATAAGTGATATATATTTGTGTAGCTATAAATCATTTCATTAAGGGTAAAATAGACATTTTAAAGTGAAATTGTTACTTAATATAGAAATATGTCATTGTTTTTGGAACTAACTAAAAAGAAAAAAAAAGTCATATAAACTGAGAGAGAAATATGTCATTGTAAATAACCAAAATCTACACATAAATACCCCTACTCATACATTGCTTGTATATATTATTATATAGTAACAGGCGGAATGACCTGAGAGACCCTTATACTTGGCTTAGATTGTAATCTGGACCCTTGTACTTCGTAAAGTTTCATCCAGGCACTTGTACTTGTTAAATTAAACTATTTTAAACCCCTCTGACCGTTGACTGATCCTATGCGGCAACTTATTGGTTGAGTTGGAACAATTCGTTAATTTCACGAATACAACGCGCGTAAACATACAATTTTTTTAATTAAAAATAATTAAAATAAATAAATAAGAAAACAAAAAATAAAATACTCAATTAGACACCTCTTTCTTCTTTCCCACCCCCGCCTTCCTTTTTTTACCCCACTCACCCCTTCTTCTTCTCCTCCATTTTTACCACCTTCAAAAAGCAATAACTCCACAAAATTCAGTTCATACAAAACCCTAACTTTCAATACAATCAATTTCTTTGACACATTATTAACATCAAATCGAAAAAAACACAAAATTCAAGGAACTAGAAAAACACTAAAAATTCTCAACCCCTTTCTCTATTACTGGAGAATATTATGAACACCAAAAAGCACCATAAATTTTTTTTTATATGCTTCACAATTCATCAAACCACTGAAATCTTCAGATGTTTTTATGCTTTTATTAGTTTAATTTTTTTTTATCCCTTTGTTCACTTTATCGATTTGCTTATAATTTCGAATTGAGTGAAGAAAAAAAGAAGGAACAACATAGAAAGAGATCTGAAGAAGAGATGAGAAGGGAGAGGGGATCTGAAGAAAAAGGAAGAAAAGAGGGGGTGGAGGATTTTGATGGAGAAGCGAAAAGGGAGTGGGAGGGAGAAGAGGGGAGAAATCTGATGAAGAAGAAAGAGAGGGAGGAATGATGGGGGTCTGAAGGAGAGAAGAGGGGAAGGATATTTGATTTAATTAATTTTTTAATGTTTTATTTCTTATGTGTCATTAAAAAATGAAGTGGAATTCCACACATAGATGTGTGTCATCAAAAAAATGACGTGGAATTCCACATGTAGATGTTTGTATTACACGCACATTTATCAGATGAGAAAAGGGTTTAAAATATCAAATTTCATTGAGTTTAAGTGTTCAGTTGGCAAAATCGTGAGTTGAAGGGTCTAGGTGACAATCCGAGCCAAGTATAAGGGTCTCTCAAGTCATTCCGCCTATAGTAAAAATGCCAACTTTTCGGGGAGTGGGATCCACTACTTTTGAATGATCAATATCTATAAGAATTAGGTTCCTTTGTAACATATTATCCATCTTGAATTTAGCACGTCTCTCAAAAAATAATAATTACTCTAAATATATTACTACAATTTCTATATTAATCAAATTATATATATATATATAGAGAGAGAGAGAGAGAGAGAGAGAGAGTGTGTGTGTGTGTGTGTGTCTCTTAAGGTCTTAAAAGATACTTTAAAAAATAATATATATATATAGAGAGAGAGAGAGTCTTAAGGTCTTAAAAGATACTTTAAAAATAAATAATTAATAATTTAAGATAAAACAATTTTGTTGTTTGATATATTAAAATCAACAAATTTAAAATACAAATCTAAAATACTGAACAAATAAAAATAAACGGAAAAGTATATAGCATCTAGTGTAAAAGCACTTTCACTTCGGCCGTTGTACTAATTAGAATGTTTCAACCCCCAAAATGGTTCTACATTTTGCCTTTTTTAACAATGAAAATATAACACGGCAAGTTCTTAAGAATTTCTTATCTGTTGACGGAAAGACTTCACGATAAATAAAATTATTTTTTTATAAAAAAATTATTATTATCATTATTATTTAGTTATTTTTTAATATTTATAATTTCGAAATTAATTAAAATTAAAATTATTAAATTTGTAACTAACAAATCCGTGAGACAAGTGTTGCAATTGGTCCAAAACTCAATGGATAAATCGTCTTACTAATCCTTTATCCATTTCCACGTAAATATCATAGCCTGAAAGAAAAAACCTGAATTTGTTAAGGATTTGTTCTCTCGCTCTTTGTTGGAGGAGATTTTTCTTGAAAGGTGTCGGGAAGGATTTGAATCCAACGTCAAGTGTAGGAATTGCTATCAAAATGGAAAGGCTTGATTAAGGGCAAAATTTGATGTAATTTGTAATATCTCCTCTCTAGTTCAAGTATTGCGATCTCACTATTTGATAAAACTCATGTGGACTCCTTTTGTGACTCATCATTATATATGAATTTTATGAAAGAAGTTTACGAACCTTTTAATATGTTTTGGCTTTACACCATTAAATTCGTTGAGCCGCCCCGACCAAAGCACATCTTTATAAGAGATCTTCATAAAGTTTTTTCAGAAAAAAAATTTCAGGTGCTCCAACGCGTAGGATCCATGGTCTAATACACACGAAAAATCAAGAAAGTCGCGTAATACCTAAAAGTCGGCTCGTAAATGTGAAAAAATGCCTTAAAAAATGGTGCGACCCTCCGTAATGCTTCCCCATCTCATTACAAAGATCCTCATAAAGTTTTTCAAAAAAAAATTTGGGTGCTCCAACGCGTCAGATCCATGGGCTAACACACACGAAAAATCAAGAAAGTCGCGTAATTCCTAAAAGTCGACTCGTAAACGCGAAAATATGCCTTAAAAAATGGTGCGGCCCTCTGTAATGCTTCCCCAACTCATTACGGAGGTCCTCATAAAGTTTTTTCAGAAAAAATCTACAGGTGCTCCAACACGCCAGATCCACGGGCTAATACACACGAAAAATCAAGAAAATCGCGTAATTACTAAAAGTCGACTCGTAAATGCGAAAATATGTCTTACAAAAATGTCGCGATCCTCCGTAATAATTCCCCAACTCATTACGGAGGTCCTTATAAAGTTTTTTCAAAAAAAAATTTCGGGTGCTCTAACACGCCAGATCCATGGGGATACACACGATAAACCAAGAAAGTCGTGAATTCCTAAAAGTCAGCTCGTAAATGCAAAAATATGCCTTAAAAATGGCGCCCCTCCATAATGCTTCCCCAACTCATTATAGAGGTCCTCATAAAGTTTTTTCAGAAAAAATTCCTGGATGCTCCAACGCGCAAGATCCATGGCCTAATACACACGAAAAACCAAGAAAGTAGCGTAATTTCTAAAAGTTGACTAGAAAATGCGAAATTTAAATATGCCTTTAAAAAATGGCGCAACCCTCCGTAATGCTTCCCCACCTCCGTAATGAGTTGGGAAAGCATTACGGAGTGTTGTTTCACATTTACGAGCCGATTTTTAGGAATTTCGTGACTTTCTTGATTTTTCGTGTGTATTAGCACATGGATATGACTTGTAGGAGCACTCAAAAAAAAAATTTGCAAAAACTTTATGAGGACCTCCGTAATGAGTTGGGGGAAACTTACGGAGGGTCGCGCCATTTTTAAGGCATATTTTTCGCATTTATGAGCCGACATTCTTGAATTATGCGACTTTCTTTCTGTTCATGTGTATTAGCCCATAGACCTAGCGCGTTGAAGTATCTGAAAATTTTTCTGAAAAAAATTTTATGATGACCTCCGTAATGAGTTGGGGAAGAATTACAGAGGGTCGCGACATTTTTTTATCGCATATTTTCACTTTTACGAAGCTACTTTTAGAAATTACGCGGCTTTCTTTGTTTTTCGTTTGTATCAGCCAATGGATATGACGCGTTGAAGCATCCGAAAAAACTTTATGAGGACCTCGTAATGATTTGGGGAAGCATTACGGAGGGTCGCGCCATTTTTTAAGGCATATTTTCACATTTACGAGACGACTTTAAGGAATTACACGGCTTTCTTGGGTTTCGTGTGTATTAGCCCATGAATCTGGCGCATTAGAGAACTAGAAATTTTTTTCTGAAAAAACGTTATGAGCATCTCTGTAACTAGTTGAGGAAGCATAATGGAATCATGCCATTTTTTAAGTCATATTTTCACATTTATGAGCCGACTTTAAGGAATTACACGGTTTTCTTGGGTTTCGTGTGTATTAGCCCATGAATCTGGCGCATTAGAGCACTCGAAAAAAAATTTTGAAAAAACTTTATGAGCATCTCTGTAACTAGTCGAGGAAGCATAACGGAGGGTCGCGCCATTTTGTTAAGGCATATTTTCACATTTACGAGCCGACTTTTAGAAATTACTCGACGAAGCATCCAGAAATTTTTTCTAAAAAAAACTTATGAGTACCTCTATAATGTGTTGGGGAATCATTACGGAGGGTAGTGCCAGTTTTTAAGGTATATTTTTCCATTTACTTGTCGACTTTTAGAAATTACTTGACTTTCTTGATTTTTCGTGTGCATTAGCCCATGGATATAGCGCGTTAGGGCACCTGAAACTTTATTCTGAAAAAACTTTGTGAGGACCTCCGTAGTAAATTAAAGAAGCATTATGGAGTGCCGTGCCATTTGTAAGACATATTTTCACATTTACGAGTGAATTTTAAGGAATTACTCAACTTTCTTGGTTTTTCATGTTTATTAGCCCATTGATCTGGCAAGTAGGAGAACCCGAAAATTTTTGTGAAAAAACTTCATGAGGACCTCTGTAATAAGTTGAGAAAACATTACGAAGTGTCGCACCATTTTTAAGCCATATTTTAGCATTTACGAATTGACTTTTAGAAATTTTGTGACTTTCTTGATTTTTCGTGTGTTAAGCCCGTGGATCTAGCTTGTTGGAGCACCCAGAAATTTTTTCTAAACAAACCTTATGAGTACCTCCGTAATGAGTTGGGAAAGCATTACGGAGGGTCGCACTAATTTTTAAGACATATTTTCACATCAAAGAGCCGACTTTTAGAAATTTCTCGACTTTCTTGGATTTTCGTGTGCATTAGCCAATAGATCTAGCGTGTTGGAGCACCCAAAAAAAATTTCTGAAAAAACTTTATGAGGACCTCCGTAATTAATTAGGGAAGCATTATGGAAGATCATGCCATTTTTTACGACATATTTTTACATTTATGAGCCAAATTTTATGAATTACACGACTTTATTCATTTATCATGTATATTAGTCCATGAATCTGGCGCGTTAGAGTACCTGGAAATTTTTTCTGAAAAAACTTTATGGGGACCTCCGAATGGATTTAGGGAAACATTACGGAGGGTGTTGCAATATTTTTAAGACATATTTTCTTATTTACGAGTCGACTTTTACAAATTATGCGACTTTCTTGATTTTTCGTCTGTATTAGTCTATGAATTACGTAATGAGTTGGGAAAGCATAACAAAGGGTCGCGCCATTTTTTTAATGCATATTTTTGCATTTACGGCCGACTTTTAGGAATTACGCGACTTTCTTGGTTGTTCATGTGTATTACCCATGGATCTATTGCGTTGGAGCACCCAGAAAGTTTTTTCGAAAAAACTTTATGAGGACCTCTGTAATGAGTTGGGGAAGCATTACGGGGGGGTCACGCCATTTTTTAAGACATATTTTTGCATTTACGAGCCGACTTTTAGGTATTACGTAACTTTCTTGATTTTTTCGTTAGATTAGCCCATGGATCTGGCGCGCTAGAGCACCTGAAATTTTTTTATGAGGACCTCCATGATGAGTTGGGGAAGCGTTAATGAGGGTCGCACCTTATTTTTAAGGCATATTTTTGCTTTTACGAGTTAACTTTTAGAAATTACGTGATTTTCTTGATTTTTCGTGTGTATTAGCCCATGATCTAGCGCGTTGGAGCACTTGGAAATTTTTTCTGAAAAAACTTTATGAGAACCATTGTAATGAGTTTGGGAAACATTACGTAGGGTCCCGCCATTTTTTTAAGGTATATTTTCGCATTTACAAGCCGACTTTTAGGAATTACGTCAAATTTTTTTATTTTTTCGTGTGTATTAGCAATGGATCTGGCGCGTTGGAGCACATGAATATTTTTTCTGAAAAAACTTTATGAGGACCTCCATAATGAGTTGGGGAAGCATTATGGAGTGTCGCGCCATTTTTAAGACATATTTTCACATTTATGAGCTGACTTTTAGAAATTACGCGACTTTCTTGGTTTTTTGTGTGTAGTAGCCCATGCATCTGGCGCGTTGAAGCACCCAAAAAAAAATTTCTGAAATTTTTTTATGAGGAACTCCGTAATAAGATGGGAAAGTATTGCGGAGGATCGCGTCATTTTTAAGGCATATTTTTGCATTTATGAGCCAACTTGTAGGAATTACGCGACTTTCTTTGTTTTTCGTGTATATTAATCCATGGATCTGGCGTGTTGGAGCACCCGAAAATTTTTTCTGAAAAAACTTTATGAGGACCTCCGTAATGAGTTGGGGAAGCATTACGGATGGTCCCACCATTTTTAAGGCATATTTTCACATTTACGAGCTAACTTTTAGAATTTACGCGATTTTCTTGATTTTTCGTGTTTATTAGCCCATAGAATTGGTGCGGTTGAACAACTGAAATTTTAAATTTTTTTTTATAAGGACCTCCATAATTAGTTGGGATGCACTACGGAGGGTCGTGCTATTTTTATGGTATATTTTCACATTTACGAGCCGACTTTTAGGAATTACGAGACTTTCTTGATTTTTCGTGTTTATTAGCCCTTGGATTTGTCGCGTTGGAGCACTCAAAAAAAATTTCTAAAAAAACTTTATGAGATCTTCCGTAATGAATTAGGGTCGGATAATTTTTTAAGGCATATTTTCGCATTTACGAGCCGACTTTTAGGAATTATGCGACTTTCTTGGTTTTTCGTATGTATTATCTGGTGCGTTGGAGAACCCAGAAATTTTTTCTAAATTTTTTTTAAAAGGACCTCCATAATGAGTTGGGGAAGCACTACAGAGGGTCATGCCATATTTTAAGTTATATTTTCGCATTTACGAGCCAACTTTTAGGAATTATGCAACTTTCTTGGTTTTCGTGTGTATTAGCGTATGGATCTGGTGCGTTGAAGCATCCGAAAATATTCTCTTTAAAAACTCTATGAGGACCTCCGTAATGAGTTGGAGAAGCATTAATGAGGGTCGCACCATTTTTAAGGCATCTTTTGCATTTACAAGCTGACTATTAGGAATTACACGACTTTCTTCATTTTTCGTGTGTATTAGCCCATGGATCTAGTGCGTTGGAACATCCGAAAATGTTTTCTGAAAAAACTTTATGAGGACCTTTGTAATGAGTTGGGAAAGCATTACGGAGGGTCGCGCCTTTTTTTAAAGCATATTTTCGCATTTACGAGCCGACTTTTATGTATTACGTTACTTTCTTGATTTTTCGTGTGTATTAGCCCATGGATCTGGCGCTACTAATTTTACTTTTGCTTTTACTTTCAAACAATTACATATATTACCACTTTTAATATTTTATACCATATATTTTAAAAGATACAATCAAATAAACACATTCCTTAAAACTATGATTGATTAATTATCTTTACATTTAAACACCACAATCAGTATATTTCTCTCTCATCAACCCTCCCCCAAAACTCCTATGCCAACCGTATCTCCCCCCCCCCCTACCCCTACCCGCCAAATCCTCCATCACCTTTACCTTATTCTCTCTTCCTTTATCCTCAATCTCTTATCCTACGTTCATTTCCCCATTCTCTCTCTCTTCCTTCTCCCTCATAGGCCTTCTTCACTCAAAAATCTGAATCGAAACGGAGCAATACAATCTGATTATTGCGCAATACAATCTTTCTTGGGTTTTTATTTGTACAAATTTTGAATTCATTTTTCTTTGTTTGAGAAGCAAAGATGGGAACAGAAGTTTTGCGGCCACAAAATTGTTTGGTTGATAGGTTTAGGAAACCTTAGTCGGCGGCGGTATTTCATTGTCGAAAAAATCGAGAATTGGAAAAATTGAAAGTCTGAAATTTTACATAGCTGAAATCATGGGATGAAGAAATGGCTAGTCAAGTACATACAAAGTAATCACGAGCAACAGGGATGACGCTGGTCTCTGATGAAGAGGAGAGAGATAGATGGGTATTAGGTGTACATGTATCTAATAAAATATAAACATATATCTGGTTAAGAGTTCATGTATCTGAGTTAAGATTATATGTATCTATGAGAAAAAAAATTCAGAAGCTAAAAAAAAGGGGAATAATTTTGAATTTTTTTATTTTTTTTGGATTAATGATACGATAGATATTTTACAGTCGTGATTTGTTCCTAAATTCATGCGTTATAGTTACATTCCATCTTTAGATACACATAATTAGATACATCTGCTTACCATCCATCTGAGATACATATTTTTGGATATAAAGTATGAAATTGATACTTGATACATCAAATTAATACTACATACATACAAATAGATACATGAAATTAACACTAGATCATATAAATAGATACATGAAATTAATACTAGATATTGTACACTCATGTATCCAAGTGTTTAGTTTGTTGGATACATCATATATTGATAATAGATACATCAACTTAATGAATTTATTATTGTAAGAGAAATAAAATGAAATCAATCAAATTACATAACATAGATGTACATATTTTTGTCTTTTATTAATAATATAAATGAATTTATTATTTCAAAGAGTAATAAAATGAAATTAATTAAACATAGATACACTCCTTGATTCCCCGCCTTATATTAAAAGATTTGATTAATATTTCCAGAATTAATTGTCCATGTTTTCTAAAAATCCTCAATTACTCATTTAATTAAGGAAATCAGTTACAACCATTTAATTCAAACAAATAAAACATGTATCTCGATTTTTGAAACTGTCGAATACATGTATCTGGCGAGTAATGATACATATATCCAAAGGATGAAATATGGTACAAGAAGTAATATTCGAAACTATCGTAAATCTTAATAATTAGGATCTAAACTGGTGGAATATATGTAGTTTTCCCTATTAAAAGTGGTTAAATTTTCAAAACCACGACCATGTTTGGGCCTATTTCATAGAATTCAATCTGAGGGGGTGGCTTGGTGTGCTGGGCTCATTAGTTGCATTGAGTGATTGAGCCCTCTTTGGGCCCATTTCCAATTCTTCCAAGGGCTTCTTGTTCTTCTCCTATTTCATTTTTTTCAAGCTTTTATGTGTAAGTGTTTCAAAACTTATATATGCGTTCGGTCGAATTCAACAACTTTGATCAAAATTTTATATTTATTTTTTAAAGAATTATATATAAAAATAAATTATTAATTTAGAACTTAATAAGTTTAGTTAATTTCAAACCTGTAAATTTTAAATTCTATATCCATCTCTGTGATCATTAATCCTATGGGAAAACGAGAGTAGTTCGATGCGTGCATGATTGATATTCGTTAGAGTTGACATGGTGATGGAAGAAAGATCTTCTGCGCATAGATAGATTCAGAATTTTAAGGGTTTAATCTTTATGATTTTATTATTGAATTAACTATATTTTTAAAATTACTGAAGTCTGCTCCTCATCACAATTTATGGCGTACTTTTCAAATTTCGAGAGTCCATGGTCTTATTATGTCTTTTAAAATTTTCAATTATAGTAACATTCTTTTTAATTTTTTTTGTGGAGTAATTTTTAGAAATTTTTCCCTAAGTGTTTCTTGTAACTTATTTTCTATTTCATTAAAAAAATGGAGGATGTACAAATGTTAGTAAGGAATTTGTTTTAAAAGTTATTTTTCTCATTAAAGAATATTTTTCAGAATTTCCAACCGATCGATCCAATTAAACACACCCTAAGAATTATCTTTTAAATACTTTTAAGTCAAATAAAATATATGTTCAAATATAACTTGAATTTTCAAATACTCTTTCTCAATTATCTTTTAAATACATTTTTTTTTCAAATATTACCTAATTAGTTATGTCCTAAAGATTCCTTTATCATAGCACTCAATGAAAAAACAATGTCAAAATTTAGGATTTCAAGTCCCATATATCCATTGACTTTGGCAAATGGATTTGGTAGAAAAAATATTACATGTGATTGGACAAGGAAACATTACATGTGAAGTTTCTAGGAAAATTTGGCACAAAAGTGGGCCAAATTAGACAGTAGATTTTTTGGTCACTATCATAATGTCCATAATCACTATTAATTCTTCATTATGTCTCCAACAACTATTTGAGCAGTGTCAACAATTTTGACCAATTACCACCAATCTCATTATATTATCAATCACCATTATCAAAACTATCAACATGCATCACATATATCACCAGTCATGAACACAAAAATGAATTCATAGCCTAATTACTAATACTTGATGTCAGTATTTGAAATTTGACTTTAGTTCTACTGCAAATCACCACATCTAGCACCAATATTGCTAACTATTACTACCATCCAAAGCCTAGATAATTTAGTTTAAAAAATTGATATTTTTGGGTAATTTTATTTTGTATGAGACGTTAACCTAGCTAATGAAATGACGTTCTCGTAAAAAATAAATAAATCCAAAAATGATTGTTACGAATTATTTCTACAATTTAAATGATTATTTGAGTGTTGAATAATGTGTTTCAGGTCACTTCGTATGAAGTTTCCTAAGAATAACAATAAGAAGTTTCCTACAAAGAAGTTACCACTATAAGTCAATTTTTTCAAAAAACAACTTCCCTTCTGCGTGACAAATTTTTTGTTTAGTACAAAAACCTAATGATTCATTTTTTCAAAAATAATGATTTTGTCTTTGAATCAGTTTTTGTCTTCATGAAAGGGGTTGTTTGATCTCTATTCAAAAAGTTTACTGTGTTAAGTTTTTAATTGTTTTTGGAAAAACTATCTTAATCGATATACATCATTACTATATATACTAATTTTATCTATATTTTTAAACAATTACATATATTACCATTAGTTAAGAATTTTACAGCATATATTGAAGAAGATACATTCAGATACACATGTTTCTAAAAAATAGCCTAAATTAGTTATCTGTACAATTAAACAATTTCGAATTCACGATTTAATATCAATCAACCCCCTCTCTCTCTCATCAACCTCTCACCTTATGCCTTCCACCACCATTCTCTTTCTTCCTTCCTTCTATCCATCACCATTTCCATCATTAAACTCATAAAATTGAAATATGGAACAATAGCACACCTATTTGAGGTTTGTATCTATTTAATCATTATTCAAAGTCATGCATCTATGGTAGATTTTTATTTGTTTTGTCTTCTAATTTCAAAAGTTAAGATAAAACTTTATTGATTTCTAAGGATTTTCTTAATTTACTTTCATATTGAGATAAGTCACAGCCACAAAGCATTGTCTCTCACAGCAACAATCAAAATGTGAAGCAAAACCGCCGTGGTTATATGCTGGATCATCGAGGAACATAATCGAAAAATTTGAATAAGGGAAGATTTACGCATGTATCTAACACATTATTGGCATATCTGACACATTACTGATGTATCTGATACATTATTGGGTTAAAATTATATGTATTCAGTTTTTATCTGTGTATTTGATTAAGTGTATATGTATCTGACAAAATATATGCGCATGTATTGGAGATTTACACGTGTATATGGTACACTATTGATGCATCTGACACATTATTGAGTTAAGATTATATGTATCTAGTTTTTATCGATGTATGTATCTGACAAAATATATGCATTTATCTTAATAAGAGTTCCTGAATCTGAATTAAAAAGCCTAAACTTTACTGAATTGCCAAAAAAAGAAGGATTTTAATTGTTTTTATATTTCTAGTTGTGAAATATCATATCCTCTAAATTTGTTCAAGCATGATTTTTCCTTAATTAATGACTTCCAGTTATATCTCTTGATTAAACACACTCCTTAATTAATGACTTTTAATTATATTTCTTAATTAGACACATTAATTGATATGTATATACATATTCGGGGCACAAAGTATGGTAAGGAACATATTCCTTTTGCTGGAAAAGAGGAAATTGCATTAAAACAAACGGAATTAAGAGTTACTCCTTCTGTTTCAATTTCTTTGTCCTATTTTTCTTTTTAGTATGTTTAAAGGAAAACGTCTCTTTTCTTTTTGGGCAATCTTTAATTTTAACATTCCATATGACATGTTTAATATCACAAGATTAAAGGGTAATTTTTGTATATTCTATATATCTTTAATTTTAACTTTCCACATGACATGTTTAATATCACAAGATTAAAAGGTATTTTGGTACATTCCATATATCTTTAATTTAAGATCATAACATTCAAAAGTCTTCTTTACTTTTTAAAACTTTATATTAAGTCAAAACTAGACAATCAAATTACAACAAAGGAAGTATTACAGATTGGGACAAATCGATTTGATGCTATCCCAAAGTGGCATAGCCACTTGTAGTGTAGGTCACTATTCGTCGAAAAACTATATATATATTAAATTTTAAATATCTATAATAATTTTTTTGATTTTGTCACTATTGTCCCAAAGATGTCTTGATGAAAGTAAAAAAAATATTAAAGAAGGGAGGATTGTTCCAATAATGATGGAAAGTAGATTTTTGTGTAGACCAATTCAAGGTTCTTCGTCAATAGGCAAAACATCTCGAGTCCTTCTAGACTATGATATAACAAAAAATTGGACCACTTTATATTCATGTAATTCTTTGTGTAATGAATAATGATGGTGACTTATGTTTTTGCCGACGAGAGTTGTTATCGAGTGATAAATATATATTCATCTTTAATTATAATTTATAAGTTTTAAATTTGAATTATTTTAAATATAATTAATTTCCTTTACTTTTGAGATTTGATTTTTCTTAGAAAATTATGGATCTTTTTTTGGAAAATAAAGACCGAGCATGAAAGAATATAAGGTTTTGTCGAATGATCTCTGATGTTAATGATTGGTAATGGCTGCGCAAGCGGTGGGGAGAGAAAGTAAAATTCACTACAAATAAATGTGTTTTTCTTGAATTAATTAAGAATTAGAACTTGATTAGTATATAAAAATATAAAAATGAAGAACACTGACGGCGGCAATGGCTTACCAGTGACCGGTGAGCATTGAAAGAAAAAATTAGTACTAATGACTTCAATTGTTCTTAAACTAATTAAGAATTAATTACTATTTAAAAATATTAGGAAAAGAAAAATTCTGAAAAAGAAAAAAAATGAATTTAAAAAATTAAAAATCAAAATTTAGAGAATTTCTAACGTGACTCTGACGTGGTGTTTATGTGGTTCTGATTTGACAATGATGTTGCGCGTGTGTATTACACTTGCCATTTTGAGACTGGTATTATATTTTTAGGGTGGTATTAATTCACGTCAAATATGTTAAGGGGAGATTTAAACGTTCGTATAGTTTAAATGCTAAAGTAAGTTGTGCTGCCAAGTTGATGGGTTTTTTTTTTATGTCTTTTCTCATGTTAAAATCACAAAAGATGCTCTAGTCATTTACAAGAGGACAAGATGGGAGAAGCAGGGCCGAGCCACCTAAGGTGAACACCCTTCGCCAGAAAATTATATAGTGTATAAATGCTAAATATTAATTATTATGAGTGTATATTTGATTTTGCACATCCTTAACATAGATGAGAAGAAAATTTGCACACCCATCTCGAAATTCCTAGGTCCGCCACTGGGAAGAAGTTAGTAGTTATGACTTGTCACATCAATTATTGAAAATATAAGTTAGTTCACCAATATGGCTTGACATTTGAGTCTTTAAGTCAAGCTATAATAATTAACAACCTTAATTCATTGAATAGTTTGTTCGTTATAGAAAGTATATCTTTCTACAATTAATAAAGGATTGAGGCTACCTCGTCGTGTATTAAGTTTTAGTAACACATAGGTGATTTAAGAAAGAAGAAAAACTTATATTATATCTGATCCACTAGAAAAGTTTATATTGGACTTAATGATATAATTAATAGGGCAATAGCATACAAACCTGTTGGACCTATGAAAATTAGACATATGATATAGATTGGTCTTTGACAACATCTTTTTTGTTACTCTCTTCTTCTTTAGTTTTTTCATATTGTTTGAGTTGAAACATAGGTAAGAGAACTCCTTATTCCAATTTGAAAATGAAAGGATTAAAATTGATGTGCAAATACTCATCTGCATGAATCAAGATACAAATTAAAGTAGCTAGGAGATTAAATTTTACTTCTCTAATATTATTTCCAATTCCAATGAAAAACTATTTTGGATTGGTTTGGATTGATTTTTTACTAAAAGGAAATCAAATCAATTAAATTAATTTTTAACAATTTTTGTTGGTGTTTTTATAAAACACATGATAATATATTCTCAAGCACATATTAAGTTGACTATGTATATAGCTTAGCTTCCTCCAAAAAGTCATATGCACTGTCCAAGAATTTAGTTATTTCTAAGGATTATAATAAAATTTCTTACCATAAATTTTTTATGTGCAAAAAGTTAAATACTTAGTTGTGATATATCATGATATCTTGACAATATTTGAATTGAAAATTGATGATTAAGTAAAAAAGGACCACAAGTTATTTGGAACATGAAATAAACTCTTGACATTATGAAAATAAAAATTACAAATCAAACTAGAAAGTGAAGACAAAGAATTTGATTACTATAAAGGTAAAAACCTAGAATACAAACTAAGAATGCAAAAGATTAATAATATGTACCGTAAAATTTGAAACCAAAACCAAATCAAACCATAAAATATGGATTATTTTTTTCGATTTGATTTGGTTTTTTATTTCTCATGAACACCTTTGAGCTTAGAAAAAGCTAGGAGTTTCATTAATATTTTGCATATGACTATGTATGTTCGGATTTTGACTTGCTATTGGTGGCAACTCTACTGCATTAAATTCTATAAGTCCAGATTCAATAATGTAGTCCCATAGATGTTGATTTGATTCCATGTCATTGTTGCAAGATGGCCCATAAATCAACTCCTTCATCTTATCACAAAGACTTGTAGCCTTAAATTCCATTGGTGAACTTCTATTGATTTGTACCTAAATAGATCAAAATATTAAATGTTAGTTTAAAAATATCTAGTTTGAGTTTGATTTGCAAGAAGTTGACAACTTGAACAAAAAATAATTTCATCAAATCTACACATCACGCATTGCGCTCTTACAATCAGATATAAGATTAAAGACATGTGAGTTTCTTTTGTAATTCGTTATTATATGGATTTTATGAAAGAAATTTAAGAATAATCTTAAATATATTTTGACTTTAGACCACCAATTCTATTGAGTCGCACCTGTGTCCAAACGTATTCTTGAAATATATATACTGACCTTAGATTCATGAGAAATCTGCAGGGTGGAGTTTCCATTGAGTTTAAAGCTTGTAGACTCAACTTGAACACCTTCCTTATGGCACAATCTAATGATGTTATTAAAAGTGGCTATATTATCAAGGCCAGTTATTAAAACCACGACCATGTGTGGGCCCATTTCATGGAATTCAATCTGAGGTGGTGACTTTGTGGTTGGGCCGGGCTCATTAGTTTGATTAAGTGATTGGGCCTTCTTTGGGCCCATTTTCAAATCTTCCAAGTGCTTCTTGTTCTTCTCCAAATTCATTTTCAAGGTTTCAATGTGCTTCACTGCTGCATCTATTTGATCAGGCACTGTCATTGTTGTTTCCTGCAACAAACAACTTGTATTAGAAGAAATATATAAACGAAGAGGCGGATTCAAGAGTTTGAAGTTTATCTGTTCGGAATTTTAGTTCTTGTGTGTTGCTGTATACAAAATTTGAACCAAAGCTACTGAATTCTACAGAATACCTTTAAAGCTACTGAAATATATATACACAAAGATGGATTCAGGAGTTTGCATGCATGCACAAATGATGTTTGCTAAGAGCATGTGATCATTAATCCTATGGGAAAAGGAGAATAACAATTGGATACATGCCATTCAGAGGTAGATTCAGGATTCAGGATTTAGGATTCATGACTTAATTTTCCTTTTATTGGCTCAAAACTCTCATATGGTAAGAAATGAAGATGTAGCATGACGGTATTTTTGAGCCAAAAATAATAACGTTGAGGACATTTTTGATCCAATAGATGTAATTACGAAAGCATAATAACTAACCTTAGAGGTAGAGGAATGAGTAGGGAGAATGGAATGAAGTTGATTACATAGATTCTTCATATGATTCCTTCTATTTTTCTCCACATATTTCCTTTCTAATTTTGGAGCTAATTTAGACTTCATGCGTCTTTCCATTTTTCCCGTTGAACACTATTTTTAGAAACTATAAGTTAGTATAATTTCTAATAATTTATTATAAATTGTATAACTCCTTTTATAGATATACCACAAAAGTAATCAATCCCATGGGGTCAACAAGAACATGTTGTAGACATAAAAATAATTAGTGACATTGAAATTAGGACGTCATATTTAATTCTGAAGACGAATTTAGAATTTGAAATTTATAAGTTTCTATAACGAGATACAAATAAATATAAGTTGACGTGTTTATGAAACTTGAAACACATGTGTACTTTAGTCTCTTAAGTCTTTCTATATTTTCTTCTTCTTATTTTTGGTCTTATTTTCTTTTGTGGGGAGCTGGAATAGTAGAGATATTACATCAAAAGAGTTGATAATGTTGAATTTACAGCGTATAAAGTCATTGAATTATTTAATTAGGAAGTAAATACTTTCTAGTGAAATAACCTTTTTGTTTTACAAGAAAGAGGCAGCATGATGTATTAAGCTTTTATTATGTACGGGTTCAGGAAAGGGCTAGATTATAAGGATTTATTATACATAATTTTATCCTGCACTTCTGCAACAGGTTGTTTCCATAGCTCGTACGTGCAGCGGCGAAGCTAGAATTTTTGTCAAGGGATGTCAAAATTAGACAACATAACCAATTGTCTAAAAAACGAAACGTTGAAGTAAAAACTTGCGCCAGGATTGAACATCCAGCCATTGAGAGCTTTTGCAGCTCTTTATCTTGTGTCAAGAGGTGTCAACATTAATATATATCGAGATAAAATTAAAATTTAACCTACCTATACAACGTAATTTTTTGATAAAGTGGTGTCGCTTGACACCCCTCAAACAAGGGTAGCTCCATCCCTGCGTTCATGTAATCTCCTGATCACATGACAACAATGTTATTAGTTACACAACACTTTCTTTTTTTGATTTACAAGTAGCTTTAAAAACTCCAAGAATCAGCTAGAGTGGAAGCTTATGGGAAAAAAAAAACTTGAAGGGGTCATTTGGTTGCCGTAGGAAGTGAATTATAGAGTCAAATCTCTAAATTTTAATCATAAATTCGAATATGAAATCTATAATTTTTCTGAAATAAAAATTACATATTTGAAATTCTGTAAAAAATATTATAAGTAACAAAAATTGACAATTAAAATATATAAAAATCTTATTAAATGAATCATGTTAATAAAAAAATTCAGTTGACTCTCAAAACTGAAAGATACCACAAAATAAATATTAATATGGTTCATCAAATAAAATTCTCAATTCTTCTTTGATTTCTTCTAGGGCTAACCTTCTTATAAGACGAATTGTAATGATAGATTGATTTATTTTTTTTTGTTGACAAAGGTATGACATGCCCTCTATCGAGATTTCCTATGGCTTCTTCAAAGTCTAACATGATTTAAATATCAATTAAATGCATAAAATTTTCTAGTCTTTAGTCCATAGTATATAGTAAGAATTTCTAGAAATATTTTACTTACACACGCAATTAAAATGCCTCATATTTCTTTTCTCAAGGTATTATTAAGTAGGACCCAAGGTTTATCTTTGAATTTGGCCAACAAATTATGAAAAATATTTTTATCTAAACCAAATTAAACACACTCTACACACCTATGCCACCATTAAAAGATGCTTTTGATGAATATCACAAGGGTTTATATAAATAAGTTAAGGTGGTTTGTTTGTTTTGTAAAGATTTCTTAACCTTATGATTTTTTGTTTGAATTTTTATTTGGTGTCCGATATTCGTATTGGAGCCTCGATTAAATTTGGAAGTGGCGTTCCCAACAAAATTTTCTCTATACCCAGGACTCGAACCCAAAACCTCTGTTAACCTTATGAATCTGAATGTGAATGTGAGAGTTAATTCTTGATTGGACTATGCCTCGGGTCTAACCATCATCTTGTAGAACATAAAATATATATTTAAGGGTATAGTTAATTCTAATACGGAAAGGGTCAAACATACCTATATGTACTATTAGAAATAGTTTAAATATACCCTTCATTATACTTTCGGTTCAAATATACCTCTCCCGTTATACGCAAGGACGGAGCTAAGTAGAGGTTCGGACGAATCCAATAACTTTTCCGTAGACCTACATATATATATATATATCCCCTTGCTCGCTATGATGATAAAATCCACAAGCATGACTTAATATTCTTATTAGAGCTAGGGATATTGGTTGGGGTATTTGTTGGTTCAAGGACCACAATGATGAATACAGACGACAATTCCAAGAAATGTCATTCCTAAGCTGACATTATCCTTCCGTAAAAATGAGAGGGGTATATTTATACCAAAAGTATAATGAAGCATATATTTAAATTATTTTCAATAATATAGAGGTATATTTGATCCTTTTTCGATTCTAATATATACACAATAAATCGACAGGCTCATTCTTAGATCGACATAAAGCTATTAATTCAATTCGATCCAAGATGAATAATTGAGTTCTTCTTCAAGTGATCGCCCTAAGAATCCTTCTCAATAATACAAAACGAATATCAAATTCATCTTACTCCTAAGTCAAATTTATTTATAAGACGAATTATAATTATAACTTAAGGCCGCCTATGTATATATATAGTCAAAAAGCCACCTCATGGTTTAGTGCGAGTGATACCTACCGTTTACCTTTGAATTGAATTAAATCTCTACTAAGAATTCAATACCTTTGAATTGAAATTTCTATCAAAATTGACAGAGATATTTAGGATGTCAACACTAACCATATCAATTTCTTTATAAAGGGTCCAGTCCTTTTATAAATTGACTTGGCAACACCGGTTATAGATTAAATTAGAAAACGGTCATATCAAAGATCGATTACCTTGTGTTTGGGGCAAAAAAAAACATAACATGGGAATTTATGGTCACCACCTTATATATTTAATTAATATTTTACTATCGTATATACTATTAATCACCAGTAATATAATGTCACTATCGTACGTAAGTTTTTTCTAAAATAGTTAATTTGTTACAATGTGTTACGAGAGGCGCCGATATTATAATAGTTAATTTGTTACAATGTGTTACTAGAGGCGCCGATATCATAAGTTCTTTCTACATTATAGTGTTGAATAGTAAGACTCAATTTATTAATTTGGTCATACTCTTTCATTTTTGTCACTCCCTATTTTAGGTTGTGACACTACTAAAGTATTTACTTCTTTTTTTTCATTGAAATTTCTGATTAAAAAATATTCAGTAGCTATTATTATGTATATTTTGATTGAGTTAGTGAGAAAAGAAAAAAATAGTAATATTTTTAGATAGAAAAATTAGGAAACTTCCTAGTGCTATTTCAACGAGAATCTATTTTTCATCCTATGTGTTTTCCCAATGAGTCGATTCATCAAAAATGAGTGAAAAAATTATGATTTGTAACACAAATTTCTCATTGATTCTCATTGAGGCAAGTCTTTGTTTCTAATAGTGTGACTTTTGATGATGGTGTTAACTTCACGATGTCTCATGGGTCAATTTAGACTACATACCAACATATTTTTTTTATGGTTGAGATGACATGAGCTAAACAATAACAGGGTAAATAACCAACCCAAATTAACTTGAGCGAATTATATTTCATGCGTTAATTTTGCCACATTTAATCACTATCAAACCAATTACCTTCACCATCACAATTGCCATAATTATCGACCACACCATAGCTATCACAAATATTTATCGACCAACACCACCAACCACTATTATCATTAACCACCATTGTCGCGACACACACATACACCATTCACTTTCACAATCCGTTACACCATTATTGATAGAGAAAATAGCCAAATACCCCCCTCAAGCTATGATCGAATTTTCAACTATACACAAATTTGAAGAAGAAAGAAACTATTGTTCTCCATTATGTTCATCGAGTTTGTGCAAATCAGTGAAATTTTTTAATGTGATTGAGTTTGGTGTATTGAATCTATGCGTCCATCATTGTTAATCAAATCCATGAAAAGCCATCGTTAAAGAGTTTCAAAGCTCAAGTATGAATATTTGAATTTATTGATGAATTCATCTTTTCCGGTGATTACTTTCTCATCATCGTTCGATGAGTTTCTCCGGCAAATATATAGATTTATCATCCATCAAAGATGGGTTGTTGAGATTGCTGATTCTTCTTCTTCATAGAAGTGAGAGGGAAAGTAGTTCCCTCCATTAAAAGGGGTCATTTTGCTTATAAAAATAAATTTTAAAAAATATTGTTTAATTATAATAGAAATAGAAAAAAGTATCCAAAACACCTCTAAACTTGGCGAAAATTATTAGTTTCATCTCCGAACTGTTTAATTCAAGTAGAGGGGTGTTTTTAAGGCTGTCAATAGTTCGGGAATGAAACTAATAATTTACGCCAAGTTTAGGGGTGATTTCGATACTTCTCTCACATAAATATAATAAAAATATTTTAAAAATTGATTCTTTGCTTCTCACTCTCTCAAAGAGAGTGAAATACACTCTATACACCATCTCAACACTTAAGGGGTAACTTGTTTCATTTTAAAGTAGTTCAAGGGGGTTATAGGGCCCTCGTAAAGAATAAGTGTGTACTTAAAAATTCGATCATAGTATTGGGGGGGGGGGGGGCATTTGGCTATTTTCTCTTATTGATACTATTACTAATCAACATTACTATCCCTCCTACTATCCACCGATACTGAATAACCACCATCATTGTTAATCATTATCGCCTCCACTCCTAATTATTCACAACAAAAGAAAAGGTATAATTTTTCTTGCTAATTTATTGCTAAGTTGCTTGTAGCTAATAGATTTTTTTATCGCCGCTCATATTAGCGACAAATTTTATTGTTTAGTTACAAAATTTGTTTGTTGCTAATTTCTATTTTTTTAAATAGTGATTGCACAACCATGATTCATGGTCCCCTTATATAAATTTCTGATTCCATTGGGTCTAATTTATCAAGTTTAAATTTTATATTTTATTAGGTCGAATTTATCAAGTGTTTCTTTAAGATAAATATGCTTGAATCTAAATACACATTTGAATATTATGACATTATTTAAATTTTAAAAAATAAATAATTAAAATGACTTGTTTTTATCAATATATGATTATTTATCATTTATCTTTATTAATTAATATAGAAACTAAATAAAACAATCTAAATATATAGTCACAAATTATTAAGGAAGTTGTTAGATTGTGGTATTTAATGATGGTCACTGCTGCTCGTGGATATTTATCTTTTGAAATTTTGAATTCAATTAAATCCACAGGTATTAAGCTATATCTCGTTCACTTTTACTTATTCACTATATTAAAAGTAAATTTTTACTTTTACTTATTTACTTTCACATATCAAAAAAAAAAAAAAATTTAATTCTTATGGTACCTTTAACATTAACTATTCATTCCCCAAATCATTTTTCAAATTCAAATAAACTATTCACTAATTAATATGAATATTATTATAAAATATGCACTTTATTTATTTATTTATTTTTAAAATATAAAGCTTATTATAAATAAGTAAAAATAAAGGAAGAAAATATAATTTATATAATCCAACATGAGAAAACTGCTGTTCATTCAAATGGATTGACTTGGCATGCAACGACTATGGACTTATTACAAATGGATTTGATGGAAAAAATACATAACATGGAAACTTATTACTATTTTTTGAGCAAATATAGTATTCATTCTTTATTTCACAAAAACATATAGTGTTAATTCTTGATTAGCCAACACTATGTTTCATACGAAAAAATAGATCTAATCACCGCCTTGTAAACTATAAAGTATATTTGAGGGAGTAGTTAACTCTAATATACACGTAATAAATCAACACTTATAATTACAATCAAATACAAGGATTATTCTCTGATCAGCATAAAGCTATTAGTTTAATTCAATCCAAGATGAATAACCGGGTCCTTCTTCATATGATTAGCCTAAGAATCCTTCTCAATAATACAAAACGAATATCAAACTCATCTTACTCCTAAGTCAAATTTACTTATAAGACGAATTGTAACAATAACTTGAGACCGCCCATGCGCACATATAGTCAAAAAGCCACCTCGTGGTCTTTGCGCGAGTAGGATCTACTGTTTACCTTTGAATTAAATTTAATCTCTATTAAGAATTCAATTCCTTTGAATTGAAATCTCTATCACAATTGGCATTAGGACAACAACGACTATGGATTTAGTTACAAAATGGTCATATTATCAAAGATTACCTTGAGTTTTGGGCAAAGAAACCTAACATGGGGAACTTCCTACGAATTTGTGGTCACCACCTTGTCTATATAATCACTATTATTGTCACTAGTCACATCGATATCATCAATCACCATTAATATATCGTCAACTATCACTGTGATTATCAATCACTACTAAAGATGTTGATATCGTAAATTTTTTCTACATTGTTATGTTGAATACTTAATTTGTTATACATAATGTGTAACTCTTCGTATGTGTGTGTCTCATCATATCAAGTCTGATATAGCTTATAACCTTACCTTCTAAGACTTTGTTAGGGTTAATTAATTAGTTCTAATCATTGATTATTTGGATAATATATGAACTCTCATATAATAGTTAGGGTGCGTTCACAACGAACCAAAAAACTCTAATGATGTGTTTGTTATGGAGAAAAATATTTTTAATTTTTTTTTTTTATGTTTGGCTAGTCAAAATATTTTGAGAAACATCTTCTTTAGAAAATAGATTCCTTAAAAGTTTGGAAAATGACTTCGTTCATCTTTTTTATGGAAGTACGAAAATTAAGTTTCTAACTGACATTCAATATTGACCACTACACTCGAAAAATCTTAACAGTTCATTACTAATAGATTCTTTTGATAATTTATCGTTAAATAAAATTAACTATGAATTTTTTTGTTTAGCTACAAAATTTGTTGGTCATAATTTCTATTTTCTTAATAGTGATTGCACAACCATGTTCTATGGTCCCGGCCTTAAATAAATTTCATATCAAATTTAAGTCTTGAATTGTACAGAAAAAAATATAGGGGTCATTTTTTTCACTTTAAGATTAAGATGTTTGAATTTGAATACACATTTAATATTTAAGACATTATATTTAAATCTAAAAAGTTAATGATTAAGATTATTTATTTTATTAATATCAGAATATTTAATTTATCTTTATTAATAAATATAGAAATCAAATAAAATAATCTGAATAAATAGTCACGAATTATTAGGTTGTTAGATTGTGGTATTTAATGATGGTGACCGGTGACCATAAATATTTATCTTTCGAAATTTTGAATTCAATTAAATGCACAATTAATAAGCTATATCCTTCACTTCCTACTCGTTTATATTATCCGTTTATTTTTATTTGATCACTATATTTAAAATATATTTTTATTTTTATTTGTCTACTTTCACATGAAAAAAAAAACTACTCCTATTTTACCTTTAACATTAACTACTCATTTTCCGATTCAAATAAACTATTCACTAGTTAATATGAAGAGTATGATACAACGTGTACTTCATTTATCATTTTTTAAAGAGAGCATGCAAAATCTATTATAAAAAATAAAAATAAGGTTAAATCATTTATATATAATTCCAACATGAGAAGACTGCTGTTAATTTAAATGGATTGACTTGGAATGCAACGACTATGGACTTATTACAAATGGATTTGATGAAAAAAAATACATATATTACTAACCACCGTTTGATCTTCAATTATTACCACACTAATTATTTTCAGCGATGGTCGTAACTATTATAATTATCAACCACCACAACTATAACAAGAAGCCTTTTGAATAAGCGAAACTTTTTCAATATAAAAATTACATCAAGCAAAAATAAAAATCTAGCTTGATGTTTCAATTTTCTTGGGATATATTTTTTTGTGTTTTAATTTTTTTTTAGTCTACTTTGGAAAGAATGTCTTTTTCCTTTATTGACAACTTTTTAATTTTAACTTTCTACGTGACACGTTTAAGATCACAAGAGCAACATATATTCAATTCAAGGTCATAAGATTCAAAAATCTTCTTTATTTTTTTAAACTTTGTGTCAAAGTAAAACAAAACAAATAAATTAAAATGTAGTGAGTATATAAATTAAACTAGTGATTTCGTAGACGTAACATTTGTTGATAAAAAACTTCATAATTTTGCGGCAAGCAAAAGAAAAGGGTTGATATATATATATATATATATATACTAGGTAAATTATCCGTGCGAAATTGAACTATTTTATTAAGCTTACATATGATCATTCGGTAATATTCATATTTTTGATACATACACTACATTGTCAAGAACATTTTATATTACGGTAAAACATTCCTTCGAAATCTTAAAGTACTATATTTTTAAAATTTTAATTTTTGTAATACAAAAATTATGAGTCATAGAGAGATTTTATGTATAAGAAAGAAGTCTAAGAAAATCTCCATGAAAATAGTTAGTCAGAAGTAATGAAATTTTCTAAATTTCAAGAAGTTATAAAGAACAACATCAGACGTTAAAGAAGAGACCAAAAGCCCTCGAACAACAACATTCCCAAACAAAGTGGAACATCACGTCCATACAAGAATATAATTAACTAAATTCAAATGGAGGACCTTCGACTCCTTTCTTATGAACCTCCACCAATCTCTTTTTTATTATAGTATGCCGTATCATATATATGTTAAAAATGACCCTATAATTGTTAGTATCATAAAAAAAATTCCTCATTGTCTCAGAATAGTTATTACTATTTCTTAGGTTTCATATCACCGGCCCCAACTTATTTGGAATTGAACCACAGTTATTATTATGGTTATAGTATGCAGTTACAAAGAATTAATGCAATGATCAACCAAGCAGTAGGTGGCATCTGAATGGAACTATTCACAACTGAATATTTTACACCAAAATTTTGATACATAACATATTAAAATCTCACAGCATCATTTTGTGAGCACTTAAACTCACAAATATCTACGAATAATAATAAAGACGACCTTACTTTCCTAAAAATCAAGAAGAAAAAGGCATGTTGCTTAACATATTTTTCAAAAAGATAGTTTGCCGGGCTGTATCCAAGTTTATAGTTCACAAATTTAATTGAAAGAATCCAAAAGAAAGAGTTATCACTATATCAAAAATGATCTTTAACGGCAAGTAATAGCTTAATTGCCACTAAATATATACTTTCAGAGGCAATTAGTACTCTCTATAAATGTTCCAAAAGTTTATAACGACATTGAATCTAATGACAATTAATTAATGTCGGTAAAGGCTCTAGCACTCTTCTTTATTGTGCATATTTATTGCCAATAAAAATTATTTTTACTATAGTTTATTTTGGACATCTATTAGTTTCAAGAAAACATGATCTCTTATTATGCCCAAAAAGAAGAGAGGAAGAAATATGACAAATTAGTCAACTTGCGATAAAAGAAGTGGACTAATTGTCTCTATACTAATATTATAGGAAGAGTGCAATGGCATACAAAATGTTTATACCTAAGATAAAATAATCAAAATAATATACTAACTGTGGTAAGCAAGAGAGCAATCTGTTTGGTTCTTTTAACAAACTTCACCATTGGTTCTGTATTAGTTATCACATATTTGTTGTTGTGTGTTATCAAATATAACACAGCCCACAAGCAATTTTCACAAAAGTATATGAAGAAACCTGTAGAAAGGGACAAAAGAGAAGATCAATTTTCAATCATCCTTGTTGAAATTTTTAATAGAGTTCAAAAAAAGTCACCAAAATAGCAAAAAGAAATTGCAATAGTTACATGAATCACTATGACTTACAGTAAACGATTAAGCTTCATGAAATAGGTGGAAGAAAACTTTGAGGAATAAAACACACTTTATAAGAAGGTTAATTACTTATTTCAATTCGACTCTCCTATAGCGGAAAAAAACAAACAAATAATAGTGATAGAAATAGAAGTTTTGTTTACTAAAGAACCAAATGTAATGAATTCAACGATTCAAGCAGTGTTATGAGTTGTGGACTGAGAGGTGCAAGAGTAGTAAGTTGTGACTTTTCTGTAAGGTTGTGACTTTTAAAAGGTGTGAATAAAAAATGAAGAGTTGTGAGTTTTGTGAAAAGTTGTGACTTTTATGA
The DNA here is from genome assembly GCA_018342035.1 of Solanum appendiculatum. Taxonomy (NCBI): domain Eukaryota; kingdom Viridiplantae; phylum Streptophyta; class Magnoliopsida; order Solanales; family Solanaceae; genus Solanum; species Solanum appendiculatum. The sequence continues at coordinate 876,905 of JAGDQO010001154.1, forward strand.
AGAGTTGTGACTTTTATGAAAAATTGTGACTTTTCCATAAGGTTGTGACTTTTAAGAAGGAAAGTTTTGAAAATAAATAAATAAAAAGAGAATCCTTGCTTCTGGTGGCGCCACGTCACCGGGTTGAGGGTTCTTTTATATATATATATATATATATATATACACATATATACATATATATTTCATGAGTGAAGACATGAGCCTTAGATAAATGTGCGTTTCAAAGAATGAATTATATTTGAATCTCAACTTTGAATAGTTAGGTTAATATTAACATTATTATCAATAAATGTTGAAACTAATTATTTTAGTTAAAACTTGAGTAATTATAGAACTAAATGCATATATGTATGATACTCCACTTTTTTCAATGAACAACACGTTTCACTTCTCATTTGATTAATTATAGAACTAAATTCATATATGTACGATACTCTACTTTTTTTAATGAACAACACGCTTCACTTTTCATTTGATTGATTAAAAACTAAATTCACTCTCAAAACAAATACGTTCTAACTAGTACTAATTAAATACTTGTATATGTATGATACTCTACTTTTTTTTTAATGAATAACGCTCTTCACATCTCATTTGATTAACTATAGAACTAAATTCATATTATGTACGATATACTCCACTTTTTTCAATGAATAACGCGCTTCACTTCTCTCTTTTTGCTTCAAGCCCCATGGACCTTATCAAAACTTTATCATGAAAATAATAATGTATAATTATGATAAGATCTTAGACACAGAAAATGACTCAAACGACCTGGTCAACTTCAAAAATCATTAAAAGCAGGCATACATACTAATTAACCTTCTTGATAGCAACTTAAAAATATCTGGAAGACAGATGACAAGTCTGACGCAAGGGTGGACGTACCAACTGAATTCGTAACTTTCGACGTGAAATATAAATTTATGTATAAAAAATTACTAAAATTGAAATAAATAGTAGACATGACTTCACGTCTTCATAACTTTTTAAATATAACCATGAGTCCAATGCTAATAATCTTAAAAGATTAATGAACTCATAAGATTAAAATTCTGAATTCACTTTTACTTACTGATAACATTGATCCATCCGTATAAAATTGAACTCATAAAATTTAAAATTAGGATTTGATCAAATATCCTTACCCCTAAATGGATTTGATGGTAAGTGTTGGGTTCAAAAGTGATTATGGCGTCATACGGAAGCTTACAATTGCAAATTATATGATTGATAAATTAGATGACAAAGAAAAACATACTAAAAACATATTGTTATTATAATTTGGTCAAACGACCTACATATTAAAAACTAATATTGAAAAAGTATAAATATATTGGGAGAAAATCTCCCCATAAACAAAACTCTCTAAACGACTACATTGTGGATGCTATTGTGTTATTCGGTATGAGAAGAGGGGTCTTTAATTTATAGAGTTTCAAGTTTTTCCTCTGAGGAAAGAATAAACCAAATATGGAAAAGAATTATATTTTCCTTTAAAAAAAAATTAAAGCATTTATGGTAATATTTTGGCTTTTCTTTTAGAAAAAATAAAACTTAAAATATGGTAAGAATCAGGGCAAAACCCTAACAGTAAGAACCATATCAAAGATGACCTTGCCTTTTGGACAAAGAATTAATGGCAGATTCAGAATTTTCTCTAAGATGTTTTAATAACTAAAAATATAGCATCAAATATTTGAACTTGAAATCTCAAGGTGATGAATTTTGAATTTTCTAAAGTGCTAAATCAACCACTAATTTTATGTTAAAAGGATTCAAAAATCTATATATACACATTATAATTTTAAAAATATCTTATATTTTTATCGAGTGTTTCAGATGAATACCCTCGCCCCCTCCTGGAGTAATTGATGATTAGTAATAATTGGTGTATTGACCATGAACTCATAGGAACCTTCCACGATATGTTTCTTAGGAGCGGATTTAGGAGGGGCGAGGGTATTCATCCTGTCAACAAAATTTGTGTTATCTCCTGTAAACATGATGCATGAAAATAATACTAATGTATAATTAATTACGATAAGATGTTGATGCAGAAAATGAACCTACCAACGACCTGGTCAATTTCAAAAATCATTAAAAGCAGGCCTACGTACTAATTACCTTCAAAATATCTAGAAGATTGATGTTAAGCTTGACCCAGGGGCGGATGTATTAATATAGGTACGGATTCAATTGAATTCATATTTTAACGTGGAGTGTAAAATTTTGTGTAAGAAAATTTATAAAATTGCGATAAGTAGTAAATATGATGAATTCATAATTTTCAATATTTTTTTATTTATTTTTACTTATCCACTATTTCAAAAATGAATTTTCACTTTTACTTGTTACTTTTAATATATATATAATTATTTGTTTTTCCATGTTTTATCCTTAGTATCAAATACTTTTTCCTCAAATCATTTTTCAAGATCTAATACTTATAAACATCAATTAATAGGAGTAATGTGGTAAAATAATTATGTCAATTTTTTTAATGAGTGTGTCAAATTCAAGTTCGGCAACTAAAAAAGTGATTGGAGGAAGTGTAAAATACAATACATCATCTGTTCTTGTATTTGTAAGTTAAAATTGTCTGATTTAATAATGTTGCTTAGACTGAAATGAGTTTGATTAACAACGAATCATTACTCAACTCATTCAATTCTTACTAAGTTTTAATTTATTTATTTGTTTTTTATAATTCACTTAATATTATTTTTTGACTATGACTATATATTACAGATAAAACAAAAAATATTTTAAAAATATTTTAATAAGAACTCTCATGCGTCAATGAGCTATAGAACAAGCCAACTTTTAAATAAGTTGAGTTTATATTAAAAAGATCAAATGAGTTGAATTAATAAATTGATGAGTCATTAATCTACCCAAGCTTCATAACTTCAGGCAAGAAGGGTATTCCATGCATAGAGATGGCAATGTAGCGGTGCGGGTTTAAGGCTATGCGGGACGAGACGAGATGGGCAGTAGCGGATCAATGAGCTATAGAAAAGCCAACTTTTCAATAAGCCGAATTATATTAGATAGATCAAATGAGCTGAATTAATAAATTGATGAGTCATTAACCTACCCAAGCTTCATAACTTCAAGCAAGCAAAGGGTATTTCATGCATAGAGATAATAATGGAGCGATGCAGGTTAAAGACTATATAGGATGGGGTGGGATGGCCTGATGGGTTAGTCTCATAATAGGTGTGGAGTGGGGCGGGACAGGACAGGGCAGGTTAAAACCTTAATTTTTAAAAATTATGCGGGTGCAAAGTGGGTGGGGGTCTCCTTTCATGTATACACAAATAAGTATCACTAACAATCATGCACCGTATGCAGAGGCAGATCCACATGTCAATCATGCACCGTATGCAGAGGCAAATCCACATGTCAATCATGCACCGTATGCAGAGGTAGATCCACATGTATCGATTGGGGTGCACATGCACCAGTTAACTACGAAAAAATCATTTGTATGTATGTATATCTATCTTTAAAATCTGGTAGAATTTAACATATAATTAACAGTACACCCGTAAGGATCATAAGAGTGTCCTTTTACCGTTAGTACAAACCAGAGAAACTAACCATATGTTTAGATTAATTTTTAGGTGACTATTGAAGATTAATTATTAGTTAACAGAGTAATTAAACAATGCCTCCTTTTGTAGTCCCTTGTACATCGCAATTTAATATCCAAAAACTCAAAAACAACATTTATTGTAATGTTTTCACCCATAATAAAATATTTTCTTTCTTCATCCATAAGAAAATGTGCTACGGTAAATTGTATCTTAATGTAAAACTTTAAAAATATGTAAATAATAAAGTGAGGAAAAACTTAAGTGGGGCGGAGCAGAGCGAATTTATGCAGAACGGAGTGGGGCAGGTTGAGAATAGAAAAAAATGCTATGCGGAGCGGGACGGGACATATAGAGAATTTTATGGGTTTGATTAAACCCGCTCCAGTGCCATCCTTATTCATGCACAGTAAACATTACGTGCACCCGCTGTTTATATTATTTAATTATCATAAATTCATAATTAAGTCATTAGTTAAGGTGATAATATGTATTAATTTACTGTAGTTTAATGATAAAGAATGTATGCAAAGATATGTGTCCAATGATCGTATTCATTGAGTTGGTGTAAACACTAAATTCGAAAGAACCCAACTTGACGAACCCGAGAAATAAAATCCATAAACTTAAAATCCTAAGTAACACGTGGAAAAAGCTTGTGTTTCAACAGTGTATATACCAAATCAAATTATTTAGCTATCTGAACTCAATGTATACACCCAAAAAGAATGACATATTTTGCATTTGTGGCTGCTAATTGATAGTGCTTATATTAATCTTGGTTTCCTCTTTTATTCTATAAGAATAATATATAATATTCCTCAGAAGATAATATACATAGAGCTACTCGTGATTTACAAGAAAAATCTCTTTCTCCATATATGCTTATCTACCTTGTTCCTAAACTAGACATACATATATATATATAGACTATAGAGTTACATGTTTATCACATTCCTCGAGCCTGAGCGTGACCTGCTCGTGCCTTCTCGAGCCTTGCTCGTCGAGCAGCTTCCTGGATGTGACGATCGCGGTCTTTAAGCATTTGATCCACTTTATTTGATGCAACTAGTAGTGAACCAGAATAATGGATTTTGTTTCCCTTGTCACCATGGTCATGCTACACAAAGAAACAGGAGAGTGATTAGAAATCGATTAGTATGAGTTACCTATTCTCACTAACAACCTCGGAAATGTAGCAAAATTAAAACGGGAAACAAGGATGTTATATTATTGACGTTTTGTTTTTGATAACCGTGGTGTCCTGGTCAGTTTTCGTGCACCTTGACTAATTCCACGAGATACTTGTCACCTCCCATCAACAACAGGTACCAGGTAACTCTGTCTACCAAGATTAGGGCAGATGGGAAGAAGTCACCTAGTGTTTTTGTTTGTGTTGGGATGTTTGATAAGACAAGGGTTTGAAAGTGGTAATGGTTCGAGGCAAAGAGCAAAAAAGAAGATCCTTGTTGAATAGCTAATGAAGTTCGATAAAACTACTTAGTATTGCAATGAAATGGAATAGATACATCGAATCAATAGAACTGACTCCGACTTTTTTGAAATTGAGATGTGGTTAATTGATTGATTGAGCTAAAAAAAGTTCGTTTATACTCTAGAGTTCAATGCTTCAGTAGTAACTAAACAGCTACCTCGGTTCTCTCCATGCACTCAAATTCTTAGATTTATGTGTTTATGAGAACTTACCAGATTTGCCTCCTTCGTACAAGTCCTTCCACTTTCAAATTGATGAGAACTGGCATAGTTCTGCGTGAAATACTTCTGATCCTGCTTCCTTGAATGTTCGTCAAGAAGCCGTGCTGTCCTTTCAACTTGATGGGCTGATTGTAGCTGACCACATCTATCTCGATTGTCTCCGGACACAACGGACCTGGATGCTACTAAGTCTGACAAGTCAGCTTTGTTGGGACCAATGGAGATATCATCATATTTCTTCCCAAATACCCCTAGAGGCAGAGGGACTGAATGAGAAAATGTCTCTGAAAGATCGTCGAGGTGATCTTTGGCTGAAAATCTATCTGAAAGATTCTCCATGTGATCTTTTGCAGTTTCTTTCACTGCTTCTGATGCTTTAGGAGGATCATTTGGAAAACGAGCAGCAGCTTCCTTCGAGGGATTGAACCGGTCACTTTGGCTCTTAGGATTGGAACTGCTCTGCCTCCTCTGTTATAATGCGCAAATCATAAGACCAAATAAATCGAAAAACATGCAGAAAAAAAAAAGTATGTTGCTCAGACTCTTCAAAAATACTGGCTGGTGCATGTCGGATCCTTCAAAAGCAGTACATTTTTGAAGGATCTGACATGGGTGCGGCAACATTATTGCAGAGTCCGACCAACATAGGAGAAAACATACTGGCAGATACAATGTAGGGGTGTAGATTGAGTTATTTAGAAACCAAAGGCTAGCAAGACACAAAAGTTATCAAATATATAGCGCCTAGAAAACTATTGTTAAGATCTTATTTTACTCATTCTGAGCTTTCAGGTCTACTGAAACCTGCTCAAAGCTCAAGGGTCAGTATCAAGGGCGGAGATATGGGGCGCAAGGTGATTCATCCGAACCCACTTCGCCAGAGGATTAAACCATGTATATAAGGTCAAAATCGTTTTTTATGTCCTTTAGTGAATCCCGACTCCGTCATTGGTCAGTGTAATATCTCAATTTTTTGTATTATACTACACTAGTGCTGCACCAGGAAGGGAAAAAAAAACAGGTCGTATGCTCTTTGCAAACAACCACAAGTTAGACAAATTCCAACCTTTTGCTGAAATACAACTAATTTATGAATCAACAGTTCTATTTTTAATGCATTACAACGTCCAAACGAAAATTGAAGAATCATGAAGTTTATTGGCTTCTGGCATTACAAAAAGGAAAACTTAAATTAATTTGAAGACTAAAAGATTAACACCCATAAAAGTACCTGCATTGAGCTAGCCAACTTGGCATTAGCATCACGTGCTGGAGCAGCTTGACGTTCTTTTGATCCATTTGTAGTCCCTCTTCTGCAGCAAATATTTCAGACAAACTATTACGATATATCCATGGATATTTCCAGTCAGAAATATATAATGTTATGTCAACAAATGTTTGATAATCAAGAAATGATGAACTGTATAAGCAAAATAGAGTTCATTCAATGCAAATCAGCAGGGAAACGCCACTATGTAATAAACGCAATTGACACTTCTGTTTCCTTATGTATGATCCACTTAACCATATTCCAACACAAGGTATAAGTTTCTGTACAAAATTGAAGAATTATTACTAAGAGAATGAGAAACATTCAGTTTTATGTTGCGATACAAAAGATGGATTGGTCAAGGCATCTACCTTCTAGCTTCCTCTTCCCGCAGTTTTGCATCAATTTCCTTGCTGGGAGGGTATGTTGGCAAACTCGAAGGATCACAAGCAAATGGCTTCATGGTGAAGAACTGTGAGTCATGGCATACCTTAGTGTTAATGAGGAAAACAATTGTTGCTAATTTTATAACGCGGTAAATGATGGAAACATATTAAAAGAACATTAAAAATCTGGCTATTTGGAACTACACGAGTACTTGTCAGAAAACTTCAGAGTTCAAGTCATGAAAGCTGATAAAATGTTTTTAAAAAATGTCTAATTACTCGCTCAGACTAGCCAATATAAATCAATAAATACTTCAGTCCCTTGTCCTTCTGAATAGGCAGTTATGCATCATATCTTACGAGAACGTGTGAAAAGCAAATCAAGAGTACGCAAGTGCAAATTTCAATAGCATTTTTTTTGAACTCAAAAAGAAAAAAGAAAAAGCAACAACGTTAGTCAATCTCATCTTCCTAATGTGTGAATCATATTGCTTATGGAATAAAGACTCCCCTTTCCCTGTTCTCACCCTGGCACTTATGTGGTTACTTTGGGAAAACATTCTGAAAATGTGGAACAAGATTTTTTACAGGGTGTTTCTTGTAGAGATTCATACATATGTTGTTATCTACTTTTGGAATAGTTCTAGTGTACGGAATTTCTCCCCACAGCATCAATAAAACTTCACTTTATCAACAAAAAAAAAAGGTTCTTTTAGGTCTCAATACACTTCTTTTGAAGTCTTGTTAGTTCCAACTAACATTTTTCTCTGAAAAATCAATGGCCACTTACAACTCCCTTTATTTGACTAGAGTAGATATTAAGACTATAGTTTGAATATATTGTCATACCATATTAAATTAGAGTAAGTATTTAACATAACAGTTTGAAAAGTGATTAAATTGGACTAGTTAGTTGAAAAGACGTCATAACAAATTAAAATAGTAGCACTGGTTTATCTGAGTTTGAATTGTTGGAAGGAAATTTCAGATGGACCAATAAGGAAAATAGTTCAAGTTCTAGTAAGTGACAACAGCTACTAGGCTTCATTAACAACATGAAACATGTAACATAAAGTAAAGTTGCAAAAAGTACAAATATTTTAAGCATTGAAAGTAAGAAGTTGATGATCCGTAAAGTAGGGACGGGGCACACCCAAGGGTGTGGCCTAGTGGTCAATGAAGTGGGTTAGGAACCATAAGTTCTCAGGTTCAAATCCTATCAAAGGCAAAAACACTAGGTAATTTCTTTCCATTTATCCAAGTCACCCAGTACTTGTGTTGGTGGGAGGTAACAGGCACCCCATGGAATTAGCTGAGGCGCACACAAGCTGGCCTGGACACCACTGCTATCTTAAAAAAAAAAAAGTAGGGATGGGATTGGAGGAGTTAGAAAAGTACCTCACTCTCAAGAGCCCCAACTGCTGTTCCTCTAAGTGCAGGATCTATAGAAAGTAATGTCTCCAGTAACCCCATGGCAGATGGAGGAAGCTCCTTAAATCTTTCGCCAATACACCGTTTGTAAGGCTGTATAGGTTTAAATACTGCTGAATAAGATAGTTTTGTTTTCTTCCAATAATCCTCAGTTGGTGAACCACAAAGCTTAAAGATCTTATGTAGTTGCTCCACCTACAAGAACAAAAAATTTAACTCATGCATGTTAAATCGCCAATAACAATTAATATCATAACTAAGGATAAAAACAGGATATATTAAGCTGCATAATGTGACATTTGGGACTGAAGCTTAGTTGATCGATAGGTTGATTGACTGTATCGAGTCCTCCCGTCATACTTGTCTCCTTCACCTCCTCGTTTTTAATTTTCTCAACGCTTGTCTATTGTAAGAATTGGGGTATCATTCCAATATTGAGCCACAAAACAGAAACGCACAGTAGTGTCGCAAAAATTGAGGCGGAGTTAACTGATCGATTAATTGATCGAAGACTCCTTTGTCGTACTTGACTCAACCATGCTCTCCTTTCATATTTTTCCAGAGACAATTTATTTTATAAATGGCAGTTGATATCCCAAAATAGAGGCATAAAACAGAAGCACGGCAATGAGGTATGAACCATGCTCAAGTCAAAAAAAGTGTTAGAACTATATACCTCTGTCCTACCAGGCATTATGGGCTTGGCAACATATAATTCTCCAAGAATGCAGCCAGTACTCCACAAGTCTACGGCAGTTCCATAATAACTTGCTCCAAGTAAGAGCTCTGGTGGTCGATACCAAAGAGTCACAACACGGCTTGTTAATGGAACACTTTGCTGGTTATCGAAAAAGTTTGCCAACCCAAAATCTGCAATCTTTAAAGTGCCATGATTGTCAATGAGAAGATTAGAACCCTTGATGTCCCGATGCAGAACACCCCGATTGTGGCAATGGTCAAGTCCACTTAAAAGCTGCCGCATGTAACATTTAACCTGTAAAAAAACAAAATCAGATTAGAAATTAGTTATTAAAATTGAACTATGGAGTGTGAGAGAAGAAATTATCATATTAAAAATAAAGACTAACGTCCAACAAACAATCCGTGGAAAAGCACCTGCGGCTCCATAAATTTAATACCGGGAAGAGCTGCCAGTCCAGTGAGATCATGTTCCATGTACTCGAATACAAGGTACAGACTACAAGACGTTCTTGATACGATCAAGCCTTCCAATTTGATGATATTTGGATGATCAAGCCTTCGCAGAATAACAATCTCCCTTGCCATAAATTTGATACTTTCAGGATCCATTTTTTCGAACCTTACTCTTTTAAGCGCAACGATTTTATCATTAACCAGGTCACGAGCCTTGTATACACTACTATAAGTCCCTTGGCCAATCTGCAAGAATAAAACGCTATTACACAACCACAAAACTATTAATTGACAACACTAATGCACATTGGGAACAAAACTAGGCCATAAATGATAAAAGATTAAATGCTACAAGCATTGCAAATGCACCACATGAAATGACTTTCGAATCAGCTCAATAAAAATCTCATCATGATCATATGAACTACAGAACTAGTATAATTCAATCTCCACCAAGCCTTAACTAGGTGAATTTATAACAGGCACCCGACCATTCTCCCTAAATGGGTATATGGAACAAGGGGACAAAAGGACAAGGTTCGAAGTCGGGAAAAATGAAGAAGCAGAAGGACTGAGGATATCTAGAGTCAATATGATTAGGTAAGAGCAACCTAATACAAAAGACACAGACATAAATTTGTTTCAGGAAAAAAGAGAAAAATACAAACAGTGAAGGGATTAGAACTCGGCCAGAAAGTGGAAAGTTAAGTTTTCACAACTTAAAAACACCAAAAAGTGCACAGGCTTTTCATCATTTTCACTCATCGGAACTGTCTATCTCCCTATTCTCTGAATTCTGCATGCGATCAGACTATTGATATTCAACTCAGTGCACATCCTACCAGAAGTAGCAACAAAATCTGGAGGTAACATATTGTTCCATGGTGCTAAGGTCCAAAATATGGAAGAAACAAGCATTTCCACAACTCTACCACCAAGTCAATTTTGTTCCACTTAATCCCTCTTTCATGGCCATGTCTCTTTCCGGCTAAGGAATGGGAAATCTTTCTCCTGTTACATGAATCCGATTTTCATTTCAAGGTACTGTTAATAATCCGTCAGGTACTGGAACCATTAAAAGAACGGAAAGAAACCCCCAATAATTTATTGGACACTGTAAATACAGGAAAGAAATACCATTCAGGTAAAATTTCCCAACCGATGAGAGAGTGTCCAGGTTTGGTCATTCCCTTTCTCCTAAATGTTATTGTTGTGTTGACTCTACTGTTCAACCCGAGCTTAGAATCTGTTGAGCATCTCTTTTGCTCTGGTGGTTTTGCTCAACTCTGTTAAGTCTAACGATGCGTAGAACCTAAGGGGTGGTCACAACTCTTTCCTGATTGTTGGATAAAAGTGATCAGCAGCAAGCTTAGGTAATAAACGAAGGATTTTTTCCATCCAATAAAGGACTATCTGTATTTTGAAAAGCGGTGTCAGGCATCATGAAAGTTTCAAGATGAATTCGTATTCATTAGAATTCTATTGTAAGAGGATATTTAACAATATTATTACTTGGATAAGAGCATATATATATACAGAATGGAACTATTCAAGGAAAAATAATTCGATGGAATTAAGCAGTGTTACTCATGAGAAAACTAATAACTTCTTTCATGAGCTCACATACTATTAGAATATACAGTAAATGTGGTTAGTTGTCGATAAAATGAATTGCTATAGAACAAGTCAACCAAAATTATACCTTGTCTAATTTCTCAAAAGTATCAGCTTTGCGTGGAATCCAACCGTTAATAGCTTCACCGGCTACTGCAGCAAGCGAAGAAGGCCATCCTGCAGCAATCAACTCGCCTTCCATTGCTTTTGGGACAACTCCAAGCTTCTCACAGTGATCATCCCCGACCCTTTTAGATCCATTAGGCTTCCTATCCAATGAACCAACCCTTATATCACCATTCCCCGATTTCTCTTTCACCCTAAAACTCTTTTCTCTCTTTGAACTCACAGCTAATGCCCCTTTATCTAACTCTCTTTTCTTTTGGCCATCTCGACGATCTTTGACCTTTTGAGAAAGTTTACCACAAATACAACCCATATTCAACAAACAATCAAATACCTTCCTCAAGCTACTGCCCCACAATACCAGGCTTAGCAAAAATCCATTTTTCCAAGAAAACCATCGAACAATTGCTTAAACAATCTTTTCATTCAAGCAAATCATCAAACAAAATTCAGCGAAACATCAACCATTAAGAATCCCAATCCAAAGCTCTCAAGTATAAGAGCTTTAAAAAGAACTATATTAAATACCCAAAACTGGAATCATATAAACTGCATAGAGGAGCTAGCTAAGAACCCCAAAAAAACCACAACTTTTTTCACACAATTCAATTGCTAGTAAAATCAAGATTCCAGAATACCCAAAACTGGAATCATATAAAATGCATAAAAGAACTAGCTAAGAACCCCAAAAAACTAAACTTTTTCACACAATTCAACACCAAGTGAAATCAAGATTCCAGAATACCCTTTTCCAGACCTCAACAATGATAAACCCCAAAATCTTCAAAGACTTGATCTTCACAACAACAACCCTTCAAAATCCCAATTCAAAGCTCTCTAGTATTAGAGCTTTAAACAGAATTACATGAAATACCCAAAATTTGAATCACCTAAACTGCATAGAGTACCTAGCTTAAACCCCAAAAAGACTCCAACTTTTTCACACAAGTGAAAAAACCAAGATTCCTGAATACCCTCTTTCACAACCTCAATAATAATAAAACCCCAAAAAAAATTCAAAGTCTTGATCTTCACAATTCTTTCAACAACTTCCCCTTGAAGGCTAAAACCCCACTTTCTTCATAACAAAACAAAACAAATAAAGATAAAAATTTGATCTTTGACAAAAAAAGGAAGTTGCTTAGCTACTTTTTTGACTGTTCAACGCGTTTATATGTAACTGATGAAATTGAAGATTCATATGAAATCAACAAATGGATAAATTGAGAGAAACTGTAGCCGCCAAAAAGCTCAGTCAGCCATGATATGCTGAAGGCTCTCTCCTGTGTGTGAGTGGAGGCACAAGGTATAATTATCTCGAATAAAATGTAGGATTATTTTATCTACATTTAATCGAATAATTTGTTGGATTTTATATATTTCACTATTTATATTATAGTTATTAAATAAGTTATCTCATATATACATAATAAAATAATTTATCAAAAAATAACTTATCTCAAATAATTAATTTCGAGAAAACTTGTTTCCGATCAAACGACCCATAAAAGTATAATAGAAAGAGTCATAAAGGGTCGTTGGATTTGACAGTTGGGACCGCTTTTTTGTTTCTTCACACATTTTTTTTTACTGAAATAGTCGCACTTTGTTTGTAGTTATTTTTTGACTGAATACCCCCTTGACTGAATGATTTTTTTAATATTCCATTTGTTTGTTATATTTTAATTTTAATTACAAAATTTAATATTGATTTCAACTTATTTGTTATATTTTGATTTGAAATAAAATTTAATGAAGTAAAGAAATTTTTAAATATTATAATTTAAAGCTAAAATATACTAGATATATTATAATGCTTTTTTAATTTTATGGTATTAAATATATCGTGTAGAAAAAATTAGAATTAAAGAATTGCCAAATAAGAAAAAAGACTTTTTTTTGGAAAAATTACTAAATTACACAACTTTAAGTAAACTATTTTCCATACTATATCTTTTAAAAATACCTAAAATCTCTTATTTTAATAATATATCCGTATTAATGTATCCGGATTGGAAAATCCCTTATTTTGAATAATGTATATGTATTAATGTATCTGTGCTTTCATTAATGTATCCGGATTGGGTTAATTTTAAGGGATTATTGTAATTAGAAAAAAAGTAGGGATAAATAGTAATTTCATCTTTACACAATGTGATTTATGTAACTTATACTCTCTTTTTTTAATGGATTTAAAAAATAGAACAAATAAATTAAAATAGAAGGGCATGGAATTTGTATGGTTTTGTGTAAAAACAAATTAGGGACAGTGAAAGAGAAAATGGTAGAAGGGGGATTATAGGATAGAAAATCGAATCTTCACCAATAAGGTTAGGTAATCAACTAATTGAGCTACTAAGATTCGTTCAAAATTTGTACATAATGTGATGAAATGAATGAAATTTTTCAGCTTTTATTACCAAAAACGTGAGAATAGAAAAATGTTTGATAAGTAACCCTTTCATATTTAAGCTATGAGTTGTGTGTGTTTTTTATGTGAACTATCATCAATTATCTTCTATTTTTAATGGATTTGTGAATAATTTATTCTTTGTTGTTTTTCTCGTGATATGCTTTTTTAGCCTAGTTCTAATGTTAGTGAAGGTATGTTTTAATAAATAGTTTATGATATCTCAGATAGAAAATACAAACACATAATAGTTTAGATAGAAAATTCAAAAAAAAAAATTATGCTTCAGTTATGTTTTTTACCATTATCTCCTTTTTTTAATGTAGCATATGTAGTACAAATTCTAATAAATCGAAAGTAAATTTCGAATATAAAATAGTTATATCATAACATATTTTATGTTGTCAATCAAGAATTTTTTTTTAAAATAGTGCAAAATATCGAAAAAACAATACGAGAGATTGAATTTTATGGTCGGTTATAAATAGTGGGCTAGTAAGTTCTTGATAGAGTAAAAGATAGTTATATAAAAAAAATAGAGAAAACTACCTTATTAGACATATATTTATGTCATATATATTAACTTTATTTATACTTTCAAATAACTACGTATTTTATCACTAATTAAGAATTATCTATCATATATTGAGAAAGATACACCTAGATACATATATTTTGCTGTCAAATACACTAAAATAGGGAGAGAGGCGAGTGAGCTGGGAAGGGAGTCGAGCGAGATAGTCATGTATCTCAGATATATAGAAGAGTAGTGAGCAAGACGGGAGGGAGGCGAGCGAGATTTGTTATGTATCTCAGATACATGTGAATCCACTTGAATATAGTGTATCTAGAACAAAGTACATCTAATTTTGACCCCATGTATCCCGAGATATATGTATCTGGACTATAAAAAATTGATAAATTTGTAATATTACAAACTAAAGTATATCTAAATAATTAGTTGCTAAACTAGTGAGACTTCCGTAAGTTTTCTAAAAAAATATATGTGTATTGTTGATTACGAGGATAATTGTGAATGGTACAAGATGCATCGAAAATCAAGAGAAAAAAAATTAACTTTATGGTGTAATAAGATTATAGGTTAGTAAATTTTAAATATCCAATAATTATACTAAAAAATACCATAGGATTGATTAAGACAAAAAATGTGAATGATACAAGATGCATAAAAAATTATAGAGCTAGTATATATATATATATACACACACACTATCAATCAAAAAATTGAGAATGGTGCAAAATGCAAAAAAGGTCCAGAGGGAAAGATTTGATTTGTTTTCTAATAGTTACATAACTAAGTTTACAAGAAATTAATTTTAAAAAGTAACACAGAAAATAGGCAATAAAACGTAATATATTTTTATATAAATATTTTCAATTCGTAATACCAAATAAATCTCAAATTCGTAACACAGATACATGTCAAATATTGGACAAATTATGAATATATCTTATCAAAATATATTTTTTTCAATTCGTAATACCAAATAAATGAACCGAAGTTTGATTTATAGTATTAAAGTTTTATTTATGGGGCGAAACTTTAAAAATTTAATATTTTTCTACTTTGAATTATCGATTATAGAATTATCAAAATCGAACCTTAAAAATATCGAATCGAACATCAAACGTCCACCCTAGTTAATATGAATGAACTTAAATTTCCATTAAAAGGAATTGTTTTAATTGTGTGTAAAACAAGCAAACTAATTAAGTTCTATTTTAATCATTTAAAGTATAAATTAAAGTTTTACGTCATGTACACATTTTATTTAGACAATTCTTTAAGTCAATTCGTAATGTTAATATAACTAACAATTATTATTGTTTAAATTTCTCTTTTAAGTATTATAGATTTATTTATTTTCCTAATATTGTAATATTTTATTTCCTGATTTTACAAGGATTGTCATATTCAAAAAAAGAAAAAAAAGAAATTATTACACTTACATTTTGGCTTATAAATTAATGAGATAATCTTTCTCCATCTAATATTAGGATTATCGTACTTATAAAAAGGATGCAAGACCACTCGCTCAATAATCAAATTAATCAAAATTTTAATATTTTGCTCAGTATATTCATGATGAAGTATCTGAAACCTCAAAGAAAACTACGTAAGAAACTGACAAAAAAGAATGAAGCTATTATCGACCTTTTAAAGTTTGCTTTTACGTCAATTCCTAGAAAACCAAGGACAAAAACAATCATAAGAAAGATTGTGAAGAACGATTTGAAGTTTAATTCATCAAAGGACTGGATTGGCTACAAGAGGGAGGACAGAAAAGAAGATGCAAAGGATAGTGATCAAATGGGTGATAATTGGTACTCTATACCACTCTCGGAATATGAGATTCTAGGTCCAATTCCGGATGATCTTGATGCATTGGCATGGGATATAGATTTTATCATTTTTTACTTTTGGGATAACATTCGAGAGTAGATATACATGATGTATGGATTGAGGCAAATTTATGGTGTATTTATTATAGCTTGTTTGGTCAAACGTTTGAATGGTCAGATTTTATTTTATTTTTATTTTTAAAAATATTTTAGAGAATGAAGATGTTTGGTCGAACTTTAAATAAAGAAGTAAAGTGTTTGTTATATAGTAGAACAAGTTGTCAATGTTATTTTTGCAAATTTTAACTTCCCCAACTTTTCTTAAATTCAATTTGACCAGCCGATAAGAGTTTTAGTGGAATGGTAAGTACTCCTTCATTCAGAACCAGAAGTCTTGAGCTCAAGCTCTCTCCAGTATGGAGTCGCCTTTGTTAGGCAGCGTTCTACCCCCCTCCCTCACCCCCCTTCCCCAATGAGGGACTTCCTGAAATGGTTTGAATTTAACTGAGTTCGAATACGAATATCAGATATCATGTGAAAATGTTTTTAAATTGACTTAACTGCTTATGTGAGCCAAAATACTTTTCTTTCAACTGACCTAATATTAACAAGTTTATTTCAACTATTTTGTTAGGGAACATTTTCTCCTTATATGAAATTTACGCGGCACAAATTCAAATAATTCAATATCTTAATACATATACAGAACACTTGACAGAAAATAATTATGAAAAAAATATGTGCTATATATAGAACTAAATTTATGTTTATTTATGAGGTAAAATTCCCTGGTGATCAACATATATATAGATGGATAAAGTAACTTCAAAAGTAAGAATAATTAAATGATCCTATTTTCAGAAAAAAATTTAAACCATTTGAATGAAATTTCTTTATTTTGAATGCTCGAATTTAAGCCAAATTAAATTCATAGATGAGGCATGGGAAGGGTGATTATTCCTAGTTTGTAAAGGTAAAATTATTATTTTCGATAGATTCTTGACTCAATTTAAAATAAAAGAAAATGAAATTTTATTACTAACTTTTTTTATGTCTCATGTTGATGGCGAAAATGAACTATTGTTTCTTTTATGATTTTGATCAATTATCATCTTATGAGTTAATAAATTAGGATGAATTAAGTCAAATGTTCAAATTTTCACATGGAATTAAAGTCAAACACATTCTTATTCTCATGTTTTCAATGTTAGACATCTGTTAAATTAGATATTGACCCTAAGTCACACCTTAAAACTAGCTTAAAGGGATGATGATGGTTCAAACCTTACAAATAGTCAAGGATTTCATTCACCTATCTATGTGGGACATTCCATTCATCCTCATGAGTATCGCCCCCACAATGCTCGAGTCCAAACATTCTTTATCCGAACTTTCTTTATCCAATCTAGTGCATGCACATTCATGGATCAGAAATATTTCTACCACCTTCCAGAACTATCCAATTGCATGGGATCCTACATTGGGCCTAACTCTGATATCATATTAGATTATGTCTTGGATCTAACTCACATCTCAAAAGTTAGCTCGAAGGAACAAGGATTGTTCAAGCTAAGGAGTGAGTATAATCATGGACAATGAGTATATTCACAACCACCAAACACATTTCAGGGATGCAATATCGATTCAATGGATCTGACTCTAATATCATGTTAAATTAGAATTTGGGCCTAACTCATACCCGAAAAGCTATCCCAAAAGAAGAAGAACTGCTCAAGTCTTATACTGTCGTGGGACATTCCATTCATCACTCCACTCACGTCGAGATTCAGACATTTTTTATTGGGGGTTCCTTTATTCAGTTTGGAGCGAGCGTGCACAATTATGGGTCAGGAGTATATTCACTAATACCATGTTAAATTAGGTGTTAGGCACTCACACTCCAAAAGATAGTTTAAAAGGATTGCACAAACGTTAAAAGGTGTCTAGGATTCCATTTATTCATCAACGTGGGACATTTCATTCGAATATTCTTTATCCGGAACATTTCATTCATGCTCTATAAGGAGCCCATGATTTCATTCATTCACCTATGTGGGACACCATTTATCACCCCTACGCCACGTCTGAATCCAAACATTATTTATCTAGGGTTCAACTATCTATTCTAGAGCGTGCACAATCATGAATTAAGAGTATATTCACAATCCAAACACATTTCGGAAGCATCACAATAGACCCAATGAGCCTGACTCTAATAGCATGTTGACTTAGGTATTAGATTTAACTCACACCAAAAAAGCTAGATCAAAGAGAGGACGATTGTCCAAATCTTATAAGGAGCCCACGAATTCATTCATTTATCAATATGAGATATTCCATTAATCAAAGAACATATAATATAATCTAACATAAAAAAAATCTATTCAAAAAAAAAATTGACCGTTAAATATAGTGAAATACTATTATAGAGGGTAACTGTTAATTATCGAAAAGTCAGATTATAATAATATAGAAAATTATATAACCTATAGAGCATTTTGTCTACTTTATTTAGTTAATATAATTGAACTTTAATTTCCATTAAAAGAGAATATTGATTTTGATTTTGTGTAATAACAACTAACCTAATTAAGTTTTTATTTTAATCATTTGAAGTATGAATTAAAGTTTTACGTCGTGCACGCATTTCATTTAGACAAATCTTGAACTCCATTGGTAGAGGTAAGGACTAACAATTATTATCATTTAGATTTTCTCTTTTTAAACATTATGGATTTATTAATTTTCCTAATGTTGTAAAAAAAAAATTCCCAATTTTATAAGGATTGTTATTTGACAAAACTTTTGAAAGGCCAAAATTTATTTATTTTCTAATTTTAAAATAGATAATGTAGGTGTTTGGTCAAACTTTTGATGGAGAAATAAGTTCTTAAATAGTAGAAAAAGTTGTCAGTATTTTTTTTTGCAAATTTCAACTTCCCTCAATTTTTCTTGAATTTAATTTGACCTAATCTATTAAAGAGGGAAAAAATCCCTTTCTTAAATTCTTAACTAGCCTAATATTGACAAATTATTTCAACTATTTTCTGGTCACCTGCTCAACTACTTTATGATATAGAACTACCAACAATAATTTTGGTACAAAGAATAATGAATATGATTCTCTATTTATCCTTAATAAGAAATTATGAGTATGAAAAATTATAAAGTTCTTTTACATGGTTCTTACGCGATCAAAATTTAAAATTAATCGAGAAAAATAAAAATGGAAAAAAAATGCTATATATAGAACTAAATTTATGTGTATTTATGAAATAATTTTTTTTTTTTATTGGTGATCAAATTATATATGTATATATGAAAAAAGTAACTTCAAGAGTCAAGAATAATAAAATGATTCTACTTTAAAAAGTTTTCTTAAACCATCAGAATGAATTTTTTAAAATTTTTGAGGGTTCGAATTTAAAACTTTTTATTAAGGAAGGAATAGATATTACATCCGGTAATTGATGCATTGATCTAACTATATGTATTGAATAAAAATGGTTAATTTTCATCACACAAATTCATATAACTTATCTAGATTTCAATATAAACTAAAATAAATGATGATTTTATGTTATATGTTCCCTCTATAAACAGATGATACTTTGAACAAGAATGATTCTGTCACTAGTTAATCTCTATCACGCAAATTCACACACCTTATCTAGATCTAGATATGTATAAACTAAAATAAAAATAAAAATGTATGCTATATGTTACCCCTATAAACAAATGACACTTTGAACAAGAATGATTCTGACACTGATTAATTTCCATCACATAATTTATCTAGATCTAAATATAAACCATAAAAACAATGATTTCATACTATGTTTCCACTATAAACAAATAACACTTTGGATAAAGATGATTAATCTCCGTCACACAAATTCACACACACAAAATTACCAAGATGATTTCTTGGAAGTTCAACTTTGAGGTGACAGGTGTGGAAAATATTAGGGCTGCTTATACAAGTGCCTCCTGCAATTTGTACTGTTTGAGTGGTGGAAAAATCAAGAATTTTGCTAATGATATTCAAAATTTAATATATGTATAAAAAGTAATTCTTTTACCTATATACATTGTATGCTTTTCAATATATACATTATAGTTTTCTGATGAAAGTGTTGTTTCATGAACCTAACTTAACGCAACCCTACAAACAAGCTCAAGAGAAGAGGATTACCCAAAAACTATATTAAGAATCCAAGGACCCATCTGTCTCTAATGTGAGATTTCATTAACACCCCTTGCACACCCAAACATTGTCCGTTACCAACATCAGGATACGACTCTGGGTCTAACTCACCCTAAAAGATAGCTCAAAGAAAAGAAATTAGAGACAAGAATCAGGGTAAGCTAATCAAATCAATATGACTGGTGCCTGGTGGAATGTTGTATTGTAGCTATTGCTTGGTAAGCTTGCATCTTATTGCTATCTTACAAGCAGCTTGCTATACATTATTAGTGTGTTTCTTTGGTCTATCACAAGCAACCGAGCAGAATAGGGAAAAGCCTTCCAGAGGAGGATTGCCCAGAACCATATTAAGAGTCCAAGGAGCTCATTCATCTCCGATGTGGAATTTCATTCATCGCCCCCTGCACGCCCAACACTGTCTGGTACTGAATGCGTGAACAATCTATCCGGGGGCCCAATTTTATTCATCACCGATAGACCCTCAGCTCAAGAATTGTTTCAAAATCAAACAACCACTAAATGTTGTGTAAGTTGTCAAATAGAAAAAGTTTAGAAAAGAATTTGCTCTACTTTCACTTTATGCAAATTTGTATACATCTATTGAAGTAGGAAGAAATACATGGTGTAAAACTATCCTGCAGCTCCTCCCTCTATAACAAATCTCAAACAAGAAAAAACACAACCAGATTCTTCATTGTACACATCAAATTTCTTTCTTTTTCTAAGATGAATACATAATTTATAACCTCGTCGATGCACAAAAATCCTTCAAATGATCCATTTGTGTAGGTAGTACCCCGTGTTCTCTAGCAAGCCTACATGACTGTTCCGTAATTAGCTGATACGTTGAATGCCTCTCCCATGGAACAATTCCGAAATCATCATTATACAGTTCCATCCCTTCAACCAAGAACTGCCAGAAGAATGATCCTGCACCTGACCTGTTTCTTTTTGCAGACTTGTATATGAAATCAAGAACCATTTTGTAGAATCTGTCTCGTTGAGCTGGTTCAAAGTCCTCATTCTCATTTGACAAACCGAATTCAGTGAACATGATTGGTTTTCTCAGTTCCTTGTCACCGTCTTCTATGTGGGAAAGCATCCACTTGGCTGCAAATTTAAGTTTTTCTTCGAAAATTTTATCATGGAACCTACAAAATGAAAGGATGTCAAACAGGAAAAATGCTCTGAAGAAGCAGCCTTCGATAAGAAAAAAGGAAAGCTCGGTCTTAAAAGATAGTTCTTAAATCGTTAGCGCTGCACGAAAAGAATTCATCTTTTCCAGTTTGTCACAAATTAAGAAAGTTGAGTATGATAAAAAGCTCACCAATGGTCTGGATATACATGTACAGAGGCAAAATCAATTGTCGAGAGCATGGAGTTGCGGATGAAATCTGATCCAAGATCAGCAGCCCAAAATTCTGGATTGCCAGTTGATCTTTTGGGACTTTTACGACCGTAAAATCCTTCTAGGCCTACCGTAAGCAGATGTTTCCTATCGATCGACTTCACAAATGTTGACATCTCTTCTATCCAGTCCTGCAGAATTCTGACACAATTAATTCATATCGAGGTGAAGGTAAGGAAGCATAAGAAAAGTTTCCTTTTTCACAATTAATTAGTCAAACAAAAACAAGATACCCTCAGATTAACACTCCAACTCGTCCTCACTGTGTCTTGTGAACACCAACACTGACGTGGCACATATATTTTGGAGGTGTCTAAATGATCATTTTGTAAGTTGGAGCGTTCAACTGACACAATGAAGACGACTTGAGGTGTCTAGATGTGCACTCTCAAAGTTGGAGTGCTTACTTGTCAGCTGAGGCCAAGTTTGAGTGTTTGTTTAAGTTTTTATGCCAATGCTATAATACAAAGTTTAGGAGGGATTACTAGAGGATATCTTCTGGTAAATGTTACTACAAATCAACATAAAGCAAGCATAAAATTTTGACCTCGTCTTTGATTATTCGTACGAGAAGAAATATTGGAGGCAAGAATTGCCAAATGGAACTCTGGTTTTCATGTGCATGAAGTATCCACAGACAGACGATGATTTGATAATGGTAAACACTCATAATATTACAAACAACAACTACGCCTCAATTCCGAACTGGACTTGTTTCATTCCACTACTCAACAATTTTTCTTTTAAATCTCATAATGCAACTTTCTAAAATATAAAGTGACAGCCCAAACTTCAGAGAGCAGAATAACAGAAATGAATAGCTACTCAAATGAAGGACTACTTTTCCGTCGAGTACTATGACATCAAAATGAGATAAGAGTCTAAAACATACTTGAAGTGTGTCACCAGAAGGATCGGTCATGCAGCGAGGCTCGTTTATTAACTCCCATGCAAAGATAGTTGGATCATCCCTGTACTCAATCCCAGTGTATATGTTTCTCCTAGTTAGCACCGTCTGGGAGTGTGAAAAAGAACGATTACATGGGTCAGAAGTTTACAATAAAAATGTAATTTTAGCATTAATACCAGGATGTGGCATGCAACTGCAGACAAAAGAGCAAAAAAGATGACTTCAATCATGGCATGGCCTAGTGCGAAAGCTTTTCTTTCTCTCCTTATCGCACGTTACAACGGGCAATTTAATAAAACAACTTCGTAATTATGTAGACACAAAAAGCTAGCAGAAGTTAGAATTGGAAAGCGCAAACGTAACTCATTCCTTTCATAAAATACCCTTTCTGGAAATAATAGTCATTCGGCCTATGAATCCATAAGTGACAAAAGATCAAACCCTTCTTTAATCCCTATTTTCTCACGACTTCATCATCGCCTCAACTCACCAGTATTTCTAAAATAGGTCAATGTAAATAACAAGACTTTTCACCTATGTTACTCGAACTCTTCAAAAAATATCATTGGTTGTGTGTCAGATCCTCCAAAAGCTATGCATTTTTGGAGGGTGCGACACGCATGCAACATTATTTTGGTCAAAATTTCACTGGCACAAGGAGTTCGGTGAACAAAGCAAATAAATTTCTGCCAAGGATGGTCACCGAGAATGAGCAGAAACTTCGGTAAACCATTGAGCTTCACTTGATTAGTATATTCTACATCAGCTAATACTTAAAGATACTTATTTCTAAAGGAATTGACTAGCTTAAATTGACGAGATGTTTCCTCTTAATGATTACATATGCTAACACTTGCAACAGAAGAGGATAACCAGATTTATATTGATCCAATGTATATTCACTTGCTCCCTGTTCAACAATTAGAGGTATGCTATATTTGGAAACACAGAAGTAGTGCAAGACACAAGTTTTTCCTGAAGAAACTTCTTTTCTGGGAAAATTACCTTGACATAATTTTTGAAATAACGTCGGATGGTAGGGTCATAGAAAAATGAATCGTTGGAAGAGCTTAAAGCAACACCTTCTTTATCTGCCCACTTCACATACTCTGTTTTCCCCCCGAATGCGCGCAGGTTGTTGACCAAGCTAAGCATCAACCTAATACCATTTTTTCTAGCTTCTGCAATAACATGATCCAACGCCTGCAACAAAACATATTTGCATCAAGTGAAAACTGCCAGACGAAGATATAAATGCAGATGATTCGTGCACAGTATGATTCTTATTAGCAGTATGCCTAGTTTAAAAGATTAAAGAATCAGGCTTTGATGGTTGTGACAGGGTAGGCTGCCTACAACACACACTCTTGGAGTGTGGCCCTCACCCGGAACCCCACGTAAATGCAGGATGCTTCATAAACCAGGCTACCTTTTTTATTGTTTTAAAGATAGCAACACTAAATTTGATAATTTAAGTAATTGACAACAATTTATTAGTCCATAAGTAAACTTCCTTTATACAAATAGGATACAATTCAATGTGAAAATTTCCGGACAGAGATATAAATGCAGATGATCTGCTCGTCGTATAATACCTAGTCACACTATGCCTAATTTACAAGATTAAACAATCAGCCAATGATGTTCGCGTCAAGGTAGACTGCCTACATCACACTCCCTCGGGATGCGGTCCTTCCTGGACCCCACATAAATGTGGGAAGTTTCGTACACTGGTCCTCCCTTTTCCTTCTTAAAATATATTAACATTAGATCAGATAACTTAAATTTTATGTACTTGACAAGAATTTAGAAGTCCTATAACTAATATGGTACTACAAATTCAATGTAATTGGTCTTGAGTAGGAGTAATAATTATGGAAAGATTGCTATAAAAGGTTAAACTACCAAAGTAAAAGACAACAGTAATATAACACAAATTGTACTAACAAGAAGTTTTACTTACTCTAAATACACTTTCAACTAATCTACCAAAGTAAAAGACATAAAGTACTCCCTCCGTTTGAATTTGTTTGTGTTACTTTTCTTTTTAGTCCTTTTAAAAAAGAATGCATCTTTCCTTTTCTGGCAACTCTTAAATTTCAACTTTCCACATGACATATTTAAGACCACGAGATTCAAAAGCCTTTTTTACTTTCTTAAACTCCGTACCAAGTCAAAATCATACAAGCAAATTGAAACAGAGGGGTAGTAATGGCACTGACAAGAAATTTTACTTACTCTAAACACACTTTCATCAAATCTACCAAAGCAAAAGACACAAGGAACAATTACAGAAATTATACTTAACAAGTTTTACTTACTCTAAACACACTTTCATCAAATCTACCAAAGCAAAAGACACAAGTAACAATTATAGAAATTATACTTAAAACAAGTTTTACTTACTCTAAACACTCTTTCATCAAATCTACCAGGGGAAATCTGCAGAGCATTGTATCCACCATCATTAAAAGCCCAAGTTCTACACACAGTGAGCCCCATCTTTGCACCAGCTTGTAAAATCCCTTTAATCCTTGGCCTATTACTATAATCCACAGCATGGTCCATTAACCAGTAAGAATTCCATCCATTTATGTAAAAAACTTTACCATCCACAAAGAATTGAGTTCCATTCCTTTCCACAAAACTTAACTTTATTTCTTCTCTGTTGAAATTGAAACCCCACAAATCTCCAAATGCCAAAAAGAGAAAAGTAACAAACACTGCAAACCCAATGACTGGATAAAACAGGCCACCATTTCTTGCTAGCTTTCTGCTCATAGGTGATTGAACCATTTCAAGAAATGGTAAAAAGAGAAAAAATTGGAGAAGGCTCTTTGGAGATCCAACTTGAGCAAATGCTGAAACCCCATAAACCAAGATTGAAACTTTATGTTATAAATATGAGAAAATAATGAAACCCCATAAACCAAGATTGAAACTTTATGTTATAAATATGAGAAAGTACTGAAACTCATAAACCAAGACTGAAACTTTATGTTATAAATATGAAAAATGATGAAACCCATGAACCAAGATTGAAACTTTATGCTATAAAAATGAGAAATTTATGAAACCCATAAACCAAGATTGAAACTCTATGCTATAAAAATGAGAAATTTAATGTAATACAGAATACCAAGATTGTATTTTTCAAAAAAAATTCAAAAAAATAGTACCTGGAATCTCCTTAGCTCCCCCAATCTATGGGACTTGTGATTTTGTTTTCAAGAACAGTCAGATCCACTTCTGTGAAAGAGTGACAAAACTATTAGTTGAAGCACAGACAAAGTTTATCAATTTGGAAAATCAAGATAGCCAACATGAAACTGCATCACGTGTGTGGGGGTGGGGGGCCTAACTTGATTTTGTTTCTGATAGGCGTTATGTACGTAATTTATGGGTATAGTATAAGATAAAGAATCTAAACCCAATGTATTAATTAATTGATTTGTACATGCTGAGGTATAAAATATTACTCTATCCGTCTCAATTCAGGTGACTCACTTCTCTTTCATTTTAAAAGAAAATGTCATTTTTCATACGATAATATACTCAGTAAAATTTCACAAGTAAGATTTAGGGAGGGTGGAATCAGTGGCGATCTGGCGGAGCCATATATACTCAACACCCCTTTGTCGAAAAATTACACTATATAGTTAGGTAAAATATTTTTTTATGTATGTATAAATCACATATTGATACTCGTTGGTTTCTATGCAATTTTACTTCTTTATGTTTTGACACTCCTTAGTTAAAATTCTAACTACGTCACTAAATAGAATGTACACAAACCTTATCATTACCTCGTAACTTCAAATGTGTAGGCCGAGTTTGAAATAAAGTGTACATGTATATTATAGTTGTAAGTGTTGTATTCGCCTTCATTCGTGAAGAAAAAGTGGCTCATCTAAACGTTTGATAATTAATTTAAAAATGAGTTGTGCATGTATTAAATTCGTAATAATCACTTATCATGTTTGATAGCTAATTTGAAATTTTTGTTCATTTCGAACCAATAAAAAATGCTAGAGATTCACTTATTTTAGATTGAAATGAGTAATAAGCACTAATAATAAAATTTGAAACCAACTAAAATATCAAAGATATTATGATAGAATTTAGAATTTAAATTCATAAAATTTCAAATGGGAAGAAAGTCAATGGAGAAATAAGATAGAATTAAGACCAAATGTAAAGAGATGTAAGAAAGCAAACCTAACATGGAATAATCCAACAAAAACTCTCAAAACATGATAAGAAATTTTGAGATGAAGATGGGAAAGGGGGAAGAATAATGTTGGTCTAAATATTGTTTGCTAATTAGATTTGAAATATTGATTATAAAGATTGTGAGGAATAAGTTTTACCTACACTACCAACTTTGGGCTATAATTGACATAGGTCCTTATATCTATTTTCATTTCTATCGTCTCATATTATTTGTCCTTTTTTTCATGCTTTTAAAAAATCATAAATAAAAAAAATATTTTTATTAATTTATTTTTAAACTTTTTTTTTACATTTTATTTACATTTCTTATCCGTTAATACAAAGATTAACAATCGATAAACTTTTTTGAAACTTTATAATATTTATATTTTTAAAAGAAATTACTTTTAAGGATAAAATGAAATATTTTAATTAATTTTTTGTTAATTTTATAAATTGACAAATATTTTAAAATAAATATTTTTTAATAATATAAATAAATAATATGAGACGAAGAAATATATAATAGTATTAATTTCCATATTTTTATTAGCTTGTTTGTAAATCGTTGCATTTCAGAGCTTTTGATAGTTTTATTTGTTATTGCTTTTTATGAAAGTTGTTATGGAGTGGTAAGTATTTTTATATTTTTAATTAGAATTTTCAAGTTCGAGCCCCCAAACCATTTTTGGTAGGAAATATTTATTTTTCAAAAATGAGACTTTTCCGCATGAATTTAAATTAATTGAAACTCAAAATAAATATCGAACATCAAGCGGGAAGACCAAAAAATAGTACATCAACAAGATGACTTTTTCTATTTTTATTTTGGGAAAAAAAAAAATCAACATTGGTACTTTAATTCTTGCTTCAATCATGGCCTATTGTAGGCGGGTTTTCTGCTAGTCTTTGAAGCAAATATCTTTTCCACTAAAGAAAATTTTACTTTTTTATTTATGGTTTCACATTCTATTTAGAAAAAGTAAGAATTAAAAAATAAAAAAAAATAAAAAAAAGAAGAGGGTTGGGGTGGGGGTGGGGGGAGAGGAGGGGTGAAAATAGAAAGAAAAAAAAGTTAAAAGCGAAAGATACATGTGTCAAAGCATAGGTATTTGAAGAGTGTTTATTTTCAAAATAGCTGAAACATATAATATGTCCCTCTCGCAAAGTATATAAGTATGTTCTAATTATAAATTTGAAATAACTTTGAGGAGTAATTATGCATTCTATACTATCAACATCTATATTTTAAATCCTTAAAAATAATTAATTGTTTGTGATAATACAACTTTTCGATTTGACAATATTGAAAACTATAGTCCACTTCTATCCATTATTCAAATGGATTAATCATATTTTAATTTCTAATTATAATGGTTGTTTTTGTTTTATTCCAACTCAAAGTATCAAATAAATTCATAATTATTGATTGAAAATCATAAGAAATCCAGCCTTTGTGGGACAGATTTCTTAGAACTTCTAAATGGATATAATATAATAAAGGATTAATAGTATTTTTAGTCCTTCAATTAATGATAGATATTAATTTTAATCATTATGATATCTGATTAAATATTTAAACATTCAATTGATTGAGTTGTGCATCTTTTTGTCTCTTTGTGTGCGAATATTTGTAAGTTTATCATAATTATTTATCGTTTCACCACTTAATTACTTTGAAGATAGTATAATTTTATAAAGATAAATATAATATACTTTCTCTATGATGGGATGAAAAGATACATATTTTAAATTAATTGAATATATTTAATATTAAATGTATTTAGTCATATATCAGAGGAAAAATTATCAATAACTTGGGGATCAAAAATAATATTATCCTTATAATAAACAAAATAATTCTTTCATAGAAATGTACTTGCCAAACAAGGAATGATGCTTCACCAACTTGCTATAAAAAGAATCATCATTGTCTAACAATTATTTAATCATCATGAATCCAACAAAAACATATTGTTAAATTAAATAGGCTGTATATGTTTGTTGCAGACTTAAAATAAATTACAATAAAAGTGTACATATTTAATAAAAGTAAATTGCATTTTTTTCTTAGATATTGGGCATACTCTATGATGTTTGTTGAAAAAATATGCAAAACTAATTAATCTTAAATTCCTAGAGTAATTGTATTTTGAGAAAATATTTCTAAGTTAAAATAATTATCTAGTTTGTGCGCACTTTGATTAATTTCAAAGGATATTTATCATCTTTCATCAGCAATCGGTGTCTGATAATGTTGTCCATCAATCCTAGAAACGATGAGAAGTAATCACCTTGCATTTTGTCTTTGCTAGGATTTGAATCTGAAACCTCATGATGTTCAACCTACTTCATTGATCACTATGTCACACACGCAAATATAATTATTAGTTTGGAACGGAAAGAGCACTTAATTGTATAATATGTATATATCTTTTTTACCAAAAGAAAAAAAATGTAAAGCCACATACAAGTAGTTAATTGCAAGAAAGGCAATGGCCACCGACAGTTAGGAGACTTCTAATTATTGGTTGTTTAATAAATAAGGTAGGGTCAAGGTCAAATTTTCCATTCCATGTCAAGTATCGCAAACTTGAATGGATGGAATTTTTTTTAAAAAAAAGTACGATGTTTGGTTATCAGTTCAGAGTTCGACATAACTAAGGTGTATAAGTTATGAAAGAATTTATATATTTTTTATGCGAGATAATTAATATAGACATACATAATTAATTCATGCGTTATTAATACTTTTATAATTTTAACCAATCACCGAACGATTTCTACATTCTGCATTAAATAATAAATAGATTCTTTCATAATTAACTTCTGCACTATTAATACATGCATAACTATTTTCAGTTATCATGTGACCTCTTTTTTTTTTCTCTTCTAAAATAAAAGGTGGTCCGCCACTCATTAATGATAAATAGATCCATAAATCATTAATAATTTACGTGTTTTTTACCTCTCACACCTACTTAAGATCCTATATTATTAAACCTAGGGATAATTGTGTCATGTATGATCATTTTCTCCTTTGCATGCCCACTTGTTTACTCATCTCTTTTAAATTACATTCGTTAATTTTAATTTATAAAACGATAACAAAATTTACATTCATTCACATAATTGGTTCATCCTGCTATATATGCCTTTTTTTTAAAAATGAAATCGTATTCGATAATTTCAATTTATAAAAGAAATTTGCGGAATTAATTTGAATTTGCATATTGTAAGGCTTATTTCTGGATGTGACGCTTGTAATAGGACTTTTTTCATTTTCAAAACTCGAATTCAAAATCCCTATTTAAAAATAAAAGAATCTCAATCATCCCACCACAACTTAGGTAGAATATATGTGCATACAAGCAGTGTCACTTGTATAAGGCTATCTATATATATTGTATTTAGAAAGTGTTTGAATATAAGTTAAATCAAAAGAGTTTGTATTCCCTTCGTTTTAAAACAAATGGTATTTTCATTTTTTTCATTTTATTTTATAACAAGTGGTGTTTTACATGAAACATCATTTATGGTAGGATTGACCTCGCGAGTAGGAACTAATTCTTTATTGTATCGATTTTTCAGATTGGCTCATTATAGTTCTATACCTTTGAAAGAATAAGGCAGAGGAATAACTAATTCTACAAGATATTAGGCTTTTTCTTCAGAATAATCAATTAATGTATCATCCTGTGCACATCTCGAAAAGACTTTGGCGCCTTTCCTGATCGAGCAGACACGAAAAAGATTCATCCAGGACTCGAAAGAGATGGTGAAATTCCTCGCTCTAGCGAAACTTTGAAGGGCTTCACAATATCTTCATCTGAAGGGTGGTTTTTGTTCGAAATAGTATTATTCAATTGGTCGTGGTCTATGATCGTTGTGACTAGACCAAAGCGACCGTTTACCAAAAACACAAGCTCATACAATACTACAAGACCATGCATGTATGAGGTTAAACATCTCTCGGTGTAGGAAGGTCAAGGAAGTCGGTGAATTGATAATACTTGCAAAAGTAACGGAATAACTAGTATACCGCGCCTTGGTGAAATCTTTCAAAGAAAATCATATCTCGTCTTAGTCAGTACCAAGGCAAAAAAGGCATGAGAGTCGTTGAAAGATTTAGAATTTATAAACTTCAAATCCCGACTTCACCTATGAGAATGACCATACTTCACCACTAATTAAGGAGACAAAGGAATTTCCAATAAACTTTCCAAATTCTGGTTTCTGAATGGAACAGAGTACCAAATCCCCCCAAAAGTCAGTTTTTGCAGACAATCTTTTTAATCTCCTTCACGTTCTGCAATCGCAAAGAAGGCACCAGCACCAGAAAATTTACAATTTCAGCTATTCAAATGGTGCCAAAACACCCCCATCCTCTCGGGTCCAAATTCGAGCATACCAATAAGTCCGAAAACATTACATGAACAGATATGAAAGTCTCAAATCATGCAACGACAAGTAAATACTCAAAAGGAGGGTTTAGGTTGTTACAGTTTATGTACAATATTTCGTTACCTTTCATCAGCACAAGTATCTGGTAAAATACTATCCCTTTTCTACTATATATTTTATACATACATTGCAGAAACATGTATCATTTCTACTGTTAGACAAAGCTACCAATTCTAATTTATGCTTACACCCTTAAACTAATCTAACAGCTAGTCATAATTGAGAAGAAAAGGAGATTCAAATTAGCTCAAAGATTGAATCTTTATCAAATTCTGATTTTTGAATGAATCAGTCCCCAAATCCCTCAAAAATTAGGCTGTGTCGTCCCAAGATGTCTTGAAAGGGCGATGTGAGGCAAAACAATCGACTTCCATATGATTACTTTCCGTCAATCAAAGGCCTCCTCCATACGCTAGACTAGATAGTATACAAAGAACAACGATTACAAGAAAACTAATCATAGTGTTGAAGGAATATAGTAGTCGAAGTTTCCAGCAAGCAAACAATTATCTGTACTATTATCTTTGCAGCAAAATTCGATAAAGAGAAGGGTGAGGAGGGATTTTTTTTTTTGGCAAAAGCAAGACTGAGTAGCTCGTCTAATAGTGGTAGCCGAAGAATTCCAAATAAGTAAATTGGTTTGGAACGACTTGGGAAAAACAACCATCCTATAGGTTTCTGAGCAGCTAAAGTTAAGATAGAATAGCTCATCACATCCCGAGGTTGAACAAGACAATTGACAATCTTTAGGAGCTAATTCAAACCCCTCCGATGAAATAAGAACCTTGATTAGGGAAGATGGGGAAAAACATCAATCGTTTAGGTTTCTAAGCAAAAGTTAAGATAGGCTAGGTCTATCACATCCTGAAACTGAAGAAAGACAAATTACCAATCTTTTCTTTCATCTCGGGAGGTGCTAATTCAAACCCCTCCCGTAAAACAAGATTCATGCTCTAGGAAGACACGGAAAACATCACTCGTTTAGGTTTCTGAGCAGCTAAAGTTAAGATAGAATACGTCATCATCCTGAAACTGAAGAAAGACAAATTACCAAACTTTTCTTTCCTCTCTAGAGAAGCTAATTCAAACCCCCTCCATTACAACAAGAACCCCTAATTTAGACCCTCGTGATCGAGCTCTTTTCTCTTCTTTTTTTTCAAAAAATGGGGTAGGGGAAAGGATTATAAAATGGAGAATCGAACTCTTACCAATAAGGTGAAAGTTCAGGTAGTCTGAACTGCTAAGATTTCCTAAGATTATGATAGTAACTCAATCATCAATACCCTCTTCTTTATTCCTTCTAACTAGTGCAAAATACCCAAGAACAGCACAAATCACAGCGACAAGATTTCCTTCTCTAATCAAAACCCTAACAACAAACCCAATAACATCAGCAGTCAATTTCTTCCCTTCCATAACCAAATCCTTTCTCCCTTTACCTGCAAATGTCAGCAAAACCAAAATAGTAATCCAAGTTACAAGCGTTGCTGGAACAACGACGATCAGAGCTGCTACAATCGACAAAACCCCAAAAGCAAGTCCTAATACCATAGATCCGTAGAGAGCTGAAGTGGGTGTCAATTTCATGGTGGATTCGTACCAAGAAAGTACTGAATTGAGGAAATTCCATGAAATTGAGAGTAAAATTGTGTAAACAGTGAGAAAGAGGAAAAGCCATGTTCGTCTTTTGCTCATAAGTTTTTTTAATAGAAGCATGAAAGAGGTTGATGATGATGGAAACAGGGGAGGTTCTTCTTCTTGTAATTGTTTAGTTTCAGCCATGGAGATTTGGATTTGGATTTTGCTTTCTATTTTTACTCTCTTTTGTGACTTGTGTGGTTTGTGGGATACAAATTGGTGAATAGGGAGATGATATAAATTTAACCAGGTTCACCATCAAGAATGTTTTCACTTACCCTCTAATATGACTCAGACCATCAACATATCGATTAACGGTAGAGGATTTCAATCACTCGAGTAAGCCTTACTTATGAATAAAGAAGGAGATGATATAAAGTCCTATTTTTTAATGTTTTCATATTTTTTTAATGATTTGGTGGTTTAAAATATTTTTACACTCATGTGTTAAAGTTGAACCTTATAGTATGTAAAACATATGAAAAAAGCAAATATAGTTCAATATCTACTATATATATATATATACATTATAAAATTATATTGACCTTGTATATGTAATTACGTAGTATAATTTTAACAAAGACAATTTGGATCTCTTGACCCTAGCTTGCCCTATTAGAGGTGGTATACTCACTTTTGATCAAGATGGATTGAAGATTTTAACTTTAAACGTTATGGGTCATAATCTTTTTACTTATATGGCATATTAAATAAATTTCGTAAAACAAATACAAAATCAGGATCAAAACTATTGTGTTTTGTCGTACCATAAGTGTAGATCCACCACTTACTTTTGAGAGGGACAAAAAGTAAAAGAGAATGGTGGCATTTTCTCTTTTGGAAACGTTTACTTGTTAGACTCACAGTGTGTCGTTCATTTTTTCTCTTGTTTGTTGCCTAACTTTACACCCTGCCATATTCCTTGCTGCACTCCATTTCACAAGAGTGCCAAAAGCAAAAGATAAAGAAAACAAAAGAATAGTATGCATTAAGTTAAAGAGCATCATGAAATTCAACTTTGCTTCTTACAATCTTGCTGGCATCTTCTCTATGGTCTATGAGTTGCCTCTAGCTTTGAAGTTCAAAAAGCTACTCCCTTTTGTCTCAATTTAAGGCTCATTAGAGATAAGAATCAAAGAACATCTTAATACATTACATACATCTTTAATTCAAGACTATAAGACACTTAAAATCGAAACAAACAAAGTAATCAAGGTAGACTTGCTCAACCCTTTTTATCACATGGAGCTAGCAAAGAAAGGTATAATCATATGGAACTATAATAAATAAAACATCTCATATCATATTTACAACAACAAACCTAATGTATATATTGTGTATTTCCAATAGATCCTTAGCTCAAATAACGCATAACAATGAGGATCAAGATTGGTAAATGTAATATATGATTGATTCTGCACAAAAGACTAAGCACCATAGGCAATCAAACATAAAGCAAACAACTTGATTGTTTCTTGAAAAAAAAATGAAACTTTTCATTCATTTTCCATCTTACATTATCAAAGGCAACACACTAATCCTGTACTCATAAAAGATTTCATTCATCGACACATATTATCAAACACCTTCAAGGCAACCGGCGTTTCAACAATCTCGGTGAAGTTCTTCCTGCATTTGGTGTCACTGATACACTCTTCTTCTCAGAACCCTTCACTCCCTTCATCAATTTCCTACCTTTAGTTTTCAAATTCACCACTTTCTCAACTACAGCCTCTTTACTTCTCCCACTCCTTGTCCTCCCCATCACTAACCCATCACTCTTCTCAGCAACTTTATCAAAATCATCATCCAATTTTCTTGCCAAATCCCTTTTTTCTACTTTTCCCTCAACCCCCATTTCCTCATTTTCATCATCAGATTCATCAACTAACCGCATTTTCCTCTTCAAATTCAACGGAACAGGAGGAGGAGAAGGACTTACATGAACGACCGGTGACGACAACGAACCCTTTTTCACCGACTTCTTCTTCTCACCCACCGATTTCTTCTCGATCTTCTCACGCTCAGCTCTGAGTTTCTCGATGTTCCCTTCAATCCGTCCCTGAAGACGGAGGCGTTTGAAGCTCAAACCCCCCATTGACCAGTGAGCTTCCTCAGCCCATGACATCAACGGATCCAAAACGGATACCGGTGGGTCGACCCGTTCTCCATTTGGGTTTTCGTAGAACCTCGGCCTTGGCAAGCTGCTGCCGTAGAATTTTCCGGGACCTAATGCAACCACCATGATTTCCGGCGATGATGAAACAAATTACAGAAAAAAATTAACAAAAATTCGATTGAAAATTGTAAATTTGTGAGTGAAGAATTTGATGAAAGTGAAATGGGTAGCACAAGATTTATATAGTGGTTCAGTGTGAGGTTCAATGGAGGGAAAATTTAGCGGGAAATTTTGCCGCCAAATATTTACCGCTCTGTTGTGAATTTTGAGTAGAAAATTTTTGCGCCAAATTTGAGATAAGGAAGAAGGTTAAATTTGGACATTTTGCACAAATGAATGTCTAGAGGAGCATAAGTTTTTTTTAAGGATGTGGTCCGCGCGAGACGTATAACTTGTGGAATGTTATGATGAGAAAATATAAATTTATGCCTCACGATAAAAGTTATTTTCCCTGGAGGAGCAAAATTGCAAATGACCCAAATTTGTCCATAAAAAAAATCATTCAAACTCACGATCGTGATGCCTCGGGTGTAACTCCTTTGTTGTTGTGATCATGCAAAAGGTTTGACTGATTGACCAACTGACTCTCATTCGTGATCATGATGGCCAAGTTGTCTCTCCTATGTGATTGCGGTCCTCTTTTAAGGGATCGCGAAACATATGTTGCACTAGAAAAGTTTGCAACATCAACATGAGTTTAAATGGTATTTAATCACCCCCGAGCCCCTCGGGTTCCAATTCAAACTTTGCCAACAAGTCTCAAATAGTATTAATGACTCTCGAATCATTATTTAACCTATAAACGTTTAAAAAGATGGATTGAGTTCTTAAATTTGTCCTTTAAGCCTTCCGAAATAAAATCACGTTAAAGAACCTTCCCAAGCTCTTCGAGTCTCAACCCGAACCATTTGTCGAAGTTCAAAAACATAATTTGGGCCGGAAGTTGGGCTCTACTCTTATAAGCCCATCTATGTCATGGTCCACAATGAATATCCAACTAATAAACTATCTAAAACCAATTTGGCTAATCTTAATCTAATATTGATTTGACTAATTATCGTAAT
Organism: Solanum appendiculatum; assembly: GCA_018342035.1. Classification (NCBI taxonomy): domain Eukaryota; kingdom Viridiplantae; phylum Streptophyta; class Magnoliopsida; order Solanales; family Solanaceae; genus Solanum; species Solanum appendiculatum. Next base: position 913,058 of record JAGDQO010001154.1, read on the forward strand.
AAGAGAAAATTGAATTACAAGATGCAATAGGAGCAACTTGTTTTTATGGGTTACTAATTTGAAACTCAATTATGTGCTTGTATTGCTTAATCACGCGCAATATATTAAAGCAGTTCAATAGTCAAGAAGTTACAATTTGAATCGTAATATTACGCGTTTAAATTTGAAATATTCCAGACCTATTAACCCGATTTAGTCTTTCTTCTTCCTCTATATAAGTTTGTGAAAACACAATTAGTTGCAAAAGATTAAAAAAAACAAGAATAATATACATAAAAACATATGAAATTGATGCACCAGAAATTATTGTAAAATGTATATTTATTTTAATTATCTAAACTAAAGAAAAATTTTAAGATTAAAGTTAAAGTGAAGATAGATGTGTGTATATAAATCGCAAGTCTGATATAATACTAAAAGATAGATAATATAAAAGTTTTTTTAGACGCTAAGTATATATACCTTAAATCCAAAAAAGTATTGCAAAACCAAACTCATTTCTATAATCATTTTCAGATGCATCTATTTGAGGGCCAAAATCATGTATACATATTAAGAAATTCACCAAATATTTGACTATAAACTCAATTATTATCATTACATAATAATTAACTTGAGAAATCTGCAGAAGCTTATGAACTTCATAACATGTATCCGCATCTGCTTATTTAGCGAGATCATTTTGGATAGGTCATGTAACAAAATGACCTCTTTACTCTTACACACAAGATGAATTTCATAAACGAACGATAGAATACCAGACTCATCTGAATCCAATATGAAGACACATAACTTTAAAAACACACAACTTATATACTAAGAACCTTAAAACTTGAACTCACAAAGCTTAGATCGTGAATCCACTTCTGATTAGGGTTGATTTTTCATGTGATCATTTAATTAATAACTATTATCTCATAAAGTCACTATTCTTCTTGATTTCAATTCCTTTCAACAAAAGAAAAAAAGTGGCATTCTGAGATAATAACTTTTTAGTTGAGCGATCATCTGAGAAATCAACTCCGTTGTCTTGTTTTATATAGCATGGTTCTCTATTTTTCCAAATAATTTGAGAAATGATAGTGCAGCATCTCTTGCCTTTTCTGGTGTAGGAATTGTTGGTGTAATTGGCTCATATTCTGCTTTCCATTCTGCTACACATTGCTCATTGCTCACAGGAATGAAAGAGAAGGTAACTCTATATGGATTATACATTTTCCTTAATTCACCATCAGTGACTTGATATGTCACTGACCTTCCCTCTTCCACTTTCTCTACCTTTTCTATTGATTGTTTGACATAGTTGCTCAATGCTGCATAAAATATTTGTGTTACTATATACCCGCGCAGTGGCGGAGCCAGAATTTTTGCTAAAGGAATTTATAATATAAAGAGATAAATATACATGCCTAGCGATGAAGTCAGAATTTTTATTAAGAGATTTAAAATATAAAGAGGTAAACTAACAGAAAAAACAAGAAAATTCAATATCTATTATATAGACATAAAAAATAATTACATTATTATTTGTGGATTTACGTGAATCTGGTAACTTTTGGCATAAACTTTATATATATATAATAAGAACCTTGTTCTTGTTGTATAGTTTTAACTTGAGGTTACCGTAGAAATCAATAAACTTCTAATATTGAAATCATTTTTAAAAAAAATAAAATAAACACATTCGATGTAATTCTGCAAGTGAAATCTAAGAAGAAGAATTAATATATACATAGTCTTATTTCTACCTTAAGAAGATAGAGAAACTATCTACCTCTATTACAAGACACAGGTCTTTCATTCAGTACTCATTACAAACACATAGACGGATTCAGAATTCAAAGTTTACAAATTCTTATAACAACCTCAAGTTAATACTACAATGATCACTGAGTTCAGAATCAAATATTTAGTAGATTTCTTAATATATATATATATGATCTGAACAAAAGGTACTAGATTCACGTGAACCTATAATCCGCCGTTGTACAAACACTAGATGCAACTAAGTTTTTATCATAAATCTTCTATTGAAGACTTACCAGGACCAAGCTTGAAAAGCCTGAGACTTCCAGGCTCTCCTTCTCCTTCAACATATTCAGCTTTAGCAAGCATTTCTGGATTTATTCTGCTAATTTTATCATTATCTCTATACATTTCCCATGCTTTTTCTGCAGGAATGTTAAGCAAAATTTCACCTTTCATTCCTTTCATCTCTCTTTCTTATCTCTATCCAACTTATCTTTCTCTTTCTTTGTGTCAAGTTCTATCAATATATAGATGAGATATAATATAAAAAGATAAATGGTCAAAAATGTATTTGAAGAATCACTTTATCAGGTATTTGTGTTTTCTACCTGACTTATCACCAACTATTTATCAAAACACATCTTGAAATTGACTAAATCAAGTGTTTGAATACAGTCGTCGAAAGGTGTGTGCATGTGATAACTTAATTTGCCCATAAAATTTCGTCCACGAGACAGTTGTTTCATTAACTTAGAGGCGTGTTTTGATAAGTAGTTGGTGATAGTTTAGGCAGAAAACGCAAACACGTGATAGCGCAGATAGAAAACTCGCAAAAAAAGTAATAGTTGAAATGTAATTTTGACCGGTATCCCTAATATAGTTTATATTATTCTATGGAACAATATTTTGTTCTTATTGAAAAAAGAAAAGAAAAAAAAAAGCTCAAAATTTTTGCTAACCTTCCAACAATTTTTTAGCAAGAATCTTCACATTTGGTGTCCACCAAATTTATCCTTTGATAGGCACCAGATGCTAAATCTTCTAAATATTAATTTAATAGGCAACTATATCATTGTGATCCAGGACACCAGACATGGAGTAAGAGTTTATGAAGGAAAGCTTTGACGTAATGATATGAGTTGTCGATGTGAGATCATAGGATTCAAGCTGTGAAAATAACATCTTGCAAAAATAGATGACGTTTGACTAGTTTCCCACGAGGTACATAGATATTACTAGAATTTATGATAAGACTTATGAAGGGAAACTTTAGCGTAACATTAAGAATTGTCAATATAGGAGGAGCTTAATGTACCGATAAATTTCCAACTAGGTGCATAGGGAAAACATCCTAGTATGGAGCCAGCAAATGTAATTAAACATGATCCCTTTTTTTTTTCCAGCAACTATAAAGAATGTCTCAAAATATTAGTTATAAATTCAGATGCCCTTAAGAATTTATTCCCCATTTACAAGTTGCTTTTCTACAGCTTTAGCAGCAATATAAATTACATATAGGCAATAAAGAAAGGAGAGTGAGAAAGAATAAACTGAAATTTTCACTTTCTTAATAGTTAAAGATTCAATAATACTAAAGAATAAGGTCATACACTCCTCTGGTGGAGCTAAACTTTTATGTTTATAGTGTTTCTTCCCTTCCTGAGCAAGATCACGTCCTTCATTACGAGCTTATACACATGCTATGGAGTTAGAAATATCCAAATATATGTCGTAAGCATAGCTTCCACCGCGTAGCCAAATGGCCCAAATCAGACTAATTCTTTTCACGATGAACAACAAATATTAAATCAAAGGACAAGAATGAGAGAAGATGTTCAATCTTAAAAAGAGGTATTCATCAATTCTCCTACGTTACAGTATTGAAAACATGTTGCCTTACAACAAATAAAACTTCAGAAGTAAGACATGGCAAATCTACAATACACAGCATGATAGCGCTGCATACATCATCGTCAACTGCCTACTTATACGACCCTTATTCAGCAAATAGATAGTATTCGAGTCAAATTGTACTTTCACTATTTTCAGATTTCCCGTGACCCTACATGAAAACATGATTAGAAAGGTTTGGGCTAGTGACCTAACCCGACCATCCTCTCTGAGGACCACCTGAAGAATGCCCATTCAGCCTATCGAGCACAGTATTGAAATCAACTGTCTGACCACTCTCCTCGAGCCTTTGGATAACATTAACCACATGATCACCCCTGTAGCCCATGCTTGCCAGCTTCTCAATTAGTTCATTGTAAGGATGAGTGCGCATCAATTGAGGTGGACGAACCATAAGATTGGGGCTTGGGGAGGACTGTGTGTTCTGGGGAGGGAAGCTGGAGGGAGGATAACCACTTTGTGGGAAATTTGGTGGTTGTGGTGGATGTCCCCTTGGGCCTTCACTGTCGTACATCAAATATGCATTTCCTGCAGAAAGAGATGGATGAGGACCACTAGCTGCATACCCATCCCCTGGAGCACCGAACGGAGGCTTGAGATGCTGGGTCGGGGGCTGTGACTGAAGTGGCCTGCCAGACCTATCATACCCGTAGGGCATTGCCTCTGGACGGCTTGCAACTGATTGAGGGATCGCAGAAAATGACACTTGCATTGGCATGCTATTGGGGACCGGTTCAGGAGAAGGATTCGGTTGACTGGGTGGATAAGAGGGATAAACAGCAGGTGATGAGGGTCTAGCTTGCTGTTGCACAGTTGGAAGCTGATGCTGTTGAACCTGTTGGGATGCTTGAACTTGCTGAGGTACCTGTTGCGCCCATTGCTGCTGCTGATATTGGGGCATTGACTGGATTTGTGGGGTCTGATTCCCCGGAGGTGCTGCTGGCTGGGGTGGTAACCTAGAAAGATCTTGCATTTGAGAAGTTCGATACTGGGGGTCAGATGAAAGATATTGACCTTGGGACAAGAGAGTTGGAGCTGGTGGATTTGACATCTGCGCTGGGGCTAAATAGTAGCCTTGCGACTGCGTCATACTTTGAGATAGAATTGGTGATGGAGGTGCCTGTTGTGGCTGCTCGACGGGTCGGTTGGTAAGAGGAGCCCGGGGTGCTACTTGATGGGGTAGAGCAAGTGCCAGTTGTTGTCCATTCACATCAGTTGAGTTGTCACCTTTATTGGAATCAGACCCAGATTGAGCATTTCTGTCCTCATTCTGCTGAGAATTGCTGGCTGAAGCTGGTTCTTTCTGCGCATACTGAAGCTTAGCCAGCTCCTTCTGAGTTTCAGCAAGTTCTTGCTTATCTCTCAGAATCTGTACAGATCTGTGGACCTGCAGGAATAACAGTAAAGAAATTAGTCATCGAATAGCTATTAAATTTAGAAAAACTGTGAAGGCAAATGAAGGCAAAATTCCAGAGACCAACTTAAAATTGGACAAGAACGAAATCATACATATTGACTAGGACCATTAGAAAGCTAAAACGTAATAAGTGCATCTAAAACTCAGACACAAATAAACAGAAAGATGCGATTTTTTGCAGAGAAAGAGGGATGCAAACTATGCCAGTGAATCCTTATGATTGGCGTCTCTACAATAATGTGGTGTTAGTTCTAATCACACATGGACTCCCACTTAAAATAGGATCTAACTTGATCGGATGAGGCAAACTTTGCCAATTGTCCATGTTTCACTAGAAAATAGAGTAGAAAATTCTCTTAAGACCTATTAGCACTGAAAACTTCTCAAGTCTACTAAACAATATAAAATTCTCCAGTCACAGCAGAATATGTTCCACGAAAATTTGAACAGACATGAACTGTTCATTGCAAGTAAAAAAACCAACACTTGAGAATGAGGGAGTGATAAGTTTCTAATGTCATCAGTTGTGGGAGAGAAATCTTTGGATGGATTTTAATTTTAGCTAAAACTTTGTCAAACATAATAGATAATCAAAAAGTCTTGTCACATTATAACTTAACTTACTAGGACTATCCTACTTTATAGGGCTTGGGATGGTGAGAGAATAAAAGACATATCATCTTCATGAAAAAGAAGAAGGAACTTACAAGAAAAGGATTATCCATATTATATACCATGTGAAACATAATATGTAAGCAATACAACCCATAATTTCAAAGCAGACTTTATTTTAGCACATACCACTGATAAGAGAATAACATTTAAATTGTGTAAGGGCCTAAGGGGTATATCTAAAAGCACAACATTTAGCTGTAGAACAGTAGAATTAACTTGCTAGACAGAACCTTTATATGCTTGCCATGCAAAGAGATCAGTGAACAAACCTCTTGAACATGCTTCTCAAGAGCCTTCAGTTTCGAATCTGCCTCACCATGATCCCGAACCAAATCAGACCGCATTTCCCCAATGGACTTATCAAGGTTGTAACAGTACAGTTCCAACTGCGACAAGCGTGAACTGATTCCCTCTAGAAATCTCATGAGATTGTCCGTATATTTCTTCATGGTCCTCTCAACAGTACATATCATGTCTTGATTGAAGGAAGATTCTTCTGGTGGGCTATACGTTGAAGTGGGAAACATTGATGATCTCGTCATTCTGTTTTTGTGGAACTCCTACCCGATACAAGAGCATAATCGAGTGAGAAGTCAAATTGCAGTTGATTAGGTAAGATTGAATGTAATGAAATAGAAAGAAAAAGTCTTCCTACAAAGATCTAAAAAGCACTGTGGTAAGATTCTTCTTTTTTGATGAAGTAAGTTGTTTCATTGCAAGCATCAAGAAGATGCAAAGAGTACAAAAGTAGATATGCTAGCTCCATTACATGATAAAAGTTAAGGCCTGGGAACCAGCCACAAAATCATAAAATCTAGAGAAGACTTAACATGACTATGGATAGTCTAGCGTGGTATTATCCCAAAAAAAAAAAAAAAGGAAGTCTAAGCTTGGTAAGATTCTTAATCAGAAAACTAATTCTACCTCTTGTCTATGACCCCTAAAAAGCTGCTAATCTGTTATAATTACTATCAATGAGCTACATCAAATCTATAACTCCAAACATTTTCCAAAAGGTTTACACCAAATCTAGAATCCAGATGCAAACCCAGAGCTATTGAGGATACTGTGTGAAACATGATTTCCTTTTTGTTCTACAGCCAGATTGACTTTAGCTAACCTGTTTTTGCGGTCTCATGTCTTTGGTTTATTCATTTACAAAACAAGAGGCAGATATAAAGAGAAAGGAGCTTAATATGAGGTATAGGAAAGGTCAAGGATCTCAATCATCATTCATTTTAGGTTACAGCGATGATCCATAACGCCTATTAGTAGCTCGAAATGAGTGAAGATAGACTAATATCTTACGACCCCCACCCCTCTAAAAATCGAACTACATAGTTAAAAACCACTGTAACTTATGTAAAGCCAAGTGAACCAACTCTTTAACCTTCGATCACTTTGAAAATCCACACTTAGAATATTAAAACAGATTACATCAGGATAATCATATCATATAGGTGAATATATGTAGCTTCATCACCAAACTGATCAGTGCAGCTGCTAATACATAGTAAACCATTGGTGGACTACTGGATATCTAGCAGATACAGAGCTAATATTTTGAGTTTACGGGTTCTGAATTCTAAAAAACACAACTTTCCTGAGTTCTTGATAAATCACCTACACATATTAAGTAGATATTTTAAAACTAGTGACCCCGTCGAGGTGTGAGCAAGCTGGCCGGACACCATGATTATCCCAAAAAATCCAAAATGAACAATTTTCAGCAATTCTCATCAGCAAATTCTCAACCTTTTACCTCATAACTTCCAAAACCCCTAGTGGGTATCTCAATTAAAAAAACACACACAACACTTCCATCATACAATAATGTAATCCCACTGGAAAATCTTAGTAGCTCAATTGGTTAACTATCTGCACTTCTCACTTCTTCCTTAAGACTACCTGAACTTTTCACCTCGTGATTACATATTGAGTGAATCTTTTAAAACTACTACGAGGTAGCAGCTACCCCATCGAGCTGTGAGCAAGCTAACCAGACACCACAATTATCCCCAAAAAAAATCCAAAATCAACAATTTTCAGCAATACCCATCAGCAAATTCTCAACCTTTACCTCATAACTTCCAAAACCCCAAGTGGGTATCAATCAAAACAACACACACAACACTTCCACCATAAAATAATTTACTCATATAACAACCTGAACTTTCCACCTTATTATCAAGAGTTCGATTCCTCATCTCGTAATCACTCTCAAATTAATTTTTTTTTAAAAAACAAAAACACATAGTTACCTTAGCAGAATTGGTAGCAATCGCAGGATCAGAGCGAGTTCCATTAGAGCCATCCTGATGTGGATAATCTTCATAAGAACAGAGAATATCATCAGACCCAAAATCAAAACCCTTCGAACCCGAAGAATTACTCGGCCTACCAGACGATCCAGATGCCATACTTCACGGATCACAAAAAAAAAAACTAGGGTTTTCACTTTACTGATCAAACAAACAAAGAAAAAAAATTCACCTAGGTTCTGTATATATATATATATATATATATATATATATTTAGAGAGAGAAACTGGAGAAAAGGATTATCTTGTTTATATAGAGAGAGAAAGGGGAAAGTATTGGGAATTGTTGTTTGCTTAAGGAAGGCTCGTCGTTGTACGCTCCTAATAAAGGCGACTCTATGTCCAAGAAAATTCGAACTTGAGACCTCTTGATTAAGGGTTATTTCATGACTTAATTGTTCATAGTTAACAACATTTTTAATAGGCATAATACATAAATATACTAATTAATTTGAATTCAATTGATATTTATTTTCTTCAATTTTAATGTTATAAATAGGATTTAAACTTGTATAAAGTTGAACAAGTAAATATACCTGTCTTACGAAGCATAATACACATAGAATGTGTGTGTCTATTGGTTCAACTCTATACAAGTTTAAGTGTCTACTTGTTTGAAAATTTTGTTTAAAATATTCAAAATTTAATATATATGTATGAAAAATAATTTTTGATCTATATAGTTCAGATAATTTAGAACCCGTTTGGATTGACTTAAAATAAGTAACTTTTAAAAAATTACTTTAAAGTCATTTTAAAAATAAGTAGTTATGTGTTTTTGATGTGTTTGGCAAAAAAGTGTTGAAAGTCACTTTTTTCATCAAAATGTCTGAAATACCCTTAAAGTTGTTAACATTATAAAATAATTAAGGGTAAAAAAGTAATATATTTGGTTAAAGTAGAATGATTTATAAGTTAAAAAAAATAAGTAGGGGCACCCTACTTTTAACTTTTAACTTATTTTAAGTTACTATTGACTTATTTTAAGTTATTCTTTAATTGCCAAACACTCTAATAAGTCAAAAACTGATTTAAAAGTTAGTTTGACCAATTTATAATCCCATCCAAACGGGCTCTTACTATATACATGATATAATTTTTCAATAAAAAATATTCGACCAGCTATCTTTCACTACATGTGACTACGCCACTTCTAGGAAGGATCATTTCTGATAATAACATAGTGTACTTAGTCATGAGCTAGTGAAAGGTTACACAAGGAAGGATCAATGTGTATGGTCAAAATGATATTCGGAAGGCTTAAGCGGCGATATTAAGTTTATTTAGTCAAGTAGGGTGTTCGCGTCAAGTTTAAAATATTTTCATCACTTCTCCTTAAAGTAATTCATTAGAGAGTTTTCACCACTTTAATTTACTTACTTCAATGCTTGAAGAGTTGAGAAAGAACGTAAAGAAATGTATATTTAAAATTATTCAATGCACTTTTTTGTTTGATAGAATGCATATGAAGACAAATAAAATAAAATAGTATTAGTATAAATAAGAGGTTATGGGTTCGAGTTACTTGGATTCAGAGTCGTTTTTGTTAGGAAGCGCTTCACTGCTCAATGTGAACTTTTCGATGTGAATTCAGATTTAGTCAAATTTCAATGTAAGTATCGGACACTGAATGGAAAAATTTTTTAAAAAAAGACAAAGAAAGACATGACTTAAAACAATGAAATGTGTCTTGCCAACAAATATTATATTTCATTGCAAAGTAATTAGGCTCATTAGTCATTATACCCATGTATCCTTTTTTAATAAAGCTATCTTTTTAGTCTCCAAATATTTCCATTTTACTACAATTTTTTCGTTTATGAATTGAAATATTTCCATTTCACCAAATATTTATACAATCTATGAGTCCTATGTGACAAAATATACGTAGTCCGTAGAACACCATGTATGATGCAAATTGCTATGTAAGATGCCACGTAAGACGTGAGTGTCTACTTATTTAACTTTATACAAATTTAAGTTTTTTCTTGTGCACACCCAAAATTAAAGGGCATAAGTGTGAACGGTTTGTTTTCTAGACAAAAAGAAAAAGTGTTGTTCAATTTGTATTTGTGTGACATCCTTTCTATTTTACAAGATTTCAAAATGTTCAGAATATTTTTTGTTAATAATATTGCCATCTACTACTTTCATAACTTTTTAGGTATTCAAACTGATTTAATTATTCAAATGCCAAACTTTTATATGATATTTTATTTGTAAAAATAACTTTAATTATTACTTGAACTTTTTTTCTCCAACTACCATTAATATTAATATATGTTATACAAAAGTCAAATTAACGTATTTATTTATTTTTCCAACCGACACCTTTTCTTTAAACGTGAAAATCATGGGTATTAGAATGATGGATTAGCTAATACGTCACCTCCATTTTTTTGTTTTCCAAAGTCTTAATTCTTTTTTTTTTGTTTTCCATACGCTTTTTATAATCGTATTAAAGTCTGACTAATTTAAATTTGAGTCACGAAACTAATCAATGAGTAAGTTGTTATGATGTCTATATATGTAGAACAAATAAATAATCTATTTACATTGTTCTTAGACCGCCTTTGCAATCATCCAGAGGCGAATCCTGAATTTGACGTTTGTGGATTCCCACCTATCTCAAATAAAAAAATAAAAAGAGACAAATTAAAGACGTATATGGTGACCGCAATAGAGTTTTAAAGGTTCCTTTTTTGCCACTAGACCAAACGACACAGTTTGTTATTTGGTTTCTAAGTCATATTTCTTATATATTTACTCAACTTTTCAATACAAATACATAATTATTACTGAATTCTCGAAAAAAACCCCATCGAATGACCTAAAGCTGCCCTTGGAACCACCACCACCACCTCTCCTCCTCCCTTCACCTTCTTTATTTTTGCTTTTATTTGTTACAGAAGTGTTTCTTGACATGATTTTTTTTTCTTCTAAACTTCAGGATTTGAATTCGAGATTTCTGATTAAGAATGGAGGGATTGTATTCATCTCACCACAACCTTTATTGATACATTAGTCTAGATTTTATCGTAGGAATTTTTCTTTCTTTTCCGAGTCTTTCAATCTAGTTTTTTGAAATTATTTTACGAGGAGCAAAATACATAGTGAAAATTGTCTAAAAATTATAAGTTATTACAAATACAAATGAATATTGATTTGTAATGGTGTTGAGAGTAGTAAAAGTTTTGAAGGTGAAAACCTTTATGTAGGTATATATATATATCATGAGATTGACATATTATAAGTCCAATCGACATATTATAACTTTAAAATGAAATGATGATTTTGTGGAGAAAAAAACTGAACAAACCAATTAAAAACAATATCTGAAAACTGAAAAAATATTTGGTAAATTATGAAGGGGAAAAAATTAATTTAAAAAAATTATGTTGAGAGTGGGATTTGAACCCACGCCCTTTCGGACCAGAACCTTAATCTGGCGCCTTAGACCAACTCGGCCATCTCAACAATTATTTTTATATTATATTTTATTTCACTTGTCTTCTTCCAGATTTGCTGATATAAAATGGCAATTACCTAAAATTATCATGGAGTATAGAGGATTTTAATTGTTATTTGGAAGTGGCAAAGGAAAGCGAGACCAAACCCTTTTTTTGAGGCCTATTCGGACATACATACGGTTTCAAGTTGGTGAGCTGTGTGATGGAAAACCTTCTCGTATGGTTCGAAAAAATAAAATTTGCAATTTAAAATCTTTTCAATTTGTATGATATTGTTGTAATTAAAGATATCGTCTAATTGGAATACCAAAGTTACCTTTGTTCAAGAGTGTCAATTAGCATATTTGGTATAAAAAAAAAATACATTGATAGATAGGTGAATATTTTTATTCTATTTTATCTAGACTTCTTCATATACGATTACTTATTATAATTTGACTTTCCTTAGTAAAAGTCTGGACTCCTTTGCTTAGAATATTTATTGAAAAGCAACTAATGAACCTTAACTAATTAATCCTTCTTAATTAAATTGGATATATTTATGTATAGAAAGGTGTAACGGCCCAGCCCGCTAGTGATATTGTCTAATTTGGATTTAGGTCCGCACGACTTTAAAACACGTTATTAATTGATAAGATTTGCTTACTTATATACCCAACATCTCTTCTATATTTTATCGATATGAAACTTCTAATCTTAAGTTGAGGCATCACAAAAGGGAGGAAGGATATAAGTATAATTAATAAGATTGATCAAGTGATATACATTTTTGTTGTAAGAAATCTATACGATGTATACATCATCAGGTCATCTTTATAAGTTATAGCAAATAGTTTATCTTATTTTTAAGATTAAATCCCACATTTTAAAAAGATTTATTTGTAAATATCTTTTGAATGACCTGATACTGTAAAAATTCTTTACACTAACAATATATATAACTTAAATTTAATAGTAATTAATCGCTAATGTTGCCGATACGCTTGAAGTTAACACCATCATCACGACCTATTATAGCATCACTGATACGTTGACCAAATCGATGTGAATCTCATGACGTCCACACTCAAGTTGTATCGGATCAACACAAATATAGTAAGAGTCTTGAAGAATCCGAATAATATAGGTGCACAAAAATATAAACGGTTTAAAAGAACATGCTTACTTGAAAGGATGGAATAACGACCCAAACCAATTGGTTGTATGGTCTTTAGGAAAATTAGCATCCAAGATTGTTATCGAGTGATCGTAGATTGAGAAACGTGAGGTTTTAGGTTCAAATTTCAAGAAAGGTAAAAATGTTTGATGATTTCTTTTAATCTGTTAAAACCATGATGAATAAAATAATTACCTTGTACAGTTTACCTATATTAATGAATGATAGCTAAAATCTCGTGAAATTCTTGAGATTTTTGCAAGATAATTTGAATACCATGAATAATATGATTATAAGAAAAAAATGATTTTTAGAAAAAAGTAATAATGGTGTCTGAATGTTTGTTTGGAGAAATGAGGGTAACAAAGAAATATGTTTTCTTGTTACGTTGAACTAGTTATCTTCTATCGAATTAAGTTATATTTATCGATAATATAATATATTTTTTATAATACCAATAGTGTCACAAGTTGCTTCCTACAAGTAGATTACAAATAGCATTGCAAATTGTTCCTATTCTTTTATAAATAGGAAGCTAACTCAATTCATTTTGTAAGAAAAGAAATTTAAACAGAAATGACTATTTTTCATTAGCTATAATGTGAAAAATAATAATTTCACGATGAAAAACGTCTCTTCCGTGAATTAATGGAAAATTTGTGCTATAAGACATGATTTTCTCACCCTATTTACGTCGAACCAATTCATTCACTGAAAAACGCATGACGGGAAATTGATTTCTATTGAAATAATGGGAATAGCCATTAGACATTTTTTCTTTTATCAAAATATTTATGAGAATAACCACTGAACATTTTTCACTAAAAAATATCTATTGAAAAAATAATGTTTTAATAGTATATATATATATATATATATATATATCCATTACATATCACATTTCCTGTTTGTAGGCACTGAAAATAGTAAAGAAATTACTTTATATGATCTTATCCATATTTTTTTTGTTTCCCACCCCGTATTCGGTATCCACATTGGAGTCCGATTAAATCCGGATTCACACCGGAAAGTCTCACATTAGGGGGTAAAACGCTTCCTCACAAAGGCAACTCCGTACCCAAGGGGACTCGAACACGAGACTTATCCATATTATTGCTGCATTTTTTTAGAGTCTTTTGACCAGAAATATTGATTGATTTTTTAATGAATGATTGATGAGATATTTTTGGTTATCATATATAGTTTCGTCAAACCACTAACTGAAATTATATTGCATCTTTTTGGTTAGTCCAACCTTAAAAAAACATTTGTCATGTAAATCAACATTACAAAAAAAGAAAGAAAAGAGCTAACTTTTATATTAATAGTGCTAAATTATTTTACACGTAAGTGTATCTTAATCTGTCATTTAGTAGTTTTTGCCCTTTTTTTTCTTTTTCAGATTACTAATTTCACTTATTACGGATGATTTTTAAAAAATAATACTTAACATTACAAATAATCAATTGAATAGTATAACAACTGATAATTCAACAAATTTGGAAAGAGCCACAAGTAGAAGAATGGAAAATGCACCACTTCAACTACTAGATGGTTAAATGTACTTAGTCAAAAAATAATAAAAACAAAAGCAAAATTTACAATAATCAAGGAGCTAAAAATGTTATTATCCCTATTTTAAGTGACTATTAAAAATTGTTTATATTGTCAGTAATATAGTCTATAGAAGATAAACTCTATAAAATAAGAGCTATCACCGAGGTATGTGCAGAACGTTATATTGTCTTCTCTTTAATCAGAATTTTCAAATCAAATATATAGGGACCCTTGACTACTCCATGTCTATGGCAACAATAACTATTAGGCTTTTTTGTCAACTCTTTGTAAATTTGGCCGACCAAAAAAGAAATATTATCTCCATGCTTCAACTACAATATGATTTGATTCGATATGATAAAAAAGAATGGTTGATAATGGAGTCGGTGTGGCACGTGGCATACCCCCATGTGGTTTATTTCTATTGGTGGATTAAGTTTAACTTCTCAAATTAAAAATATTTCATTAAATTTTTCTTGTTCGATATTTGTATCTGCTCTGATGTCTCAATTATAATCGAGGAAAGCAAAAATCACGAGTTTTGTGGATGAGTGTCCATTTGTTTTCTAAATTTCTAAAATTTCTAAAATTTAAACGTTAAGACTTTTGATTAAAAGTGAAAGATCTTATCCATCTCACCATAATCCTCGGTGGTGTCTAACACTAGATTCAACAATATTATTGGGTGCATGTTTCATTAGTTAGGTGATTATGGGAGGGTGCAATGGATGAGAATGCGCGCACTATTTTAACTTAATTTACAAATTGAATGATCTTATTAGAAAATATATAATTGTACTTTATTTACATGGTATAATATTCCCATGTGGATTATTTATATTGGTGGTGGATTAAGATTAACTTGATTAAATTAAATTCTCTCATGCAAAGAGGGATCATGTGTAAGACTAGTAGGACCTTCTTTTTTTGTTTTTCCATACCAGATCAATTATTTAGTTTAAAATATATACTTTATTGACCAAGTTATCATCCCAATTAAGGAGTAATATTTGGTAGTATTCTCTTGTAAATAATTGCTCCAAGAAGTACTTAAACAACATTAAGCCTAATTAATCATCTTAATCATTACAAAAAAGTCGTTTGATTGGGTCTGTCAAATGACAAGATCACATTCACGTCGGTGTTGTGTTAAAAAAAAGTACAAAACATGTTTCATGATTGAAAAGGAATTGCCAATATATATATATATAATTTATCCGTTTTATTTTATGCGACATTTACATTAAAGCTATAATTTTTGTTTTATTTGTTCAATCTACCACTTAATCAAAATATAATCAGGTCAAACAAATTAAAACGGGCGGAGTGTACACCTTGCTTTTTTTTTAAATCTTTTTTTATATTTTGGACAAGTCAACTTGTTATTAGTCATTTTCAACTTCAATGTTGTCTCACTCAAATGAACAATTTTCCACAAAATCATAATAATTATTGTTGAACATGTGAAACACAGCAAAGATGTCGCGGACAAATTACATCCATACACGTGTGAGATTTGAATTTTTTTTTCTTGCATCAAATGAAAATTAAATACAACAAAATATATTAAATATATATATTAAAAAATTGTTTATATATATATTATATCTTGAACGCCAATATAAAAATTCTTCCCAATTTCAAAATTTTTGAAGTTATAGTTTTTTTTTTCAAATTTGTTTTTAGTCATTTGTTATTTTTTTTAAAAATAATTATTTTTATATGTAAAAATCTAAAGTAATCACTTTTTTATTCAATTTATAAATGGTCACGAGAGATTTCATCCCTAATTCCTCGTAGTTATATATATAAAAAAAAGAAAACTTAAATATATTTACCCTTCTAGAAGAATTTATCACGGACTTACCATCACCAAGTACCAGTGTTAATATATTGTTTGGTTAAAAAAGGTTAGAAACTTGTGGATGGGGTTTTTGTTCTATCTACTCCGTCTGTTCACTTTTATTTATCACTTATTTTTTAAAATAGTTTTTTATTTTTATTGGTTACTTTTGACATATCAAGAAAAGACAATTATTTTTTTCCATGTTCGACCCTCAGCATTAAATATTTATTCTCCAAATCGTTTTCTAAAACCTAACATTAAACAGGATTTAATAGGGATAGTTTTGTACAATACATATATCAATAATTGTTTTCTTAATGGGTGTGTGAAGTCAAACAGTGACAAATAAAGATGAAGGGGGAGTAGTATAGAAAGGAAGTTTTTTAATTATGGATAAATTTTAGTTTTTGACCTTATTATATATGATTAAACATGTTTAATTTTTAATTATTTAAAATATCATTTTTGATGATTTTGTTTCGAAATATTTATAGTTAGATTTATTAAATATAAAAGTAGTAGTAAAATTCAGAGTTTAAAAGATCATTAATATTATAAAATATATCCCCTTCTGGAGATCAAATCGAACTCAGTTTCTTTCTGCAAGATGAGATATAAAAAACTTAACCAATACAAGAAATAAGGGAATTGCTTTTGCACCATGATAATCTCACTCTAATTACGAAAACATACACATATTAATACAATATACGAGGTCCTCACCCAGAACCACATTTGCAAATTTTTCTACATATGGCTCGTTCATGCATTTCGAGGCGCTACCTATAACTCACCATGGCAAAAGGGGACGGATTTTTTTTCCATGTCAACAAAGGTCAAATAATATAAAACAAAGATCACGCGAAAGATAATAGTTGCCGCGTATTTAAAATGTGAATACATGCCAGCATGTCATGGGTCCCATATATTAGCCTGTCCAATTCATTCAACTTACCTATAAATTCCTCCAATAATTTTTCATTCTCAACACATAAAAAAAAAGAAGAAAAAAAGGAAAACAAATTTACTTTCTTCCAAAAAATGAAGAAATCAACTATTCTTGTAGCCTCCATAACTGCTGCTTCTGCGGCTGCTATTTCTTCATCCAAAGTTCGAATTTCTCATCATCAGGTAAACAAATTTTAATAGGAAAGTATGAATTCAATTTTATAATTTTTCATTTTTAAAAATAACAATTTCAAAGTTTTTAATAATTGAATTCTAAATTTAATAACTCGTATCTCCGCTCTGGTAACTTTCCCTTCTCAATTCTGTTGAGTTTTTTTTTCTCTCTCTTAAAATTCGAAAATAGATCTGGAATTTGAAGTTCGTGAAAACAGTTTACAATTTTATTTTTTTAAAAAAAAAAATTGATCTGAATTAGCCCAATTTTAACTGAATATATATGTAAAATAGCTCGCAAATCATACGAGAGAAGAAATAAACTTGCGTGGAAAGAAAGCTGTTTTCTTCTCTCTTTTTTTCACTTGAATTTCGATTCGTTTAGTTATAAAAATTTAAATATTATTTTTTTTGTCCTGAAAAAATTAATTCAGGATGAAAGTTCGAAGAAAAAGAAGGAGGATGAAAATTCATCGAGGAAATCAGGAGAATCGAAATCTTCAGATAAATTTGCTCCAAGATTTGATGGATTGAGATTTATTGAGACTTTGGTTACAGCTCACAGATAAGTTTACAGAAGGGAAAGAAATGATTTTTGACAGATTTATTAGGGAATATATTATCTGAGGTTTTTTAATGGGTTTATTTTTGCTTAATTGTTGTTTAATTACCCAATTTGATGACTCTGTTTTTTAAATTGTTAATGTGAATGAAGAGTTTGAAGGAACAACTAGAGTTTTTTTGCTTTCTTATGTGGTGTATGAAATTGATTGGTGCATTAGTAGTTTTTTGCTTTTATAAAAGAAAATGTCTATCATTCCTTTTGTTTGTCTGGTTTTGATTTGATACGAAATTTAAGAGAGTAAAGAATTTTTTTTTGGATTTTAGTATCTTAAACTAAAAATACGTAGAAAGTACTAAAATATGATTTAATCATGTGATTTTAAATATGTTTGGTATACAGTTGAAACTAAGGGGTCGTTTGGTTTGAATACAAGTTATGCTGGAATTAGTTATGTTGGGATTAGTTATCTTGGCATTATTTCTTATTGATTGTTCGGTTTGTTGTACTAAAAATGATAACCATTGCATAGTTCCTAAAAATAAGTGGTTTGATTACAAAAATACCCTCTTATTTAGCTTTTCGTATATTTTTTTTTTGATAGAGTTTTAGTTACTCATTCTTAAAAAAAAAAACATCCACCTTATTTAGCTTAATTATTTTTATGTAGGAATTCCCATAAATTCCTACCGTTAATTAGGTTCTAATTAGTGGACATTGCACTAGAATTAGTGTAGCTTTGGCTCAGTTTATTCCTGAAGGCATGACGAGTAAGAAGTGCGGTGGGTAGCTCTGATATCATCCATATAACTGAGGGAGAACATCATCACAAAAGCTAGCTATTGAGACGAGATAGCTCAAAATAATATAAGTTTCATAATAACTCTTTATTAAACTGATATGACATCAAATCTCATATCTTGTAATAGAATCATAATTTAAATGTGATTGGTGGATTGTTATGATAATTTCATCCTTGGTTGGTTGATCATGCCATTCAAATAAAGATCTGAATTTCATGTTAGTAATTTGTATTTCTATCTAGAAAGTTTTGACAAGAATCAAAGGGTTAAGACCATTTCTTTTACCTTTAACTTTACCTTTTCTTGACAAGAACCAAAGGGTAAAGACCATCTCTTTACCTATAGTGCGTGATCCAGATTTAATCAAAGTTTTAATGCGGAATTCGAACATCGGATAGAAAATAAATGAAAAAAAGCTTTTACCTTTTCTTCTTTTGTAATAATTGGGAGAAATGGCATGATCAATTACCAGAAAAACAAAAATAGAAAAGAAAAGTAAGAAATAGTCCATAGCAGATTTTGTTGAATTTGGTGTAAATAATTGAGACTTGTTTTTCAAGTAAAAATGGCAGCGACGTCACCCCCTAAAAATATAGAGTAATATTTTGAGAAAAAAACACCTATTCAATCTCGAGTTCATCTAAATTTAGTATTTTTAATATAAAATATAAGGTTATGTAATTTTTTTCTTCTAAAATTACAATTTAAATTCCTAATTTTTAAAATATAATATGTTTAATACTAATAATCTTAAAGATTCAATCTAATATAAAATTTAAATATTGAATGTTTCTCGAATTTCCACATCGAATATTTTCTGCATATTCTCAAATCTCAATCTCTATAATGCATTTCTCATCTGTTTTCCAATAACTTTATCTTTGGGGTGAAGATTTTTCCACTCCTCTTTTTGCTTTGCAATGGGAATATTATTTAAGCCCGGCATCCAAGATTGGACGATAGTCAATAAAATGAAATGAAAATCATAAAAGATTAGAATCCAAAGGTGCGTGCAAGTTTATTCTCACATCATCAACTTATCGTAATTAAAAAGATTATTTCTATTGGTTTGATTATGTCTTGGTTATCCTTCCGAACTAGTAATCATTGCATTATTTCAGGTAGTTTTTTGTTTTTTGATTTTTATTACTATTTGTTGTTTCTTATACTTTAATTATCATGTTATTTTGTTGTAATTACTATTATGAATGATTTGTCATACTTTTTACAGTATTTTGTTACGACTTTTTCACCTTCATTATTTCTTTCTACATCTTGCATTAGACTATTTTTCCTTGAGTCGAGGATCTATCAGAAGTAAACTCTTTTATGAGATTACACTGAATATATTGTTGTTGTTGTTGATTATATCTAAATGATAAATTATCAATTTCTAAAAACAATTGTGACGATAGAGTACACTACACCACAAAAAAGGATGACATAATTAGTTTAAAAAATTACAACTGCGTTAATATGGATATCGAGTCAACCCCATCCGACTCGACATTGATTCATAGTTGAGAAGGATTAGCAATCTCTTCATTTACTTAATTGATAATTATCTATATATAATGACATACTTTTCTCATAAAATAAGTTGATTTCAAATAATTTTATATAGCTAAAATCCATTTGCATATGTGATCTTAGGAGTTGTCTTCTATAGGGGCATTTTATCTTTCAATATAACACTTTTCAGTACAAATTTAGATTAGTCGCACTCTAATACAAATATCAAACATAGAGTATGAAACAAAAAAATATGTGATCTTAGGGGTGTAAGATTTTATGAGATAATAATAATTATTTCAGAAATTTTAAAACCTATACTTTTCCGTTCTCCTTAAATTTCACATTTTTCGTTTCACAATCAAGCATAAATCACATTTTCGTAGTGATTGTCATCACCATTTTTTCTCTCATACGAGAGTTGTATAGTGTCAGTATATATAAGATACGCTCGTCTATTGATGGATTTGATTTTTTTTCTTTCCTCTCCCATAAAATAATAATCACAAGAAACTCCCATAAGAGCAATAAATAAAAGGAAAAGTTCCAACATGGAAAAGCAAAAACATTGAACTATAGGAAACTACACCCAATGACCAAGCTTGAAAATTGATGATCTTGAATTTTCGTCCCTCCTCTTGCCCATAGATGAACTTTCAAGTACAAAACTTGTTAAGCTTGAAATTTTATCCACGGAACAAACAAGGTCAAAAGTTCAAAAAACCATCCATCTCTAAGGTCATTTTTATAAATTACCCGTTAATAAAAAGAATTATTACAGGTCCCAATTATAATGTTATATTTAAGTAAATGAAAGTATTACATTTAAAAAAGAACCAAAATGAAAATTAAAAAGACTTATTCATCATCATTCATTCATATATTTAACATTAGTATGATTAGAAAAGTGGCTATCACCATTAGAATTGTTGAACATTTAATACCTTTTGAAGAATTGCTCTTTTGTTCATCATTTTTGCCTTCTGGCTGAATAACATCTTTGCAATTTAGGCCTTCTTTGTCTTCTTTGCACATATTTGCAAATAAGCCAGGTGGATATTTGCCATATAGATTAATGTAATTAAACATAGTTGTAGCACATCCATTTTGCACATCATTTATTTCTTCTGTATGTTTGCATGCTAATTGTTTGAATGCATTGCAACATATTGATGAATTGTAGTGAGGTCCTTTGCATTGGCTTGTAATGATGGTGTAGTTTTCCCTCTCAAAATCAATGGGACAATCTTTGAGAAAAAAAGAGAAGTCAGATAGTGACGAGACAGAATTTTCACTAGTCAAATTAAAAATATAATGAAGTAAATACAGAAAGAAGGCACATGAAGAAAATGCACACGATTAGAGGTAAATGATGTACTTTGGCCAGAAGTGTTAAATTTAGTTAATAAAAATATAACTCATTCAACTTATTCAAACTTGAGCCAGTTAATTGCGTTGAATATGTATCAATTTAGGGGCAAGTGCATCAATAGCCGATTCAAGGATCACTATTTAAGACATATTTGAAAGTTACGAAATACTTAATGTGTAGAGGTTTTAGAATAAATATCAGATCTACGAGACTGAAGTTGAAAATTCGACTTTGAATTTTCAAACTTCAAACATACGAGTCTGATGTTGGGGACTGTCAAGACAAACTTCAAATTACTTGTATTATTAGAACTTTAGAAAAGTAAATTTGAAGTTAGTCTTGATAGTTCCGAAGTTTAAAACAATATATTTGAAATCTGAACTATCAAACCTAACTTCAGACTTGTATATCTGATTATGAACTTCATACACACATTTAGATCTAAAGTTAACAAATACATTAATTTTCTTCATAATATTATATACCATAACTTTTTTTCCCCTTTTATTCCTTTCAATATAACATTCTTCTTTGTTCATTTAAAGAGGTCAAAACAAAAATTGATTGTGTTAATAGGTAAGGTAAGCAACATCATTTAATAAAAAGCCAACAACTACAATTTTCTGTGTTAATTAACGTAAATCTTGACTACAAGTTAAATACTTCAATTTTTTTAAAATATAAATTGAACAATAGATATAAAATCGACTATCAATGTAATTTTTATATTTATTCATGGGTCAATTAGAAATATGATCAAACCATTTTGACCTGAACAAATATTAGGTGCATTATGACACAAACCATTTATCAATTCGAATCCTTTTAACATGCCCAAATATAGTTCTAACACTTCAACTCGCCCATTTGATACCTCGTTCTCAGTTTCAACTCTTTCTTAAAAGCAATAATTCTTGAAAATTAATCAATTTTTTGAGCTTTCAAGAACAAACATGAATACATTTTTTTAAAAGAAAAAACAAGGCCAAAACATATCAATTCATAAATTAATTGCATTAACATAACATTTTTTTAAAAAACACATAAAAACAAAACAAGAAATATAACATAATAATAATAAAAAGGGATTAAATTGACACTAACTTCCTTGTTGTTGAAGAAGGGCACGTCCCGTTTGAACACGAGCCTCAAACACATCATCTGTTCGAACAATAACAACAACAATAATAATAATTACGTCTCAGTCTTCAACAAATGCAAAAACAATCAAAACATTAATTAAAAAAAAAACAAGAACAATTTTTTTTGTTAATAAGCAAATTTGAATATAAAAAACAAGATCATAAATATAATAAATATTTTTTTTAAAAGTGTATGAATTTACATTTGATGTATAATGGAGAAGAAGAAGACAAGCCAACAAGAAGGAAGAAGAGAAACAAAAAGAAGAATTTTTGGAAGCCCATTAAAGCTTCTCTTCTTCTTTTGGCAAATATTATGAATTTTCTTAATTAACCAATTTTTATTTTTGCCAGAATTTTCTTCAAATACAAAGGGGATAAAAATAAAATCTTGAATATTTTTTTGAATTTGTTTTTGTTTAGAGAGAGAAATGTTAAATGAATAAAGAGTGGAAGCTAATGAAAATAAAAGAGAAATACTAGGAGAAAATAAAGGGCTTTTAAAGGCCTTTTGATTTCTACTTTCAAGAATTTAATGTTATTTTAGTTAGAGAAACGGTTCAAATTTGCTTCTGAACTATAGCATCGTCTAGAACAAATAAGGTTACGCACATACTATTCATTTGAAATCTCAATTATATTGAATATGTTAATTTTGTTTTTTGAAAAATCTTGTTATGTCTTCGTTGTTATTAGAATGACTCAACTATTATAGAGAGGATATGATTTATTTACAAATTATAACGGTAAATTCATTTAAATTCAACTAGAGCTAATTAAGTATCACTAACTATGAATAACTTTTAAAAGAGGATAAATGCATGTCGTATTATATCAATTTAATTAATTAAATATAGTGTTGTTTAAAATTGAATCGAAAACAATAATTCAAACTAAAAAAAAGTTATTGAATTATTGATATAAATAGGTTATTGGCTTAGCAGTTTCGATAACAGTTTTAATTTTTTTAATTATCGGATTATCGATTCTTAAAGGTTGGGAGTCTTTTTCTTAACGGATTAATCGATAACCCGACAGTAAATTAAATAATTATATTTATACTATTTGGTATATAAAGTCTTTGACTTAAAGTTTAGTTTCATACTTATATTTCAGGTTGTCTCAAACTTTCGGTTATTCTACAATATGACAGTCTTTGCTTTTGAACAAGATGCAATCTGTCAACTCACGTGCATGGTTCATTTGGATTGTCACCTTGTTTCTAAGTGATTTTTATTGATTTTTTTTGTGTCAAATCTTAGCGGTTAAACCGATAACCGAATGGATAATGATCAATAACATCCAATAAATCAATAACCGATAAGTCAATATCTTCACGATTTTATAACAGTTTAGCATGTCAACAAACTGATAATTACAGATAATCAAATCGATAAACTTCAAAATCAAATTGACCGATATGCAACCAAATTAAACGTGTGAACTCTTTTTCTCTCTCTTTAATCCCAACTTAATTATGACTTTTATTGTCTCTCCGTTACTCATTTTTGTAAAAGGTAAATTTAGATTATTTATGAGTTCAAAGGCAAATATGGATTATTTACAAACTTTAAATAAATTTATTTAAATTCAACTGAAAGTAATTAAATGCCACTATTTATGAATGAATAATCTTTAAAAGAGGATTAAATGCATGTCATAGTATATCAGTTCAATTTATTAAATGTGTAAACTCTCTCTAGCTTTTAAAGGTTCTTTAATGTGTGTATGTTAATATATATATATATATATATATATATATATATATATATATATATATGGGGGCCGAATTCAAATTACTCAGATTCCAATATCAATAAAGAAATAAAATGGAAAACAAAACGAAAAAAGCTTAAGATGACCTACATTTTTCATTGAGATTTTTTTAATTAAAAAATAATACCTCCTTCATCTTTTAAATAAAGTAACCTTTTTCTGCAGACTATTTGGTTGTTGATTTTTAGGAAGGTAATAAGCTCTTGGTAATAGATTTTTAATTTTTGAAATTAATATTTTAAATTATTAAAATTGTAACTTCTAGAAGTTTGAAACTATATTTGAGCATGAATTTTACTTGAATTTTTTTTTAAAAAAAAATTGCAAGTGAAAATCTCAAAATCAAATTGGTCTGAGACAGTTTTTAAAACTTGAAAAATCAAATTTTAAAATTTACTCGAACTTCATAGTTAAACAATTTTTTAAAAGATAAATTTCGAAATTTAATCAAAATCTATGATAAAAAACACTAGCTAAGTAATTTGCATGAGTGTCGCTTTTATGGTTGATTCTCAAAATTCTATCATTGCAATATAATGACATGTATTATTTGAAAATTACATATAAGGTACAATTAATCACAATAATTAATAATTTAAAATGTTTAAATATTATACAAGAAATTTGGTTGACTTTCCTGATTTCAATTGTGCTTACATAAATTGTAACATAGTGAGTAACATATATCATTTGAAAATAACGTAAAAATTACTATAAATCACAAGAACTAACAACTGACGACACTTTAAAAAAATATATATAAGAAAAAATGACTGACTCTCCAAATTTCATTTATGTCATATGAATTGAGACAAACGAAATAACATATATTGAGCTCATGCTGGCACGACCTCCTGTATCTATTATATATAGAGACTAGTTATCTTTGTAATTAATAAACTTTGAATAATCACACAAGATTATTCCTTAAAGTAAAATATCTTTTCCGAGTACCAAAATTAAAATGACAGAATAATTTATACAGATTAAGTTTCAAAATTGTGTATGTTTGTTCGATATTCTCATGTTATTCATTTGATTATGAAATTATTAGTAAATTTGTTTAATTATTTCCTTGTATGTCAAAAATTAAGAATGTAATAGATCTGATCATAGTCAAGTTTTCAATTTCTGACTTTCAAAAGAATTTCACCTAATATTTTGAATTAAACTTTTCAAATTTTAATATAATAAGTAACTAAATTAAAGTTCTTAACAGTAAAATCAATGACAATATATTGTAAACACATGACTAAAATCTCGTTTACTTGAAATAACCATTGTCAATATAAATAAATATCATTAACAAATATGCTTGTTATAAAGCTTGGTAGGATGTGGAATCGTTGAGTTTATAGAGTATCTGTTGTGATTTAATCACATCCATAATTAAAGTTTAATTTTTCAAATAATATCGAACAAAAATTTATTGATATATTACCAGAAACAATCCATCTAAAGACAATTGTAAAATTATACTATCTTTGAATAGCAAAATGCTGACTTTATAGGGTGTTTGCGTTAGGGAAAGGTAGAGCATTATGTCTTTGATTAAATAAGATTAAGTTATGTCATTAAGGATTTTAGCTTTAAGTTACATTTTTCATTGAGCCACACTGATTACTTAAATTTCATATTTTATTAATCTAAATGTCATGTCCATATGTCTAAACATAATTTTTCCATCAAATCAACATTATGTACACTTTTTTAATCACAATCTACTACTCATAAATCATAACCTAGCTGAACGTCAAGCTATTGTTACGGGCATACAAATTGTTGTCCCTTAATTTTGTTCTATTGAGATTGAAGATGAGTTTGCGGAGACGAGGTTTGGAGAAGCGTTTCTTGAGATATTTGTCTATATGTTATTACGCCTTTTTTCTTAAGAATAGCTCTCAGATGTTTTTAGGAGATGACAACAATTTAAAAATTTGGGCTGAGAAGAAAAAATGTTAATTTTGCTAGGGCCACTGTCGGGTGCTGTTATAACGGCCAAGACAGCTCCCTCTGATTTTTCTCGTGTACAATATTTTTTTTGTTAGCCAATAGCAGGGCGTATCCTGACATAACTTCAACTAGATATACCAAAATTCCAATTTGATTATTTTATCACAGATCGTTATAGGATATGATTCAACTTGACCCAAACTTGGGGTCAAGATCGATTGAGTCTCGAGTCGAGGGCCGAAGTAGACACCCAATCAATGTCGGAGTTGGGTCGGGGTCAGGAGTCAAATCTTGGGTCACGAGTTGGAGTTAGGGTCATGTCGTATTTTGAATCGGTGTCAGTAATCAAGAGTTAGGTTTCATCTTAGGGTAAAGAGTTGAGTCTTGGGTGAGGGTCAGATGGCGAGGTTAAAAGAGAATAGTGGAGAATGTTCTCTTTGTTTAGGTAAGGAAATTATTTTCTTTAAATTGAAGGAAAATAAGTCATTTTGAAATACAATTTTCAAAATATTTAAGTCAATCAAACATAAAAAAACTAAAAAATATTTCCTATTTTCCTTCCTACCAAACACACCCTAAATCTTTTCGAAAGTGTGAAAAAGTATTTTCTTTCTACTCAAATTTGAGCAAGAGAGCTCATTTCCTTTTTGTATACATTGAATTTAAAATGATATGTTTATACTGTATTTGCTACTTTAGTAAGCGATGACATATCAAAATACCAATAAAGTATATAGTGTAGTGAATGAGGTTATTCCACATTTAAAGAGAAATCAATTTCGAATCTTAGTTATAAAAAGCTCTTTGATAGAGATTCCTCCTTCCGAATAGATCTATTCAACATAAATCTAAATTAGTCCAACTTCAACACGAATATCCAACGCTAAAAATAAAATAAAATTGGAGGGCTAGTGTAGTTATAAATGTGTCCTTTTCACATTTTTATAATAAAAACATAGAAATTGTCAACTAGTCGCATAGTTTCCCTCCTATGTCGACGATTCTCGATTCACTCGCCATCTCTTCCATTTTTTCCTCTAATCTCCGCCCATCCCTCCGCCCCTCGCCGCCGTTCTCCGCCGCATGGGACTGCCGTGCCCCTTTGAAATTCACCGGCTTTTCTATACCCTATACCCCTTTTAATAATCAAGTTTTACTTGCATCTTCTTCAAGGATTTCTCGCTGCACAAATAGAGTCTCCGGCGAAGCTTCCGATGTCGCCTTCGATGGTTCGTTCCCATTTCCCCCTTTTAAAAGTTTTTTTACTACTCCATGTGTTTCTATATTTTGTTTCTCGAGATTCAAACTGACAAGATTTTAAAATGTAATATTTGTTTCGTTATATTGATACGAGAAGAGTTGCTTATAGTTTTAAAATATTTAAATTTAATTTTAAAATGTTAAGTTGATCTGATTGAATTTAGCTTTGAATATTAGTCGAATTGATTCTACAATAGTGAAAAATGTCGCATAATATGGGATGGAGGGAGGCGCCCAAGGGTGTGGTGTAGTGGTCAATAAAGTGGTTTGAGTAACATGAGGTCCCAGGTTCAAATCCGTACAAAAATACTAGGTGATTTCTTTCTATTTGTTCTAGCTTTGCTGGACAGAGTTACGTGGTACCTATTGCTGGTGAGAGGTGGCAGGTATCCCGTGTAATTAGTCAAGGTGCGTGCAAAATGAAAAATGGGATGGAGGGAGTGTTAGATTTTTCACAAGATATCATCTTTTCTTGAATTTCCGGCTGCAATGGTTTACTATGTAGATTTATGTGTAACCTCGTTAATCTTTGTGTTATTTTTTTGTGATTGTGTGCTAGTTAACCCACGATTTTCCGCAACAGAATCCAACTTCTCTAAGGACTAGTTTTGTGCAATCTGCATCCACTTCTTAAAATCAGGAATCCGCCTTTCTCTACAGAGCACTATGGAGTTTAACTTTTCGTTGTTGTTGCTTCTTCTCCTTATGAATGGGCTGATACTACCTATACATCAAGTACATTATGGAACTGCTTTTGTAGATTATTTTCATTTTAGCTTGGGAAGCAAAAGAATGGGCTTTTTTTGTTTTCTTGATATTGTAAACTCCACCCCAAAACTTCCCTACCCAGGGGGCTGGACCCCCAAGATTAAACTGATTGCACAGGAATACTTGAGGAGGACTTGAGTATTATAGCGCGGTAATAACGTAAGGCAAACCGATCACCACTAAGATATGAAAATTTATTTGAGTTATCGAATAAAGATAGTAGAGAACATGACATGATAACAATAAGGAGCTGGAAGTCAGCTACATATGTTGGAT
Source organism: Solanum appendiculatum (assembly GCA_018342035.1). Taxonomy (NCBI): domain Eukaryota; kingdom Viridiplantae; phylum Streptophyta; class Magnoliopsida; order Solanales; family Solanaceae; genus Solanum; species Solanum appendiculatum. The sequence goes on from JAGDQO010001154.1 coordinate 941,705, forward strand.
GTATCTTCGGCTGTTAGGAAGGTCAAGAATATAACCAGCTTACTCATTTAAGGGTGTTGAGATTCAGTGTACAATAAAAGCATGTATGTCTCTCTTTTCTGAGGACGTGACTTCCTTTTCCTATAAGTTGCAAAAATGTGGATTGGACCTACTTTTGATGTGAGGGAAGATGTAGTGTCCTAGATACAAGACATCATGAAAAATTTCATGGTAATTATAAGATGCTGAGGTTGAGCTAATATTTGTTGCTGTCTAATTACTGGGGTAGTTTATTGAGGTTTCAGTGGTAGAGGTAGGATTTGAATCTTGTCGTCACTGAGATATTATGGATTATGTAGGGGGTGAATTTTCTTGGTTAGGGGATTACTTAGTATATGGCATGAAAAGACATGTAATTTGACAATGGTCACATCTTTTTGATGGGAAAATCAAGATGGCATGAAGGACCAAAAGAACTGATCTTAACATGGTATTACTTTCCTCTATTGAAATCCTCAGAACTGCTTAGCTGATTTAGACATGGTCAATTGAAGGGCTGGACAGAGATTCTTGGAGAATCGTTCAGTACTATGAGAACATGTCTAGGTATTGGGGAAAAAATTAGGTAGCCTGAGCCGGAGAAGTCAAATAATTAAAGAAAAACATGATGTAGCATAAAAAGCTATAGAGGACTGTCTGATCAAGTGTTATCTATGTGAGAAGTTTTGACAAATAGCAGCTAGATTAATCTGTGGGGTGAGGTTTATCATTTAGTGTGAAATTTTCATTGAGGGTTTGAGATGGACAAGTCCAGTCTTTTAGCTAAAAAGAATTCAATTAACTTTTAATACCTGAGAGCTTTTGTCGAAATTCGAATCCTGTGATTGCTCTGCAATAACAAGTTATGCCCTTCAGAGTGGCTGCTTGATTCTTCGTATGACCATTTAGTCATGTAGTTGTTGGAAATTTCGAGGAAAACCGACCTATTATGTGCCCTTCAGGATGGCCCTCAGGCCTCATCACTATTCTTTGGGGATTGGGAAATGCCTCTCTGAAGAGAACATGTTTTTTTATGGGATAACTAATCAATCCCATGGATATCCCAGTCCATGTGATAACTTTGTCTAATCCACCCCTTACCAAACAACCCCTAAGTGATTTTTATGGTAGGAAGATAGTGACTGGTCTTGGATCAAAGGACGAAACTGAAAGCTTCTAGAGCTAGTGCGAGCTTTGGAATGGAAAATCCTCCTTTCGATGGTTTTTTAGCAAACAATTTTGGTTCTACATGCTGAAAAGGATAAGAGTGATTTAGCAATACTTCTCCATAAATGACAAACAAGTTCTAGCTCATGTACTTTATATTTCTTGTAGTAATCATCTTCTTCTAACTCTCTTGGGCAAAAGAAATTTCCTTCAGAGTGGCCTGGGATGCAATGTATCCCAATGAGAGTACTACCAATATCAAAGCCTCTTTTTAATTTTTTTTTGGTTGGAGTATGGTTTATATGAAATAAAGCCATAACAAGAGTAAACATCAATTGTATGAGCAAAGAACAAAAGAGCTGTCAACTATAGAAAATGAGACAACAAATTACTGAAGTCCTTAATAGCAAGCAGTCTCCGAGCACCCAAAGAAAAAAACAGTGGAGAGATGGGATTTGAAGTTTTAAACCTGTTGGTAACATGTCTTCGCCTTTGACAGATTTCGTACTCTTTTCCAACTAAATGCTCCAAAACTCGCACATAGGTTCACTGCCTATTTTTTATAAGAGCAATGCGCGCTCTCTTTTCTATTTTGGGAGTTGAACGGTCATCACGCTCTTGGGAGTTTCTTTCTGTTTCTTCATTGAACTAACACAACTGAAAAGGACTGCTATGAATTTTCTTCCAGCAAGTAAGTAATAGAGGTTGTGCAGTGAAAATCACAATTAATCAGTTAGCTTCAATGTCCTTGGATGCAAGATCATGAAGTTGTCTTGGAGGAAAAAAGAAGAGAAGTCGCGGAAGAGAACTTTTGAGCTATCCATTTGAGTCGAAGTTTTTGTCATTCATTGATTGCATAATTTTTCGGTTTTACTATCTTCAAAAGCAGATGTAAAACTTTGTAAGTTTTAGGTTCTTGAGACCTTTTACCGACGTTATTGCTTCCTCACCATTTAGAGTGAATTCTTAAGCGCATAGAGAAAACCTTAGCAATTGATCCCTTGGTTTAACACCGTAATTCCAAAAAGAATTTAGGGTTTATCTATTTGTTGAAAGCTTGGACTAGTACAATTTCTCAATATCATTCTATAACTTACACTTCCCATGACGCCCACAGATGTGGCCTAGTGGTCAATAAAGTAGGTGATTTATTCTCATCTGTCTAAGCCTTGATGAAAAAAGTTACCCGGTATTGGAGGAAGATAGCCAGTACCTAGTAAAATGGTTGAGGTATGACCAAGCTGGCCCAGGCACCAACGTCATAAAAAAAGAAACGTACACTTCCTTTATGTCTGGCATATATTTATATTCAAATTGGTATTCCAAGTAGTATAAATTTAGCCGTCTTTGTATTTTCATTTGTTCAAACTGTTTTAGATGGTATTCTTTTTTATTATACCGGATCAGATAAATAAAAATTCCTTCTGGTGTTATGTTCTTTTTACTTGGCTTTTGGGGGTGGGGTGGGGTGTGTGTGGAGGGAGACTGAATGATATCTAGACGCATAATGAGCAACTATGCATTTGGAGAAGGTTCATCACTGGTTTAAAGTTTTTGCTTCCTGATCAAATTTGCCTAATCTTCTTCTGTGGTTCATTTTCTTGTTCTTTTCAGTTCCTTCCGTGACACAGGAAACATGGGATTCACTCGTTCTCAACGCTACTAAACCTGTGGTGGTTGAGTTTTGGGCTCCCTGGTGTGGACCATGTCGCATGTTCCATCCAGTAATCAGTGATCTTGCAAAGCAATACACAGGAAGGGTAAAGTGCTTCAAATTGAATACCGATGACAGCCCTTCTGTAGCATCAAGATATGGAATCCGAAGCATCCCAACAATAATGATCTTCGTTAACAGAGAGAAGAAAGATGCTATCATTGGTGCTGTACCCAAAACAAGTCTAACTGCCAGCATAGACAAATTCTTGTAGAAGCTGCCATTGTAAAGCCAAAAGCTACATTTGGTTTGTTTGGTCTTTTTTTTCTTTCTTTGAATGGTAAAACCAAAGCTACACTTGGTTTTGAGCTTGATTTGAGCTTTAACTTAAATGAAATCCATTTTTACCAGAATTAGAGGTGTTAATATTGAACCATGGAAGTATATTCTACTCGAATTTGAGTTGGCGCCATTGGATTAAACTCGTTGTTCGATCCATCTTGACCCAAACAAACTTTGGGCGGGTTGATCCATGAACAATTTATCGAATTAACATGTTTTGAGCTAGCTCATGAGAGAGAAATGTCAAAAGTTCATATAAAAAGATTATCAGTTTGTTTTTCAATCAACGTGGGACTCTTTACACTCCTCGCGTGCCCAAACGGCAAATTGGAGCGCGGACAATATAACATTGACTTTGATACTATGTAAGATAAAGACATTGAGCGTAACTTAATTCTAAAAACTAGTTCATTAGGAAACCACCAATCTGTTTTCCAACCACTGTGAAACCTTCTTTGGTCATAATTTTTTTTTTAGTATGATTATCCGATTCAACTTGTATGTACCTCAACTATTTTATTAGGTACTTGTTACCTCTCATCAATCCACTCTACCTCACTATATGAGGCACATAAAAGGGACTACTAAATCTTTTTCGTTTTTTGACTATTCTTTAATTTCAATTTCTACGTAACATGTCTAAGACTACAAGAATAAAATATATTTTGTTACATTTCATGTATTTTTAGTTCACGACCACAAAATTCAAAAACTTAAATTTCGTGTTAAGTCAAATTAAAATCAGACAAACAAATTAAAACGAAAGGGTATTTCTTATTGGACAAATGACAAATCACATGGACTCTTGGAGAAGCAAAGTTGAATAATAGCAAGGAAGCTTCCATCATTTCTGATGAAATCAAGGATAATGCACATTGCACACCATTCCTGTAAGAATTTTCTCTTTTCTAGAACATTCTAGGATTCACAAACCATGTATTATAAGTCCAAAACAAGCAAATTAATGTCTATACATATGGCTTACTTAGTGTATTTATATGATTTTTAATTAAGAAATAATAAGAGTTGCTGATTGATCTAAATTAATTTCCTTTCATTTGAGGATTTTCCACGTAAAAATTGTATATTTTTTTTCTCTTTTCGTTATTATTGCTTTCATTAATGTTGCCTCATAACATTCTTTTCCAACAAGGAGGAGAAAAAAAATCTGGTATGAATCAGAAAAAAAAGAGAGAGAAGAAAGTCAATGCTTATTACACACGTAAAGTGATTTTAATATTATACTCCTTCCGTTCCTTTTCAGTTATCATGTTGCACTTTTCGAGAGTCAATATGACTAATTTTCAAAGCTAAATTAGATTAAAATAATTCAAAATTTTAAAATAAAATTTTAGATATTCAAAAATTATACGAAAAGTACTATAAATTGTAACTTGTTTCACATCAATATGATGAAAAAATACATCTTAAAATATTAGTCAAAATTCATATCGTTTGACTCTAAAAAAGGAAACTAACAACTAAAAAGGAACGAAGGGAGTATAATACAACGAAAACGATTAAAAAAAAACCTCTAAGTTAATAATTTTAGCTAGAATCTAAAACTAGTATTAAATTCTTAAAGCCGCCTTCTAAATAGTAGAAACCACTAGGAACACAGTTTTGAAGTTGCAATTTAATTAATTTTGATATATTATAATCCTACTAATTAATTCAGTTCAAGCGCGTAGTACTAATCAAGGTATTAATTAGTCAAATAAAGAAAGTTTAAAAGTGTAAAGTACGACACTAGTTTATGTTAACTAATTAATAAACTATAGTATTGTTTTATTTATTATAGAGAGTCAGATTATGTCTACTAAGGATTAGGAAAATGTCAAATACCCTATTATATACCTACCAGTGTGAAAATGAAAAAAGAAGGGGTCCTACAAAACTAAAAGGTGGTGAATAGAGAAAGCCCAAAATTAGAATAAAGAAATTGGGTGATAAGGACTAATTAATGACTTGACTTTAATATTATATACTAATTGCTAGGGTGGATAAGCCTTTTGCTGAAATATCAAGGTATGACTTTGTTCTTGAAATTAAAGTAATTAGTGAGGTGATGTGAGAGGTTGACGATGATAAGTTTGAGGTAGGTCAAGGAAGTATGGGAGAGAGTTGATTAGATAAGATATGATACATTTTTAGGTCACCAAAGGTATGACTCTAATAGGAGGATATCTGAAGATCGCAGATTAGGATAGAAGATTAATAGTTAATCGAGCATTGTCTTGTTGTACTGCAGGTTAGGCTTGGGGTAGTTTGACACACCGTATTAGATTGGGGTGGGTAAAATGGAAGCTCGTATTTGAGTACTATGTGATAAGAATGTGTCGTCAAGGCTTAAGGGTAAATTTTACATAGTGGTGGTTAGACCAACATCTCTTTATAGGATAGAGTGTTGACCAGTCAAGAATGCGCACCTTCAAGAGTTGAATGCAACATAAATGAGGATACTTAGATGGATGTGATAAGGGAAGCGAGATAATGGTTCAAGTATGTGAAGAGCATGTGCATAGATGAGCCAATTAGAACATATGAGAGGTTGATTGTAGCAGGAGTTACGAGAAAAATTGTAAAGGAGAGAGAGATTGATTAGATAGGATATGATACAACTTTAGGAGGTAGCAAAGTGTGGTCATCTGTTAGGTGGGAGAGGCAGGGGCTTGCCCCATAGCTTCCTCTCCTCAATAGTATTTAATAATCACACAATTTCTTATTCTTTTAGTATATGTTTTTGTTATCTATTGTTTCATTTTACTTTGTATCTTAATATTTTATCGTCAAATTTTTTCTTATAACATAAAAAATGAATAACTTCTCTTTTAAACGGAAGGTCTATCATAAATAGTGTTCTACCTCATAAAAATACAGAATACGTTCACATGTATCTTTTCTTAATTTTTCAGATTTAACTAATAAAATTACATTGATATATTATTGTTGTCATATAAAATTGTCCTAATTATTACTCCTAATAGATATAATATTCAATCAAGGATTTTCTCTTAGGCCTCTTTGACTTCTTTAAGTTTGCATGTTAACCTCTTAAGTCATGGACCCAATGAATTAAATTAATATGAAATTTTTTTTTTTTAGAGGTCAATCGGTGTATCCTTTTTATGGGAAAATTCCATAAGTAGCGTTATTAGTGTTGATTTTTACAAAATATAACGAGATTTGTTTTTCCAAACGTAACAATATTTTAAATTTAAAATGTTGCAAAATATATTATATTTGTGGGCATATAAAATCTAATCCTAAGTAAAATCCTATGGATAAAATGTATGATTGTAATTATATGTATATGTATGTATAATCAACTCTAAATGTATGCGTTTTTTAAATGTATACGTTTTCAAAGTAAAAATTAAATGTGTCATGTGTACATATATGAAAACATCAACTATATGTATGGTCAACTGAACACAATTTATATTTTCAAAATGTGTGCACACATGCAACATTGACTAACAACATGAGAGACCAACTATATGCATGTAAAGTGTATGGAGGATCAAACATCTAAAATGTATGAAATGATAAATAAACGTGTCCTTAAATTTTGGATGTGCATAAATAGACATATAAGCTTGTATAAAGTTGAATATATAGAGACACATATGTCTTACTGACAGTTCACATAAGATAATTCGATCTGATTTGTATTACGCCATGTAGGACACATATTATGTCACATAGGACGTCTGTATCTACTTGTTCAACTTTATACATATTTAATTGTCTACTTATACATATCCAAAATTAGATAACATATATACCAGCTAAGATCAAATTAAATAACACATTTATATATAATGTCAAAATATATATTAAATGTATGCCAAGTATTTGTTCTTCCATAGATATATACAAAAACATTAATTGCTTTCTAATTTGTAGCTACTTCCTTTTAATTAATCATAGAATTAGCACAAATAATTTTTGTAATTAAGGCGGCTTCTCAAATATTGGAAGCCACTAGGAACAGAGAGTTTTAGAACATAGTTTTGACATTGCAATTTAATTAACGCGTAATTATTGATCTTAATATTTATTAGTCAAAATCAAGAAGGTAAGTGTAAAGTACGATACTCGTTTATTTTGTTTAGTTAATTAACAATAGTAATGTTTATTTATTTATTATGTCTACTAACGATTAGGAAATTGATAAATATAGCATATTATATTATATACATACCAATGTGAAAATGAAAAAGAATAGGTCCCACAAAACTAAAAAATGGTGAATAAAAAAAGTTCTAAATTAGAATAAAGAAATTGGGTGATAAAGACTTAAATAAATTGACTTTAATATTATATACTAATTGACAGGGTGTATAAGGTCTTGGTATAACTTTGATTTTGATATTTAAGGCCCTTACAAGTAGGTGTAAGAGGTTGGTGATGATGAATTCAAGTAGTAAAGGTAAATTAAAAAAATATTGGGTAAAAGTGAATATTAATTAAACAGGTTATGACATATTTGTAACTCATTAATGATAAATTTTAAATAGGAGAATTTGAACATCGCGAATTAGGATAGAATGTCGATAGTTAATTTAGCATTGTCTCACTATCCTGCAGATAATTAGGCTTGGGATAGTTTGGCACCCCGTATCTGTTTCTCCCTTAGTACTAGTTATATTAGCGGTTTTCGCATAGTTTTTTTATCCTTATGTGGCTAACGATTGTGTAGTGTGTTTTGATTATTTCATTACTTAGATATTGTGACAATTTCTTTTTTTTTAATGCTTGTGATACTTTATGTAGTACTTGTTATATGTCTTTTCTTTTATGTGTTTTTTGATGTGTTATCTGAGCTGGAATGGTTCTGAAATAGTCTCTCTACCTAGTAGCGGAATCATGATTTTCTTTAAGGGGTTCCCAAATAGTATAATTTTTGCCCTATCGGTCTCTACTCCTATCTCTACTTCCATGAGATGGGAATAAAATTTTTGTACACTCTACTATCTTCATATTCCATCTATCTCATCTTATAGAACTACATCGTAGGGCTGTTCAAAATCGAATCGAAATCAATAATCCGAATTGAAAAAAGTTATTCGTTTATCGATAATGGGTTATTAATTTAATGGTTTTGATAACAATTTTAATTTTTTTTTATTAAGGTCTCGTAAGATAGAGTAACCCACGCACAACGACTTCAGGTTCTAAACCATTGCAAGAAACCTTCAAAACCACTTTGAGCCTGCGAGCTCACGAATGGTCAGTCACTTGGAGGATTTTATCGACCGAAACACAACGACGAAGGGCTTTATCACAGAAAGAAAACATGGCTAGTAGATAACTATTTTCTTATTATAGAAAGCGATCAGTTCTTTTGATCTTGTTCGGGCTTGGAAAAGCAATTGTCTTTCTTCAGGTAGTGAAGTCACTCGGTTATTGATTTTTAACGATTTTAGGTTTTCTCTTAACGAGTTAATCGATAACCCGATAGTAAAATAAATAATTATATTTATACCATTTGGTATATAAAATCCTTGACTTAATTAGAGTTCAGTTTCATACTTTTATTTCTAATTGTCTCAAATTCTCAGTTATTCTACAATGTGACGGTATTTGCTTTTGAGCAAGATGTAATCTATCAACACATGTGTATAATTCATTTGATTTGTCACCTTGTTTCTGAGTATGTTTCAATTATTATTTTTTATATCAAATCTTAACGGTTAAATCGATCAATGATCAATAAATCAATAACTTAATGGCTCTATAACAATTTAACATATCTACAAATCGATAACTGACAAGTCAAATCGATAAAGTAGGAAAATCCAAATATAGAAAAAAGACAAGGAGTCCCACAAAGAGCGTGTAATAGGCATTCTCCGTCATCACCACGTCGGCTAAGAAAGTTCCCTTATCCAACTTAAATTGCTATTCCTAATTTTTTTATTTTTTTTATAGATACAGAAACACCTGTATCTATAGGCGCATATTTTGAAAAGCAGTATATATATATATCATAGCCAACCACAAAATTACTTCATTCGATCTTCACTTTGCTTCTTTATATCAGTCAGTATAACATTGCAGAGTTTTTCTTCTTTTTTTTTGATTGGGAATTCTGAAATTCAACAGTTAAAAGGGCAATCTTGATTCAAATATATTCAGGTAACTATCTTTTTTTTTTTTGCTTTTTTGTTTTCTTGGGGTTCATTTATGGAGTGTTAGATTGAAAAAGATTAAAGCTTTTTGTGATTCAATTCATGTATTCACTCTGTTACGATTTGTTTGTCCTGTTTTGACTTGATATGATAGGAAGTTTAAGAAAGTAAAGTAGATTTTTGAATCTTGTGTTGTTAAATTTAAGATATGTCAAATTTAACTAAACATTGTGGTTGTAAACATGTGGTGTGAAAAGTTGAAATTGAAGAGTTGTTAAAAAGGAAAGAGATGTTTTTTTTGAAATGGGCTAAAAAGGAAAGTAGGACAAAGAAATCGAAATAAGGGAGTACTAGATTGAAAAAGATTAGAGCTTTTTGTGGTTTAGTTTGTGTTTTGAAAAGTTTTTTGAGGTTTTATTTATGTATTAGATTGAAAAGATTAGAGCTTTTTGTGGTTTTGGTGGTGTTTTAAAAAGTTTTGAGGTTTTATTTATGTATTAGATTGAAAAGATTAGAGCTTTTTGTGGTTTAGTTGATGTTTTGAGGTTTTATTTATGTAATAGATTGAAAAAGATTTGAGCTTTTTGTGGTTTAGTTGGTGTTTTGAAAAGTTTTGAGGTTTTCTTGATGTATTTTTGATTGAAAAGATTAGAGCTTTTTGTGGTTTAGTTGGTGTTTTGAAAAGTTTTGAGGTTTTCTCGATGTATTTTGATGAAAAGATTAGAGCTTTTTGTGGTTCAATTGGTATTTGATAAGTTCTATACAGAGTTGGGATTTTTTATTTTCAATTTTCCCCTATTAGAGGAAAAAGATTCAAGAGTTCAAGTAGAATTAATGCAGTTTTTGTACATTGTAGTTATGCAGACATATGTATAGTGCAAGATCTCTTTGGATTGAGTGTCTTTGTAGGTGAAATAACAATAGTAAAGTTGATTGACTTTCTGAGATAAAAGTTGTTAGTTGAGTGACCGACTGTCGACTGATAGCTTAACTTGTAATATTACTTTAAAGTTCGCAAATTTTCATACTAGATATATCTAGTTAAGATCTTGGATTCTAATCATTTTCGTTCTTGGCATTTTTTTCTATAGGCACTATAAACCAAGAAAACTACATCAAGAAATAGGATATGGCGTTAGATCTTCATTTCCAAGAACAGATAGCAGAGACTACCTTTGACGAGTGTCGTAGTAGCCCCTTACGGAAATGGAAGACGTTTGACGATGAGCGTGATGAAGAAAATCATTCGGGAGGTTTTGACTGTAACATATGCTTGGATGTTGTGAAAGATCCCGTGGTTACATTTTGCGGTCACCTTTATTGTTGGCCTTGCATCTATAAGTGGATTCAATTCCAGAGCGTTTCTTCTGAAAATCTTGGTCACCAAAAGCCACAGTGCCCTGTTTGCAAGGCGGAAGTCTCACAGAAAACATTGATTCCGCTCTATGGTCCTGGCCAAGCAACAAAACCATCTGAAGACGACGTTCCAAGTAAAGGCATGGTCATACCACAAAGGCCTCTGAGGCCAAGATGTGGGGATCACACGCATATGGCAACTACCAATTCACTTCCAACGCAACAACTTCACCATCGACAACAACCACATTCAGGGAGCTACATGGCCTCACCACCCGTGATTGGTGAAGTGGTTTATGCACGAGTTTTTGGAAACGCATGTCCAAACTCGTATAACCGTGCAGGCAACACTAGTTTGAGAATGAGAAGGCAGCTATTACACGCTGATAGATCACTCGGCAGATTATGTTTTTTCCTCTTCTGTTGTGTATTGGCATGTCTTCTCTTGTTTTGATCACTTTTCGCGCTACATTGCGTGTAATTTGTAGATATGTGTACTTTAGTAGATGCTGTATATACGAGCTTCGCTCAATGTAACATGTCTTTGAAGCTTTTTGTATTCTTGATTCTGGCTAATACACAATTTTTTTTACCATAAGGTGTGCCAGTAACAACCAAAAGATGCTACATTTCTTTGTTCTTTGGCCTTGGTACTTCTACTACAATAACATATCTAGTGTAATCCCACCAGAGGGTCTAAGGAGGGTAGTACTGCGTATGAAATAATGCAAACCTTACGTGGGTGATGGAGAGGTTGTTACTGACTAAGTTGCTCGGACTCTCCAAAAATGTTGCCGCACCCGTGTCGGATCCTCCAAAAATGCACTACTTTTGAATGGTTTGACACGCACCCAATGACATTTTCGAAGAGTCCGAGAAACATAGGTTACTGATAGATCTTGGCTCAAGTACAAGTATGTCAAAACAACAGAAGTGAAGAGACTACGACAATATACTAAAGATAGCATGCCAAAACATTCTGAAAAAAGAAAGGGAATAATAACTACAACATAATAATACTATAATTGAAGTATAAGAAACAATAGTTAGTAACAGAGATGAAAGAACAAGCAACTACGAGAGTGATACTATGACTATTGGTATGGCAGGATAAGTGAGACAACTTCCAACTACCTACTGGTTTGCTATACTAATTTGTGTCCTCCTTAGTCTCCTATCTAAGATCATGTCCTTAGTAAGCCAAAGTTGAATTGTGTCCTGGCTAATCACCTCTCCTCAATACTTCCTTGGCTTACTTCCACCTCTCCTGAAACCATTCAAAGCCAACCTCCACACTGAAACATTCGTGCATCTCCTCTTTACATGTCCAAACCATCTCAATCTCAATCGCTTCGGCATCTAGTTAAAAACTTTGGGCTTGGTAGTCTTGTTAAAAACTTAAAGCATAATAGCTAATGTTCATGAAGAAATCAGTGTTGAATGCTTTTTTTTGGGGTTAAACATGCATGTCTGAATTCCAGAGAATCTGTCAGCAGTTTGTGTAGTCATATAAAATCTGTGTCTCAATCTAAAAGAAACCTTCTCTTCTATATTTTTGAGCGTGAAAGGATGAAGAAATATTCTATCCGTTTTAATTTATTTATCCTATTTGACTTGGTACGAATTTAAGAAAGTAAAAAAAAAAAATTGAATCTTATGGTCTTAAATTTAAAAAAATGTCAAATGTATCAAACTGTCATTTAAGTTTATGATTTTAAACATGTCATGTTGAAAGTTGAAATTAACAAATAACAGTTTGTTAAAAAAGAATTCTTATAGGACAAGGTGAGAATAAACTCTGTGGCAGATAATAGAAAGGAAGCAAGATTGAGATGATTCAGATATATGAAAAGGAGGTGCATGGATGCGTCAGTTAGGAGGTAGGCCAAAAAAGAACATGGGAAGGTGATTAAAAATGACATGATGCAATTTCAACTTATATGACCCTAGATAAAAAGGTATAAAGGGTCGAGGATTAGAGTAGAATTTGGTAGGTAGCCGAGTGTGGTCGTCCGTTAGGTGGGAGAGGTTGGGGACTTGCCCCATATCCTACTCTTTGCTTTGTATTTTGATATTTTACTGTCATTTTTTATAAATATTTCTTTCTTAAATTTTGTTTCAAATCAAATAGGTATAATATATAGATATGAGCATTAACTTAGCTTCAATTGGCAATTATGATCTTTAACTTTGTCAATGCACAAATAGATCAACATTTCACACATTTTGCTCAGTAGGATCCGCGGGTTTATTTGTTCAAATTTTGAATAGTTAAAGTGCTTATTTGTGTACTGATAAAATTAAAGATCATAATTATCGGCTAAAGCAAAATTAAAGATCATATTTATATATTATATCAATCAAATAACATTATATAAATTGAGATGAAAAGAGTGTGTTTGAAACATGGCCTATATACTGCCAAAGTGTCACCCTCATTAGCACACCATTCACTTTTAGGACAACTATTTTTAGCCCCCCGCTTTCACCCCCTCCTCCTCATACTTTTTAGGTAGTGTGTGTAAAATTTGAACTGATTAATAAATTGAATTGAAAAAAAATGTTATTAATTTATTGCTAATTCATTAAAACGGTAGTAATTCACTACTTTAATTCTACACATATTAAATATTGATATTAGTATCTTATTGGTTTTAGCCTTCGCTCTTTAGCCATCAATTCACATTTCATAATGACTTTGAGTTCACAACTTCACATTATACAAAACGTCAAAATTTAAAGTAAGAACCTGTTCTTCTTATTATCCCGTCACGCGAAATTGTTGGAAAAGTTATATATTTGTTTTATGAGCATTTTCTTATTGGTTTAACCAAAAACATGACTGTTAAGCACCAAAACCCGATTAATCGAAAATTGAACCGTTAAGGACCAAAAATAATAAACTGAAACCGATAAAAAAATATTTAATTAATTTAGCATATTTAAAAATTTAAAAATAAATGATAAACCAAACTAATAATACATAGAATCGAACCGAATCAAGCGCCCCTACTTTTGGGAGGCTTTATATCAAGCAGCATAATATAAACGAGGTGTTTTTTTTGAGTGGGATATTCTGATGCTTGTATCTAAGTGAGGTATTTTCCTTTTTCCTTCTTTGTGATTACATTACTAATTCACTTATGGAGTATTAGATTGAAAAAGATTAGATCTTTTTGTAGTTCAGTACTAATTCACAAAGTTGAGTTTTTTACCTTTTAGTTTTCCCTTATCAAGAAAAAAGATTCAAGAGTTAAGAGCTTTATGTTCTAGAGTTTCTACCTTTGAATTTTTCAAAAATGTCAGCAGATGCGTGTCGGATTTTCTAAAAGTAGTGCATTTTTGAAGAATGTGGCATGGGTACGGAATCATTTTTGAAAAGTCTGAGCAACATAGGCTTCTAGTGTGCCTGAAGTATCATATTTTTAGGTTTTTTGAAAACGGGGTTCATCAATTTTCTGATGGAATTTGAACATATCTGCTGAAGGATGGGAGTGTTTTGTTGTTGTTTCTAATGACTAGATACAACAACTAATATACGATAAGTCGGGTATGTGGAGGGTAGAGTTTGAATAGATCTTACTTCTAATTCATAGAAAGGTTATTTTCGAAAGCTAGATATCTGATAAAAATGTGATCCTGGAATCTAATAATTGTTCCTCATGTCATATGTTTCTACAGGCATTAGGAATCAAGTGAATTATATCAAGAAGCATGATATGGCCCTAGATCTTCATTTCCCACTTAGAGAAGTCGAAGATGTTTGATGATGAACGTGAAGGCGGCTCTCTCTCTCGTGGTTTTGAGTGTAACATTTGCCTGGATCTTGCACATGATCCGGTGGTTACCTTTTGTGGTCATCTGTATTGCTGGCCTTGCATCTACAAATGGATTCACTTACATAGTATCCCTTCCGAAAATCCAGCTCAACGCCGCCCACAATGCCCTGTTTGCAAGACTGATGTTTCACAAAGAACCATGGTTCCACTCTATGGCCGCGACCAAGCTACAAAAACATCTGAAGATGAAGTTCTAGCTGATAGCATGGACATACCAGAAAGACCTGGGAGTCCCACTATTGATTCACATTCATCTCAACAATTTCATCATCGAGGTGATCCACATCAGCCAAATTCAACCAGCATTGGTGGCACGACAACAAATGCGTTACCACCCATGATTGGTGAAACGGCGTATGCAGTACGGGTTACTGGAAACTCATCACCATCGTTGTATCCATATCCAAACTCGTATCCTCTGGCAGGCAGCACTAGTTTGAGAATGAGAAGGCAACAATTACATGCTGATGATAAATCACTTCGCAGAGTACATTTTTTTCTCTTGTGTTGCGTAGTGTTATGTCTTGTCTTGTTGTGATGACTTTTTTCTGCTATAAATCCGTGTATACTTCGTAAGAAATAATGTAGTAGATGAATAAACGGATTTGGCTCAATGTAATATATTGCAGATTGTATCTGGATCTTCATTAAGAAACCAATGGAAGATTGTACTTATGACTATCAATATAAGATTTGAACTTCTCACGAAAGAAATATGCGCAAGCTAATAATTTACGCTGTCTCGCACCTGGGAAGCATGAATTATGCATCTTTAGCAAATAGGAGTACATTTGAATTGAAAAATCATGTCTTCTCAAATTACACATTCATCTCTAAAGTCTGTACACACTACTTTAGCAACCAATAGTTTCATCAGACCCATGACATTTACAAAAGGTTAATATCAACGGAAAGACTAAGTTCTACACATCACAGTAGTAAGGACTCATTCTACACATATCACAGTTGTGAATGCTTGTCAGTGTGATTCATCGGAAATATAGGCTCAGCTTGAAACATTTGCGCGATAAAAGTGTAGCAATTTGAGTGGTGATACATATTCCTGCAAGAAAGCAAAAAGAAAAAGCATAGTAAGATCCCTGAAGATCAATCACCCTTCTAGTGTATAGACATAACCTCTAATATTCCAACCTGGAGAAGATCATCATGCTCAGGGGGTAAATCAAAGCCCGTTGAGCAGTTTTGCAACACCTCAGGATTTTTCATCCATGCTTTACGTGCATCACTCAGTTTAATTTTGTGCCTGTACACCTGAAAATCAAGCTAAAGATATAAGCTAAAAAGTACTAATAACTTCAGTCACATCCACTCATAGTCAAAACGCTGCACTCAAAAGAGTATAATATGGCAACATGACAGGTTCAAGTCTAAATGACCCTTTAGGCCCCACATCATCTGCTGGTTCGATGAGCCGACAGGACTCTCATAAATGGACACTTAGAGATATTCGATATCACTAGCATATCTGAGGATTACTACCAAGAAATAAACTGGCACTATTTCGCAATTCACATAACGAATACAGGATCAGGGAGTATATTCTGTTAGTGAATCTAAGAAGAAATGGCACATGGAAGAAACAGAAAATGTAAATGAATTAAATAGCATTGGTGTGGTGATCAACAGCTATCCAACCAAGTGGGAGAAAAACGCATCTAAATGTGGTGATCAACAGCTATACAAGCAAGCAAATGGGGGAAAAAACACATCTATTTTGGTTTCCCCTTCCCTTTTTTTTTTTCCTTTTTTTTTGTGTGTGTGTGTGTGTGGGCAAGTTGGAAAGAGAGGAATGGAAAATTGCAGGTTGTTTGCAAACCTCAGAAAGTGAGACAGGAGGCTTCTCCAGCTCATCTCCCTCAATGCTGATACCAGTGCCCTGGCATTCTGGACAGAACACTGAGTTTATCCGTCTCGCTGCTTTTATCTCATCTTCCTTCTCTTTTGCATTGTGTTTGGTTCCAGTCTTCCTCTTAGATCTTCGTTTTGCTTTTGTTTCCATTTTTGGTTCGTCAACAGGTTTAACATAAGTTTGCAGTTCACATTGAAGTATCCAATGAATGAGGCAAGATACGTGAAACACATGAAATGCCTGTATTGACACAGGATTTGTAAGAGCATGAATTGTAGTATTTAGGTAATGGATCTCTGGTAAGGTTCCAAAAGTGGAGAAACAAGTCTACAACATAATAATGAACAAATATCACATGGAAAAAAACACCAAAGCAGAGCAGTGTTTACCCCTGTCATATTTCTACTGCTGCACATAAGTTTTCCAGATTTCCTGCTCAGAAGAGTTGCCACATCCTTACCAGGAAGCATTTTCTGTTGACAGATATCACACATTCTCTCGGAAGCCACTCGCTGCTGTTTCCTCAACTCTCTCCTCATAGTTTTGCTGGATATAATTCTTGAACTCACTAGTTGATCATCACATGTTCCCAATATCAGTTTCATATTTGAGTTATTTGTTGATTGAGATTCTTCCCCAGACGAATCACAATGATTATTAAGAGACTCACTGAAATCCTCTGGGTCTGAAAATGACTTCCTCTTCCTCTTTCCAGTTCCACTGGTTTCCTCAGATTCTGAATAAGGACTGGAAGGGAGCAAAAATCTGTCATCAAGTAATGGCTTTCTACCCAAATTATAGTTATAAGGAAATGTAACAACCGCAAAATCATGATCTGGAACCACAGAGGCATCGGTATCATCAGAATCCTTCTTTGCCAACCATTCACACCATATTCTACGAATTTTTTTTGAGTCAATGCCACGCACACTAATCCGAGCGGCAATTTGTCCAACACCAATAAGCTTCACTTCTAGATCAGATAACTCGTCTTTACACAACACACCCGGAATAACCAAGTAATCACTCTCTCCATTACCAGTAAAATCACTATCCAGCAGGCCGTAATCATACTCGGAAGCATGTGCATCCCCATTATGTCTCAAGTTGTCATCATATTCAACAATAGCAAGGTTACTTTCATCTTCAAGACAAGTGTCAATCAGTCTGATTTTCCCAACATGCACATTAGGTGAGTGCTTATCTTGCTCCAGATCATTAAAGAAAAGTACACCATCGTTGAAGGGCCAAGGATTAGGTTTCAACAATGTGGCTTTAGCAGCAGCGAGCATTTCAGTATGGAGATTACCTTTCAAATGATTAAACAGAACAGAATCGCTATAACATGGAGAATGACATAGCGTGCAGAAAAAGACTAGCCTCTTCCCATCCTCTCTCAGCTCAACATATATGTGCCCTTGAGACCTCACATTCTGCAAAGTTCTCCTCACTAATTTCTCTTTCAAGTTACCACCACTCGTCTTAGGGAAATCTAGTTGCCTACCCGCCATTCAATCAATTTTCCAGTTTCAACTCAGAGAACAACTTCTTAACAATGATCAACAAAAACAAGTCTCTTAAATCTTTCAAACAGTACTACAAACAACAAAAGCCAACAGATCTCTGACCAGATTTTCAAAATTGTCCATATAATCACAGAAATCACTAAACACGGCTAAATTTTTCAGAAGTTTCGCATGAAATACAACAACGAAATAACCACTTCTCTCGAATCAAGCAGAATTATCAAACAGAGAATTCAGAATTCGGTAATTCCGAACGAACAATTTCCTTCAAAATCATAAAATTCGCAACAACCTTTACGAAATTCCACACCAAATTCTTCAAATTCAACTTCAGTCAGTACGAAACAAAACAGATAAAACGTAAAATGTAACCAACCCTAACAGAAGATTTAACAAACCCTAAACTTACAACTTCGAGGCGTATACGGTATTATAGGTATCTTCGTGAACCGTGTAACTCTACGACTTTTAGCAGCACATCTTCCAGAAGAAACCTCAGAAATCAACGAAAGCAAACACGAATCCTCCATTTTCATCTCCATCAAAAATCTTCGTAAAAATTAAAAAAAAAACGAAGGGAACCGAAACAACAACAACAACAACTAGAAATCACAATCGAAGAAGAAGAACCAGAGATTGCATATACAGAGTGTATATATATGTATGTATAGGTAGAGAGAGAAACTGTAACAAAGGAAGGTTCTAGAGAGAGAGAGGAGGGAAGAAGAAGAGGGAATTGTGAAAACAAAATTATTATTTTTAACGAATTTTTGGTGAATATCTGTATTTATATGGTTAAAAAAAGACAACCGAAAAATAATTTTTAAAAACTGGGTTGTAATCCTGTACTTTACGGTTCACAGTAAAAGTATGCTCCAGCTTTTATAATAGTGTGATTATATGTCACGCATATTTTATCACTACCTCATTAAGGTAGAGAAACTATTTAAAAAAAATTCTCGACCCAAGTATAGCAAATCTAAATAGTTTGAAATCTTTTCAACCTTGGTTTCGTTGGAACAAGTCATAGAAATTGAGAAATAAAATCATCTCGCGAAATGACCATCTTTGTGTGATCCTTTTATCGACGGATGCTCTTATTACATTCATAGTTTCCGAAGGATGAGAACCAACTATGTAGCATCTATATTGAGCAGAGGCGGACCGATATGGAAGGATGTGGGTGCACGTGCACCTGTTAACTTTGAAAAAATTATGTATATATACCTTGAGATATGAACATATATTTTCTTAGGCACTCTAAGACACCAAAGTAAGTAGGGTGAACTGATTGAAATCGTTGCATAGTACATCCTACAACAAAAAATTTAAAGAAAACACGGGGCAAAGGGACTGAATGGTTTTGAACATGCGACTTCATGGTGCAAAGTGGAGTTAACTACCTTCACTCCACAAAGCAAACGTTGCCAATAAGAGTCATTTAATTACAAGTAAATTAATTTTATAGTTCTATGTTAATGAAATTATCACACGAAACGATATCGTGCAACTTGCTTTAATCAACGTGTATTAGTTCTTTATGGCGAACTCATCGTTTTCAAATCTTGGGTTTGCCTCTGATATCAAGAATGTAAATAGCAATTAATAAGAAAAGCAGTGAAAAATCTACAAAAAGAAAACCAAGGACAGTAAAATAGTGTGATACTTGAAATACGATATTTTTTATTAGTATGATGATGCTAAATCTGTGATAGAAATGATGAACGGTTAGGATTTTTAATTGTAGATATAGGATTAAAATGTAATGTGTAGTTGATTTTGGTAACGGAAGGAATATTCGTGGGATCTGCTAATAAGCATGGGAAATAATTTAATTTTTTTTTCTGTCATTTTTATATATTTATAATATTGTTTAACAATTTCACACGTAAGCTAATTGCCAACTGGCTGAAAAAAATAAAAATAAATAAATTATGTTATATGATTGATATGAGCATTGACACATAACTAAAGATTTCAATTTCGAACTTGAAAAAAAAAATCTTAATATAAAACGGCTTAGCTATCGATAGGTTAGTAAATACCATTAAAGGTTATCTTACTTAAAAGGAGTCAGCACATATTTATTGACACATAAAATAGTTTGTTATAGTGATCGGAGATTAATACAATAATAATTGCACTATAATTTGCTGACGAAAAGAATAGAAGTTATAACATGTCATTTAATTGAGATGATATCACAATAGGATGACGATAAGACTTTTTATTAGTTTTTACTCTCTCCGTTTCAAAATAATTGAATTATTGGAACATTTTTCATTTTTCAAATTAATTGAATTGTTCAATCTTCAAGACTATTTTTCTAATATTCTTCCAATTTTACCCTTCATTAATTAGTATTGAAATTAGTTATATAATTAATGTTTAATAGTTTTAATCATAAATTTGACAATAATTAATAAAGGTAAAAATGGAAAAACATGTCTAAAATATCACACCTTTGAGTATGATGTTAGAAAATGCACATGATTTATGTTGCATTTCTTCTTCGATTTGAAATACTACCAACCATGATTAATTTTTGAATTGAACTTATATATATATATATATATCAATTGAGTATTGATTTTTTTTATATTAATAATATAATTTAATATGTATAGTATATTCTATTTTATTTTAGATTATATATATATATATAAAAGGATAATTCTTTTTTGATTGTTATTGTTAAAAGATTAACTCAAATATATGGTGATTTAAAGTTGAAACTTAATGGGTCTAAAAGATACTCATAAAGTATGAGGTCTTATGCTAGATATTCAAATGTGACCTCTAATTGAACGATTGACTAAATTAGAATTACATAAACATATACAATTACATATGGGTTATGGTCCCGAAATCATACGTAGGTAAGGTTTTCTTTCTAGAATTTCATCGCTGGAAAGAACAAGACGTCTTACTCTTGATTTGGAAGATCGAAATCACTTATAAACGGATAATCGATACGGTGTTTATGGATTCACGTTTATACTTCCGCATCTAGTTTTATGTTCCTGATGATTTGACTTAATATATAGGTCCTAGAAAAAATTATGATTTTCATCTCTAAAGTTTAATTTTGTCCTAATTAGTTGCAAAGCCAACTCTTTCATAGAAAGTGCCAATATATAAGAAAGTAAATTCTAGAGTCAAGGGGTATATAATATGTAATATATATATGCATAAACAAAAACAAAATATTTTTACCTAGCTAGCTATACAATGTAATTTTTCGATGAAGAGATGTCAAATACATGTAACTCTGCTACTGGCCTAACATACCGTTCATTATTATACAATTTGTCAAAACTAAGAATTTTTATTACTGTCAAATGTTTTACGTATCGCGTTATTTTGGTTAAGAATGGTGAAGAAAAAAGATTTTAAGGGGGAACTCACATTTAAAAGTGCAATTTTGTAGGGTTTTTTTTAATACTATTTTTGGTCTAGTTTTAGAGTATAGTGTAGTTTCTTAAGGTGCATTTTGTGCAATTTTATAAGTGTGGTTTGGAGAGAATAAATTATACATATATTTTAATCTTATCTTTGTAAGATAAAGGTGTTATTTTCAATATATAAATCTTCAACTCAAAAAGAAAGTATCAGATATAAAATTATAAAAAAGAATACAATAAAATAACAAGATACAAAACAAATGTAACAATAAATAGTAATACACATCAAAAAATAAGAAATTATACTATAACTAAATAATACTGCTAAAAGAATAAGAGAAGGCTAGCCCACTCCCTCTCCCACCTCTTCAAGCATTGTTCAACAACCTAAAAGATGAATTTTCTATGGTTCTTCAAGAGGTAAAATATCAAGTCCTCCTTTATATATGATAAAATGAAATGGAGTATCAAATATTAATTATAATGTTCTCGAACCTCGACAACTTAATAATCGTGGAGTATCGAATCAAGTTTTAAATAAAAATTGAGTCAAATCAAACCATGAACACTCTTATAGTACACCTACCTTAGGTCTATGTAATAAGGTATAATGAAAGTTCAAAACCAAATTTTGAATAGGAACACTATAAAAATACCAAAGACTCTTTACATTTCTATCTTTTCAAGAACCAAGATTCCAAAATAAACCAAATTACACCTAGTAACATAAAATCAAAGTTGTCTCCAATAATCAAAACCTCTCAAATTAAAGAAAATAAAAAGATTTCAACTCCTCATGTTCTTCATCTTGTACCAACCCTTCTTGCAAGAATCTCCCACAATCTTTACTCCCTTCTTGAAAAAGATCTTTAACTCTTGTGTTCTCTCCTTCACTTGTTTCTCAAAACTTCCCATTTTTAACTTTCCCTAAAAAAATATAGAAAATAAAAAATCACAAATCAAAACTCTAGAGAAAATTGAAATCAAAATATTTCAAGAATGACAAAAGGGCGAAAATCGTCTTATCTTAGAATAGGGATAGCCCCAAATGCAAAATAGATGGAGGGTACACTTTTAATTTTTTTTTAATAATCAATAAGTAAAACATTTTATCATTTCTAATGAGAAAAATAATTAAATATGAAAGAGTTTTTTTCCATCAAGAAAACTTTTTTAAAAGTAAATCACAATCAGATAAAATTCAAATAAAATAGAAAATTCAAGACAAACGCTAATAGTTATAAATATGCATAGCAATATATTCTTACCAATATTTTAGCGATTTTTATGCAATGCAACAATTTTGTTGTCTTACAATCTACAAGAGAAATGCTCTATTTGTTCCTCTATATATATTTGGTTTACGCTACGAGTAATTTAAAAGAGCAAGCAAGAATTTATATGTCCACTTTTTTTTTTAGATGTGAAGAGAATGTTCTAAAAAGCAAAAGCTTTTAAAGGAATTGGGCTTCGTTGGATCCAACTCATAAGGTACATTATTATTATTATTATTATTATTATTATTATTATTATTATTATTATTATTTACTAGAAGAAGATATAGACGTGAAGAGAGTGTCTATATCACTTCTTTTTTGTATATATTTTTTTATTTTTTTTTATAATTATACTTTTATCGATATAAAAGAATTAATGACATTTGGTCTTTTAAGATTTGCGAGTTATTGTATAGAAGTGATCGATTAACTTAATGTGCATCCCAAATGATAGCAGCTACGGATTTTCTCAGGTTCCAAATTATGCTATACTTGCATTACAAGACGATGGTCATAATTTAGCTTTTGGTACAAAACTTTTGGAAAAGAAATGCTTTATTTCAATTTTATGCCTTTGAACACTTTCACTTTCCTTGTGTTTTTCCTTTCCATTTAAATTAAAGTTGTTGTATAATACAACATAACAAAGACTCTAAAAAAAGGTAAAAGAAAATAATCTAACACAGAGAGAAAAATCAAATGGTGAAAAATAATTTTAGGTATTGTAAGTGATTTGATAAAGAAACAATTATATATATTAAGATAAAAGTGTTGAATATAATAATTTAATTTTAAGTAGTTTGTATGTATTTGGTAAACATTTTTTTAATGTTAAAATGGATGAGATGTCATTAAAATTATTTACAAAAATTAAAAATTTAAAAGTATGTTTACATAAATACGAATGACAGAAATAGAATAGAGAAATAATTAAAATGTTATGTTTTAGGAAGAACATTTTGGAGACTATAAAAGATATTATGGATAAATTGTAAAAGGCATGATCAAATCAGAATTCTAATTATAAGATATAAAATGATAAGATGAGGCGATTGACTTGTAGCTTTTGATTGATTTTAACTTATAAGTACTTACTTGATGATAAGCACGGTTTGTGTTTATATTAAATTATAGTGAGTTATGATTTTGATGATTAACAAACATGGCAACTCTGTTGATTGGTTGACAAAAGCTAAAGAACTTGGCTCCTACTAGTTAGGGGTGTGCACTGTTTGGATTAAATCGAAAAATCAAACTAAATTCTAATTTGGATTGGTTTTTTGATTTGATTTTGGATTCATAATTTACTTTGTTTATTTTTTTGGTTTGATTTCGAATTTAGAAAAATAAAAATCAAAAAATAAAAAAAAACTGAATTATTATATATAAAGAGAGAGAGAGAGAGTGTATTATTCCCTTATGATCTTATTCACATGGAAAATTTTAGTACTAAAGGCTTCAAAATCTCAATAATTTAACAAGGGAGGAAATGCAACACGACTCAAGCATGATGGAATATAAACTTCATTATTATAGCAAGAATAATGACACCATCTATTTTCTCCAAAATTGCCAAAACAATTAATTAAGGACGATACAATTAGTCCATGAAAATATAACGGTCTTATAGTCAATGTCAACCTTTAAAATGGGTGGTCTTGAATTTTTTTACTACCACTTGATTCGTGGACAAACTTTTAAGGTCAAAAGTTAAAATGTTAGGCCAAATTTTATTAAACTTGATGTTTGCCTACGGGGCAAGTGGGGTAAAAAATTTGAGACACCCTACACTTTCAAGGCCACTCTTGTAAATCACCCGTCCAACTCAGTCTGCTCATTTGATACCCCTACGATCAATCTGAGAAACCAAGCAAACAACCTGATCAAGTATAAATTCCACTCTTGTAAATCACCTGCCCAACTTAATCTGCTCATTTGATACCCCTACGACCAACCTGCGAAACCTAGCAAACAACCTGGTCAAGTATAAATTGGTGGAGCAAAATCAAAGTGAAAAAAAAAACAATAATGTTGCTGCCCAGGATCGAACTGGGGACCTTTAGTGTGTAAGACTAACGTGATAACCACTACACCACAGCAACTAGATGATAGAATAATGTCTAGTAATTAATTATACCATTCTCCTTAATGAGCTCGTAAATCCAAATTAGTCAGACTCCAATGCAGGTATCGACACAGAATGAAAAACTAAAAGAAAATAGTTTTATCATTTAGTTTATGCTAAAGTAGCTAAAATAATTGATAAATCTTGTCAATAAAATGGGTCCTATGGAAAATTCATTTCTAAGAAATCGTTGCTTGATAGGGCAGGCTCAGAGACATTGAGTACATTCTATAATCGTATCATAAATCTTTGAAATTGACATTGGGTCTATGTGTTTTCAAATGTCATAATTTTTTTGCTAGACCTACAAGTTTTGGAACTCGTCACCGTTTAAAGTTTTAAACTCGAGATTTAGGGCTCCTTAACTCTGAGCTGAATTTGATTAGATTAAAATGAATCGAGTCATTTTAAATTTTGCAAAAAATAGATTCATGATCCACGTGATGAGATTGCTCGTAGCATGTGAAAGGATTATTTTAAAGAATAACTAGTTACTAGTATTTTTGACTAATAGATTCTTATACAATTATGAAAAACATGAAGATATATGACTATCAATGCAGCGTCAGGATATTTCAATATTTTATTTATAAACTACAATCTTATGTGACAAATTATATAAGAATTTAAAAAAATTAAATAAATTTCACAACTTAAAAATTTTAACTCACATGTCCAAATAGGTCCTAAAATATCGACTAGAAATCTCCCATCAATTACAACTCAACAAGGATACCTCAAAAAAATCAAATGATTGATTTATAGTAAGTAGGGAAAAGGGTCTGATATACCCCTCAACTTTGTCATTTAGAGCTGATATACTCCTCATTATGAAGGTTGCTCACATATACCCTTACCGTTATATAAATGGCCCACATATACCCCTACCGTTACAGAATGAGCTTACATATACCCTTCATAAAGGTTAGTTTTAAATTTATATTTTTGACTTTTAATTTTTTTTTAAATCATGTAGCGGTATATATGACCATTCAAGCAAAGTTCAAGGCATATTTTAATCTTTTTCATACATAAATTATTTTTTGACTTCTTTGATTATCATCATTTGAGTTTCTTATTCTTAAGTTTTCTTTAATTCTTTAGTGTAAAGGAAAAAAATTTAAAACTAACTATTTTGTGGCTATATTATAATTTAAAACTATTTTTTCGTCTATAATTTAATTTAGTTTTGTATTTGTAAAAACAAATTGGGACATCTATAATAAATTTTACAAGAAAATTAGTCAAAACATAAAAAAAATTGACCATCAAAATAATAAATTTAAATTAGTCGTTGAAATAAAAAAGTAAAAAAAATACTTGTGAGGAGTATCAAATATACCCCATATAGATTATATTTTTTTTTAAAAAAAATTATAAAATTAAATTAAAATTAATTTTTTTCACTTCCGTTAGAGGAAAAGGGTATATGTGAGTCATGTCTATAACAGTAGGGATATATAAGAGCCACTTTCATAACGAGGGGTATATCAACTCTAAATGGCAAAGTTGAGGGGTATATCAAGCCTTTTTCCCTAGTAAGTATTGTTCTATAAGCTGAAAGGGAATCATAGAGAGATTTTGTTACTTTAACTAATAGTCTGTAACAGATATACTCCCTTTATTCGATCTAATTTACGTGATATCGTTTGAATTTAAGAATTTAAAAAATTGAATGCTTATTTCTTTAATTGCATTCTACGCAGTTTTGGAATATGTCAATTAGTTTTACTTTTAAAATTCTTTATCAAATTTACGATCAAATTTTTTGACTTTTGAAATTCGAATGATATCACGTAAATTAGGACGCAGTATATCATTACCCATCATCACAGAAAATCTTGAGATTTTCTTCAAGCCTGTACTTTGATACGTGTAAAGAAAAGCTTCGTAGTTGATTATTTATATATTTAACTTTATAACTAAAAAAATATCCCAACTGTATGGAATCGATGAAATTAAAAAGTATCCTAATAATCTAATAAAACAATGTAATCTTTAGTTGTACCACTTAATTAATTAAACTATACATCATAGCTTCCAATATATTTACTAGCTTCCTGTACGTGTACTACTTATATTAGTCTTCCTTTATTTTTAAAGTCTACATAATAGAGAACACCTAGGAAATATTTAAAAAGTATATATAATAATTCCTTGGAATGTTGAGAAGGTTTATTATATGAAAACTTACGTAAATATATCCTTGGACAAATTTAATTTATCAATATCATCAAAGTATACATTATAATACGTTTTGATTCTACTCGAATTATAAAACTTGTTTCAGTTGAACACCTGAATACATAATTAAGTGTATGTTCCTATCAGACACTTTCAATTCAAATTTTTAAAATACTTTTACACGTGTTCTCAAGCGTTTATTAGGTAGTTAAATTAATAATGTAAAATATACCATCTACTTTAAGTATATACAACATCCTCAATTAGAATAAATCTAATATTTTACGGCTTATTGAGGCATATGTATATAAGTAAAAAAATGTGACATATTTTACGTGGTTAACTTATCTACATATATAATGGACATTTGAAAACACGTTCAAGTTTTTTTTTCTTTCAAAATTCGACCAAAAGTATCCAATAAAAACACTTTATGTGTGTTCAAGTGCTCAATTGGAACAAGCCTTAGTTCTAGTGTTTACTTGAATTGCTGACAAGTTCAAAGGGTTATCGATGTACTCTCTCCGTTTTAATTTGTTTGCCCTACTTTTCTTTTTGGTCCGTTTAAAAAAAGAATGTTTTTTTCCTTGTTAGCAACTCTTTAATTCTAAACATGAATATTTTCCTCGTTAGCAACTCTTTAATTTCAAATTTTCATATGACATATTTAAAATCATAAATTCAAAAGTTAATTTTATTTTCTCAAGTTGTATGTCAAATCAAAATAAAACAAATAAATTAAAACAAAGTGCGGGTTTTTCATTGGTCATTAATGTTCTTACACGTCGTGCAAAGAAAAGAACATAATAACGTGTCAATGATTGAATATGGTAAAAGTTACACATGTTTTTGCTCAAAATAATTATGAAGTGAGTGTGTGGTTGGTGATACGTTTGTTGGATAGATAAGGAATGCACAAGGCATGTTTTTGCCTCAACCATAATATAATTCTTAGTCTTGAATGCTGAAGTCACACCCCCACCTACCCGTGGCGGAATCAGAAATTTGATGAAGAATGTGCAAAATTAACATTTAACTTTTATATATCACATAATTTTCTGATAGAACTAATTAAGGTGGCTTTCCCCATGCCACTCACTATATTTTCATTCTTCATAGCTAGGTGGAAAGAATAAGGATAAAACATCTTTGGCTATTCACATTTGTTACTCCCTCACTTCTGTCTCAGTTTATGTGATACATTTTAAATTTTCCTTCGATGAATATTCTGATTGCATGACCATGATCCTCCTACCTTAAGGCCAGTAGGTCCACTTCTTCTCCAGTTTAAGATAGAAGGATCATGGTCACTCGACATCCTCATTTACAAAAGGCTCGATGGTTAATTATACAATTTAATACAAGGGGCACAAATAATTCTTTAGCGTATGTCTCTACTGTTCTCAAATCATAGATCCGCCTCTGATTTAAACAAATAAATAATGGAATAATAGAATTTATTTTAGGATTTCCCTACAAATGGCGAGCCAATGATGAGGAACAATTGTATATACGCCGAGTTCCATTTACTAATGTCTAATTACCAGTAAAAATAGTGTATGGTATAATGAGGAAATATAGTTCTTATTTATCTCATTTGGTGTTCAATATTTATTTTAAGATCTTTAATTCTGATTCATATTGCATAAGATGAATTAAACAAGGAAATACTCTTCACTATAATTTTTTGTTTTCATATACAAAACTCAAACTTGATACCTCTGGTTAATGACAGCAAGATTCCTATCTATGTCACTATAACCTTTGGAGGTAAGGAGATAGAGTCATCCATTGGTTATTAATGTAGTATCAAACGTCATATGTTAAATACATAATCGCCCCTTAAAATTATCAGAATATTCCATTTAAATACTCGAACTAATCCTCTGTTTCAGTTAAACATCTCGACTCTTAATAAAGCGTTCCAATTTGACATTTTCAACTAAAATTTTGAATTATTTCTTATATATTCTTACTCGTTTATTAAATAATTAAATTAACCACATAAAATATATCACGAGAATTTGTTTTAGTACGACTTTAAACAAAGATGAGTTGTCCAAGACCCCAAAAGTCATGAAAAACAAAATCCGTATATATAACAGGCTAATAGAGGTGTCAATCACATGAGCATAAAGTTCTCCCCTAAAGTGAAAGATAGAACGTGAAAATTAAATGCCAATAAAACATAAAAGCCAATAATAATATTCTAAAGTCAAACTAAATAAGACTTTTGAGGACTTAATAAAATCATGTTATAGTTCCCAAGTTCCAATTACAATTTTTCTATTTTCAAGGACTCGAATCTAAAATCACGGATTAAAAATGGAGATATACCAAGCATTTCGCTATCACACATGTTGATTGAAAGACACTCTTCAAACCATTAATTAGACAAAGATCTAATACGTTCAATTTTTGATTGTTTATTTAAGGTAAAAAAAAAAAAGAAGACAAAAATGGAAGAAAATAGTTGATATTGTTTAAAGTATAAAAATCAAACATGTACTCAAAGGAAGATAAAAAAAAAAAAAGGATCCAAATATTGAAAAATAAAAGATTCTTGCGTTCTTTTTCTTTGTTTTTTTAGATGAAACCAAAGAACGGAAATTATAAACAAACAAAAATAACGGTAGAATACTCTATTCTTTTCGTCAAATGACCAATATGCCCCTAAGCAGTGACCGTTAGGCAAGTATTTTATACAACCATATAGAACTTGATAGTATAAGAAATTATTGGGCTAAGATTGTCCAAGAAATATCGTGAGATATTGTCTGATTTGGGTCAAGTCTATGCGGTTTTCCCCAAAGGCCTCACAAGCTTGCACTCTGAAAGTATCCAACACCTTATAATTATCTCATTTTTCTTTTCAGCTATTATAGTGAGACTTTGTTCGTACACCCAACAATCTCCCTCTTTGATTAAATTCCACAATCATCCATATCATCAGTTTATTTACGGTCATCGAAGCACTAAGACTGTGTATCATCTTCATAGCTATGAGTACATGTCGTAAACCAACCGATTATAGACGGACAAAGACACCTTTTGGGTTTCCCATCCGGTGTCCGGAGCCCACATTGGAGCTCCGATTAAATCCGGATCGCGCATGTGCAGGGCCCATTCGGGATACTCCCTCGATCTAGTCCATAGTAAGTGATCGAATTGTTGATTTTTTTTTTTTCATAATTCAAAATAAGAGATTTTTTCAAGGTTCAAGATAATTGTTGAGACTTTTTTCCATATTTACCGTTTCTTTTAATGAGGTTCTTAACTACTTCACATTTTCTAGAAAAATAATTTTGATACTCACATTGGAACCCGACAAAATCCAGATTCACACCAAAAAATTTCACATTAAGGTCAGGCTAGATAAAACACTCCCTAATAAAGACGATTCCATACCTAGAAGAACTCAAACTCAATACATTTGATTAAGAATAAAAGGAATACTTACCAGTTACCACTCCGCCACTATATATATTATAACTTAGAACTCTATTATTATTTGTAAAATATCTATAACTAAAACCAACAAACAAAGTGACCCCTCAACTGACAAGAACTATACTTAGCTTGCTGTTCTAACGCCTTAACTGTCGCTGGCCCCATTTTTTTATTTTATAAAATAAAGTTTGTAGTGGTACCATCATGAATAAAAAAATAATTCTAATATAATATAAGGTCACATGGACCCTAAAACTTCCACTTACCTTTATAATATTCTTCACCTTATAAAAATAGAACGATATAATTCTCTTCTTAGTTCTAACTTGTTAACACTCTTTTATCTCTTATCTTCTTCAATTCTTACAATCTTACTACCTCGGTTTCTCCGCGAACGCAGAGAGAAACCGAGGATTATATTTCCATAACGTTATGGATTCTACTATTTGCCTTTTCAGTTATGTTGTGTCGGTGATTCTGGTTTTTTTCGTTGTTGTTGACGTTGCATCGGCTGGCTCTAGTACTCCTCGACGTGCTGTGAACCCACATTGGCACTCTGCTTCGGCTACTTGGTATGGTAGTCCTAATGGAGATGGTAGTGACGGTACGTTTCGAATTTTGGATTCTTTGAAA
Source organism: Solanum appendiculatum (assembly GCA_018342035.1). Taxonomy (NCBI): domain Eukaryota; kingdom Viridiplantae; phylum Streptophyta; class Magnoliopsida; order Solanales; family Solanaceae; genus Solanum; species Solanum appendiculatum. Next base: position 972,687 of record JAGDQO010001154.1, read on the forward strand.
GTAATGCATTCTCCAAATTCGAATATGATAATAATTTTGAATGGTTCATATTTATATTCAGAGCCAAAATGTTTTTTACTGAAAAATTATATTGTATATATAAGATAATTTTTATTTATTTTAAATCTGCTCGATAAAAATTCTGGTTTCACCTCAATTCACATTTACTTCTAATTGGTTCAATATATAGAATGAGACACAAGTGGAAAGTTATAGTAAAACAAGTTAATTATTACTGAGGAATTTATGATATTAAATGCATTATAACAGGCTGTCCACGTCATGCATTACGGCTAGAGAAAAGGGCCAATGGGAATATAATAAAATATATTTTTTATATATATAATAACGGAATCAAGATTTTATAATTAAGAAGTTTCGACATATCTTAATTTGGTCGTAAATAATGGATTTTTTGTGTAGGTGGAGCATGTGGATACGGGACAATGGTGGATGTGAAGCCATACAGGGCCCGAGTTGGGGCCGTGAGTTCGGCCCTATTCAAAAAAGGCGAAGGTTGTGGCGCTTGCTATAAAGTAAAATGCTTGGACAAGACCATTTGCTCGAAACGAGCCGTGACGGTTATTATTACCGATGAATCGCCGGCCCTAACTAAAGGTCTAGTCCACTTCGACCTTAGTGGGTCCGCGTTCGGACGTATGGCTATTTCGGGTCGTAACACTAACCTACGCAACCGTGGTAAAATCTCCATCATTTACAGCAAGTAAGTCATAAAGATCATTTCGTTTTATTTTACGTGTCTTAATTTTTTTTAATTAGTTGAGTAATAATACTAACAGACTGCAGTTTCAATTTTGTCAATTTGTGATTAGTGGTTTGATTAATTAATTAATTAACAGAAGTATACCGTACAATTTTTTGCTTTAAAAGTTTTGAGAAAGTAGTGACAAACTCACAATGACACCACTGAGTTCAGTCACTATAATAGGGTTATATATTTCTTTTTCTTTTTTCATTTTTAATATACATTTTCTATTACTACTTTTCTTTTTTTATTGAGCGGTGAATAAAATTCTTTGCAAACTATTTAAGTATGGGAACGAGATATTGTAAGTGGTAGAGTGACTCTGTTGCTGCTCCGAGCAATTGAGATTTAACCTTTCAAGTATGGGATGAAGTATTGTTAGTGATAGAACAGCTTTGCTGTCACGATTGATTGAAATTTAACATTTTGTCGCTCTGATTAATAAAATACTAAATTTTTGAATTTGTTGGTGTAGGACTCCTTGCAAATATCCTGGACAAAACATTGCATTTCATGTAAATGCTGGCTCAACACCTTATTGGCTTTCTCTTTTGGTGGAATTTGAAGATGGAGATGGTGATATTGGATCCATGCAAATTAGAGAGGTACATTTCTTATAGATTTCTTATAAATGATTTGATTGTGTAAGTATTTTCTATATCATTACAGAGTAAAACTTCAACTCGTTTTAAAAGTTAACTTTTACTTTTAAATTATCAAATCATCTAAAAGATAGCATTAATTAGCAACATGCTCTGTTTACACCACATTATTGTCTATAGAATATAATATCTTCTTTTTGTTATGCAGTTTTTTCTAAAAGCACTTTCTTCACATGCTCTTCTTTTTTTTCCCCTTCCAATAATCCACCCTAGTGCACAAGTACAATAATCTACAAAATTGACTTAGCCTTTCCAACCAATCATATAGTGCAAAATGACTTATTTCCTTCTTCTTTTTTTAAATAAAAAATATCTAGGATCAGTGGCGGAGCTAGGAATTTCGAAATGGGTGTGCAAATTTTCTTCTCACCTATGTTAAGGATGTGCAAAATCAAATATACACTCATAATAACTAACATTTAACCTTTATACACTATATAATTTTCTGGCGAAGGGTGTTCCGGATAGTGGTTTTTCTTTCACTAAAGAGACAATAATAGGTGCATACTTTTATAGCTTTTTCTATGTAAGTTTTGTTGTTAGATAGTATGACACATGCTTTAGCCAATCAAAGGGACATGCCATAAAGCAAAATGACATGATATAATGTTAATTTTATCTGTCATTTAAAATTTTGATATATTTATTTTTCAGGCAAGGTCTAATCGATGGTTAACTATGACACATCTATGGGGTGCAAATTGGTGCATTATTGGTGGACCATTACAAGGACCATTTTCAATTAAGTTAACCACACTAACCAAAAGGCAAACCCTCTCAGCTAGAGATGTTATTCCAAGTAAATGGACTCCTAAGGCCACTTACACATCTCGACTTAACTTTTTAAAGTAACTTTTTTTTACACTTATATGACAACATCAGGGACGAACATAGTTAAAGACTAGTAGATTCACTAAATAAGTACAAATAATGGGTTGTGAATGAAATTTCAAACTCGAACTTTCAAATCTTGAATCCGTCCTGGTTTGGACAGATTTAGAAGAGCTAAAATATTAAAAACCCTATATAACAATGTTGATTGGATTTTTTAAAAAAAGGAAAATCAGCCTTTGGATATAGCATAATAAGTTTCCAAGGCTCATTACTTTTCCTTTTTTTTTTCTTTATTGTTAATGTAATTGTTTCTTTTTCTTTTTTTCCTTATTATTTTGTAAAATGCTTATATAAGGGTTGTTAATAGTAGTAGCCCTCTCCAAAGGAGAGTGAGCCCTTTGTGTGTAAAAGTGATTTCCTATGTTTTTTTTTTTGGTTGTATGTTAAGTGATTTACATTTTATGTTTTGTTGTTTTATATGAATACATTTAAAAATGTCTTTAATATGTGGTTGACATCCATTTAAAAAAGCAATCAAACTTTAGTCACTTATAATTAAAGTACTTACAAAAAAATGTCTGAACTTCAACCACACGATTAGAGTTTGATTGAAACCAAAACAAAGGGTGACCAATACTTCTGAGGGCATGACTATATCTTTTGCAAGAACCAAAAAAAAAATATCATTCTCACATGCATAATAGTTTGAGAAGTGGACAAGTATGATAATGTTCTACACATGGAGGAGGTCCCAATAACTATTTTTTGGGATCAAACTGACACTGAATAGTTACTTGTCCATGTGAATGGGCATGTGTTCAAATTAATCCTCTCCACATTGAAGGGGAAAAGTCACACTTATGACAGTAGATGTTTCTTTAATGGCATAATTGTATTGGTATAGAATTTAAGAAAGAAATAAAAATTTAAAAAATTTGTACTCCCTCCGTTTCACAAAGAATGATCTGGTTTGACTTGGCACGGAGTTTAAGAAAATAAAATAAAAATTTCTATTTTGTGGTTCTAAATTAAAGTTATGTCAAATGTACCAAAATACCCTTAATCTTGTGGCCTTAAACATGCCATGTGGAAAGTTGAAATTAAAATATTGCCAAAAAAGGAAAGGGGTCATTCTTTATTAAACGGAGGGAGTAATTTATAAGATGAAAAAAGCTTAAGTCATTTGTTAAAGTATTTGAAAGTAATTAAGTAGATATGTTCTTTCTTAATAGTTTAGCTCATATATGGTTTTACTGCATAATAGTTAATGGGGTTGGGATCGGATCTCGAGGTTGGGGTCGGGGTCTCGGGTCGAGTCTTTGATGTCGAGGTCGGGGTTAGGGTCTCGATCGGATGTTGGGATCAAGCTCAGGGTCTGGGTTGAGGGTCGAGTCACTAATGTCGGGGTCAGGGTCTCGGGTCAAGGTTGGGGTTGGGTATCGGGTCGTGGTCGTGGTTGAGTCTCTGATGTCGGGGTTGGGGTCAGGGTTTCGGCTTGAGGTCAGGTTGGGTCTTAGATCGGGGTCGGGTCTTGGGTCGGGGTCGGGTCTCGGGGTCGGATCCCGGTTTAAAAGTTAGATCCTCAATAGGATGTTGGGGTCGAGTCGGGATCAGGTCCCGGGTTGGGGTCAGGTCTCGAGTCTGGTGTCGGGGTTGGATCTCGATTCAATAGTTGGATCCTGAATTGGATGTTTGGATCGAGAGTCGAGGTCGAGTCTTGGGTCAGGGTCAGGTCTCAAGTCGAGGTCTGTTCTCGTGATCATATTTCAGTTCGGATCTCGGGATCATAAAAAATGTTCATTCACCGATCATATACTAGAAAATATTTTTCGAAAAACATTTTTCACACACCAACCAAACATGAGAAAATAAGTTAGAAATCAACTTATTTTCCAAAGAAAACATTTTCTAGGAAAACATTTCCCTTCATACCAAACACACTCTACATTTTCATGTAACTTTCCAAACAAACTCTTAGAGTATATTATGCGAAATTGATCAAATTATATATCTTATTTTATCATATATAAATTGAGAGACATTGAAGCTTTACAATGCTTTTTTTTTTGCTAGTGGAAAGGAAAAATTATATACCATGCTTATTTAAGGGGGTAACATGAGAAAGATGATCACTCATTTATGCAGATCCATAGAGGAAAAATCAAGTCTTTATTTAGGTTATTTTGGCAGTCAAGTTTTGGAAGCTATTATATGAAATACATATACTAATATCCATTCAAGGTCAAACTCACATGGAAGAGATTTGGACGTAAGTTAAAGACTTACTCTTTCGATAGAAAATTCGATGAAATCAAGTCGATGCAAAGTTTTCGTATAATCTAATACTCAGTTCATCGTATTTATATTCAGTATAATCTTATATAAAAACGTGACACTATTATATGCACTGTTTGTTGGACAATATGACTTGTATGATATTTGTATTGAGTTCAACACATTAATTAATGTGATCATGTTTAGATAGGAGAGTTAGTTAACCTTGTTTTACGTTTCAATTTTACACTTGATATGATTTTTATTTTTACTTAGTTCGTTTGGGTTTGCTACGCATGTGGCAAGTGTTGAGAACATAGGCAACGAGATACGTGACATTTTATATCTACAGTTTGAAATCGAAACCTTTAATTAAAGGTGGAGAAAACCTATCCATAGCACCACAACCCTTAAATAGCAATGAATTTATTTCACTGATTAGTATAAGTGTATAACCAAATGATCTATCATATTATTTGGATTATAATCACTAAGTGCCAATTTCCAATTGAGGGTCTCACTATCATGTTACTCCAACACATTTATTGCTTTTTTAGGCTTTGAGAATACTGATAATATGACACTTCAAGCCAGATTGTACATATTAGGGTTGAGCATAAATACTGAAAAATTAAAAAATCGGACCAAACAAAATTCATTCAATTCGTCGAGTTGAGTACAATTTTTATCCCAACAGTTCGATTCTTCAATTTGATGTTTGATTTAAGAGTCCCAACTTTTTGATGCATTGAAAAATCAAACTTTATTATATGCGTTTAAAAAAAAGAAGAAATATACTAGAATTAGTGTTTTCATGTCCTGCTTATACCGGACATGACTTGCAGAAAAATGAGTTTTGGAGAGTTCAATATTAACTTCCATTTGATTTGGTATTTATTTTACTCCACTCATTTGCATTGAAAATTCATCTTAGAAATATCCAATCAAATTTGGAAAAAAAAGTCGGTTCGAACCAAATTCAATGGTGTTTGGTGCACACCTTTTTATAATCAAAGAGTTGAAAGATCGAACTGAAGACCAAATAATATCCAACCTTTACATCAAAAATGATTTTTAACAGCAATTAATTAATGAAAATAACTTAATTGTCGATAAATATACCTTTTTTAGTAGCAATTAACACTTTTTGTAAATGTCTCTAAAGTTTATAGTGACATTGAATCTAATGTCAATAAAAACTTTAACACTCTTTGATAGTGTGCTTATTTATTGTCTGAAAAGCTATTTTTATTACAATGACTCCTAATAAAAACGAAAAATCATTAGTCAGGTATAATAATTTTGAAGCACACAATACAATATATTACTAAGTTAGCTATATGTCACTATTAGGTTCCTTCAACCCATTATTTGCCCTATTGAAAAAGTTACCTATCAACAACAATAATATATTCATTCTGATTTAATAAGTGAATTCAACTTTTTTTAAAAAGAAGAAAAATAAGACATGAAGGGAAATAAGAATTGAGATTATTCGATGGTTTCAATAAATTAGCTATATGTAACTATCTCTAAATAGTACATATGAAGGAGATAAGAAAACCATTACGTAGAATAGTTTTAAACCACACAAACTTAGAATACCTAAAATGCCCTCAAATAAGAACTCAAAATCTTCAATGGTTTCACTAAATTTGTTTTATGTCACTAATCACAATCATGTTATTTCAACATATTTATTGCTAATATTGAGCTTTGGAAAAACACTCCAATAATCCAAGTTAGAAATAGTACATATGAAAAATCATTATATATAACAATTTCAAAGAAAACAAATTTAGAATATCGGAAATATCCTTATATCGAATAAACAGACATGATAATAACCTTTGAAAAAAAGAGAAGAAAAACGAAACAAAAAAGGCAAAATAAGAATAAAGAATCTTAATGGTTTCACTAAATTTGTTATATATTACTAATCACAATCATATTAATACTCCAACATCTCGATTGCTATATTGGACTGAAAAATTAATCCAATATTCTAATTTAAAAGTAGTATATATGAAAAACTATTACATAAAGGAATTTCAAAGCATACAAATTTAGAATATCAAAAATATTCCCATATCGACAAGCTAGCATGACAATTTCCAAAAAAGAACAAAAGAAAATAAGAATTGAGATTTTTTAACAGTTTTACTAAATTAGCTACACATCACTATCAACTCACTCCAATATAGTATTAGACTTTGAAAAATCACTGTAGTGCTCCAAAACGCTGCGATGAAGTTAAAAATTTTATTAAGAGTATTCAAAATTTACTATGTATATGTATGAAAATTATTTTTTAACCTATATATTTCGTAAAATATTTTATATACATAGTATAATTTTTCAATGAATAATACTCCACTGACCATCCAAATAAGAGATAATACATATAAAAGAATAATTACATATAATAATTTTAAAGCACACAATTTCATAATACCAAATATACCCTTGTGTCATCAAGCAGGCTTGACAATGTCATACTGCTTAAAGACCACTCATATAGCCGATGAAGGGTGTTAGTACATACAAAAAAAACATTACATATAACAATTTTAAAGCACACAAATTCATTATATCAAAAATACTCTCATATCACCAAGCAAACATGACAACGTCTAGCTACTTAAAGGTCACTTGTATAGTTGATGAAGGGTGTTTGACTGACCATCAAATTCGAGATGGTAAATATAAAAAACCCATTGCATATAACAATTTTAAAGCACACAAATTCAAAATATCAAAAATACCCTCATATCAGTAAGCAGGCATAACAATGTCCAGCTTAAAGGCCACTTGTATAGCTGACGAAGATTGTTCAACTAGCCACCCAAACTAGAGATAGTACATATAAAAGACAATTACTTATAACAATTTAAAAACACACAAATTCATAATACCAAAAATGCCCTTGTATAGTCAAGTAGGCATAACAACATCCAACCCCTTAAAAGCCCACTTGTAAAGTCGACGAAGGGTGTTCAACTGATCACCCAAATCGAAGATAATACATAGAAAAACCATTACATAATACTTAACAAAAATATTCTCATATCGACAAGCAGGCATGACAACATCCAACTACTTAAAGGCCACTTGTATAGTTGACAAAGAATGTTCGTCTATCACCCAAATCGGAGATAATACATATAAAAAACCATTACATACAATAATTTCAAAGCACACAAATTCATAATACCAAAAATACCCTCGTATTGACAAGCAGGCATGACAACATCCGGCTACTTAAAAGGCCCCTCATATAGCTTATTTGCAAGCCAAATTTGGAAGCTCCAATGACTCTTCCCCAATGAAAAACAATTGCATCAATAAAAATTAGTGATTCTATTGATTCAGTAAGCAAATTGAATCATAACAAATGGAAAAAACTTGTGAAGGGTCAACAATTTTGCCCCAAGAAATCATTTTTGAGATTTTCTTGAGGTTACCTGTCAAATCCCTCCTGAAATTCAGGTGTGTTTCGAAATCTTGGCTTTTTTTACTCTCAAATCCTGTATTCAGCAAAACACATGTTGATTTTTGCTTAAAGAACCCCAAATTGACTGATTATAAACTTGCTGTGGTAGCTTCTGTTTCTGGTTTAGGTAGAATCTGCAATTTTTACAACATGGGGTTTGAAAATTCATGTCTTAATGTGGCTAGACATAGTTGTCCTGCTAAATCTTTAGCTCTCTCAGCTAGGATTTTGGGTTCTTGTAATGGGTTGATTTGTTTTACTAGTGACTCGTTTACATTAATGATGTTGAACCCATGTACTGGAAAGTTTAATGTGTTTCCTGATTCAATGCTTCGGAATAATGGCGGTGGCAGTGGTGGTGGTGGTGGTAGTGGTAGAGGTGGTGGTTGTTTCATTAGATATGGAGTTGGTTATGATGCATCTGTTGAAGATTATAAGGTTGTGAAGATCTTTAGTTTTCCTCAGATTGAGGGAAGATATGAGAACATGGTTAATGTTTATAGCTTAAAGGCTAAGTCTTGGAAAATGATTGAGGGATTCAATAGTGGTAGTTTAAATGGAAAGCTTGGGGTGTTTGTTAATGGGGCACTTCATTGGGTAGCGAGCAATAGTCATTGTTCGAGTGCGTTATTGGAGATTGTTACTTTGGACCTTGCTACAGAGAGATATGGGAAAATTGCACTGCCTAGTTATGAAAACGAAGGTGTTTATTGGACGTTAGGTGTTTCGAGGGGGTATTTAGTGGGTTGTTGCAACTACGAAAAGAATAAGGCGGATGTGTGGGTGATGAAGGAGTATGGTGTCGAGAAATCCTGGACTAAATTGGTTACTATCTCGTTACCTGTTGATGGTAGGTCTTATATCTTACCATTGTTCGTGGCTGAGAATTGTGATGAATTTCTGCTGCAGCTTGGGGAAGAGCTAGCACTGTATAATTCAAGGGATGGTTCATACAAGCGACTTGACGGTTACACATCTGGTGAATTTCGTCAAGTTCAAGCAGCGACCTACTTTGAGAGCCTTGTTTCACCTCATATGAAATGATGTGATGACAGGTGACACTGTGGAGGCAGAGAAATTAAAAGAGGGTAAAAATCTTTCTGATTGTCTTGTATCCATGTTCTCATATTTAGTGATCATGTTGTGTCTTTGTCATTGTATTCTTTTGCGTTCTTCCTTATCATGTAAGGTACTTGGTACTTGAGCGACATTGAAATACTATTGTTATCATGCTCAATAAAGTTCTATCTTCCCATTCAATTCATATCATGAATCATCATGTTGATACAGAATCCTTGAATTCACTAACAATCAATGCCAAATAGGAAGTAGCTGGTTGAATGCATTAATAAAGTGTGCTCTGATTATCTTGTCGTGAGCTTTATGAAGGTTCCTAGAGTAATTTAGTTGAGTATACAACAAAATTGGATATCTTATTACAAAATGGAGCTTGTTTGTGAAAGAGGTTTTAGGTTGGTTACTTGAAATCGAAGTGCTGCAAGTTTTTCTGTTGTATATTTTTGGCATGTTTTTTCCTCTCCTGGAACTGGGGTTAAGCATTTTTCCGGTTCTCGTTAAATGCTTCCCATCAAGGATGATTAGCCTTACACACACCCACATATACAATATAACTGCCCTTTCCAATAGGTTTCAAAGAGAAACATTGTCATACTGATTAGCCCGAAAACTGACCTAGGACATGTGTCTTTCTCCTACGAAAAGTAATGAAAAAAGAAACAAAAATTTCCCCTTTGTGTTAACAAGAAATTCTCCCCCCTGCCCCCTGTATTTAGGTATCTGTAGTGACTACATGTCAAACAGTGGCAACTGTTGTGAAATACCTTTTGGCCTTACTCCTGTGAACATTTTGGTTAAGAAATGATGTGGTATGTTATTGGTGATCTAGATTGATCGCGTTGACTACATTCTTGACCTCGTAGCATCAATATTACTAAGATAGCATTGAGGTAACCAAGACACAACCCTTAAATTGGTTTGCGTACAAACTAGTGCATGTTTTGTTAAAACGCTTAAAGTGAAGTAGTCATGTTATTCTTAACTGTGTATATGTTGGAACAAGCATATTTCACTGCCTTAGCCTTGAAAGGTATGAAAGAAGACTTTGGAATTATCGCGAGAAGATAATTAGATCAATAGAGACTAAGTTAAGCCTTCATATGTCCTTTTAGAAGAGGTAATGCTTTGACGAACGCAGTCCATCACTATGAAAGCCTTACATACCTGGCGAAATCGAAGAAACTTGAAGAAGACATGGAATTATCGTGAGAAGATAATTAGATCAATAGAGACTAAGTTAAGCCTTCATATGTCATACATGACTCGTTATAACTCTTGTGAATGTATAGAAGTGAAACTTGCTAGTTATATGTGTCGAATGCTTTAAGGGGTCGTTTGGTGCAATGGATAAAAGGAATTAATCCTGGGATAATTTTTAAGTGGGCTTTAATTTGCTGTTTGGTTGCAAAGGCTGGGATAACTTATCTCTCCTTGAGGGTGGAATAGTAATCCCAGGATAACTTATCCTTGGGATAAAGTAAGTAAAATAACAAAAATACTCCCTTTTAAACTCTCTTTTATACACCACTTTACAATCATCTATATTAACATAATTTTTAACAACATTTATAATAACATTCACAACCTTAATTATTCGTTGTTCTTATGATAATATATTTTTCTATTAAAAAATTACATTTTATAAATACAATTTTTATTTATGAATATATTATAAGTTGAGTTTATTTGCCTAATTCTTATGTTTATTTATATTTTGATTTCTCTTAAAATGTTCGCTCCACTACTAAATTACATATTTTTAAATAAATAGTTTATTACTCACTTAAAAATTATATTTTATAAATAAATTAAAATGTAGATAACTTTAATAATAAAATTTCTTTTACTTTAATAAATTTAAAATGGAAGTTTTATTTTTAAGCTAAATAAGATGGAAGTATTATTTTAAAACTAAATAAGATGAAAGTTTTAATTTTAAGCTAAATAAGATGGAAATTTTATTTTTAAGCTAAATAAGATGGAAGTTTTATTTTTAAGTGAAATAAGATGAAAGTTTAATTTTTAAAACACATGACACAATCATGGAAATGCACACATAAAAATATTTAAGCTAAATAAGATGGAAATTTTATTTTTAAGAATGAATAACTAAAGCTTGCAAAGAAAATGTAAAAAAAAAAACTAAATAAAATGGAGGGTATTTTTGTAAACAAACAACTTATTCTTAGAAACTATGCAATGAATATAAGTTTGAATATGTCAAACCAAACAAGTAATAAAAACTAATCCCAGCATAACTATCACATCATAACTAATCCCAGTATAACTTGTATTCAAACCAAACGACCGATATGTTTGACTAAAGTGTACCATGTATGTATGATATGAACTACTCGGACTATTCGGTTTATATGCTTCACTGTTTGTAATTTATAGTTCTTTTCGTATAGTTTTTTAATATCTAAAATGTTATTTTAAAATATCGAATTAATGTAATCTAATTTAGTTTTAAAAATTAGTCAAATTGACTTTCAAAAAACGCAACATGACAACTAAAAAGGAATGGAGGAAGTATAACCTTGTTACCTTTCCCAAAAATATTTATTATTGAAAAAAAAAAGGTATAATAGCATGTGCGATTTTTATATTTGGCTTAACGGTTAAGCACGACTAAGCATTTAAACCCAATGAAACTTAACCTTTTAAACTTTTTTCTCAACCAACTATACGTGAAATTTCACGTTATTTTTAATCACACATAGGAAATTATATTTTTAAAAATAAACTAAATCAAATATGCCACTTGTGCAAATTTTGGAAAATTAATAATGTTTGCTTATTTCAAATAGCTCTAATCCTTTTGTTATTTGACTTGAATTTTCAACTATAAGTTGATAAACACAAACTCAATCGCAATTTGAATTAATTTTGCAAATTCACAAGCCTATCAATGGAATTTTTTAATCTTTCAAAACCTATTATCACCCTTCACGTAGGTAGAATGATGTGGTTGAGAATTCGAGCCAAATATAATATTCGTCAAAAACATCAACAATAAAAAAAAACTATTTCCACTTAATGAATCGTTGACTACTCAGCCTAATATAGCGTCTCTCTCTTAAAATTTGTTGGATTATCGGTGGAATTGCAGAAATGGCGGATCGGTTTTATCGAAATGTAATGCCGGATTTTGTTGCAGAGAATCCGGCGATAGAAGAAGAAGAGCATCCAATTCCACAAGGAACGAATGAATCACTGTTGAAGCTTCTCTCAACACCCTACCACATTCTATCCGAAAACTTCAAACGCGCAGCTCTCCATCTCAAAGAAACTGTAAGCAACTCGATATAGGAAGAGATTATTAATTGTTAAAAAAATCACTTTTTCATACTTCACCTAGGAAAATTGAACAAATCATGAAACTCGTGAAAAAGTGATAGTTCTGGTGTGTTTTTGACAGTTGATTCTTATTAATAGTCTGTTTGATCAAGCTTATGGAAAGTAGTTTTTCCTTGTACTTTTGGTATCTTAGCCAGGAATAACTTGTTGCTCTAATATTGGTACAAGTGTTTTTCAAATTGATTAGGTTACTCTTTGAAAGTACTTTTTTCGAAAAAGACTTCTGATTAAATAAATTACTTTTTCAATTAAGAAGATTTTGGAAGCTTAGTCAAATAGGCTATAAATAGCTAGCAGTATGACATGAGTCTAATATGGTTGATTTTAGCTAGTTTGAGATTGAGGTATAATTGTTGTTTTTGACAAAGTGATGTTTGGTGACAGATAGTGGTGGAGACATGGGGACTAACAAGGCAACAGGTTCCAGATTTTACGCTCTATTGTGGAACCCTTGGGACTGCTTTTTTGCTCTTCAAGGCCTATCAGGTGACGAAGAACACGAATGACCTTGCTGTTTGTTCTCAGATTGTTAAGGATTGTGACTCTGCTTCTCGACACTCAAGGTTTGTGCTCGATCCGTCAAAAGTCTTATCCTTTTTATGTTATATACATTGTGGTTTATTTAAGGTTTCCAATGACAATGCATCATCAAAATGGACTTCTTTCAGTTGATTTTTTGTGTTACTTTGATCAATATCTCGCACTCCTTTCTTGGTTTCCAGTTTAAAGCTTCATATGGCATCAAGATAAGAAATTGGGCCTTTTTTTGGTTGATTTTATGTGTTCATTGGATCCATGAGTTCTAATTAGGTTGATTATTGTTTTAATTTGATCAATGAATTCTAGGAATGTGACGTTCCTATGTGGGAGAGCTGGGGTTTGTGCACTAGGTGCTGTGATTGCCAAGTACATGGGTGATGATCAATTGGTTTTTTACTATGTATCTCAATTTAAAGAGGTTCGTTTTTGATAGCTTATAGCTAGACTTTCATATTGAAGGTTTGTTTTATATAAGCTTCCGTTTTGTTTTCCTTTACGTGATAGCTTACAAGATACACATTTGGTTCTAAGAGCAGATAAAATTAACCAAAGATCTTCCTGATGAAATGCTGTATGGTAGAGCTGGATACCTCTGGGCCTTTCTATTTATAAATAAGCATATTGGCCAAGGAACAATTCCTTCCACCTACTCTGTAAGTGCAACAATAAGTTCTGTAATCTAAGCGGGCATTAGTCAGGCGGTTGTGGTATCCAAACCAAACTTATCCTTTCTTGATTGTGTTTTAGGCTGCTGTGATCAATGAAATCATCAAGAATGGAAGAAAATTGGGCGGGAAGGGCAGAAGCCCATTGATGCATGAATGGTATGGTGAGATGTACTGGGGTGCAGCTCATGGATTGGCTGGAATTATGCATGTTCTGATGGACTTTGAACTGAAACCTGATGATCTTGAAGATGTCAAAGGGACTTTAAAGTACATGGTTAAGAATCGGTTTCCCAGTGGAAATTACCCTGCAAGTGAAAATGATAGGAGGAGTGATTTACTCGTGCATTGGTGCCATGGAGCTCCTGGGATTGCGCTGACACTTGTCAAGGCAGCTGAGGTAATTACCCCTTTAATTATATTTACCTCACATGCTATTATGTGTGACATCTTACTGATCGAAGATACATCATTTCCTTAATTAATTGTGGGAGTTTGAGCATCCAAACTTTCCTTGTGTCATGACATAGAACTCCCTCCAGTTTTTTCTTTGTTTTTATGCTCTTGAGATGTAAGAGGTTCTAGCATCTCTTACAATGACAAATTTCAAACTTTTTTTATATGGTAACTGTCATGGTTTTTAACATCATAAGTAAGTTCACTTTCAACTGTTTTCACCCTGTCTTGATTTCAATATATTGTAACTAAGTTAAAGTAGCTCAAGGAGGTCGCGATCTATGGAATTCTGCATTGAACTTACCTTTTTATCCCTGGACAATTTTTAGCGTGTTCTTCTTTGCATTTGAAACAAATTGGGTTTTCAATGAGCATTAATGCATTACTGCATTCCTAAGAGGAAAGAGGAATGAAGAATTGTGTTTTCAAGTTCATATAGTTTTTGGTTTCCTTTGCTCAAGACTTTCTGTCAGTTGATTTTGTAACTTGCCATGGAATATTCCAATGCCAGGTTTTTGGAGACGAAGAATTTCTTAATGCAGCAGTAGCTGCAGCAGAGTTAGTATGGAACCGTGGTCTTCTTAAGCGTGTTGGGATGTGTCATGGCATCAGCGGGAATGCTTATGCCTTCCTATCTCTGTATCGGCTCACAGGAAATCTGGAGTACTTGTACAGAGCCAAAGCTTTTGCCTGCTTCCTTCTTGATAGGGCTCACAAGCTAATAGCGAAAGGAGAAATGCATGGAGGAGATACCCCATACTCCCTTTTTGAAGGTATTGCGGGTATGGCTTATCTTTTCCTAGACATGACAGATCCAAAAAACGCTCGATTTCCTGCCTATGAGTGAAAACTTCATCCCACTGAGAGAGTGGGGAGTAGTAGCACTTCTCTTATGTGTATAGAGAATTCTTTTGTGTGATATGCACCTAAATCTCTTCTATTTCATTTGCTTTTATCCCATTTGCCTGTTAGATTACTTTGAGCAAGCCAGATTCGAAATGATTCAATGAAGAAATATTGCTGTAAAGTCTCTGGAAACATAAGGTAGAACCGAAGCACACAAATCAGTTGCCTTGTTTATTGATCAACATACAAGTAGAGATACGGCGAAAATGTGATCAGCATTCAAATACAAAGATGGAAAAGCATAGCGTCGATTCATTTTCATCAAACGTGCTTGTTGAGGAAGGTGATGATCAACTGATTGACCTGTTGAGGGAACTGCTCTTGGACAAAATGGCTTCCTTCTGGTAAGAATGTGATTTCAAGATTAGGTACATACTCTTTCACCATTCCACTTGTGATGTATTGCTCTAATCCACCAAACTTAAGGGCATAATCCTTCTCCCCCATCACAAGCAAAGAAGGAACTTTGATTTTGACATCTTCAACTCCATAATCTTCCAGCCAAGCCCTGCCAAAAAAACCCACCTTAATACTACGACATACACGGTGCTCTAGACTACTACCAAGCCTAATCCTATCAAAAAGCGAGAAAACATCAAACTACCTACTAATCTTTTATCCTAATCTGACCACGTGTAGCGTGTTCAATTGATCCTTCGGGACTCGCTCTAAATCAGACCACAACTAGAGTTAATTAGAAGTGACTGACCTGTAAGGCACCTGCAACGCAGTCTGGAAGCCTGAGTTTTCATAAAGAGATGCATAGTTTGCAAGATCTTCTTCAGTAAACCAGGCAGGCAATGGAGTAGAAGGATCAACCAAGTCCATAATTTCTTCATCATCCTTTGCTGCTGGCAACTCACTCCCAGAGAATAATATATATATGTTCTTCACTACTGTTTTTGTATCAAAACGCCCAAAGTCCGCTTCAGCTCGTCCTGGTTCCTACAAACATAAGCGAGGCGAAGCCAGATTTCAACTTTATGAGTTTTGAATTTTAGCATAACAACTAATAAAATGTGCAAGTGTTAGTCAGAGCTAGTAATACCCATCATGAGTAAGGACTTTTAAATGTGTTTGATATGTAAACAGAAAATATTATTCTAAGAACGTTTATAATGTTATATGTAATATAAAAAAGGGTAAAGGACCATATTTGCTCCTCTAATGTTGAAAAGGGTTTAATATTATATCAGTCCATACATCAATATACCCGGTGTAATTTCATATGTGGGGTCTACGGAGGGTAAGATGTACACAGTAGAGAGGTTTCCGATAAACTCTCAATTCAAAAGAAGTTTGATCAAAGCAAAGACTAAAGGAAAAAAAAATAATGAGAATAAAATAGCAAGATGAACAAGACAAAGAAGCAATATGTAGAAGTAAAAATTGAAGAATAAGATTTAGATACTACACGAATACTACTAAAAAGGAGAAGATGAGAGAGGAGACTACCTCTTGTCTTTTCCACACAAAAATACTCCATTCCTCGACTTCATAGGGTCACGTTCTCAATAGGCTGAAAATACGTCATGTTCTGTCTAATCGCCTCCCCTCCCCTCCCCTCAGATTTCATCCTCTTAATATTATACTATCGACCCATATATGCTCTTAAAGTTATAAAAGTGACTCAAATCTACCCTTCCTCCGCTGACCTCATTCATTTTAATCAAAATGATATGTCAACTCATCACATAAACCTTTTTTCTTCCACCACTACCCAAAATTACTAACACCTACCATCCCCAAACACATATTCCGTTCAACCAAACACTAGAAAATAACTTATGACAAATAATTTCTTAAAAAATGACTTTTATCATATCAAACACGCACTCTTACCTGCCATCTCAACATATAAAATCCTTTTGGAAGGAGATCTCTAGGAAATGTTCCTGGACCAGTGAGGAGGAATGGCACACCAAGTGTTGTAACTGCTGAAACTTTATCAGGGTGTAGGAGTGCAAAATGGAAAACTACTCTAGCTCCAAAATCCTTCCCCACAAGAAAAACCTACATAAAAAAATAGTAGAATTATTCAAGTGATCGATTTATGAAACAAGGAGTTAAGCAAGAGTCAGGAGATTGATAAACGATCTTGGTTGGAAATCATAGTAATTTTTTCACCTGATGAATGCCTAATGAATCAATCATGTCAATCAAATCATCAACAAGGTCCTTGTATGTCGTTAACTCGGGATACGTAGGCAACTCTGACAAACCATAGCCTCTAAAATCAGGGGCTATGGCTCGAAATCCTGCGTCCGCCACTGCTATCATTTGATGCCTCCATGAGTACCATATCTCAGGGAATCCATGTAGAAATACTACTACAGGACCTATATAAATGTAAATATTTTAATTTTTTCAGTACCAAAAAAAAAGAAGAAAAAGAAAGAGTATTCATTAGGACCTGTTCCAATTTCTGCAAAGTGAAGCTTGAGTCCTCTTACACTCACATAATTGTGATGAATTTTCTCCATTTTTGTGTGATTGGTAGGTGTGATGAGATTTTGCATATATAAAGAGAATCAATTAATTGACAAGTCCAATGTGTGTTGTTTTGACTTATTTTAAATGGACAATTATTACAAGGGAAGCCATCTGGTTCATTAAATCAATATATATATATATATATGAAGCAGAAATATAGAAACGGTGACGTTGCGCTTTCTATGACCTGGAATTGTATTTATTTTTTTTGTGGTTTTTTTGAGTTTTTTTTCAAAATCTGAAAAATAATTACTCTATTAAATTGGAAGCCAATCAAATACAAAACTAAAAAGCATTACTTTTCATCAAAACATTTCTTTAATATTAGATTTAAAAGCACCCACCTTCAATTAACCTTTAAATGGGTGTTTTAAATTGCCTGTAAATGGGGTATATGTCCCCTTCTTCTTTCCGGTAAATATTGCTAATTATGGTGCTTCAATTTATCAATAAATGAGGGTGATTATTTTCCATTCTTTATGAGTGATAATAGTACATATATATTCCAAACATCCATACTATAAATAGGTGTCCAAAATTAAGTACCAATTTTCATATACCCTTTTATGATTATCCTTACTAGAGGTTGTATCAATTATTAAGTTTTTTCCTGTACTTGAGCCGAAAGATGATGATCCGTAGGTGTTATATTCATAATTGACTCATTTTTTAAGGCTTACAGTAAATGATGATTATTTAAATTGTTATGTTAAGTTATGATTGATTCTTATGAATTTTTATTTTTATAATGATAGATATGCCCTATTATTTAAATTTTAGCTATATCACGAAAAAGATTGAAGGCTAATTAATAGAAATTGTATATTTAAATTTTTATAGAGTAAGCTTTCTTATTATATCAAAAATTCATTTCTCACCTTGTAACTAGCATAGAGAAGATTATGCATTCCAATTAATATTTAATTTTATACTTAGTTGTATTGAAAGTATTAAGTTTTAAAATAAATGAGATAGTTGTCAAAATTTAAAATTGTAATTGTTAAACATAATATTTACTCTTACTTGCTATTCATAATTCTTGTGTATTTCGTTTTCATAATTTATAAAAATATTTACTCTATGAATAAAAGATCATTGTAAACAAATATAATAATAAATACATAGCGTGAAGCTCAGTAATTTTTATCAATAAATCATTTGGTTTAAAAAGATTTTCCTATACAAAAGAGGAATAAAACAAAAAATAATAATATTTACAACTTAATACAGTATATTGCAATTTCAAAATATCCATTTACATATCACATATTCATCCTAATTGTTTCGTTCTATTTTGTACACATAAAAGTTTTGTGCTTTAGTTTTTTTTTTTTAAAAAAAGTAATTAATTTCTATTTTGTATACAGAAATATAGGTGATTGAACAAAATTATTTTATTGGCTTTTCATTAAAATTAATTTCTGTCATTGACATATATTGGCTTTTCATTAAATAATAAATTATTTTATTTATAAAGCTAATTTTGATATGTATATATTTTGAAATTTTATGTGGCTAACTAGGAAAAATGGATCTAAGACACAGTAGAATTTAACCTTTGTATGTATATATATAAAGTAAATATATAATAAATTAATTATAAAATAATAATAAGAACCGCACGAAGCGCGGATAAGTTCACTAGTATTTAAATAAAGACAAAATTATTTTCTATAATTATCCCCACTATTCACTTTTCCGTAATCACATTTCATTTCTCGAGAATCAAATCACATAAACTTTGACTAACATTTTAAAATATAGTTTTTCATCTATTTCAATTTAGCTTTGAAGATTAGTCAATTGACTCTTGTAAAACAAAATGTGATAAATAAAAATAAACAAAGGAAATATATAATATTTGAAAATCGTGATTTTGATTAATCTAGATTCACATCGTGTCTCATGTTAAGGAAGATAGACTATATCACATTCATCTCACTATATTCTTTAATGATAAAGAAGCAAGATGCATTATTATTTCAATTCAAATAATATTTAAATAAATTAAATTTATTAACTCAATTCATTTTGACTTGTTTAAAATTAACTTTACACACCATATTTTTCACATGATTGTTAAACAGCCAGCAGGAGGGAAATTGCTTAGTTAAAATTAGAAAAAAATTATTTTAAATTTTGAAAATATATATTTGAAACTTTAAGCATATATATTTTCTTAAACCTTTCTATAATAACTACGACAATATGCATTTGGTTGAACCTTTTTATAATAATATTTTTGATGACAATAATATGTATTCCGTTAAGTTTTTTTATAACAACATTTTAAACGATGATAATATATATTCCATTAAACCTCTTTATAACAACATTCTTACATAATAATATCTTACTATAGGTCAATTTTTATGTTATATTTATCTCTTTATAATAATTATTTACCTATAATAATAGTAGAAGATAATATCTCAACTTTATTTTATAACTCAAAATTTGATCAACTATAAGTATAGTTCTCATAGAAAGTTACTTAACTTAATTTTATAACCCAAAAATCACACCACTATTGATATTTCACCTAAAAACCCATTCAATTAATTTAAATATCATTTTTTATTTTCAAAGGAAGGTAGATGAGTCTTGCTTAACATCTTCAAATTGTAAAATTAATCTGCAAAAATTGGCTATAAATTAGGCAACATTTTTGCAACATGTCTGGCTATGGAAGCCAAAAATGTGTTTCTTGATTTCTCCATTGATGTCCCCCTTCTTCTCCATCACTTCTGCTGTCTGTCATCTCCTACATGAGTTTAATCAACAACATGGATTTTCCTTTATCTTTGCCATAAAAGGTACATGCCCCCTTTTTTTTGTGTAAGCTCCAAAGGTGCAAACTTTGTGGCTTCACCATTACATAGAACAGTTGAATCAAGAACACAAATTTCTCTTATTTCACAAAACGGTGATACCCTTTTTCTTATGTATGCTGTAAATGTGCAAACTTTATGTCTTTCTTTTGGGTTTTCACCATTTCCCATTGAATCAAGAACACAAATTTCTCTTATTATATCAAGGTTAATACCCTTTTTATATGTATGCTGTAAATGTGCAAACTTTAACAGTTGAATCAAGAACAGAATTTTCTATGATTATACAAAGGGTGATACTTTTTTTGTATGTATGCTGTGAAGGTGCAAGCTTTGTGTCTTTTTGGGGTTTTCACCATTTCCCATTGAACCAAGAACACCAATTTCTCTTATTATATAAAGGGTGATACCTTTTTTTGTGTTTATGCTGTAAAGGTGCAAACTTTATGTCTTTTTGGGGTTTTCACCATTTCCCATTGAATCAAGAACACTAATTTCTCTTGTTATATAAAGGGTGATACCTTTTTTTTGTATGTATGCTGTAAAGATGCAAACTTTGTCTGTCTTTTGGGTTTTTACCCTTACACAGAACAGTTGAATCAAGAACACAAATTTCTCTAATTACACAAAAGGGTGATAGCCTTTTTCTTATGTATGCTGTAAATGTGCAAACTTTGTGTCTTTTTTTTTGGGTTTTCACCATTACCTAGAACAGTTGAATCAAGAACACATATTTGATTTTACTCTTATTATATAAAGGGTGGTAGTCTTTTTTTATGTATGATGTAAATGTGCAAACTTTATGTCTTTTTGGGTTTTCACCATTACACAGAACAGTTAAATCCAGAACACATATTTCTCTTGTTATATAAAGGGTGGTACTCTTTTCTTATGTATGCTGTAAATTTGCAAACTTAATGTGATTTTTGGGTTTTCACCATTACTTAGAACTGTTGAATCAAGAACAGAAATTTCTCTTATTATATGCCAATAAAAGGTGGTGCCCACTTTTTTTTGTTGTGTATGTGCATGCAATTTGCAAACTTTATTCTTTTTGTCTTATGTAATGATGTTATTTGTTGGTTGTAAAAAAAAGAGGAAGTATCTAGATTACCTTTTAGAACAACTTTTTCCATAATTGTGCACCTGTAATGAAGGCAATTAAACAAAAGTTCCCTTTGATTGTGGTGTTAATCTCTAATTTGTTTGTAATTATCCCACATTTCTCCCTTTTTCCCCTTTTTGGGGTTACATAATTTTGGTGGTTGGAAGTAAAATGTGAGGAGTGAAATGATGATAGTTTGAAAATGTAAGAAGGAAGCATGGGTTAGTGTAATCATTTGAACAACTGTTTATTATCATTCTTCTTTAATCCTTTTTTGTTTCTGTTTGAAACTTGGGGAAATTTTTTGATCTCCCAACACTTTTTTTTTCTAATGAGATTAAGGCTTAGCCAATGCATTCTTTCTTGTGCTTCTTACCACAGAGTAAGCTTCTTTCATCCTCGTTCTTTTAGTTCATCTTCTTGTAATCCTTGTATTTTGTTGGAAGTTTGGGTATTTATTAACTTGAATTAATACAAACATAGTTGAACGGAACGGGTCGAATTGAGCAAAATGGATGTTGATGATTTGTGTGAGTGGACCCCAACTAGTTTGAGATTGAGGTGTAGTAGTTTCCATTAGTGACTGCAAGTGTAGTTGAACAGAACAGGTTAAATTGAGCAAAAACGGATGTTGATGATTTGTATTTGTATACCCGACTAATTTGGGATTGTGATGTAGTAGTTTTCGTTAATGAATGCGAGCATAGTTGATGAGACTGAATGATGGGCTTTATCAGTTCACACTGCCATTCTTGAATCCATTGGCAGTGTTAGTTGTTTTGGTTATCTTAGGAAAGATTTGATCTTGATATCTACAATGTTTCCTCATTCTTCTTGTTCTTTTTCTTGGCATCATTTCAGTTGCCTGAAAGTTTGGTTGCATAGCTTGGTTAAGTGCAAACATAGTGGAGTGAAACGGGTCAAATTGAATGAAATGGATGTTGATGATTTGTATTAGCGTACCCTCAACTAGTTTGGGATTGAGGTGTAGTAGTTTCCGTTAATGAATGTGAAGCATAGTTGATAGGAATGAAGTATAGGTTTCATCAGTTCACACTGCCATTCTTGAATCCTTTGGCCATGTGGAATTGAAGTATAGGTTTCATCAGGCAAGATTTGATCTTGAAGTCCTAATGGTTCCTCCTATGCTTAAAACTTTTGTTCTACTTAGACTGTGGAATAACTTATCATTCTATTAGATTGTATAAGATATAGATCTTAGGTTAGATGATTGGATGATTGAATTGTCATCCCGAATTGTACGGGTTGACTTGAAGAACATTAACTTGCAACTTTCTTTTGAAATCATAGTTTGATGGCCATAGTAGATGGTTGGATTCTGTCACGTTTTCATTTAGTTGTGTCATTTACTTCCATTAGCAATTTATAATAAAGCAGAATGCACTTCTATTCTAATTTTACCTCACAGAACGTATGAATTCAGGCTGATGAAGATGAAAGTAATTGGCACAGAAAGAAGCTAGATGAGGAGCCAGCATGGTCACATAATCCTCCACACGTAATTTCACAGTTTGTTCAGTGCTTTAGTGAGTGCAAATTATTTTTCTAAGTTACCACCTAAATGATTTCATTGACGGTGTCTGGCTGTCTGCATCTGTATTATTTTTGCCTACTGTTCGGAAAAGTTTCTCCTAGGTAGTGCAACTGGAGTGCATTTTAATATTTCAATCTTTCTTTTTTTGTGAAATTCATTGTACAACAAATATGTGATTTTATGATGTCTGTGTTTCTTATATTCTGCTATTTTAGGGATGGTCGAAATAGAAATTGTTATTTTTGAAAAGCCATGTGCCGTAAATTTTTTACAACAAAACACTCTGGATGTCAAGTCTCTTTTTTGCTATATATATGTGAAGCTGAGCATCTTTCATCACCAGTATTACTATCCAGAAAGAAGTCTTCATATTTTAGTTGTAGAGGCTGGATAAGGATAACGGGGCAAGTATACGGCCTAATTAGGATAAGTCGATGAGCATGGTATATGATAGACTAGTGCATGGAGTAAACTACAATGTGAAGCATAGTGAAAAGAAGGACTTTAATCTAAACTTCACGAGGCACCTCTTAGATTCTTTTTTGTTAGGGCTGTTGTTCCCTTTACTTAATATGTTAAGCGAGAGGTGTACATTTCCATTGTTATTTGTTCATTTCACTGATCAGATTTTGATGGCTGTAGCTAATGCCATGGTTGGACCACGAGCATGGATAGGAGGAATCTTCAACCGCTCGAGCAATAAACGGCTTGGAAGCGATAAATATCTTAACTACCCTTTAACTCCTCATCAGGTAAACCAAAGTACCATAGTGGCATTTGAGGTTATCATATCTCTTTTTCATGTCCTATCTGGTTGAATCAGTTCTTTTGTTAAGTGATTGATTCTGTTGGTAGAAATTTGTTGAGACTGTTATGGAAGTTTTATTTTACTTCCCATTGTAATTTATACCTTCTTAACATTGTGAATTTTTGCATGTATATTTAATTTCTGCCAGGAACAAAGCTTACACGGGCTTCAAGAACGGCTAGGAGTACCTTTTGATGAAGCACACCTAGATCATCAAGTATTTCCAAAATGCTTGTTCTATTTTAATTTCGTGCTACTTTTGGTTTAGTTACCATAAAACGATATTTATAGATAGTGAAATTGCAATTGCTACCGTCACAAAGATGCATTTTTTCATAAGGGACTTAGAAATCATATTGTTTTAAAAAGATATGTAGTTGTGCACACTTCATATGAAAATCGCTTATACTAGATAGATGTATTTTTCAGAATGATAAAGAATTATGTTATACTAGTAAAATTCCCTTAACTATTTTGTCTGGTCATAGGACCATACAACAAGATATTGAAACTTTATTGGAATTATGAAGTTCTAATCCGGTCTGATTGGTGTTCTTCTATCAGTTTCAAGTATTATGCTGGACAAATGTTTTGAGATAACTAGTGATATTGCAGACCAAAACAAGCTATGCACTACTTACTCAAAAAAAGAAAAGAAGCTATGCACTAGTTCTTGAAACAAATCCATGGCCACTCTCATTAATTCAATATGCTGAAATTTTGTAAGAAATCACAAAAACGTTCTGTCTCTCTGATTCATGGAAAGCACCGACGTCTCTATTTTATTACATTTGATCTAAATGATAATATCAGTATTTATGATCATATCAGAGTAGTAACTTAATTTATAAAAGTTGAAAAAATTGTATCTCTGCATTTTTCTTCTGGATTTTGTTTCTATCTGTACCTGCATCTCTTCCGAATTATAATCTCATTTATGTTTTTCTGGTTACAACCTGTATTTTAGAACATAACTAACTCCAATTTTCAGGAAGCTCTTCGAGATTTATGGAATGCAGCATTTCCAAATGTTAAGCTTAAAAGTTTGATCTCCGAGCAATGGAAAGATATGGGCTGGCAAGGAGCAAACCCATCAACTGACTTCAGGTCAAGTTCACCCTTTAAGATGTTAGATGTTTTGTCAAGATACTTTGGTCGCTTTTCCTAGCTAGAAATGTGTAAAGACCTCTTGGAAGGAGGAGATCGTTTATGTTTTTCAACTTTATTAATTAACATGAGTAGGGTTGCTTTTTCATCTCTAGAAAAGAAGGTATCCAACTATGCATTTGCAACGCTCGTCTAATGGCATTTCTATGACAATCAGTAGATAACTAAGGATTAGAGAAAAGTGATTCATCATCTTGTTCACTTTTGACACTTTGTTCAAATATCCCAATGTAAAGTAATACTGAGATATTTATCTCATTTGTAAAATCTTCTTGTTGCAGGGGTTGTGGATTTATTTCGCTCGAGAATTTGCTGTATTTTGCAACAAGATATCCGGTATGATTGTTCGGCTGTTCTGCATAGAGCTTAAGTTGTTAGTAGGATTGGTGTTCTCTTTAGGTTTTCGTAGTATGATTGTCACATAATAGCATAACTAATTGTGGATATTCAAAATCAAGGCTTGTTTTCATAGGTTGCTTTTCAAGCAAAGTGGATTGAGAGCAACGTGGGAGTATCCATTTGCAGTTGCTGGGATTAATGTCACATTCATGTTAATTCAAATGCTCGACTTGTTGTCAGGTGGATAGTGTGCTGCAAATTTGTGTAACTGCTCGCTCATTGGAATGCTTTTCAAAAATCAGAACGCTAAACATGGACAATTCTTCTGAGGATTCTCTTAATGTTTTAAGTACTCCCTCCATTTCAATTTGTTTGTCTGGTTTTGACTTGTCACGAAGTTTAAGAAAGTAAAGAAAACGTTTGAATCTCATGGTCTTAAACTAAAGATATAGAGAATGTACCAAAATGTCTTTTAATCTTATGATCTTAAATATGCCACATGGAAAGTTAGAATTAAAACGAACTAAAAAGGAAAGTAAGACAAACAAATTGAAACAGGGGAGTGATTTGTACCTACTAAAAGCCATCTCCTATGTTGCTCGTACTCTCCAGAAATGTCGTTGCACGCGTGTTGGATCCTGCGAAAGTGCACGACTTCTGAAGGATCTGACTCTCACCCAACAACGTTTCTGCAGAGTCCGAGCAACATAGACCATCTCCTCTTCTTTCAGATATCAATATTAGAGTTTCTCATCTTATCTTCTTTTTTTCTGCAATGATTTATGGCTGGTTATCTCTAAATTTTTGTTTCCCTAGTAGTATCTAAATTACCTTTCAGCTGGAAACATTATGTTTATGCTTGGAATTAAAAAACCGTCAGCATTTTAGCATAACTGAAATATATGAACCGATGTTAATACTTCTTTTTCTCTTGCAGAAAAACCAAAGTGTCTTCCAGGATTGAATTTTGTTAAGTTAATAGGAGGTAAGCCTGTCAGATACCTAGAAAATTTATTTAAGTACTTGTGAATGACTGTTCTATTTAGATGAACTTTGCTTTCTGAAAACAAAACTGCAGAAGATGACGAGGCATTTGATGTTCTATACTGTATAGCATTTGCGATGATGGATGCGCAGTGGCTGGCTATGCGTGCTTCATACATGGAGTTTAATGTATACACACCCTCTTTCTCTGTCTCTCTCTCTCCGTATGTGTGTTTGCACGCGCAGCTCTCTCAGTAAATAACACATAGGCTATGTTGACCATATGAGGAACAGGTCACGAGCTTATGGATTAAGATCTCTGTGTGTGATTTAGATAATGTTTATGCTGATTATTTTCTTATCGAACACTATCATATAGGAGAAAGCATTAAACATTCAGGTTCTTTGTTTCAAACACAGTTTTCATTTCTATATGACTGCACTTCTTAAGCCTGGTACGGTATAGAAATTTGCTGTGAATCCACATTGGAATGCCCTTTGCTAAACTGATATAGGAGATGAATGGTCTGAATGTCTTATAGTTTCGCAAAAAATGAAGCTCAATCTTTACTTCATATTACGTTCTTACTGCTGCGTTTGTCTGAAGAACAGTCATTTCTTTAGCACAAAGAGTTAGTCTACCTACACACCACAAGTCCACAACTATGCATTGCATAATTGCATGCTTTCTTCAAGAAGCAAAAGAAAAGGGCTCCGGGAAAACTTTAAACATTGATGAAATATGGTATATGAAAACGAAACGAGCAGTTTGACCTGTTGTTATCTAAATGAATTGTATATCTAAAACAGAAATGAATGATTCACAATTTGTAGCTTACATTCTCTTCTATGTTTTCTACTAAACGGTTTTTGTCTCATTCCATCAGGATGTTTTGCAAGCGACGAGGAAGCAGTTAGAGAGGGAACTATCATTAGATGATATACAAAGAATAGAAGATCTGCCAGCATTCAATCTGATATAGTAAAACACACTTCTTGTTCCTCTCTATGCTGCTCGGATTCTTCAATAATGTAGACAGGTGTATGTCGGAAAGGATATGACACAGGTGTGACAACATTTTTGTAGTATCCGAGCAACATAGGTTAAAGATAAGCAGAGTGTTATAAAATGATTTAGATACATCCAATAGCCAAAACCTGAAGATTTTTGTACAAAAGGGGGTGGTTTTGGCTACTCAATGTTACTTAATAGGTCCAATATTTGTAGGAGTCTTTTAGTCCTGTCATACTAGTAGGAAATAAAGAAAAATTGTAGTGCTTTTTAACTTTTTTTCTTAATTTCGTTTGTATTATATCGGATTGAGATTAGTTTAAATGAAGCGACATAGACAGTGAAGATTCATATTAGTCAATTTCAACTTCCTGGATTTGAGGTATACTTAAATGTTATTGAATAGACAAAAGAAGGGTTATTGTTTCTTGGTGAATCAAACCCTCACCAACAAAATGAAATTTCATTTCAGGTAGTCAATCAATTAAGCTATTAAAATTATTAAAAATTTTCGACAAAAGAAGTGTTAATTATTGGATTAATGACATGTATTGGTATAAAATGATTGAGATACATCCAATAGCCTACAAAAAGTGATAGCTTTGACAACTCAAATGTATTCCTCAAGACAATGACATGTGGCATGTTTTGCTTTTACCTTTCATCCAAAAATCATTTTGCAAATCTAACAGCTTTCTTCATTTTTAATAAGTTGCATTCACATATTTAGTAAACTATTAAGAAATTAGCCAATGTCATAAAGCCTAACACATCCAAAAAATCACTCTGTGTGGAAAATTCTTAGCAATTAGTGATTGATCAAATACCAAACTTTATTGGAAAATCTATAAACATAATGTCGTCATGTCAAATATTGAGCTTGTCCAAATCATCAAGTAATAAATCATCCCCCCCCCCCCAACACCACCACCACCAACCCCTAAAAAAAAAACTTCATGTTGAAATGATTTAACTTATATGCATTCTTTGTATAAGTTGAGGTGAATTCAAAATTTAAATTCGATAGATTCAATTTTTAAATTTTTTATACTAAGTTCTTTATACTTTTAAAAATTGATCGTAAAATTTAATATTTGTTCAAATTTAGAAGATTTCCACATATAGCTCTACGTTTTGTGTAAAAATATTTGGTTCTGACGAATCCATAATCCAAGTGTTACATTCGGCTTTGAGTATAAAAAATGTTTATACTATTAATGTATTTTAACTTGTTATATTATAAAACTTTAATTTATTAGTATCACGTTATTAAACATTACTTAATATGAATAATTATCAGTAAATATCTTTTTGAATGACTTGATAATGTAAAAATTCTTTCATTCTCACTTCTAGAAATGAAATTAAGTTCTACTAGAAAAGGCAACAACATGGCCCATGTGTAGATAGAAGTTGTTTGTTGGGGATTGCCTAAAATTTCTCCAATTGCCATATGGTTAGTGTTTGTGCTTTTAAGATAACATGATGTTCTTTGTCTCCAAAAATGAAATTCATCCATATTGAGATTTTCCTTTTAATTTAAAAATTCAATATAAAAAACTTGTAAAAATATAATTTTGTTCTTTGATTTTATTATGTTATACTTGAGCAAGGATCTATCGAAAAACAACATTTTACCTTACAAGAAAGGAAAAAGGTTGTGTATCCTCCTTAGATCTCACTTGTGGAATTACATCGAATATGTTATTGTTGTAAGAATATAATAGTAGTATTTTTGGTACCTTGATTGTTGATAAATTTTAATTTTGATCCTTATAATATATGATTCAACATACTTAACTTTTAATTAAATAAAATATATTTTTTTGGTCCCTTTACGTAGATATATTATATATGACTATATGCATTATTTTTAGAAGTATATTATCATCAAATATGGAGTTACAATACAATTAAGTGGTAGAACAATATTTGTGAATATTCACAAGTAAAAGAATTAGAAAAAGAATGGGAGATAGCACTTTTGGTTCCTTAATTATTAGTAAATTTTAATTTTGATCCTTGTCGTATATGATTCAACATATTTAACCTTCAATTAATTTAATTGTACGCTTTTTATTTTTTTACGTAGGAAATATGTTTAATCTTAGACTATTTTAAAAGGTAGTTACTCTCAAATATGAAGTAACAATACAAATTTAACATAATACATAAATACTTAAACAGTGAATGCCTTATAATTCTAAATCTTTTAATAAATATTCATAAATAAAAGAATTAAAAAGATACATTTTAACTAATTAAAAATTACATAGATCACGAAAAATAAAGGCAAAGGTAAAGGAAGATATATAATAAGAATTGAACTTACCAACATGAGTTATCGACTTGTGGTAGGATGATTAGGATCGCTTCATTCTTAGCTAGATCGAGGTCTCTTGCACGGACTCAAGCTCAAGCTTCTGGAAATGAAAAAAAAAACTATATTGAAAATATTATTATAAACAATGAGCTATAGGCAAATTTGAATTATTTCAAACCCATACACAACACTAGATTATGATATTTCATAGTATCCAAATTCTTTAATTAGTGGCATAATTTTGCTATGTGGACCTTTCTTATGCTCAAGAAGTCAAGGTTACCTAAAACATTAATTAATAAATTGCACACACAATTAAGTGCTTGATTAATACTACTTTGAAGTTTGTACATCATCCTAGGAAAAAAAAATTAGGTAAAAGTTCAAGATAATTAATTCCATGTACTTCCCAATGGGATAATTAATGGACGCCAAAAGTCGAAACCTAACTCTTAAAGTGTTGAATGACTTAATCATAGTATGTATCAATCAATATTAAAACAGGCTAGAAGCAGACGCCTCTTAGTCAATATATCTATTTTTTTCGAGAGTATTTTTATAATTTTAAACCTCTTTATCGATGTGTCTACTTTATGTCAAGGTTATTGTTGAAATTTCAATGTTTAACTTTAAATGTGCTTTACAAATGATTTTTCGCTAATAGTTGAGTTCCACGTCAAAATATTGATAACACAATTAAGCATTTATCAAATAAGGATATATGTGTCATTTTCTTGAAACTAACTAAAAAGATAAATGTGTTACGTAAATTGAGGTTGAGAAAATACATAAGACCACTTTAGATATGATTTGTTAGGTATGTGCTGATATGAAGCTTTGCATCTAATTACTAGCATATGTTGATAAGAATATGAAGTTTATGATTTTCGATAATAATTGAGTTTACAGTTAAATATTCAGTATATTAAATGATAGATTAAGAATTATAAGAGGACGTGAAGAGAGGATTAGATGAGACTTGCAACGGATGATTCGTGCTAACTGCTTATCTATTTTCTTCGAATTTTAGTTTTGACCTAACGATTATTTCTCTTTCGAAGAGGAATTATTTATTGGATCGAACTCAAAAATATATTTGATTGGTTGTGTCATGTGTGCTGGATTGATAAATATTCAATTGCATCATCATGACTACG
This sequence comes from Solanum appendiculatum, assembly GCA_018342035.1. Classification (NCBI taxonomy): domain Eukaryota; kingdom Viridiplantae; phylum Streptophyta; class Magnoliopsida; order Solanales; family Solanaceae; genus Solanum; species Solanum appendiculatum. Next base: position 1,003,494 of record JAGDQO010001154.1, read on the forward strand.
ATGAATTTTCAATTTTAATTAAATATCTTTTTTTTTTCAATAAAAACGAATAAAAGAAGTTTGAAGGCTAATTCGACAACGGGTGGCTAGAATCTCTCTCATTATAATGGACTCGAAGGAAATTTTAAAATTGTATGAATAATCAATTCTGTTTTTATTGTCCCCATTTTTCCACAACAATTTCTTCCCCTTTTTATCTTCTAAATCATGACTTTTGCAGTGAGATAATTTGAGAATTTGAGTACATAATATTATTTTATGACAATAGATAAGAATTTAGTACAAGCACATAGTTTTAACTAAAAAGGCAGCTCGATGTATTAAGTTAAGGAAAAAAAAATTGACGTAATTGATAAAGTTATTGTTATGTGATCAAATGTTACGAGTTCAAGTTATAAAAATGATCTTTTGAAGAAAAAAAAATGCACAATAAAGACGGCTTTAAATGCCGTTTAAGATTATGAAGAAATAAAAGAGTGATTAAACTACTGTTGAGAAGATTTTTGAAATATTGTATAAATTATTAATTAGGCCAAGGTAAAATTTGGAGAAAAAAAAAATATTAATGTTTTCTTAGTATTTTTATAGCGATAAGTACTTTATTTTTGAACAAATTTATTTGACTAAAAGGGCACTTAAAATGGACCAGACATAATATATTGCTTTTCTACTATATAAATCAGTGATGTGATGTTTTTTTTTCATCCGGTCTTCTTAACGAAACAAAATTTTGTATTTAAGACTTGAACTCAAAATCTTTAGTAAAAAATATAAAAGTCTTATCCATTTCATTACAATCTTGATCGATAATTTGACAGTATTTTTTTTTTATTTGACAGTTTTGTTGACAATGTGAATTTTTTTTTTTTGCCACTAGTTGTATGAGAGTAAAGAGGAAATAATTTCATGTGAACATAAGATAATGTCCTACAAAGATTTTTTGTATTTAATTTCTAAGATCTCTTATGTTACCACTACAATAAAATATACATTTAGTGGTAATAGATTTTCTTATAATAAATATTTATTATCACAAAATATTTAGCGATAGTTAATATTATTATATTCAAAATCACTAAAATCTTTAATGATAGTTATATAAAATGTTGGTTATAGATACTTATATTTATAATATATCGGTAATTATATTATTGCTGCTCAATCATTTATTTGTTGTAGTATCACTTTCATTGATCTCCATTTTCTTTGTGTGAAGCTGAATTGATCAGATCAACAAATTTTGAATACCGAATAATTAAAGTGAAAAAAAGTCTACAATTACCACCTCCACCTCCCTCTCTCGTATCAAACTTATGTCTAGATTTTTATTTCAATTCATACAAATATAATAATAACATATTTAGTATAATTTTATAAATATGATTTAAGAAAAATAATGTGTACGTAGCATTATTCCTACTAAATTGGGTCACTTGGAATAAAAATACTTTTTTCGACTGTATAGAGTACATAACTAACATTCTATTACTTCATTAAAGGAAAGAAAAAACCATACCTTTAGGCAGGACAAAATGAATTAAGTACTGCAATTTGCAAAAAGGAGTCCACATGATCAATTAAATTAGCAACTAACTCATTCAATGTGAATATCGGTATCTGTATGGTCTGAGTCAAACTTGTGCGCATCTTAATTATTTCATTAAAATATGTGCAACTTATCTTTTGGGTTTTATACTAGTATTTGGTATTTTTATTGGCGTTCGACTAAATTCACATTTATGTTAAGAAGTCCTACATTGAAATAAAATACTCCCTAACAAAGATGACTTGATACCTAAGGCTCAAACTTGGAACTGTTGAATAAGGATGAATTAAAACTCGACTAAATTCGAATTTACGTTGCCTACATTGAAAAAGAAACCCTCCCTAATAAAGACGACTAAATACAAATTTATGCTTGGAAGTTCTACATGGAAGGGTAAATCCTCTCTAATAAAGACAACTCCATATCTAAGGCTCAAACCCAAGACTCTAATTAAGGATTAATCGAAACTCAACTCAATTCGAACTTATGCTAAGGAAGTTCTACATTAGAGGCGTAAATCCTCTCTAATAAATATGACTGCATACCCGAGGCTCAAACTTGAGACTAGTGATTAAGAATGAATGAACACTTACTGCTCCACCACCGCCACCTTTGTTGCCCAACAATGTTAAGCATATGTAAATAGGATTTGAACCATGATTTTTCATAGTATTACCTTTTCTTGCAATTTTTCTGCTTTGCAATTAGCCAAATACTGGAGTAATAGATTAGTTCTTTCTCTGTATAAAGATCACATATTTAGCATAAGAATTTTACAAAGCACAAGAACCACTAAACAAATGAAGGGTTGCAAGAACTGCATTCAAGAGAAAGAACTTCATTGACATCTGATGATCATGTGCCTGATTTAGTCCACAGTTACAACGAGCCACTATCGTCTCATGCTTCATCTCAAGTTTTATCGCTTAAAGCTAGGCTCGTTCCTATACAAAAAAGTAGTCACAGAAGTCACAAGCTTAAGATTACTGCGATCATCGACTTAGGAAAAGGAGGGGACTGCATAAAAGCCTAATGCCTTTACATAAGATGCATCGACAATTCTCAGTTCAAAGGCTGATCATGCTTTCAAGTGACTAAAACAAGAACCCAAAGAGGCCAAAGTAGAAAAGGAATTCCGGTAGTCAATTCCATTGTTAGCGTGCAAAGATGATTTTTTTCATCAACCACGACGAATACTCATGTAGTTGAAATCATGGTGCTGAACCCCCAACTGTTTTAGCCAAGAATCAGCCACGCTAAAAAGTGACATCAGCCTCTCTTGGTCCCTTCCGCTTCTATCAGAAATCCACACGTCACCCTGCATCTTGTAAGTGGCCAAACCGAAAGGTGGGAGAGAGATGCTCTCCCCTTCCTTTCTTTTCCTACTACCATTCTCCATGTCATCTTCAAGGTCCATATCTGGACAAAAGATGAAGGATATGGAGTAAAGAATATTCCGAATAGACACTAGTAGAGTAAAGAATAAAGCTTGGAATTTGAAAGGGAATATAAGCAACGGCGAATTCAGCTGTTCAAAGGACAAAAGGAATAATACCTTGAAAAGAAAAAGAAAGGGTGTGGAAAGTGAGAAAGCACGTCGATAAGTCCTTAATGGTTCTTCCCATGGGAATGTGATATATTGGATACCTACATTTTTCACCTCAATAAAGTTAGTGACCCGATCATTCCTTTATTCCCTTTTCCATATTTGATGGTTGCAAAGAAAGAAGATAGTCAGCAAACAATAAAAGAATAAAGCATCAATGACACGGTATCATATAGGATATGCTACAGAGAAAACATGATCTCCTGATTCTTCTTGGCCACTAATGGAAGGTAAATACAAAATTTTACGTCACCTTATATAAGTACTTGGATGGAAACACAGTTAAATGCATCTAAATCACTTGAATTTGATAAAGTCGTATAGATTAACGACAGATTCCAAGATCATAATTTGCAAACAGAGAGTGAAGGCTGCTATACCAAGCAATTGCCATCCAACTAGCAGGCGAAAGATCTACACTTCTCAATGACATTAGTCCAGGGTATCTTTCAGCGAAGCCATTAATCTGAAAGGCAGCATGAGCTGGTGTTAGACTCACATAAATCAAAAGAAAGAAACATATTCTTAAACATACAAACCAAATATTTCACATGGAATTAATACTCATACATTAATCTAACTTCATAAAGAAAAAACATATGCTTCTAATTATATATCAGATCATATGATATAATGCTACTGATGGTTACGGGAAAAAAACTGTATAAAGGGCGTATACTAGTTGATTATACCAATTAAAACAAATATTCCATTTTATGCCTACGATTTATAGGCTGTAATCTAATGGCTCAAAGGAAGAAATTAAAAGGCAGAAGAAACTGCAACATTTTACATGATGAACTACAACAAACTTATCTAATTCTACCACATAATTTCCCAAAGTACATTATAAGAAGTGAGAAAAGTAACTACCACCTAACATGGTAAGACTCCATAACTCTATATAGATTTCTTTATCGCATAAAAATGACATGATTTGGTAAAGATAATACCTTATCCATTAGAGGAACTCTTCCATATGGAGTACAACTCTCGAAATACTGAAAATATAGGTAGCCCAATCTATCGTTCGTTCTGCTTAAGCTATCTTGTTCAACTACTCCTTCCTCAGAGGAGCATCCGTCCCACCTCGATAGCTTTTCACTCTCGCTCTCGTCACTTAATGAATCGCTGAAAGAATCCCTCGCCTCGCAAACAGATTCGGCCTCCTCCCTAAAAGAAACAAACATTTTTACAAGATCATTATAATTTGACATGTTACAACAGTGTCACTTACCTGTTCATTCTTCTGCATAACCATTATTGACCCTAGTTGGTTTACCAAGTAATCAACAAACTTATGAAGGAGTCAACTTCAGGAAACACACGATCACCAAAAAAAGCAAGAATTCTAAAACCAGTGTAACTTCAACAGAAAGCAAGAAACCACCTTTACAAAATTTTGACCAGCTCAACATAGTGCACAAACATTCAGCTTTTTAAAAATACATTTAAAAAAGCAAGAACACCCCCACCCCCAATCCAAACCAAATTCTAGTGCTACAATCAACAAACTTATGAAGGACTAAACTTCAGGAAACACATGATCACCAAAATAAACAACAATTCTAAAACCAGTGTAAACTTCAACAGAAATCAAGAAACCACCTTTTCCAAATTTTGACCAGCTCAACATAGTGCATAAGCACTAACTCTAGCCGGCGAGGCCAGAATTTTCACTAACGGGTTCAAAAACATGAAAGAAGAAGCCAAAGGGGGGTCGGATGAACCCTTCGGCCCTACCTAGCTCCGCCCTTGATCAAGCTTTCCAATTCTTAGAAAAACATTTGAAGAAACAACAACCCCCTCACCCCACCCCCAAACAACAACCAAACTCTAGTGTTATGATCAAATTGAGATAAAACAAGAATGTAAACAAAAGGGGTATACCTTAAAAAGTTTGCAGGTGAAGTGCTGGTAAAGATTTGAATTGCTGAAAGATAAGGAACATAATATTGAACCAAAGTTTCCCCTGTATCCAATCTAATAGGTATTCCAGCCCCATAAGCACTCCATTCATCAAAACAATTCCAAAGATCAGCCAACTTGAAATATTCCACCTTTTCCCTTTCCCATGGATGCCATAGCCTATTCAGGTTTCTAATCTCACTCTACACCAACAAAACCAAAAACCAAAAAATCATATAACACAAAATTATACACACAATCAAGAAATAAAATTTATCAAATAAAAAAACAAACCTTGGCTAGAAACTGAGATGGGACTAATGGGGTTGTACAATTAAGGAAGCAATCAAGATTTGATTGCATTGAACCCTTTTCCATTGTCATTAATTATACAAAAGAAAGAACAAAAAAAAACACACAAAAAAGAGAGAAATTGAGAAAAAGATAAAAGAAAAAAACAGAAACTTTTTCTCTCTCTCTCTCACCAAAGAAGGGAAGAGAATAAAAAAAAAAACAGGGTAACAGAAGAAGGGAGATAAAAAGGGGATTTTATATATTATATAACATAAAGTTTTGATTTTTATGCTTCCGGTGACCGGAAACCGATGATTCCGGCGAGATTTTCTGGCAACAGTCAAAACCCACAAGCTAAAATTAACACTAATTTGAGCTAAAACTTTTCAAGATTACTCAAACCCAACAAAAAACAGAGACTTTTCTTTGATTTTCAGAGAAATTAACACACCCCACAAAGCAAAAATATTACTCGCGAGTTCCGGCAAATAGATTTAAGAAGAAAATAAGAAAAAGTTTGGACTTTGGGAAGACATTTGTGTGACGCGAAGAAAACAGCGAAAATTAAGGTGAAGAGATAAAATTTTATTTTACACTCTTTTTAATATGAAAGGGTGACGAGTCCGACTCGTTAAGACAAGAGGGTGTTACTTGAATAATAACATTTTTATATCTTTAGTTTTAAGGTCATGACTTATAAGTGGAATCGAGATTCATTAAAAAGGAAAGGATTCATAAATATTGAGATAGAATGGTAAGTATTTTTTTAATTTAAATTTAAAATTTTCATATAAACATATTATTTTTAGTCAAATTTTAACGTAAATATCGAATAGAAAATAAGAAGTAAAAAAATATAGAAGAGAAGGGAGTTTTTATATAGGATTTTTTTGGGCCTGATTTACATAAATGTATTGTTTTTGTATTGGTATTTAAAAGTTATTTGCAAATTATTTTTCTTATGTTTAATGATAAAATTTTAAGTTAAAATATCCTTAGTTGAGCGTCAAATATGGTAAAGCAATATTTATAAATGTGACATGAAATTATAATAAGTCAATAAGATTTTACGCTATATTCAACTTAGTTAACTTAGTAGTTATCATGTAGATCAACTTACAAACTCTTTTCGATTGTTATGATTTCAAGTTTAATTGCAATATCACAGAAATCATGACAAACTGATAAAATTTAATATAATATAAAAAATATTTGAATATATATTGAATTACTCATAAATTATATTGGATCGATATAATTTTAAATATTGACTCGGATTATAGCTCGTTCATAAGCTTGAAAAATAGGTTAGGCTTCTATAACAAGGGCAAATATGTCTTTTGACTGATTAGATATTTGATTTAATAGTATTTTTGGTCCCTTAAGTAATATTATTTTATTAGACTCATTTCATTTTTAATTTCTTTACTTACGAATATTTATAAATTATTAACTATTTAATTATTCATGATTATGTAAAATTGGCATCTTTAGTTTATATTTAAAGGTAATATATTTAACCATGGTCAAAATATAACATATTTTATATTTAAAAAATTAAAATTACATATTTTGATTAATTGATGATTAAATATATTAAATTATAGATTTAACGTTAATTAGTGTAGACACGTAATTTTTGACTGAACTAGTTGTTTACCTCATTTTGGTGCTTAAATATTTATTATGAATCTAAATTAGATATTTTAATTTTATCTTATTTCAGTAAGTTAATTTTAAAATATTTAAAAACTAAAAAATAGAGTAGCATTATTAGTGTAAGTTTTGTTTTAAAAGATTTGAAAACTACAAAAAAATATATGTTTTCTTTAATTAAGTTTCAATAAATAAGCTAGTATTTCTTAATTATATTTTTAAACTAGCTATTTGACTTTTATTATATTTTAATTAATTCAAAATAGTTATCTAATAATTTTATTATTATTTTATATATGTATTTAATTAAGGGAAAAGGCTCATAAATACTCCTTACCTATGAGAAAAGGCTCATAAATATCCCTCTTCCACCTTTTGGTCCATAAATACCCTCAATCTATTTTTTTGGCTCAAGAATACCCCTAACCTATTGGAAATGGCTCAAAAATACCCTTCTTCCACCTTTTAGTCTAAAAATACCCTCAACCTTTATTTTTGGTTCAAGAATACCCCTCCTTCCACCTTTTAATTTAAAAATACCATCAACCCAAATTTAATTTAATTAAATTTTTTAACTAATTAGTTAGTTTTTTTTTATTTGTTCTAAAAGACAAATTTTATTTATTCAAATTCAAAATTTTATTTTTTCTAACATACTGACTATTAGTAATACTTCGAAGACATTAGCATTATCAGAAGCGAGCATAATAAGATCTAACAAATTATGTGATGTGTTATCATTATTCTAGTATTCTAATTTTTTTTGCTTTATATTACTGATATTTCTTTTTTGCCATTACTCAATTGATGTTATTGAAATGCAAGCAAAATTTAAAAATAAGGGGAGAATGGATGTAGGATAGCATGCATATTGTACCAGTAAACAGATTGAGTAAGCATTTTTTACCTAATTCTAATGTTCATTGCTTTAATTAATTTATCCTGTTAACTCAGACTTAAAACTGCTGATTATTTCAAATAAAGAATTTTCAGAACTAAATTTTCAAAGTTTGAGCTTTATAAATCAAATTATTTTGTAGGTCAAATTTTCTAATTTCTTTTAGTAATTTTTTGTTTGAAAGGACATTATTTTTATATAGTTAGACTCAAATATTTTAAATATTTTGGGATGGGTTAATATTAAGAATTTGAATAAACAAAAATTGTCTTTTCAAACTAATAAAAAATTAACAAATTAGTAAAAAAATTAATTAAATTAAATTTGGATTTATGGTATTTTTAGACTAAAAGGTAGAAGGATGGTATTCTTGGACCAAAAATAAAGGTTGAGGGTATTTTTAGATCGAAAGGTGGAAAAAAGGTATTTTTGAGCCATTTCCAATAGGTTAGAGGTATTCTTGAGCCAAAAAAATAAATTGAGGATATTTATGGACCAAAAGGTGGAAGAGGGGTATTTATGAGCCCTTTTTTCATAGGTAAGGGATATTTATGAGCCTTTTCCCTTTAATTAAAATTAATCAACCCCCACTATCTTATTTTCCTCACCCCACTTTCCTTCCCACAACTTTCCACACACGTACAACTAACAACAACACATACTAACACAAATAGACACCCCTACTACTCATATACTAATAGAGAGACGAGACTGAAACGAAAAATAAACGGGTCATGACGTTGTTCTTGTCTTGATTTAGATTCCAATAATCATAAAGTAAGAATTATTGTACTCAAAAAATTATTGTTGTTTTATTTTATCAAACAAAGAATGAAATTTATTTTAGCAATTCGTCATTGTTTTGTTGGATTAATAAAAAAATTACAATATGTGTATGCCTAGTTTTGACATTAACTTTAAGATTAAAATAAAAATACAATAACTTTAAGAGTAAATAAAAATAAAAGATACAAAATAATCCAAATTTTATATTGTATCCTAGAAGTTTATATTTATTTTATTTTATTTATAAGGAAATAATATTTTCTTATATGTTAGATCAGTTTTAAAAGATATTTGTTTCAATTAAGAATGTGGTTACACATTTTTTTTGAGGCATTAAAAGAAACTCAAGGATGCGGTGACGCACCTTGTCCAATAATATAGTTAACTTTCATTAATTTAAAGTAGAGACTTAAAGAAAAATTGTTAGGTGCGATGCGCAAAAGGCAGTTATGTCTCTAAATGTCAAGACCAAGAATGTGGTTACGCATCTAGGTGGAGACCAAATAAAAGTTCAACAAATAAAAAAAATGCTAGATTTAGTAGATTTAGTACACTTAGAATACTAGATTTAGTAGTAGAAGTCTAGAAAATTGGTTCTTTTCATTGCTAAAAAATAAGAGGAATCCCTTTACTTATAGACAACAAAGGGTAATGTGAATATATGTTTATTGTGCCTTATCGGAATGGTCACAACCCTTTGAAAAGCTACAACCCTTCGAAAAGGTCACAACCTTTCATAAAAGTCACAACTTTTCATTTTTCATTCACACCTTTTAAAACCCAACAATAAGCATATAACGTAACACCTGGGTCTTGCTCAACCTGAAGAGCTAGCAGGTAAAATGAAAATTGTCCAAGTCCGTATAAATATACAAGAACTCGTCGATTACCGATGTTGGAGACTTAAATGTACCTATGGCAACATTATAATTTATTTGTCTCCAGAAAAAACATATATGGCTTAAAATAGATCACTAGTACCAACTGACTAAAATATACTATGTGTGATTACTAATTGTTAGAACGTCGAGACAAATTAAATTAGGGACCATTCTCCCAATATAATTATTATTTTTACTATATATATTTTCTCTATTTGTACATGAGATTTGTACAAAATGGACCAATAAAAATGACTTGGCAAGGAATAGGATCTTATCCACTTTGAATATATATGTAACACGTTTTTCCTCGTATAATAATTAGGGGACCTTACTATTAATTGCAAAAGCTAGGGGTCAATAATTACAAAAATAAATAAATAAATAGAAATACTTAACAATATATATATATCATTAAAAAAACTTTTTAGGTGTATATATATAATGTAGATGCTGAATTCTTTTGATTTTTTACATGTTACTTTTTTATATTTTGAATTTCGTTAATGAAAAATCCTGACTTCATTAGTCTGATAGAGCTCTATGAGAGTACTAGACGACCATAAAGGGATCTATAAGGAGTATATGTTACAGGTTTGATAAAATTCGATACTTTTTTATTCTATTCCATATTTATATTAAGAAATTCACTAAATATATATATAAATGATCTATTTGAACTGATCAGTAAGTAAAAAGATAAACAAATTTGAAATATATAACCTATGAATCTAAAATTTCTGATTAAAAATGAAAAATATACGTACCACTCCAATCACAACAATTCTTGTCTTTTGTATAGTCATTTTACTATGGTATAACTATTTATCGCTTCGATCATATACATGTTGCATTATAATAATTTGGAGATATGTTTTTTCTATTTGTAGAACACGTTTTTTTCACACATGATATATTTATAATTTTTTATAATATAGTCCAATGGGGGACTATTGCAGGGTTTTGGAAAGGGGAAAAAGGAAAAAAAAAATACCTTTCAAAACAAACAAAAAAGATAACACAAAGTTTAGAAGCAAAAATTTCTCTCTTTTTTTTTGTTGTTGTTAGTGACACTTTTGGATTATTGCATTTAGATAGATCTTAATTTAATTATGTGTTTCTTTTTTCTTTTCTATTCTATACTTTGTATATAGTATGTGGATGTAACTTATTTTCAGGATTTTAAATATCATATTTTAAAAAGATTTATCTGTAAATATTTTTTGAATAATATGATAATATAAAGTAAGGATAAAAAAAAGGTAAATACCTAGACAACCTCTTAAACGTAGCAAATATTATAAGATATATATTTAAATTTTAGTTAGTGATCAAATAAACATTTGAACCTGACAAAAACGTATCTTTTTGGAATGAATTAAATTTGAATTTGAAATATGAAAATAGAAAATTTTCGATTGAAAGTATTTTAGTTCTATAATGAATTTATCTGATATGAATTTGAATTGATTGAAATATTGAACTTGGAATATCGAATGATTTAAAGAAAATTACAAATTAAAAATGAAGATTACCATAATTACTTGGCCAAACACAAAGAACAATTCATTTTAACTTGTCCCAATTTTGGTTTTGATACTCTATTTCAATCTTGTTAAAGATTTTTTTTTTAAAAAAAAGCTTCACATACTTATAAAAGTTAGTAATCTCACTAATCTGTCTACTAGTAATTTGTGTTTAAATAGTACATGAAAAATAAAGTTGAAGGTTTAAAATAAAATGTCAAAACAAAATTAGGGACAAATAAGAATTTATTTGATCGAACTTCTAAAAATTAATTTATTTTGATAAAAAAATAATTAAAAATCACCTTTAAATATCAATTAATGTTAGGCCAAGCTTTTAAAAAACGTATTTTAAAAAAAGTGTTTTTCATATCAACACTATTAAAGTAAAAATATATTTTTAAAATTTTTGAAAAAAAGCTTCTCTACTTTCATAAATATTTATTTTTCCCAAATTTTTTATAAAATACTTTTTTTTAAAAATAAAATAAAGACACATAGACATACTTTGGCATTATATGACTCATGATGATTCTGAGTTTCTGACAGACACTGAATAATAATGAAAACAAATCCTACAAATTAAAGCTGAAAATTACCACATATAGTTACAAGTCACAGAGACATATTTTTAGCATTACGTGGTAAAATGGAAACTCCGAGGTAACACGGGCTTAATATATGTTATTTTTTTAATTTCACTCTATGTGATATAGATAGAATTTGGAGAGTTAATTAAATTTTAATATAATTTTTAGATATTTTAAGTAGTTAATTATTGCGATTTTCTAGTATTTTTTTACTTAATTTTTAAATAATATATGTTACTCTCCTTGTCTCAATTTATGTAGCACTGATAAAATTTTGAGAATCAACATAATTTTTTATGTCTTTTAATTTTCAAATTAATGTGATATATATTACTTTTACGCCATTTTAAAACAATATATATTACTCATATATCCTTATTTATCTGGCACTGATCTGAGGATCAAATCAAACTTTCTATATCTTTTAAATATTTTAAGTTTTTAACTATTGTGATTTATAGTTTTTTTTTTACGTAGTTTTCAAATAATATATATGATTTCTTTTGTTTCAATTTATGTAGCACTGATAGAATTTCAAGAGCCAATCAATTTTTTTAAATGATTTTAAGAAATTCAAGTTCTTAATTATTAAGATTTACAATACTTTTTACGTAGTTTCCAAATAGTGTGATTTGTATTATTTTTTATACATTTTTTAAATATATAAAAGATTAAAAAATAAAACAAACAAATTAAAACGAGAAAATTATGAAAATGCCCTTGGAGTGCCTTTTTTTTTCTTTTCTTGCTGTGCTGCCAGGCAGGCATGTTGACGATGACCTGCCTGGTTATCCTCTCTTATATATTAGTAGGGGATATAGTCCATGTGAAGCTCTAATGATTATGTGCATGAATAATTTATTTCAGTATATCATGTGTCGAGATGGTTTCAAAATTTGAATTTTATAATTTTGAGTAATTCTTTCCATTTTAACTATGATAACTTTGATATATAGCTACTAATGCCCCAAAGATGTCAATTACACAACCTTTTTGAGTTATAATTACTCAACCACCAATCTAAAGTTTAGTCGTAAGATCACTAGAGAAAATAGTAATTAGCTATAGATAATTTTTGTCGATTCTCATTAAACAATAAAAATCATCACTAATCTGATTTAATGATAAATTATCAAAAAATCTTGTCATCTTCACAGACTATTTAGTGGTAGGTTATTATTGAATTTTATAGTTTTTTTTTCCTTATAGTGGATAAAAATTACTCAAGATTGTATAAAAAATAAAGAAAACAATTCAATATAGGACATGTAACATGGTGCGGTGATGTCCCAATTCCATTCATCAATTAAATTTAATTAACTGCAAAAGTGCAAATAATTAAACTATTAAACCTAACTAACATGCCACTTTGATAGATTTTTAACATGTGTTGTATTATTTTTTAATACTAAAATGTCATAGGTAACCCATTCAAATCCTAAAATGTACGAATTATTAATCTAATATCATAAGTAACTTAAAAAGTTTTGAATTCTAAATTCATTAATTTTAAATTCTAAAGCCATAATCTCCATATAATTTTTTATTTTTTCCGGAAATAATCTTTCTACCTTTACGAGATAATGATAAAATTTGCACACACCCTACCCTTTTAATACCCCTCTTAGTGAAATTTCATTGAATATGTTATTTTTACTGTAATAACTCGTAAACATTAATTCTATAAATAATATATGAATAATTAGTAGATAATGTCAGATTACCCCTCTACAAAATATCTTTTCTGAGTGTTGCTTTCTTGTAATATTGCCAAATAAATTGGACTCAAAAAATGTAAAGTATAGAATAAAGTTTTCATTAGAATACTTGTTACCCTAGAAAACAATCTGGATAAGAATATTATATATGAATCAATAAAATTTTCATCAAGAGATTCATCTAGTATATATAGGTAAGTTTTTAATCTTATCTACACAATGTAATTTTTTCCAATAAGGATGATCGAGTTGGTTGAGCATGTGATCTTTCAAATGGGGTCACAAGTTCGAAACATCCGGCATATTTTCTCTGTTGAGTTCGTCACACAAGACTTGTCCAGTGTGGTTCAGTGTGCTTTACGAATTATTACACAAAGTGGATAAAGCTTGTAGCGACATTTATATAGAGTGCTGGTTATAAATATTCATATTTATTATTGTTGCTAAATATAATATAGCGGTAATTAATTATATTATTGCCGCAAAATCCTTTATTCTTGTAGTGTGTGATGATATTATACTGGCACGACATTGAAGAAAAATAAATAAAGACTTTTAAAATATATGATATTAAGTAGGTTATAGATATTTATATAACTATAAATTTATCCTGTTGAAATTAAATTATTTCTAAATAAAATAATACAACATTTCTTTTTTGGGATAAACTATAAGATAACAAAAATATGTGGTATAAATTAAAAAGCAAAGGACTATTAAAACAGGAATATTCTTGCTATAGAAACTTGAAGAAAAAAGATAAAATTCTTGACCAGATTAAGGGAATAAGATTCTCATTTTATTAAATCTCCTTTACTATTTTATTATTTTATTATTTAAGTTTTTTTTTTTTTTTAAAAAAAAAAAAATGTTGTTTGAGAAGGTTTCCCAGTCAAGGGGGAAGTGGTCTTACATATTAATGTTAGGTAATTGTTTAGATAACAAATTTTGACTATAGAATCAGTCCAATTTACAAATGTTGGGTTCCAATATATAATTATCTCATCATCTTTTTGACCATTTTTTTCTTTCTCCCTTTTCTCTATTTTATATTTAATTTCATGTAAAGTTCACTCCACTCTGGTTGCGCCACCTATTTTGATAGAATCAATACACGGAATACCGTAATAAAAATGATATTGAAATTTATCGCTAGATATTTGATCAGATAGGATCATTTGATTTCTATAAAATGTGTTACTAAAACATCTCTAGAAGAGATAAGGTTGAGCAAAGTGAAAAATGATTATTCATGAGTTGGACGATAAAAAATGAACTTTTTCAATATAAAGTTTGAGAATGAGGAAGGAATATTCATATTTTTTTTTAAACAGAATGGATTGAACTCGTTATTTATTAATCGTTTTTAAGGGGAAGTGGTCTTATAGATTATGTTAGGTAATGGTTTGGATATCAATTTTTGGACTGGAAATAAAAAAATTAGCCCAATAATGAAAACTTGGTCCAGTCCAATATGTCAATAGCAAGCCCAACAAGTCAGTCCCCAACATAGAGTGTCGGGTCTTTGCTTGGGTCGACTCCGAGACTCTATGTTGGGGGAGAGGATGTTATGAGACGTACAATGATTAATGAAAACAATAATAACAAAAAATAAAGAACACATAACTTTATATAGAAAATCTCAAGGAAAAGAAAACCTACGATCAATCACCAATTCTTATTATTTCTCAACAAAATATGATACAAATTCACCAAGTAAGCCATTGTTCATTATGCAACTACATATATGTTATATAGTCGATAAAAAATTTATCCGCTGTAAGTATTTATATTGAATGATATTAACTTATCATGATTTATAATAAAATTAAAAAGAGTGTATTAGTTAATTGTAGTTAAGTGAAAAAAACTATATATATTTATACATGTATCTTTTTTTTTAAGTCCACACAAGAAATGGCCACAACTAGACAGCTACAAGCTAAGTTGTCCATTGTCATATTAATATTACTTTTTTCGTGTCAAATTATTTATCATATTTTTTTTATACGTCTTTTAAGAAATATTGATTAAATTTTTTTTTTAAAATCTAAAGTAGAGTATAATCTTTCTTCATTGAATTATCTATCATATTCCTCTTTTATATATCCTTTAAGAAGCATTAATTAGGAAGAATTTTTGATTATTTTATACTCATTTATGTTTTAAAATATAATCTTTTAACATTAAATATTTACTATATTATTCGTAGTCTTAAAAAATTAATTTTATTTTGAATTTTTAAAATATAAATAATTTGAGAGGAAAAAAATATATGGACACAACTCATAGATGGAGAATAGTTCTGGGGTTTGTGGTTGGACAACAATATACTTGTGAATTGGACCAAAAAAATAAATAATAAACTTGTCAATTGGACCAAAATAATAAATATACTTGTGAAGGACATTATTGCTCATAAACATGACTAAATTAACTCACATATCTGACTTGAGTCGTCTTTATTAGAAAATACTTTATTTTTTTAATATGAAATTTTTCGATATAAATTTAGATTTAATCAAACTTTAATATAGATACTGAAAACTCACATATCCATGTGCTGGTCTGAATTCCATAAGAGAGACAATACATGACTAATAGTCTATGTTAGAGTTTAATTATGTACAATAAAACATAATTCATAGTTCAATTTGTGTGTTCATTTTTTCTAATATGTTTTTTTTAAAAATAACTTTTTTTGTATATATAATTTTTTATTTTATTTTTTCGACATATTTAAAAACATAAAATTAGAAATATTTTGGGAGGAAGATTGAATCATAATTTCCTGCTGGAAAGTGAAAAGAAAATTTACAGCTAAAAATCTCTCCTACTTTCTGCTTCTGCAATTAATGTGCCAGCTTTCTTCCTTCTCTGCTTCTTGTAGTAATTACAGTTCTTGAAAGTTTTTAAAAAGAAAAAAAAGAAGAAGGAAGAAGCAAGAATTGGAACTATATTGTTGAACCCCAAATTTCATAAATCTTGAATTTTCAGCAGAACCAAGTTGAAAAGGTACTACTATTACTAATATATCCATATTTTCTTGAATTTTAAAGCTATCAAAATGCTAAAATTTTGCTTTTTAGGTTTAAAAATCTTATCTTTTTTACTTAATCTCCCTGATTTCACCTTTGTTTCTCTTATATACCAGTTTTTGTAATTTGGGTGTCCACTCTTTTTGCTTAATCTAGCAAACCCCAGTAATGATTTTGTATTAAAAAGTTACTTTGTGGTCCTTTTATCTCTTTTATATGCTTTAATTTCCTGTTTTTACAATTTGGGTGTTAATTGTTTTTGCTTAATGTGGCAAAATCCCATAAATGATAATGTATTTTATGTTGTTTTGTGGTTTTTAGCCAGTTGGTTTTGGTGATGTGTAGCTGAGATTGGATTTATTTGTAATTGCTTTGTTCATTTTCAAAGTTATAATGCTTTATTTAGTGCACTTTTGCTTTTTGGAGCTTTTGACATTTTTGTGTTCACATATTATCACTTTCTTTAGTTTGTACCCAATCTAAAAAGGCTAAAGTATTGCATTTGCGTACAGAATCTATCTTTCTTTATAGTGCTTAGCATTCTTTAAGCTCCCTTTGACCATAGATTTTAAAGTTGTAAACTTGAAAATATGAGTTTTTGAAGTTTGTTTGGACATGCATTTTATTTGAAAAGTGGAAGTCAACAAAGTCCGAAAACTTGTCCGAGCTAGTTTTTGGGAACTTGAAAATGTTTGAAGAAATCTAATCAAATTTCATGGTCAAACAGATATTTGAAGATAAAATTTTAAATCTACTCCCAAAATCTATGGCCAAATGCGAGCTTATTTTTAGGACTTTTTACTTCTCATTTTTTGGTAATTGAGCTATAGAAAAGTGTGAAGCCTTGACAACTTATGAGGGCATATTGTTTCCTGTTTTTCTTGTCTTTTTTATGTTTTTTCAAAGTTCCATGCTTTATGTCTTCTTAGCTTCATTGTCTTTTTATTGATGAATGAGTCCATAATTTCTGTCAATTTGACTTGTATAAATAGAGATATTTGATATGGAGTTTAAGAAAATAAAGAAGACTTTTGAATCTTGTGGTCTTAAATTAAAGATATGTCAAATGTACCAAAATATTCTTTAATCTTGTGGTCATAAACATGTCATGTGGAAAGTTAGAATTAGAGAGCTGCCAAAACAAGGAAAGAGACTTTTTTTTTTAAACGGACTAAAAAGGAAAGTAAGACAAACAAATAAAACGGAAGGAGTATTATATTCATAGCTCACATGCAATATCCTTTAAACTATGTTTTGGTTGATTAGTCTGGTTTCTATACTTGCTGGCATTTCCATCTTATGTACTTTTCAATAAACAATTGCATTAAGTAATATTTTCTTCTTCTTCTTCTTTTTTTAAGCTTGTTTTTCAGTTGACTGAATTGACACTTGACCAAGGCCAAAGAGAGCTTAATTATCTCCATTAAGTCCAAAAACACCTTTCTTGCTGTGCTGGAATCTTGTCATTTCAACATTGTTTTGCTTTGCTTGACCATAAATCTGATCTGTGAATCCTGTAAGATCCATTTTATTAGCTTTGCTGTCAATCTGATGGTCGCTTTGTCGGTCTGAGCAAAATGGGGGGTTGTGTGTCGACGAGCAGCAGTACTTGTAGTAGCAGGAGTAATGGAGAAAAAGTTTCACCTGAATGTTTGGGAATAAGCATGTTTAGCCGAAAGAGGAGTAGAAGAACATTTTCTGATCATGCCATTGCATTGAAGCATCTGAGTTCAATTCCCAATCGGATCTATACAAATGGCAAGAGCCGCACTTCTTGCATATACACACAACAAGGACGTAAAGGCATTAACCAGGATGCGATGATCGTGTGGGAAGTAAGTCGTGCTTTTATGCATAGAACTACCTTTTTGCATCTGTCAAAAATCTGATATTTTACATGAATGTACCTATGTAGGATTTCATGGCGGAAGATGTGACCTTTTGTGGGGTATTTGATGGCCATGGTCCACATGGTCATCTTGTTGCTCGCAAAGTAAGGGATGCACTGCCCCTGAAGTTAATGTCCTTTTTGCAGTCAGTTGAATCAAAGGGCAATGGTTCTGCTGCCGATTGCTGCAACGGGAATCCAGAATTGGAAGTTGTGGATCCTGATAAGGATCAAGTGAATGCGGATAAAGTGGACACTCAGCGGAGAGAAGCTTTTCTTCAATCATATAAGGCAATGGACAAAGAATTGAGGTCCCAACCTAATTTAGATTGCTTTTGCAGTGGTAGCACTGCTATTACTCTAGTAAAACAGGTAAGTTTAGTCACATTTGTCATTACTTTCCTCATGCTATTTCTTCCATTTCTAAGCTTATTATTGTTCTTTTCTGTTTTAAGGGTTCAAACCTTTATATGGGCTATATTGGTGATTCACGGGCAATCTTGGCATCAAAGGATGACAATGATTCGATGGTTGCAGTCCAGTTGACTGTTGATCTGAAGCCTGATTTACCTAGTATGTCTCTTTTATAGTGAATCTTTCATAACGTTTAACCATTTCAGAATTCCTATTAGATAATCTAGTATTTCTGTTGCCAGAGGAAGCTGAGAGGATAAAACAGTGTAAAGGTCGGGTTTTTGCATTGCAAGATGAGCCAGAAGTGCAGAGAGTTTGGTTGCCATTTGATAATGCCCCTGGATTAGCAATGGCTCGAGCATTTGGCGATTTTTGTGTGAAGGACTATGGGGTAATATCTGTACCAGAATTTTCTCACCGCATTCTTACAGAGAGAGACAAGTTCATTGTTCTTGCTTCTGACGGGGTATGTTACGCTGTCTGAATCTCTATATAATTTGTTAGCTTAAATTAACTTTTAGAAGTGCTGGAACCAGCCTGAAATGGTATTTGCTAAGCTGTTGTAAGTATATGTGAATAAAGCCTAAATGAGAATTCAATTTCAAATTGATCCTTTTTGGCTGACTCTAATTCTAGTATTATGGTGAATGTTACAACCTTGAATTTTCCAGTAATATTTTGAAATGGTATTCTATATAGTATATACTGTCGTTTGGTACGTACACTAAATTATCATGGGATTATGATCCCTGGTCTAATTATCCCACCTAGGAGATGGAATAAAATAATCCCAAGTTGGATGGGATAAGGTGATATATCCCAGGATCCCGCGTACCAAACGACCCCTTAATATATGCTTCTCCGGATATGTGTATATCTTTGATAAGTTAAATGAAGCATTGATTGTAACTTGAAGAAAAGAGAAAATTGGAAAATGATGCATTAGAAAGTTGAAATTTTATTCTCTTTTAGTTTTATAATTACATAAATGAACAGAAAAGTTGATTAATCTTATACGGTCACTTATTGTTGCTTCCTGTGTCCATTGTTAAGATTTTGGAGATTGCGTACTCATTAACAATAATCTACCAATTTGAGTTCCAAGCATCAATTTTGATTGGTAACCACATGGCTAAAAAACTAGTATCATTTTCACTTGTGAAGTTAGGTGTGAAGTATTTTCTTCATATGTATACAAAAAAAAAATTTGACATCTAACTATTTTGGTGGATTGTCTATCATGTAACTTTCCGGGTTTGGGGGTTAGAAAAACATTTAGGTTGTCATGAATCAGGAAGGTCCAACGACAGGTGTTTTTGTCTGTACCTACGAGGGAAGGATTTGATTATATGTGTCAAGACTCCTCATAGGCAAAATAGCTATCATTTTAGTATTTTAAAAAAGGTATTAGCTCATCTACTCTACTAAGTTGTATATTCTATAGCTTTTGGCGTTGAAGAAAGAAAATGGGACTGGTTTATACTTGTAGTGTCAGCTTTACAGAAGTTATTTAATCTTAAAACTGTATCTTTGACATCAGTTGTCTACATGTAATCCTTGGAGCGTTTATGATTAGTTTTAGTATTTGGACTTCGACATCAGTTGTCTACATGTAATCAATAAAAGTTATGTCAAATTGTTATATGATCTACCAAAGGCATTTGGTGTCTTTCTAACCAATGATGATATTTTGATCTAAATGCAAAATCCTTAATATGTTCTACTTTTAGCTGAAACTAATTTAATTGTGACTTTGAGACCAATTTCTACTTTCTGCATCTCCAACCTTGCTATAATAGTCGATCCTAAAAAATCATTAATATTGTTTTTTTACTTAACAAGAGCTATACATTGAAAATCTTGTGTGTGCTAAGTCGTTATAGCATGACAAAAGACCTTTTATTGATTTCTTTATCACTATGGTCAAATGCATCACTAGTTTAATTCATAGTTGCTCTAATTGAGTGTTACAATATTAACATAATGGAGTTGAAATATATTTAGTTAGTGATTTGGGTGATAGTTGTGTTAAATAAGGAAAATACAATTCTGGAACAGTTTCCACTTCTGGAATGTTTTTTTTTTTCCCAATTATGGCATAGTTGTGCTAGTCATGTTATTCAGAACTTGGAGGATGATAGGAACTTCCCTCAGTTTCCTTAAGGCCAATGGCATAGTTACTCTAATTTTTTCATACCTTCTGTCCGTTCCAAGTGGATATGACGATTGGCTTCAGAGACGTTTCTTTTTTACATTGTCTGTCTATGGGAATGCGCCACCACTATTTGCATGACATAATCGTGTATCATAAAAAAATTCATATTTCTCTCGAAAGAGTTCAAGGCGATCCACTGGACCTTTCAGATGGTTTTCCTGATTCTGATAGATTGCACTAAATATAAGAGCTCTCAAGCTGGATTTGAGAAATATTACCCGAAACTATATATTGGTAGAGTAGGTTTGGAGAGGGAACCTCTCCTTGTAGGATGAGTTACTTTTCTTCTCCATCAAGGACAATCTCATTTTTAAACTTTAGTTGAGGATCCAAAGAGATTAAAAATGACCATATTCAGCAGAAGGTGCAGTAGCACACATCGAGGATAAAAATGAGTAAAGGTCGCTTGAGATGGTTTGTTTATCTCATGCATCGACCTCCACATGTACCGGGCATGGGTATGAAACCATGTTTAGTAGAAGTGTTAAAAGGGAACGAGATAGATCTAAAATTACATGAAAGGAAGTTGTCTCGAAAGACCTACATGCTCATAAAATCTATGCAACCTAGCGAAAATAGGACACAGTGGAAGGAAAAGATCTATACAGAAGATACCAATTAGTTTGGAATATGTTTTAGTTAATATTAATACGTTTACTTTAGGTCTTATGCTTCGTAGGAGTTCTTTAGCTGGTTCAGAGATTTATATGCTAGTAAAAATGTAGAAGACTTCCTGTTTTTTCTTTTTGTATACATTTGTAAGACGGTTTAAATAGACACATGATCAACGAGGATATACATGTAGCTGACCTAGCTTGCTTAAGAGTGAGGCGTAGTTATATTCTTGATTGCAGGTTTGGGATGTTTTGAGCAACGAGGAAGTGGTCGACATAGTGTCATCAGCGCCTACACGATCATCAGCTGCCAGAATCCTAGTCGACTCTGCTGCACGCGAATGGAAAATCAAATATCCGACTTCAAAAATGGATGATTGTGCTGTTGTTTGCTTATTCTTGGATGGAAAGATGGACTTGGAATCTGACAATGAGGAGGAGCAATGTCTCACTTCTGCTGCACTTCAGAGAAACCATTCTGGTATTGCTGCTGAATCGGATGACGGGCACAACTCCGAGCCATCTCTACAGAGAAACACTACTGTCAGATCAGCCGAAGAGAACGATATCTATAAACGAGTAGTAGCTGAAGCAGAAGCAGATAAAGAAACCTCAATAAGAGAAGATCAGAAATGGTCAGGATTGGAAGGCGTTACACGAGTCAACTCTCTGGTTCAGCTTCCAAGATTTTCCGACGAGAGGCAAGGACCTTAACTTTGTGTTATTCAATTATGATTGTTGTTATATACAAATTCTTTCATCTCAAATTGTCGATAGAGAAAGTACCATTGGTTCCATCCTCTACCTTCCATGCAAATATATTCTTGCTGCAACATTCTAGATTGTGAGGATTCATATAGCCAACACCAACTTATTTGGGATTGAGGCGTTGTTGTATTCTAGACCATGTATATGTCCACCCTCCTCCAACTCTCGGATTGATAGAGATCACTTTCATACACGGGGTAAGCGCTGTTTATCTTATCATGTTTATGTGTGTGTTTTCCAGCTTTGGTTCTTTCACTAAATTGGTTTCATCTCAAGATACTTCGTGCACTGAGCTGTCCTTGAGCTGAAAGTTCAGATGTTAATTTGATGAATAGTATATTATAAGTAATAGTTATGCTGGAAGAAGGATTACAATAGTAGTTGTAAATTTTTATTTGAGACAAAATATCATCTCAAAATTTGCATGTTTCTTAGTTAAAAAACTGAATATTTGAGAATGGTAGTTTTTTATGAATAAATAAAAGAGAAGCTTACCGTCACCTGAAAATCAAGACGATATTTTTATAAAGAAAATGAAAATTAAGACAAATCTACAGGAGTTTCAAATTCCACAAGTGAAACTCTGGGACAATTGTGAAATTCTAGGACAATGACTATTTTTCGGTTAGAGGTTGAAATGTGGTTATTTGATATTATCCATGGTTCCTCTTTGCCATCTTCTTTGAAGAGTCTTCAATTGATTCCAGTTTCTCCATTAATGGAATCATAAGAACAGATCAAAAACTTTAAAGGCAAATGTTACCAATAGATCTCTATTAGGAGGATTTGTCCTTTTTGGTGATTGTCATAATCTGGTTTTGGTTTTGACTTAATACTAAATTTAAGAATTTTGTAATTTTAAACTAAATATATGTAGTTTAACGTAGTATCATTAAATTAACAAGTGGAGAGTTGTAATTAAAGAGTCGCCAAAAAAGAAAAGAAAAAAATATTTTTTAAATGGATAAAAAAAGAAAAATAAGATAAACAAATTAAAACGAGGTAAATATCACTTTTTCACAATTTTCATACTTCAAAAGGCATCTCAATGTTGAGTTGGCCAAATACTTGTTCTCCGTAACAACAAGAGCGTGTAGACTTGAATACGATCCTTTTATCCTTGATTAAAAATCTCGAAATAGAATCTTAGCAATAAAAATTTGTCCCTTTAATGACCTTATGCACTGTGAATTCGAATTAATTAGGTTGGTTGACTTCAAACAACAACAATAACAAATCCGTGTAATTTCATAAGTTGAATATGAAGAGGTAGTGTTTAAGTGTGTACGCAAATCTTACCCCTACCTTGTAAAGCTAGATAAGTTGTTTCCAAAAACCCTCGGCTAACCAACAGGTAAAAAAGAGAACCAGTAACAATTCGGCTAACCGACAGGTAAAAAAGGAAAGTAGTAACAAATTTTACCCCTACCTCGTGAAGATAGAGAGATTGTTTCCAAAAACCCTCAGCTAAAGAACAGGTGAAAAAAGGAAGCAATAACAAGAAGCCAAAACATCAGCAAGATAAATTTGTATACAAGATATATATGTTTTTGACTGGATTATATTACATGGTGTTTCTCTCCATTTTATATCTTCCCCCATTCACCAAGGGGTAAGGCCAAGGAGAGTACATGCTGGCTATATAATATATATATATATATATATATATATACACTTCTAATTTCCTAAATAAATAGCTTTCTCAAAGGCTGGCTAATTATTTACTATAACTTGATAATAAAACTCAAGAATCTCTTAAGTTGTTTAGCTTGATTAATCCTGCAAATGCAAACAGAAGAATAAGCTTTAGTGCATGATAAGTGAGGATACTTCAAGATTGAAGAGGGTAGTTTAGTTTGGACAAGTACCTCGGGCAATTTACTCGATGATGAATCAGATTTAGCTTCCGATAATTCTTCAGATATCCGTGCCTCTGATTTCTCATTTGAGTAACTGCAAATATGAAGTTCAAGCATCAGGAAGATACTATATATGCCTTTTTCTATGATGTTCTAGTGTATATAATATGACATGTATAGACACTTAGCGTAGTACAGTCTCAACAATGATCGAAATGGAAAGGAAGGGAAAAAATTGTGAACTTCTTGCTTCTAGATTCATGTTATCTTATTTTCTATCTCATTCTTTAATATTGGATAGCTCATGTACTACTACAATGTTGATCTCCTCCTGGATGTCCTCACTTCTCTCGTATCCCTTCCCTTCTATATCCCTTCCCTTCTATAGTTTAAACTCAGTCCTTAGCACAGAAAAATGTTGAAGGTTCCGACTTAGGTTTTAGCATTTAACCTGTAAGCCATTTATCTGCAAATCGTTCTATAATGTCAGACTCTTGTCAAAAACAAAATATAAGCCTCCGCTGATGGACAGGAGGTGGATACCGCAAACAAAACTATGATACATCATTCTGTTCATACACTATTTAGAGAGGTTCTCTACTTCAGAAAGATCCAATGCAGCACAAGCACCATCTGAGGATGGTCTATACATAAGGCAAATAAGACAAATAAAATAGGCATAATATATACACAGACTCAAACTTGGCCGCAACTGGCAAGTGAACACTCCAACCTTGAGTATGCACATCTAGATACTTCAATTCGTCTTCACTGTGTCAGTTGAACACTCCAACTTACAAAATGATCATTTAGATACCTCCAAAAATGTGTCACGTCAGCATCAAGTGTCCACGGACACAGTGGGTCTCGTGGAGACGAGTTGGAGTGTTTAACTGTCAATTGAGACCAAGTTGAGGTGTCTAGATGTGTACTCTCAAAGTTGGAGTTCTTACCTACCAGCTGAGGCTAGGTTTGAGTGTCTGTTTATGTATTATGCCAACAAAATAATACATAGTTTCCCCAGACAACTGTATAATCAATAGATGAAGTTGAAAAGAAACACAAGTAACATCTATGGTGTGTCTATATAATGTCCCAGTAAGTTCGTCCTTAATATTTGTAAGGATGAGAATACAAACAATTAAATCCACAACTAATTTTGTCACTGGTTATATGAAAGCAATTGTAAAATTGATTCAGAAACTCACGTTGAGAGAATAGTAACCCAAACCAGTTCTACACAGTCCACCCAAAGGAGTCGTTGCTCAAGAGGAATAACGCCATAAGTTATTAGGTGAGCAAATGGCCAAAGTTTCCACCCTGCCTGAAAGAATTAAGAACTGATTTAGTATTCTCAAAGACATCATCTCTGCTAAACTAGAATTTATACAAGTACCAGAACAACAACAGATTCGTTTTAAAAGAAATTTATGAGTAGTTAGAGAAAGAGTTGAACAAATACAAATCTCTCTTTTTTAACTGACGGTGTTGTCCAGTCCAATTTGTGTGCAAATGTTAGTTTTTCATAATGTATTGTCCACAAATCAATAACAGTTCAAGAAGAGTTCATAAACAGGTCAAGGGAGATGGGCATAGGCATCTAAGGACACCACATTTTTGGGAGTATCACAGAACTGTTTAGAATGTAATCTTATAATCTGTATAGAATACATTTGAAATGGCACAAGGTCTAAGAGAAGAACAGCCTCGAAACACTTTGTGGTTCAGCTGAAATGATATATCGATCCAAAACTTCAAATTTAAATAGCTTTTCACACTAATATAGGCAAAAAGAAGAAGATATGGAGTGCTTTCTATGCTCATGATGTCGAATTACTTCTTCTTTTCAAAGTAATAAAAAAGTATACTTTTCTCCTTTTGGTGTATTGGAAGATGGAAATTAGGCTGCTGAAACACTTTCTTCGTTAGAAACATGCAGGCCATCTTAGATCTCTCGAGTAGCATTGATAAGTATCATCATTTTTTAAATTTCCAGTACCTCATGGCAATGCTAACAAGGATAAATCATAAAAAAAGACAGCAATATATTGGCATTGAAGATATATTCAGCTTCATATCGAACCAAATTTTAACAGATCAAACAGTAAACATGGACTAACTTCTGCTGAAACAGGGAAAACCAACTCAAAATCTTGAGCTAATACCCAGTTATTCCCGTTATAGCTATCTTCAACTTCAGATCATTAAATATTGCAAGCATTTTAGGATAGATCGAAAGAATTCCTTACTGTTAACATGGGCCAAAACGTGGCTCTGAGTTCGCCAAAAATATTGGATGCAGATTCGAGACGCAAGAAACCAAGGACCACAAAATAGATGCTATTCCAAATTGCTGACCAAATGGTTTGGTCAAAAGCAACTTTAGCTGGAACCACCCACCAATCGTTGAACGGGAAAAGAGCCTGTACGTTAGAGTTGAACCTTTTAGCTTTCATCAAAATATGTCAAAAGATATAGTTGATCAATCCAGATACAAGCCAGAAGCATCACCTCACAAAATTGGTAATAGTAGTGGGAAAGGGAACCATGAAGTGAAAATCCAACAAGACCAGATCTAAACATGCGAGTCCGGTCAAATTCAAGAAGAGGCTTTCCTTCATAGCACTGTAAATTAACAGAACAAAATGAAACAATTTAGACCAATGAAGACAGCTCAAATATTTCGGAAGAGTTTAACTCCCATAAACTGACAGTAACAGATCAACTAAAAGACATCTACAGGTAACTATCAGACGGTACTTACTTGAGCGATCCAGTCTCCTACAGAGTAGACAATACCACTAATCGCCATTTTAGCTAACACAGGATTTGCTTTCAGCGCTTCTTCATATGCAATCCAGTTGTGCTCGGGAGCATACCTCAATATCTCGTAAAGGGTCCATCCCTGAGTACACAATCAAGAAAATTTAAACCATACAAATGGGAAAAAAGAAGCAGGCTGCAATATGTTGAATTATGTGATCATCTCGTCATCTAAAGATTAAGCTGTCAAAAAGAGCACACTTTCATTAACGCACAACCACGTGCAGACCTGATTCATTTCCACGGTCCAAGCACACAAAAGTTGTTTTCGATAAAGGGAAGCAGTGAGATTTGGACCTCAACCTGTCCTTGTTATCATGCCGAATTTTGTGACTATTTCATCAAAAAGCTTAAATTGCTACGAAGGTCGAAGTATACACTTCTATTTACTTAATTATCTCTTCAATAATGACTATCCAACTTAGTTCATTCCTGTTGTCATCATTCATCCCTGTGACAAATCCAATCCTATTATTGCCTTTATGATCACCAGGGACGAAGCTACAACACTATGCACCCAGTTTGGACGAACCCAGTAACTTTTGCTTATACAGAAAATCCATTAAATATATATACTCCCCATTTCAATTTGTTTGTCTTACTTTCCTTTTTAGTCCATTTCAAAATGAATGCTCTTTCTTTTCTTTATCAACTCTTTAATCAACTTTCTACCTGACATATTTAACATCACAACATTGGACATTTTGATACAATCTACATATTTTTAGTATAAGACCACAATATTCAAAAGTGTTCTTTAATTTATTAAACTCCATGTCAAGTCAAAACCATACAAACGTATTTAATTACAAATCCACTAACTAGCTAACACGAGCCATGGGTTCGATATCAAATTCAGAACTCATAAATTTCAAATCCTGACTCCGCCTCTAAATCGATCACAAGGGATAAACAAAGAATCCCCTTTTTCCCCTTCCTGATATGAAATATCCAAAAGCAAAGAAGATCAAATAAAAGAACTTACATGCCAATACTCATGATCTATGGTGAGCAACTTTGTGATAGCAAGTGTACCAGCACCAAGTACAATTGAAGCATTAAAAAACCTATCTTTATCCAACCAAATGGACAAGAAGCTATTCTTTATTTTTTCTTCAATTTCAGTTCCATTTGATTCTTTCTTTTCAGTTTCTTGGCTGGCCTCTGCTTCTTTATCTTCTGTCACAGCATTTATTGGACAAACAAGACTAATTCTTGATGGGGTTTTTGGTATATTTTGTATGGTGAAAGGTGGAGGAAAATTGATGGATAAAGTTTGAGTCTTTTTGGATTCTTGAAGGGATTTTTTTGAGGAAGAAGAGAGGATATGAGTAGCAAAATTGTTGAGTGCTGACATGATTGGTTTGTTATTGAAGAAGAAAAAAAAAGTTTGAAAGGGTAAAGTAATTTGCTTTGCAGGAGTTAAATATTTACAAGGAGTTAAATAAATAGACACATGCGTCTACTTATTTAATTTTATACAAGTTTTAGTAATTATTTCTCCGTATTCAAAGTTAGATGGTATACATATTAGATGAGATCAAGTTTAAAAACATGTTTATGTATTAAATAAAATTTATAAATTTCAAACTTAGATTGTGCCTCTATTTTTAATTGTAAAAACTTAAGTGTAGAGGTTCTACCGAGACTTGAACTCGGGCTATTGGATTCAGAGTCCAATGTCCTAACCACTAGACCATAGAACCATTTTGTGTACAAGTAATCATAACATTCTACTTAGAACTGAACTACAAACTATTTTAGCTGAGTAAGTAAAGACATAACAAAATAGTTTTATTAGACATTTCTACCTATGTAACTTTGATTTTAAAGTGTTTGATGATATAAGAGGAGATAAATCGAAAATATCTAATAGAAATACTTTATTAATATATTCAAATGTTTAACTAGAATATAATATAATTTGAGCATGTGAATAGTAAATTTAAGGAGTTATTTATCTATTTTTGAGTTCTTTTAAGTTGAACTTTCTTTTTTTTGGGTAAATAACAGATATTATTACCAAAGAGTCGTGTAAGTGCAAAGAAGATACAAAGTCTGGACCGCCCCAGCCTTGCAGATCATATCATCCAAACACTCAAACTAACTAAGGATAGTAATCTAGACTATTCAAAGCACTAGTTAGTTTTGCCTTCTTACTTCCTCTAATGTGGATTTCCTGGACAATATTTCTTATAAGAACACCAGGTGGTCTCGATTTGCTCTGAAATATTCTATTGTTCCTCTCCTGCCACACTGCATAAACACTTGTTGCTAGAGCCATTCGAAATATTTCTACTAATGCCTGTTTTCCTTTATAACGCAGGAGTGCCCATGTTGTTTCGTCTTTCCACCCTAGTGTCTTTCTGTCTATGTGCATCCATTGCAAGATCTTCTTCCATAATGTTGCAGAATAATCACACACAAAGAACAGATGCTCATTACTATCCGTTTCTGAGCTGCACAATACATATCTTGAGTCATCCACTATTCCCCAAGCACCTAGCCTTTCTCTAGTTTGTAGTCTCTCATTTATGGCCAAATACAATATGAAGGTCCACTTTGGTGGTGGTGCATTGTTGCATATTAATCTTCTCCAATCTACTTGCGAGAAATCCCCTCTCATCCTCATATACATCTTCTTTACGGAGAAAGTTGGCCACCTCAAAATCTCCGCTTCATCCCATCCTATCTCCTTATAGTACTTTTTAGCTTTGAGAATTTCTAAACCATCCAAGATGCTTGATTTGGTTGTACCACCCATATTGACCCATTCTTACCATAATATATATTTTAAGTTGAACTTAAAATATAGTTTTGACATAATATAGAACTAGATATTTTAATTTGATCTCCATTATCAGCTAAATATCTCAATTTTTATTGTACCATTTAGAAATGTCAACTTGATATAAATGTATTTCGCGAATATTCTACTTTTGAAAATGCATATTTAAATAACTTTTAAGGATTTATTTTTTAAATTAGAATATTTACGAGGGTAACTTAAATCAAGTTAAAATGTTTAGAAGTGTATTTTTAGAGTTGAGATGTTTAATTGCCAAAAATCCATAAACTAGAGAGAAAAGAAAAGTTGAAATTGTTAAAATTTTCATCTTCCCCAGATGAGAAAAACCCTCAAAAACCCCTTTTCTGCCATTGCTGCAACTTCAAGAACCAACACTAACCTCAGCAATGGCACAAACAAATTTTCACCCTTCACACAACCAATCACTCAATCAAATATTCCGCAGTTTCAAACAAGTTGGGATCGGTTGCATCAATCCTCTGTATCCCTTCCGCTCTATTCAGACCCATTCCATTCAAAAGTTTCCTCTTTTCCATGTACCCAAATCGGAAAAACCATGTATTTACTTGAATTCAGCTTCAAAACCCAAATGGGTATTCACTAATTCTAACATTCCACCTCCAGAATGGGTGAATTTTCCTCTTTTTCGAGTGCCCAAATCCCAAAAACCGGTTTTTTATGTAAATTTCACTTCAAAACCCAGATGGGTATTCACTGGTTCTAACCTTCCACCTCCAGAATGGGTGCAGCCATTCATTGATCTTTCTGACTTAGTTACAGACCGCAAAGATCTCAAACCGTCGCCATGGGTGTCTCAAATTTTGAATCTTTTAGACAATTCACCATTGATGGAGCAAAATTTAGATGTTTATTGTTGCAAATTTCTCATTAAATTATCGCCTAGTTTTGTTGCATATGTGTTGAAGTCAGATTACCTTACAGGTAAACCTGATATCGCGTTTCGTTTCTTTTATTGGGCTGGTAAGCAAAAAGGCTATGCTCATAATTGTGAATGCTATGTTTTTTTAGTTCAGATTTTATCTGCTTCACGTGAATTGGATAGGATTAAGCATGTATTTTGTGAATTTAAGCATAAAGGTTTATTGATGAATGCGGCAGCTGTTAATTCTTTGATTAGGAGTTTTGGAGAACTTGGGATGGTTGAAGAATTATTATGGGTGTGGCGACAAATGAAAGAAAATGGTATTGAGCCTAGTTTATATACCTATAACTTTTTGATGAATGGACTGGTGAATTCCATGTTTATTGAATCTGCTGAACGCGTTTTTGAGGTTATGGAAAGCGGGAAAGTTAATCCGGATATTGTTACGTATAATACTATGATTAAGGGGTACTGCAGATCTGGGAAGCTTCAAAAAGCAATGGAGAAATTTAGAGATATGGAGGTTAGGAAAGTGGAGCCTGACAAGATTACCTACATGACTCTGATGCAAGCGTGTTATGCGGAGGGAGATTTTGACTTTTGTTTGGGACTCTATCACGAAATGGAGGAAAAGGACTTGGATATTCCACCACACGCTTATACGTTAGTGATTGGAGGGCTTTG
Organism: Solanum appendiculatum; assembly: GCA_018342035.1. NCBI lineage: Eukaryota > Viridiplantae > Streptophyta > Magnoliopsida > Solanales > Solanaceae > Solanum > Solanum appendiculatum. The sequence goes on from JAGDQO010001154.1 coordinate 1,034,898, forward strand.
CAAAATGGGGAAGGTTTTGGAAGGGTTTACTGTTTTTGAAAATATGATCAAGAAAGGTTTTAGACCTAATCTGTCAATTTATACTGCTCTAATTGATTCATACATGAAACATGGAAACTTGGATGAGGCTATGAGACTTTTTGATAGAATGAAGAATGAAGGATTTGAACCGGATGAGGTAACATTTGGGGTTATTGTAAATGGTTTATGCAAGAGTGAGAGGTTGGATGAGGCCATGCAGTGGCTTGAGTACTGTCAAAATAACAATGTAGCTATCAATGCCATGTTTTATTCAAGTCTTATTGATGGTCTAGGAAAGGCAGGGAGAGTTGATGAGGCCAGAGAACTCTTTGAGGAGATGGCTGAGAAGGGATGTACGCGTGATTCTTATTGTTATAATGCACTTATCGATGCCTTGGCCAAAAATGGGAAAATTGATGAAGCTTTGGTGCTTTTCAAGAGAATGGAAGATGAAAGTTGTGATCAAACAGTTTATACATACACAATATTGATCAGTGGCATGTTTAAAGAACATCAAAATGAAGCAGCACTTAAATTGTGGCATATGATGATTGATAAGGGTATAACTCCAAATGCTGCTTCTTTTCGAGCTCTTTCAACCGGGCTTTGTCTTTCTGGCAAGGTGGCAAGAGCATGTAAGATATTGGATGAGCTGGCACCAATGGGTGTTATCCTGGAGACAGCTTTTGAAGATATGATTAATGTTCTATGCAAGGCAGGTCGTATAAAGGAGGCTTGCAAATTAGCTGATGGGATTGTGGATAGAGGTCGAGAAATTCCTGGAAAAGTTCGTACTGTTTTGATTAATGCCTTGAGGAAGACAGGGAATGCTGATATGGCAGTGAAGTTGATGCATAGTAAGATTGGCATTGGATACGATAGAATGGGTAGCATTAAAAGGAGAGTAAAGTTTCGAGTTTTGGTTGAAAGCTGAGGCATTGGATAAAGGGTAGCATTAAAAGGAGAGTAAAGTTTCGAGCTTTGGTTGAAAGGTGAGGTGAAAACTGGATATTGGGGTTACTATTGGGACATTCAAGTATGCTATTATGCTGTCATGTGTGGTTATTAGTGAAATATTCTGAGGCAAAATTGACAAAGATGTGACCAGAGAAGCAATGAACATGTCATTTGACAAAGCTATGTATATCTGCCACTTTATGGAGTTCTAACAAGCAAAGCAAGAGGTAAAGTTGATTGAAAGTTTTGTCAATAGAGTGTCTGACAATTCATCTTGCTTGCCTTAGATCTGCCTAAAGTAGTGTAGGATAGTGTGACAGTCAACTCACAAATTCTGAAGTGCGATGTTTTCCGTAATTCTGATTAAGCCTGAGAGATATTTGAAGTCGCCGATTTTTCACTTATCAATTTTGAGGGGGATGTGAGCTGTGTGTTGGATACATTATCTTGACTATCTGTTCAATTATATGCATATCCGGTTAGAGTAATGGGCATAGACAAAAGACTAAATTCACTTCTCCAATAGGGGTCTCAGAAGCAATGTAATTTTTTTCTTGATAACTCAGCAAAAAATTACTAATTACAAAAACCAGCTATAAGATATGATGGGAGTATCCGAGTATGCAAAAGCTGACTCCGTCAGGTTCCTAACTAATTCTGCAGTGAGGTCGGAAATCTCACTAAGGTATCCACTTCATACACATTCTGAAGATTACATCAGATAGTGACTACATACAAGCACTTGAATTCAAGTTATGTACAGAGTCAGCTGTCTTCGAAACATCTGTGGTTTCTTTCTCTCTTTACGACAAATGATTGATAACTACATCAGTGTGGCTTCAACATATGATTTCTTATCATTTGGAATTGTCCCATTTAGTTTCCTCCATATTTTCTTTCTCTACATTTTTGTTTTACACAATTATAGTAATGTAGTGTCTGGCTTTGATTCTCTGTAATGCTGATTCACTTGTTCTTCAGCACTCGCTGTTCAACACTTCATTTTATTTATTTTTTGACAAGGGTAGTGTCCTTGTCAGTTTACACACACTTGAAGTATTTCACTGTTCTTTCCCAACTAAAATTGAAAGGATTGTATCACATCGAGATGTCGATTCGTTTTTCACGGGATACCTGCCGGTAAAGCTTGGGTAGATGGGAAGAAATCACAATGTTTTTTTTTTGCTTCTGGTGCAATTTGAACACTGGTCTCCGATGGTTTTCATCTCACTTTATTGACCGCTAGGCCACACCCTTGGGATTAGTTTCAACACTTATTTTGATTAATGGCTCCATTTGACAATATGCAGGCAATTGATTCTGTTGTCTTTATGCTTCTTTACGACATCAAATGTGTAATTAGTTGCACTTTGACACTCATGCTTTAGTTGCTATATTTTTTCTTCCTTCGCCAAACCATGCTTTTGTTTATAGAAATCTTGCTTATATGTTAGAAGCTATTTATCTAAATGTCTCAATTCCAATCAGGATGTAGCCTTTTGGGGAATAGGTTGTTGCAGTTGCTGTAAATTTATTTATCACTTATTGCTGGGCCCAGGAAGATGTCCGCATACACGGATGACCTAGAATTTGCTTCTTTACAGATGCTCGCATGAAAGAAGAATCATTTGATATAGAGATAGGGAAGTGGGAGCTAAAACCCAGCAGCAGATGTAACTAATATTTTCAGCAGGCATTTCCTGTACAACAAGTAAAGACACATTGTCTTTTGGAACTTGGAGTGGACCCTTGGTGCACCTATGAAAGCTGGAGCAATGTGACCAATTTGTTTGTTTCCAAGCCATTTCTGAGGTAAAATGTTTGAGATCTTTTATCTAGGATGGCTAATTAAATTTATTGGCATATATGAGAACATTACGAGGGACAGTCGTACAGAAGTAGCAGCAGGACATTGAGACTTAAAATAATGCCTGCATGTTGTCCTTTTTCCACTGCTGTACGTTTGTTTTTGTACATGGGATGAGTGGCAAAGAGAATTTTGCACTGTGCTCTGTCATCTTTGTGTTCTAACGACTAACATCACACGAAGGAGCTGCTTTTCAATTAAACACGTGCGCAATTGCAGTCACTGTAATAGGGACCAATTTGCATGTTCTACCATCTGTGACATTTGTAGGTACATACCTCTATTGCTTATCCATTCCAGTGTTATCAAAGGCGCGCTTAAGCCCTGAAGCGAGGCTCAAAACATGTAGAGTGCTTTGCCTTGCTTAATGCGTGCTTTAGTGTGGTCATCAAGGTTCTAAGGCATATTTTTTCTTGCCAATTCGCCTCTTCCTGAGAGACGATATAAACAATTGATATTTTACTTTATTGTAATTTCTTTTCAATTTCTTTGTTCATATATTTGTCATTCATGCTTATAATTATTAGTCTTGAACTAAACATATATATTGTGTTTTTTCCCCTTTGTGCCTTTTTTATTAAAGCTCACGCTATATGTGCGCTTAAAACCTCAACTGACCTTAGAGTTTGTTTTGCGCTTTTTGCTTTTGATAACACTGATCCATTCATTTTCATTCAGCCAAACCATACGGAAATTGTTTTTTGATGGGATATGCCAAAGACTATTTGGTAATCACAATGTAAATTTGCTTGCTTGCTATGTGTCAGATCCTCCCAAAATGAACTACTTTTGGAGGATCCTACACACATGCGGCAACATTTTTGAAGAGTCCGAGCAAACATAGATTCCTTGATCCCAAAGACAATTTTGATTTATAGGTAAAAGTAATTGTAAGAGCTCATATCTTTTAGCACAACTTTAGATATTTCATATGTTTTAATGGCCTTAAACTCCTTGTTATCAAGAAAGATGTGTCCATGTCAAGTGTCTGTAAACGTTTGTTGTATGGAGTACATCAGAACATGGGACCAGCCATTGTGATCTGTATTTATTTATTATGCAGATACATCTCATTATCAAGAAAGATGCTTTTTTGTGAATAACTTTTTATTAGGATCACAAAATGAAATATGTGGTGTCTAAATTTTCAAGAGTGGAGGAAGCTAAATCATATATATCTTGAAAAGAGCAGATATCTTTTTCAGATTCTGCTGGATCATTTAATCTTGCTGCATGATAATTTGGAAGTATTACCTCTAAAGAAATGCATAATGTATGGGGAAATTCCTTCCTTCAGTATAGATTTTGGTATCTTTTATCTCTTTAGTTTTTTGTGTTATGAATCTATGGGACAATGGCAAGTTGATTACTCTGCCTTACATGAAAAAAAGATGTGCATTTGTTCTGGATAGTGACCTCCTGAAATTGATTTATAGGCCACTTGCAGATTTTTTTTGGATTTGCTTTTTCCTTCCTCCTGAATAAATTTATTATCTACTTAGAGAGATATTTATGTATTTGTTTCTTCTTGCTTTACCCCCACTCCTTCAAGGGGGAGGGGGTCTGTGCAAGTGTCACCTATTGTATGTTGCATATTTGGGAATTTACTGGACAATCTAGACATGATTGGGGATATCCTCTGCTCTAATTTGCCTCTAGGATGGGGAGAACGTGGTTATTAGGCAGCGTCTACGTATGGAGTATGATTTTTTCCATATTTGTTGTTCTCGACTAGTCAATGAATTACAATTGAGCCCAGTGGTCCTGAAACTAGTTGCATGGTCCCTAATGTGAATAGTCATTTGTGTATCATAGAGGATTTAGTACTGCATTTTACGTCCAACATAATTTGATCCTTATCAGATTCTGCTGGATATTGAAATCTTGCTGCATGATAATTTGGAAGTATTACCTCCAACTAGAAGTTCAGAATATATACCCTTCGGGCTGGCTCAGATGGTTTGGCTTGGGAGTTGGGACTTCCATAACGAGGTCTCAAGTTAGAAAGCCCTTGCTTGCGACAGCAGGGGGTTGGCCTTCTGGGTCGAGCTTTGTCATACGGGGCTTGTCTAGTGCGGTTTACCTCTCCTGTGTGGTTTGCGAACTATTGCATATGAGTGAAAACTGCAGTTTCCCTTGTCATAAAAAATGTCCGAGTGTTTGAAGTTAATGCAATAATGTCCGAGTTTTAACCATATATGCATTAAGTTCAGTCGTGTCATGTATGTGACCTCTCAACTTTAGACAAGTTTTACAGCTATATGCAGACCTTATCCCTAGAGTATTCTAATAAATGAAATACAATTGAGGCTAGTGGTCCTGAAATTAGTACAGCAAGAGTTAAGTGCATGGTCCCTAATATGTACAAACACACTAGTAATTGCATGACATGAGTTTGTACCTAAAATTTTATCAATTAACTCGTTTTAATTAATATATATTCTCACATCATTTTGTTATATAGTCGTAATAAGTTATTATAGTATGATGTAAACATTGAGTACGAATAAGTTCTTGGGAAAAGGACCTAATATACCCCTCAACTTTATCATTTAGAGCTGATATACCCCTCATTATGAAAGTGGCTCATATATATCCTTACCATTATACAAATGACTCACATATACCCCTACCGTTATAAAAAGAGCTCACATATACCCTTCATCTAACGGAAGTGAAAAAATTAGTTTTAAATTTATATTTTTAACTTTTAATTTTTTTAAAAAAATTATTTAGGCATATATATGATCCTTCTAGCAAAGTTCAAGGTATATTTTAATCTTTTTCATACATAAATTATTTTTTGACTTCTTTGATTATCATTATTTGAGTTTCTTATGATTATTTTATTTTTTCTTTCATTCTTTAATCTTTAGTATAAAGAAAAAAAATTAAAACTAATTTTTTTTGTAGCTATATTATAATTTAAAATTATTTTTTCGGCTATATTGTAATTTAGTTTTTGTATTTGTAAAAAAAAATTGGAGCATCTATAGTAAATTTTACAAGAAAATTAGTGGAACATAAATAAATTTGACCATCAAAATTCTTATTCTTATTTTTTCTTTCATTCTTTGGTGTAAAGAAAAAAAATTAAAGCAAATTTTTTTGTCGCTATATTATAATTTAAAATTAATTTTTCGGCTATATTGTAGTTTAGTTTTTGTATTTGTAAAAAAAAATTGGAACATCTATAATAAATTTTACAAGAAAATTAGTGAAACATAAATAAATTTGACCATCAAAATAATAAATTTAAATTAGTCGTTGAAACAAAAAAGTAAAAAAAAACGTGTGAGGAGGATCAAATATACCCATATGGATTATATTTTTTTTAAAAAATAATTAAGAAATTAAATTAAAATTAATTTTTTCACTTTCGTTAGAAGGAAAAGGGTATATGTGAGCCATTTGTATAACAATAGGGGTATATACGAGCCATTTTCATAACAAGAGGTATATTAGCTTTAAATGACAAAGTTGAGGGGTATATCAGACCATTTTCCCTAAGTTTTTTCTACTTTCGACGAAGCTCGTTGCGTGTTGGCAAAAGAGGAAAAAATTATCTACCACACTAACCTATGTATGGAGGGACATAATTATCAGCTCCAAGTATGATGAATTGAAGTCACAATCAATTCATCGTAATACTTGGTGTTCAGGGCTCGCATTGAAATTTTGACTAAATTCGTATCGCATACTATAGGGCCCATTTGGGAATGACGCTTTCAACATGATTTTTTCTATATCTTGAGCTTAAACCTGAAACTTCTGATTAAGGGTGTTAAGATTGTTAACTACAGTAAAACATCACTAAATTAATATAGCTGGGACCATGAAATATTATTATTTCATAGACACATTATTTAATCGATAAATTAATATTTATTAATTTAAAGAGTGTTTTGATATTCAACCTTGTAATGCTGGGATGATAAGAGCTTTCAAGATGTATTATCGCAACAAATTTTATCGTGGGACATTAGAAGGCTATGACGTGGAACAAATTGATCCAGAAAAGATTAATGTTTTGAATGCTATCAATTTTGTAATCCCGACTTGGACGACAAGTGTTCAGCAAGATATAATAGCAAATTATTTTCGACACTACAAAATTTATTCGGAGGATGAAATATTAGAGAATTTGAACGAACTCACTTGTGAGAACATCATTCATGAACTTGATGTCATGATTAATGATCTCGGTTACCCCAATAAAATGGACGTCAATAACCTATTGGATTACCCAGGTGAAAATGATACATGTTCAAAGGTTTAGAGCTTAAAAAATTGTGGATACCATAAAAAACAATGTTAATGATGAAGTTGAAGATCATATAGTACTTTTGGAACCAGTTACACGTAAGGAAACACTGATCGCATCTAGAACTCTGTACAATTTTATGGTGCAATTTGAAAAAAGAACACTGGAGCTTTTGGATGCAATAAGAAAAGTTAGAGATGAACTTCAATTAGATTTAAAGTTTAACAAAAAATAAAAACACAATAGAATCACATTTTACTAAATTGTCATAGATATATTTGTACTTTTGAATAATTATTAATTTATAATATTGATTGGACCGTATATTTATATAGGGGTCTTCTGAAAATATATTATCTTATCGAAATATGTGATTTTTTCCATTGGCCCAAGTCGGGACCAAAGAAAAATATTATCTTAGAGAGATTATTAATTTGCCGAGTATTAATTTAGTGAAGTTTTACTGTATTACCTTTGTTTTAATTTATCTGTCATACTTTCCTTTGTATAAAAAAGACTCATGTAATATTTTTATAATAAATAATTTGATTTTAAGCTTTTTTTTTTTTTTTTTTTTTTTTTGGAAAAAGCTACAATTTTCCCTTTTTATCTCTAGAATATCACAATGTATGGTGAGTGTAAACTTCCTCCTAATCTATATTTTTTTTAAAGACAAATGAGCTTTGTTTTTTTCTTTAGCAAAACAATCAATAAAGGTCCCAACTTATCCTGACACAATTGGTACCAATAGAAATTAAATTTACTATATTTCAACAAAATTTAAGAAATAAAAATAAATAAATATTATGGAATTTGATTTTCGATAATTTTAGGATAAATTTTGTACCCCTCCCCCCTTTTTCGCCCCGCACCTAGGTTCAGGAAAGGTTATATTTCAAGAGAGTGTAATATAGACAATATACTTCGATATAAATAGTGATAATGGATTTCACGATTCAAACTTGTAATCTGTACATTATACAAAGGCAATTTTACCTTTACTTTAAACTTGTCTTTCTTGTCAAATGACTTGAGTTGCTAGTTTGAACTTAACAGATTATTAATGTGAAGAATGCTTGAAAATAGAAGGTGAAAATGATTTACAACTAAGGATGTGTTCAGAGTAAAAGATTCGAAAAATATTTTTTAAATTTTCATGTTTTATTGATCAAAATTTTAGAAAAATGGAAAAAAAACTCTTTTAGTCGAAGTACATAAAATAAATTCCACAAGTGGAGTTTCGTTTTGATTGTGTCCTCATCCACCTTATCTTCACCTTTGCTCCGGTAGAGATACTGAAATGAAAATCAATAAAATTTTACTTTAAGGTGGATGAGGACACAATCAAAACGAAACTCCACTTGTGGAATTTATTTTATATTATTATAACTATATCATTATTGTAACATGTCTAAACTCACAAATTATTTTAGTAAGTTTGATTTGATTTATTGATTTGATGCGGTTTATCATACTGAAATGAAAATCAATAAAAATAAAGCAAAAAGATTTTCATTTCAGTATCTCTTATCTTTGTCTCCTCTTAATAGATGATAGAATTTTGTGTGGTGTAGAAAGCATCGTACTAAAATTACTCATCTTGTCAGTGACAAAATTTAAGTACACTTGATGAATTTTCTTGACATAAGTTGAATGTTTGATGTAATGATTAAGGGGTTACAAAAATTGTTTGAAATTGTATGTTCTATCCTTGATAGAACTCTATATTTTTTTACTTTATATTTTGACACCTCTTAATAAAAATTCGAAGAAGTACACAGATGACAACTTCAGTACCATCTTTAAGGGATAGTAAAAAGTTAATAATTTTTTTACAAGTTTAGTCGTTTTAAAATCTACATCAAACACATAAATTTTGAAGTTTCTAAAACATTGATTAGACATAAATGTGTCTCAAGTCTAGCTAATCAAAATCTAATTTCAAACATGTATGCTTAAGCTAGTTAAAGTCAAACTTTATATAATTTGAAAGTAAGTAAACTTCAAATATTTTTATATGAAGTTTCGCTTGACGATCCTAAAAATTAGGGGTGTTCAAGAAAAACTGATAAACCGCATCAAATCAATAAATCAAATCAAACTTACTAAAATAATTTGTGAGTTTAGACATGTTACAATAATGATATAGTTACAATAGTATGTTATTAACTATTAAGTGTGAAACCTTTTTTTTTCAAAATAAAATAGTTTTCAAATATAAAAAACTTGTTTTTTTCCTTAGAGCGAAGGGACCCAAAAAGAAAGAGCTTTGAATAAAATGAAATAAATTGCATGATAAAGTTCGATAAATACTTAACTTGATATCGTAACACCGTATCGCTAAAATATTTGGTGTAGTGGATGGAGTTATTTCGGATTTTTTTTTTGTAAGGAGCGCTACCTTTGAATCGGCGTTACTCGGCAAGAATCCGCATTAATAAGGCTCCATTATGGATATCGAACACCGAATACCCATTAATAAGACTCCATTATGAATATCGATCACTGAATAAGAAATCTCCAAAAAAAGATATCTCGACAATCAAATACTTCAAGAAGATCTACAAAATTTTCGATATCAAATAAATCTCAAAGAGGTTCAATCATCATATATTCGAGAGATATGTAACTAAAAGTACTCCTATCATAGAGAAATTAATTTAGAAAGAAGAATCATAGGAGTAATAGAATTGAACCCACAAAATTTATCAATAAAAATGTATTTCTTCGTATTTTATTTGTGATTGTAATTCATGTTCCATCATTTTAAAATTTATTGCAAACACCTACTAATTTGAAAATATTGAGAAATATTTTATTCTCGGTATGTTATTACAAACATTATGAAAATTCATAAGAGTAGAGTAACTTATGCATAAAATACTTTTTCTAGCTTGTATCAAAGTCCAAAGATACTTAAAAAAACTTGTTATTTTAAACATGTTACATTAATGATATTAACTACTATTAAGTGTGAAATTTTAAAATATAAAAAACGTGTTTTTTCCTTGGAGGGAAGGAACTGAAAAAAGAAAAAGTTTTGAATAAGATGAAATAAGTAGTATAATAAAGTTTGGTGGATACTTAACTTTTTGATATTGTGGCTCCACCAAAGGATATGGTGCACGTAGTGAATGAAATTGTTCTTTCTTTGATTAGAGGTTTCAATCGTTTAAAGTCTTAATATAAAAAAATCATTGGTAGAGAGCATTATCCCAGAATTAGCCTAACCTAACGCAAATCTACATTAATCAAACTCCATTACAGATATCGAAGCAAAATGTAAACATCGAATATAAATAATAAAAAAAAACAACACAACTTGTTACTATAGTAAATTTATTCGTGTCGACTTACTTCTGACATATAAATAACTTGAACCTCACAATGAGGAGTCAATTTTTAACATGAAAGCCACTCATCCATCTCATCAACTATTAGCCCAAAACACTATATAATATATCTTCTGCTGGCTACATTTTTAGCCTAGCAAATGGATCCAGCAGCAGATAAGTCCAATTATTACAATGACACTGATGAAATGATCAATTGGTTCGAAAAATCCGCCGAAAATGCTGCCGCTGTACAGCGGCAGACGCTTCGGCGGATTCTTGAACTCAACCATGGTGTTGAGTACCTAAAAAAATGGCTTGGAGATATTAGACTTAAAGATGAAAATGCTATGGAATCACTTTATACTACTATGGTTCCTCTTGCTTCTCATGCAGATTTTGAGCCTTATATACATAGAATTGCTGATGGTGAAAAAGCTCCTTTACTCACTCAAGAGCCTATGAAAACTTTGTCCTTAAGGTGAAGTACACTTCTTGTTTCTATATCCACACATTCCTCTTCTTTTTTTTTTTGGTGGGTTGGGTGTGTGTGGATACAGTGGAATTCGAACCCTTATCACTATCACTATAAGCCATATTTTGACTCAGTAAAGTATTTTTGTACTGTCAGTGTATATAGAGGAGGACGTATTGTGTGTTTGATTGTTTTACTGAACTTATCATTTCCGACACACAGGGTGGTCGGCTAAACACCCGTTTGCGCATCGGAAATTACTTTTTTTTTATACATATATATTAGATCTTGGATACTTTTAATGAAATTCCTCACTTCACGACTATCGATACAGAGTATAATATATAAGATTGAAAAATCACTAGATGCCAACTGATATTAAATTTGAACCTATAATTTTAATAATGTAATGTGTCAGTGGTAAGAGTTTAAAGTTGAACCGGTTAGTGTAAATTTTGAATCTGTATCTAAGTCTCTTAATTGTATAGAAGTTTAACTCTTCTTTATTTTTCAAATATTGGAATGGCAATGAAGAAGCACCCTTTTGGCAATGGAATAGTTTATAGTATGGAATTTTTTTTCATCTCCTGTATGTGATAATGAAATGTCAAAATTTACTTGCTAGAAATACTAGCTTTAGATTTCGGTTAATATGCGCTTAAATAGAAGTGATATGGACAGTGTTGATTCATATATTCGAGATCCAACTTGTTCAGAATTGAGACGTAATGATGTTTTTTTTATTCTTTTAGTTCTGGAACCACAGAGGGAAGACAGAAATTTGTACCATTTACTCACCATAGCTCCCAAACAACTCTTCAAATTTTCAAATTGGCAGCAGCTTATAGATCAAGGTATATAATTCAAATCTTGAAAAAACATTCAAAATTTCTCTATTTTTTTACAAATTTTCTCTGTTTTAACAAAACAGGATTTATTCAATAAGAGAAGGAGGAAAAGTTCTTGAATTCATATATAGCAGCAAACAATACAAAACAAAAGGTGGATTAATAGCAGGAACAGCCACAACACATTATTATGCTAGTGAAGAATTCAAGATTAAACAACAACACACAAAGTCTTTTACTTGTAGCCCTGAGGAAGTCATTTCAAGTGGAGATTATAAACAATCAACATATTGTCATCTCCTTCTTGGTTTGTATTATTGTGAAGAAGTTGAATTTGTCACATCAACTTTTGTATATAGTATAGTTCAAGCATTCAGATCATTTGAAGAGTTATGGAAGGAATTGTGCCATGATATAAGAGAAGGTACTCTTAGTTCAAGAATCAACATAACCAAAGTTCGAAAAGTTGTCTTAGGTATGTTGCTGTCTCATCTAAAAGTTTATACGGTTAGATAGAGTATATTCTTTAGTTACTTCATTATTATGCCTTCATTGCTCCAACTCACGTGTGAGTCTGACTCTTTTTTTCTTTTTTTGGACCTACCATGTGGAAGTTCTTTTATTGATGAGCGGCAATAAAACTTGAATACCGGATTCTCCGGCTCTGTCTGCTCTGATATTAATGCTCATCTAAAAGTTTAAAATTATTTGAAAGAGTATATTTTGAATTACTTCACTATGTCTTCAACACGGCCCTTCATGTGCCTGGCTCTTTTTTCTTTGGCCTATTACGTGAAAAATCTTTTTAATAATGAGTAACTGTGTAACTTGAAATAGAAGACCTTATGCCTACTCCGATATTAATGTTGAAGTGTGTAATTATCTCATTTTAAAATTTTAGCGATTTAGAAAGAATACATTTTTAATTATTCGTATGTCTTCCACATGATCCTTCATGTGCCCAACTCTTTTTTTTTTGGACTATTATACATGAAAAGTCTTTTAAATAATGAGTAACTGTGTGACTTGAACAGAAAATTATATGCCTAGTCTGATGTCTATGTTGAAATACATTACCATCTCATTTAAAAGCTTGAACTTTTAGGGAAAGTACATATTTAATTACTTCATTATGTCTTCAACACACCCTTCACGTGTTTGCCTCGTTTTTCTTTGGCCTAGCACGTGAAAAGTATTTTTTTAATAATGAGTAACTGTGTGACATAAATAGAAGACCATCTGTCTGCTCTGATATCAATGTTAAAATGTATTACCAAAAAAATACCCTTTTAATTACTTCATTATGTCTTCAACAGGTACCATTGTGCCTAATCCAGAGTTGGCATCAAGAATTGAATCAATATGTGAAGAAGTAGAAAGGGAAGATTGGTTTAGTATAATCCCAAAATTATGGCCAAATGTTAAATATGTTTACACAATAATGACAGGGTCAATGCAACCATACTTAAACAAATTGAGACATTATGCTGGGGATTTGCCTTTGGTTAGTGCTGATTATGGGTCCACAGAGAGTTGGATTGGAGTGAATGTGGAACCTTCATCTCCACCAGAGAAAGTAACTTTTGCAGTGATACCCACTTTTTCTTACTTTGAATTCATACCACTACATAGAAGTAAGTCACAAAGCTACAATAATAGCCACAAAGATGCCAATCTTCTAGCCAATGATGATTTTATTGAAGATGAGCCTGTTCCCTTATCTCAAGTCAAGATTGGACAAGAGTATGAGATTGTCCTTACTACTTTCACAGGTACTATAATATTTAACTTTTACTTTGGTAAAATATTTTGTAGGGTATTTTATTGCTATTTAACATATACTCACTTTTTTAGAATTTTTGTGTGTTAATCAACTTTGAAATAATTTCATATATGCGATGTCTGAACTCTAAAGTTAAACCTAACATCAGACAAAAATTGGTAGACTTGTAAATTCTATGCATTGTGAGTATGGCTTAATTGGTTTTACTAAAATTGGATATTTGTGCATTTTGGTATGTCATGTATATCTGTTCTAGGGTCCTGATTAATTGAATTCGTATCACATAAGGCCCGTCAAAGGGAAATAATTCTCTATCAGTATTTTTTTTTAAAAGAAAATCAAGGCTAGAATCTGACACTATGATAAAGGTGAAAGAATTCTATCCATTTCATCGTAACACATGGGGGTGAGCTTTTAGTTTTAACTTTTTTTTCTATATATTCTAACTATTTTATGCCCCATACATATAGCATTAATTCCTTCTTGCATGTCATTGTCATGAAAATATCTCTCTACTTACCACCAACCATATAAGTTAGATATTTGGATGACTTTTTGGTAATATAGGTTCAATTCTATTTTAAAAGTTATATATATATATTAACATGCTGTGTCTGAGATTTCAAGAACAAGGGATTTATCTCTTGTCCTTTTCATACTGCAAAATTGTCCTATAAATAAATAGAAGGAGGGGGGAGGGTAGACTATTAAATTACAATTTCTTTTCAAGAAAATTACAAATTCATGCAATATTTTGTGTTTGTAAGTGTTAGTTTTGGGAGAATTGAGATTGTTTTAAGAGAATTTATTTTGGACAAAAGAGAAAAACAACTCTTGTTTTTCTTCTTTTGTCTACTTGCAATGTTTTCCTTTTAAGTTTTTAACTTTTGTAGATGATCAGTTTAAAATTAAAGGATTTTTATAAATCACTAAAAGATAACTACAAATAATCGTTCATAATAATTCGAATAGTAACAAAAAAAAAGACAAGTAATCTAATTCATCACGTTACATATGTTAGTATATATAAGTTAAATTCTATCGTTTTTAACTAACTAAACTATTATATGTAGGTCTTTATCGATATAGACTAGGGGATGTAGTAGAAGTTGCCGGTTTTCACAAGAAGACCCCCAAACTCAACTTTATATGCAGGAGAAAGCTGATATTAACCGTAAATATCGATAAAAATACTGAACAAGACCTCCAGTTAGTGGTGGAGAGAGGTTCGCGAATACTAATAAGTAAGTCAAGAGCTGAGCTAGTAGACTTCACAAGCCATGCAAATGTATCAAAAAGACCAGGCCATTATGTGATCTATTGGGAAATCAAAGGAGATGTTGATGAAAATGTTCTTGGAGAGTGTTGTAGGGAAATGGATGCTTCTTTTGTGGATCATGGATATGTTGTATCAAGAAAGACCAATTCAATTGGACCATTGGAACTTTGCATTGTGGAAAGAGGTACTTTTAAGAAGATTTTGGAACATTTTATTGGAAATGGAGCTGCATTAAGCCAATTCAAGACTCCTAGATGCACTAGTAATCAAGTCCTATTAAGAATCCTTAATGTATGTACCATTAAAAGGTTCTATAGCACAGCCTATGGGTGATAGAATGTTTGTAACATACTTGAATTTGCTTTGATATCTGTTTTACTTGTCGTCTTTATTAAAAATAAATTATCCAAAATAGGTATCCTTTGGAAAAATCAAGACATATCTAATTGAGTACATTCTTCTCAATTTTACTAATCACTCTCTCCGTCCAATAATAATTGTCTACTATATTAAAAATAGTTGTCCAACAATACTTGCCCAATTTAGAAAACCTAGAGATAATTTTACTTTTTTGATCTATTTTACCCCTGCTATTAAATATTATTTATTATCTAACACATTTCTCAAAACATTAAATTTATGAAAATTTAATAAAGTCAAAGGATATTATAGTAATATTACCCATATTATTTATTGTTTCTTAAGGGGTGTGTCAAGTCAATAGTGGACAATTATTGTTGGACAGAGGGAGTAGTATTCCCTCCGTTCCATTTATATGTCACTACTTTAGATTTCATGTTCCTTAAGAAATTAGGTAAGTTTACTATTGTGCTCTTATTTAGTGTTCTCTTGAAGTTGAGCTTTTAATAAATAAACATAAAGTAATTTATTTAAATCAATTAAATTGACCAATGAACATGAATTAATCATTTAGTTTTCTTATGTTGGTCAAACTCATACTTTAAAGACGAATAACTCTCAAGGGTAAAATAGGAAGAATAATGTTATTTATGTATTGATTTTGTGAAATGACTATTTTACTATTGAGATTTATTACCCTTGAAAATATGAATTTGACCAACATAGAAAAACTAAGTAAATAATTCATGTCCATTGGTCAAATTAATTTATCAAAATAAATTAATTCATGTTTATTGATTGAAAACTTGTCTTTAAGAGAACATTAAATAAGAATATAATGGTAGATCACTTATATAATTTCTTAAGAGACGTGAAATCTAAAATGAATAAAAGAAATAACAAATAAAAATATACTCTATTGTATTTTTAAAACTAAATAAAACTAAAAGAGAACCACATAAATATAAAAATATATCATTTCTTTAGTTTGTCATAATTTAATACTCAACAAATGATATGAATAGGCCAATCACATGTCATTGTTAATTATGGTACCAAATAAAATGTGAACATTTTGGGATTGTAGTCCCAAAAAACTTATCCAACACTTACCACAAATGTTTTGAACTTTTGAACCACATGTACTTTCTCGATACCTCTATACATATGAAAAAATTATTCATTTTATTTGTCTAATTTAAAATAAATTAAAAGAATTTTATTAATTTTTTTTATAGTATTAAATAGTTACATTTTAAAATATAATTAATAAAATTAATTTAATAAATCCATTTTATACCCTAATAAAAGCTCTTTTAAGAAATATATCAAATTTACATAGGTTAAATAATATGAAACAAAAGAAGTATGTAAGTGAGAAGCTTTGGACAACTTTTATTTATGAGTATTATAAGTTTTACATACTGCTAGGCTTACCTGGGCGGATCTATAGGAGTTTCAGGATTTTTGGAATTCAACAATTTTTTAAATTTCACAATTGTTGATCTCTTTGAAGAAATTCAATACATTTTGAAATATTCAAGATGTCTTATTAAGAGAACGAGTTACATAAGCGTGAACTAAGTTAACTAGAATAGAGTAGCCTCCAAAAAACTCTAACGAACCTTAGAATTTGAAAATGAATTAAACTCGTTTGATAAAATATTATTTTAAATCCCATAAATTTCAATGTGTGCCTACTAATACAAAAATGTCATGAATTTATATTTTGTTGCACTTACTTATAATATTATTTTTTTACTGAAATGAGTGAACATGATCTTTTATAATTTGAATTTTAAAGAAATCCTACAAAGATCCTTTATGCGTAAAAGTAATATTATTTTTTTTGTATAAAACTAAAAATAAATTTATAAAAAACTATAAAATAATTTTTTTTATATTTTTTATATTCAAGTAAATAACATCATAAAAATTATACGACACAAAAGAGGGTGCATAAATAGGACAACACAATTAAAAGTTGTTAGGACCAATTAATATAAACACAATAAATACAACCATACAAATATGAAAAAAGTCAATCATACAGTTGCTTTCTGAAATAATGAATTCACAAACCACTTAATTAGTTGCTGCCAACACATCTAGGTCCCAACAGTTAATGATGAAAGACGAACAAATTCAAAATTTAAAATTTATGAATTTTATTTTTAAAATATTATATACTTTTTGTATTAAAGGTTCAAATCTACGTTTTACTATAATTTTAGTAAAATTTTTAATGTAAATTTATGTTTCAAATAAAAAAACTGTACAATAACAATATATCTAAATGTAATTTTATATATAGGATTTAAGAAAATTAGAATGTACTGTACGTAGATCTTATCCATATCGTGTGGAGATAAAATGGTTGTTTCTGAAAGACCAACGCCTCAAATAAAGCATACCAAAACCATTTAAAAAGAAAAAAAACATAACAAATAATAGAAAAAACATTACATAAAATTCAAAAAAATATAATTAATAACAACAATCAAATAATATTAATAATAATAAACTCAAGACACAAGAAATAACATAATAATAGAAATTAAATTAATTTGATTCAATCGAATTCAATAATTTATATTTATTTTTAAAAATAAAAATTTTTAAATTTTGATTCCGTTTTCACTTCTTCTTTTATATATAATTAAAAAAACATTTCATGAAAGTTGAATATCAATCAGTAGAAAAGTAGTACATTTTTTCACCTACTAAAATAAGGGAGAAAATGAAAGAAAATTAAAGACAAAAGTACAAATTGTCAAAGATATAGACGGTGCATATTTAAGAACGTTAATTTATTTATATATAGTAGATATTGAATTTATATTATTTTTTAAATTTATTTTATAAACTTTTTAAATATGAATTCAAATTAATTGAACTTTAATATAAATTAAAAAGATAGCACTCTTTGTTCAAATTCAAATTAATCAGATTCCGATCAAATGTCAATGATTAAAAAAAATAGTATTTTATATTTTTTCATACTGAGAACTCGAAATCGAAAAATAAATAAGTGTTACACGACAAAATGCCCATAGCCATGCAATTTTTTTTTTTAAAAAAAAAACGAAAACGTGGACAAATTTGGTAGGACATATCCTACCAATATCTTCCTAAAAAAACCAAAAAAAAAAAATTGAATAGTTATTGTTGCACTGTGAAACTCGTTTTAATTTACACAGAAAATTCAATAATTGATACTTGAAAATTAGGATTTATCACCACCAAACAACTTTATTGATTTTGAATGATTTTAAAACGTACATTTTTGTCATATTATTTGATAAGATTTCATAATCGTTGTCTAATCATACAGCTGTAATATTTTTTTTTACGTTTACTCTCGGAATACAGAGTCGTCTTCATTAGGAAACGTTTTATCTTTTCCTCCCCCACCCAATGTGAGACTTTCCACCATGAATTCGAATTTAATCGGGCTTCAATACAGATATCGGACATTGAATGGAAAACTTTTTTTAAAAAATAGATCATATATATATATTAGTAATTATTAAGGTATTATTTAATGAATAATTTATGTGAAAATGACATTTAATTTTACCATTACTTCATCCACTATCAATAATAATTATTGATCACTCACAATCACCATTATCAATCATTACTATAGTTATCATGGTTAGAAGAATAACTAAAAAAATTTGGAAATTAAAATTTGTTAGGATTTTTGATAATTTATTTTATGTCTAGGTAGGATTTGAAGTCAAATTCATATAAGAATTAGTTTCATGTTTAGAGTTAAAGTAGGTCTCGTACTATCAATAATAAACATGTTGCTAGCTATTTTTGTTGTGTGGAAAACATAGTGAGAATTGTAGAGAGCATTCAAAGATTTGTTTGATGAGTTTATAAATAAAATAATTTTTGTCAGTTAATAATTACCATAATTAATTTTTTCCACAACTAGCCACCATTTGTAATAATCATCAATTATACGTTCATTACTACATCAATCGCTATTTACGTATTATCAATGATCACCATTGAATATAACAACTACTGCTATTTGCCATTATCACCACAAACAATTTTACTATCATTCACCTCAATTATTAATTGTTGTTGCCACCAAATCCCATTATCGAGTACTAATGTTAACTATTATAGTCAATAACCAACGTCACTAGTAACTACATACTCATAATCATCACTATTAGCCATTAGGTAGCCTGGTCTTGACTCTTCTGTGTGGTATTCATTCTCGTTCGGCTCTTGGAATCACATTCAGCAGTGGTTGGAACAGCTCGCAAAATCCAACCACTTCACCTACTTCATTGCTCCCAACCCTTTCTCGTACCTCTATTGAAACAGAATGGTTTCATGTTCTTTCATTGATTGGTTATTCCTCTCCGTTCGTCTTAGTTCATAGGTTGCTCTAGATAATGAGAAAGGAGAGTAGCCCGGAGTGCAGATTAAGGGAGCACCCATCATCTCTACTAATAATTACATAATTTTTTCAAAAATGATAATTTGTCGAAATATTATTTAATTAATTGGTATTTTATATAAGCACTCTTTACTTTCAATCCAAAAATTATGAGTTCAAGTTATCAAGAAAATAATAGGCGTGGGAGCTTCTAGGAGGTTAAAAAAATGAGTAATAATCAAACATTACTATTTGTCGTGTTTCATGACCAAATTAATTATTTTCAATTCTCTTCCTTATAGTCCTTGCTAATTAATTGTATTTGTTAGTATTATTTTCCCCCCTCATAAACAGAGTTAATGTAAACTTATCTTTTCTTCTAGATTCAAGTAATACAACTTACTAAGATAATTAAAAACATTTAAACCACTATAAGTTCTATAATAGTAATGCGCAAATACGAATTTAATTGGGTCATAATATGAATATCGGATGGGAAATCAAAACAAACCTTTTTTATTAACTTAATATTAACTGTTCTCTTTGCAATTAAAAGTCGATTGATTATAACCAGATGAGGATATCAAATTAAACAATTTTTTTTTTTAGTTTTGCAGTGAGTTTTAGGACTAAGGATAAAAATGATCATCTTTTTATGTACATTAAAAACTATTTCAATTAAGTGATATATATAAAGGATCCAAAATAGTTCAACCCCTGTACATCGAAAAACCTCTCCAGACAATTGGAGAAGGAGAAAGCCATTCCTGCGGGCCTGGAAATGTGATGAATGAAGTAAGAATTTTGGGATAGGGCCTGAGAATTTACATCTAGGTGCTTGTCTAGTTCCCGGTGAGACCGTTGAATTTGCAAAGGCCCGAGGTCCCCGCCTTCTTTGCTTGAAGCTCAGGTATTCTTCCATCACCCACTTATGAAATTGAAGCATGTAGTCTCACCGCTAGTAGCCATGCTACCTTCTTTGGCCCTGCCTTACACACCTTATTTATCCTGCCTGCCGCCCTTGGAAACA
Source organism: Solanum appendiculatum (assembly GCA_018342035.1). NCBI lineage: Eukaryota > Viridiplantae > Streptophyta > Magnoliopsida > Solanales > Solanaceae > Solanum > Solanum appendiculatum. The sequence continues at coordinate 1,055,519 of JAGDQO010001154.1, forward strand.
GCCTTCCTTAGCTTTGCCCTCCCACAGGAAACAAAGTTCTTTAATTTGAAGCTCCGTACTCTTGTGAAAACGGACTACACTGTCTCAACGTACATCAAGGAACATTTGGTCATTTTCTCCTATGTATATATGTATTTTATATAACGGTTTCGCTAGTGTATATGTATATAATGCGTGCGACTATGTATGTAATACATGAAAATTGAGAAATGATTTTACATTTGGGCTTCAAACAATGTGATTGGGTTTTACCCAACCATAAAATCATTTTCATGCACTAACAACGTAAAAGCTAATTACACAATTAGGTCACTTAAAAAGTATTAAAGTTAATTTTCATATATATCATGTATGTTTGTGTATATCCATTGAAAATCTATATATGATCCACAAATATACATGATATGCACATGTAATATACATTGTCGAGGTGATGTTTTCCCGATTGATTTTAGGTCTAAATTGACTCTACACTAATCAAAATCTCCTTCAATTTTCCTTAAAGTTAGTATATAGCTTCGTGCTTCTGGTGAATCCTAACTACACCCACTGAAAAAACTACTCAAAATCTTCAATTTCGAGTTTAATTGTGATTTCAAGATCGAAAATCGAGTTTAATTTTACATTTGGGCTTTTCACATCAACTTTCTTTTCTAGGAAGCCCAACTATTGCAAATGGGTTAGGCCCCATTCATATGCAAAATCTAGTTGTGTTATATCCAACCATAAAATTGTTTTCTTGAAGTAATAGTGTAGAAGTTATTAACATAGTTAAGTAATTAAGATGTCATTAAAAGTAATTATATCTATTAGAATTGAATGGTAACCCCAAAAAGAATAGAAAGTAATTTGGTATAACATGCTAAATTATAGGGGAAACTAAGCAAATACACCATAAAAACAAAATAATTACAAACATATATCCATTTACATTCATATCCCATTAAATAATTACACTATAATACTATATACCCCCAACTTATTTCGCTTAACTGATACTAAATCAGTATCATATACTGTATTGATATCATTAAGACTGATAATTTCGCTTAATTGATACTAAATCAGTATATAAATACTGTATTTGTGTCTTAAACTTACCTCGTGATTCACCAAAAAAAATATCCTTGTTGAACAATAAATTTTTTTTAATGAAATAAACAAACCAAAAACATTGGATTAATTTTCCTACCTATATATTCCACTTCATTACACAAAATACAATTCCTCCACTCCCTAAGTCCAATATTGCTTTATATTAAAAAAAATAATCAAGAATAACACTATGAGTTTCATTTCTTCTCATGATTCACAAAATAACACTAATTGTTATCGCATTTATGTCTCGTTTTGTGGCAAAAATTGTAGTACACCTAATGTTAACATGTCGAATTGGACATCATGTTACTATCCTTCAACGAATTCATGAAATACTCATGTCACGTCGATTTCAGGCCTTCTGGAGAATCATGTCCTGAAGGATTTCGTGATGGTTGGTATTGGCGAGGAAATTTTTGTAATTGGAGGACGACAATGTTACAAGGATGTAATTGGTAGTTTTGAAACTAATAACGTTCAAGAAATCGACATAGAAATTCTTCCTTTGGTCCTTAAGTACAATGTTGGTAAAGATTCTTGGACTAAATGTGCACCTTTAAGAACTCCAAGGTTTAATTTTGCATGTATGGCTTCTAAAGATGGCAAAATTTATGTAGCTGGTGGACAAACAACATTTGATGGTGCTAAGGGTACCTCTTTGGCTGAGGTTTATGATCCTATCCTAGATGAATGGAAACAACTCCCTAACATGAGCACCATGAGGTACGATTGAAGTGTGTGAGTATCTCGTCAGAAAGTTTATGTTGCTCCTTTTTGTGTAGATTCGATTGTGTCTATACATTATATACCGTGTATATATATTTATGGGAATGGATGGAGAAGTTTAATTGAACCATTAGAGGAACAAGGGGAAAAAGAGCTTTGTAGCCATTCTTGTGTTATGAAATTGGATACTTGATTATTCATTTTGTCTTGTTTGCACTATTATCGATATGAAAATAATGGTCAAAATTGTGGATTCAACTATCTATTATCCTTATCGAATATAGGATTGATTATCGATACATTGAATGCAAAGGTTGCAATGACTTTTCCTTTTATAAAGATATGTATAACTAATTAATTACTTATTAAAATTGCTTGATTATATTGTGTTCTTCATATACTAGAGAATTAACATACCGATTTATCTCATTCTCAACATGTCTAATCATAACTTTATTGGTCCTTAACAAATAACTACAATCTTCAATAATAAATTTAAGTAGATGATGTTATACGTCCACTTCATAAAAGTCTTATCACTTTAACATTCAAATATATCCTGTTGAAACGAGTATAGATTCAGAATAATTATGATATTTTTTTATAAATATATACCTTTTATTTCTCTTTTTTTTCTCTCTCTCTCTCTATATGTATGTATATAATTCGATTCAATAACAATTTTGAGTTGAATTAAATCAATAGTCTTCTAATTTGACCTCATTTTTAAAATTGCCTATGTTAAAGTATATTTTTTTGATATCTCATTCCGCATGTGATATTCATATTAGAATTTCAATTAATTCATATATGCATCAACTGTTACACAAAGTTTATTAACAAAATATAAATGTTTCCTATCCATACTTAAAACTTGAATTTTTGAGTTTACAATTAAGAATCGAGGAATCTTATTCATTCTAGCATCGATGATTATTCGAGATCAAGTGTTGAGGGCTTTGGCTTGTTGTAAATTGTCAAAGCATGAAAAGAAGAGAAAGCAAATAAGTGTTATAAAAGTTGGACCCGATCACGTGACCCGACTTGCACGGGTCTCTCGTCTTTTTCTTGGTGGTCCAAATCCTGTTACATGTGACCCTTTTCTTCAACCCACGCCCACTTTACTTTTTTTTTTTCATTTGAGTTTTGGTAATTATATTGGAGTTTGATTAATCTGAATAACGTATATTGCATAGCTAATTTTTAGAAATAATGTTCGTAACAAGATTTTTTTCATATTTAGAATTTGAACTCGAGACTCCTAGTTAGAGGTAGAGGGATCTTAACCATCCACCACAATCTATAAAATAAGAATTTTTTTTACTTATTTATATGATGCAATTTTTTGAGGTACGTAGGGATGACAATGGGGCGGGGCGGGGTGGGTGTGGGGTGGGTTGAGCTTAACCTGCAAAATTTTTTACCCGCCCCGCTCCGCATAATAACTTTTTTCATTTTCAACTCGACCCACCCCGCCCTGCATAAACCCGCCCGCATAAATTTTTGAATATTTGCCTTTTTTAATTAAGTTTGATACTAAAAATAAAATTCATAAAAATAAATTCATTTTCTCATTAAGTTGTATTAATTTAATAGATAATAACTTAAAATTTTATTTTTTAAAGGTCAATTGGGAAGAATGTAAAAAACCGTATTAATTTTTATTGAACCGTTTTCATTTACTATCTTCAATATTTTAGTAACTTTAAAGAAATTATCTTAATAAATAATGCTTTGTCACTCTTATAACATGTAAAAAGTTAAAATTAAGTTTGAACCCGCATAGACCCGCAACCCACCCGCATTAGTTTTTTAAAAACCCACTTCAACCCGTCCCGCATAACCTTAAAACCGCCCCGCCCCACATTCGCCCCGTTCCATTGTCATCCCTAGAGGTACGCTATTTGAATTTCCTTTATTACATGTTGTTATACCTTTGAACAACGAGCGAAGCTCAATCTAATAATATCATTGTTATACCTAATGAGTTTTAATGATTGACAAAGTAATTTGAGTCAATTAAAGTATTACCTGATACAAAGAATTGAATATTAAAGAACTTAGTTTGATACTCAAGATATTTTACCGTCTTCAGATATAGAATTGTGATCGAGTTATAACTATTTCAACTTTTGTAAAAGCAATTGTTTAGGATTGAACTTTTTATAAATCTATAATTTAATTAAAGATGAGCCAATAATAATATGCCACGTGTCCACTAAATTAGCGTAACTTTAGCAGTTGTTTCAGTTATCCTTTCGTTGTGTTAGGGAACCAATGAGACACGTGTCACGATAATTACGCTTAATATCTTGGAAGAATTAATCTGCTATATCGAAGACCACCCATTTTTTTTTAATTAAGCTTTTTAAAAAAGGTAAATTATTCCCTCTATTATAGTTATGTTTATGAGTTCGATAGAATTGAATAACTTTGATTCAGATTTAGTATTTGTGCTTAATTCAGTAAACAAGAATTGTTCAAAATCAAAATTCAACTTTATCTCTACTCTTTCTGTTTTATTTTAATTAAATACGAAGTTTATAAAAATATAACCGTTTTTTAAATTTTATGACCTTATTATAGAAATATGTAAAATATATTAAAATATTCTTTCAATCTTATGACTTTTAACCTATATCATGTAAAATATTAAAATTAAAAAGTTACTGTAACAAAAAAAAAAAACGATCGAACTGAGAAAAAGGAACAAGAATATTTTTTGAAAACACGAAAAATGTCAAAGGTGATGAATAGAATCAGAAAAGTAGAGCCAATTTTCAATTTTCTGATTTTGCAGTGTGTGCCATAAGAAGACAATTTTAGAGACGACAAAGAAATATGAGTGAGAGATTAATAATAATAATAATAATAATAACAATAATGCACTTGTCACCATAACCTTAAACAGTTCTTGGTGGGGATGCTCATTTGTTATTTAATTAGTACATAGTTTTGTATTTGTCTATTAATATTTGTCACATTCTATTTTGTTTTTATTTTTTCGATATTTGACTAGGGGGCTTATAGGCTTAGGTATCTAGTCGATGGAGAAAAAATGGTATGTATTAAATGTACTTTTGAAAATAATTGGTGTGTAAAATGGTTTACGTGATAGAGGGGATGTGTAGTGGTGATTTGGGTACAATTTCATGGGGTAAGTTATATGTAAAATTTTAAGATTAAAATGTATGAATTTGATTATATATTTGAATATTAAGATTTGAATGTAAAATAATCGAGTTTGTTTGTTATTGATTATTAATAAGTATAAAATTTAATAAAAATACTGATTAATCTACTTCTATATTAACAAAATATTAGAAAAAATAAATTTATATGATGATCGATGGTGGTGATGTTGTTGATGGTTATGGGTGCAGACTATCGATGATAGTTCGCGATGGTGATGGTTAAGTGAGTGGTTAGTGATAATGGTAATTGGAGGTGGTGGTAATTTGTGGTAGATGATAGTGAATGATAATGTTTGTGATGATTGATAATGATGGCTAGTGATGGTGATTGCTGATAGTTGTGATAATGATGATTGATGATGATAATTTTAAATGATAGTTAATGGTGGTAACGACTAATTGTGATGAATGACGATAGTAGTGGTTATGATAAAGAATAGTACTCGTGATCAATAGATGACGATAGTTGATGATAATGATGAAGAGGCAATTACAAGTAGCAATTAAAAGGGATGGAGTAGTTGAGAAATGTCTTCTTCACAAAAAATCCTTGAATAAATAGCATATTAATAATATTTTAGTTAAGTTTTCTTATAAATCTTAATAAAGAACTTGATAAACTATGTAAGTTCAATAGTCTAAAGTTTATTTTTGAGAATTGTAGAAGGGATTATTAGGATTCATAATCCATGTATTGGTAGGATTCATAGTTTGTGTCTTGTGTTTATATTAGGTTACCACCAACAGTCTGTGTGGCCTTACAACACTTCTCTATACATGGTATCAGAGATAAAATATCAAGTAGCGTTACAAATTATGAATCTTAGGAGTACATGAACAAGATCCCTTGAGAAGACATATACTGGTCAATGAGATCTCCTCGAGCAACTTTATCACAAACATAACAATTGTAAACACCAATATGCTTAGAACGATCATGGAATACTGAATCAACTAAACAATTTTGAAAATACATATCTAAACACCTTAATTTAACTTCATTGTGGTAGTTGAACCTTCCAACTTACAAAATGATCATCTAGACACTTCAAAAATTTATGTGTCACGTCCAGTGGCGTAGCTATAACCACCCTAGGGTCGTTGAAAAATTAGTTGTATATATATGTAAAATTCTCCATTTAAAAGATATATAATTAAAGTTGGACATCCTCGATAAAAGTTAAGCCTTTGATGTAGTGGTAATGAGTGTCCATTTGAATCAAGAAGTTCTGAATTCAAACCTCAAATAGCACAATTTTATTTTGACTGCCAGAGTTGAAGTGTCTAAATCTACATTTTCAAAGAAAAATGTCTATCTATCATGTATTATGCTTTCCAACCAACCATAGTTATCTTCTAATTAAACAACATTATTCTTAAACAAACTATTTAGTATACCTTGATTATCTACTATAGTCTTCCCCTTTATCCTCCTCCATTTGCCCATCCCAAAGCTCAAACTTTTTTCTTCTCCCTCACTCTGTTTGTCCACTTCTACAAGAACCCAAGAAAAACTTTAGCTTTTCCAAGCTACTAGTTGATTAAACTAACAAACTTTTCTCATTGAAAGTTACCCACCTTGAATCCATCATCACTACCCCACTCCACCCCCACCCCACCTCTCCATTTTCATCAACCAAGTAAGGGTATTTCTCTGTTTCTTGAACTATAGCTTCAGACCCTTTGTTCAGTTCTTTCAGGCAAAATATCAAACACATGGAGTGCAACAACTAAACCCACCTCAAATTCATCACCACTACCCCCCTAGAGTCTTGTTGGAGAAAAGAAAAACTGGGTCTTTTTCTGTTTCTTGAACTGTAGCTTCAATCTCTTTGTTGTGTTCTTTCAGGCAAAATATCAAACACATAGAGTGCAACAATGAGCTGACATTTTGGGTCAATTTGTGATGATACAGAAAGAGATTACTTTGTTTTTACTCAATGGGTAGACGACAAATTAATGGTGGTGTTGATTTTTGGGGAATTGTGCCACCGCCGAGTATTGCTCCGGCAGAAACAAATGGCGGTGGTGAACTAGAAGGAGGAGATCATTGGAGAAACTTTGACAACTCTGTAAATGCTGTATCGTTTGGTTTCGTTGCTACTGCTATTCTTATTTCTATGTTCTTAGTAATGGCGATTTTCGAGAGATTTCTCCGGCGAAGACCGTCGTCGTCCGGTGGTGATCGGAATAGCTCCGATCAAATGAGAGTCCAGAGGAAACTTGATTACCCATCTCCCGAGGTATGCTTTTATTTTCTCACTATTTAGTTAGATGCATGTATAGAATGTGTATGATTCGTTTCGTTTTATATGACAATGTTTAATTGAACGTAAAATTTATGAATATCGAAATAAATTATGCTCACATATCATAATAATATTAACTAAATAAGCATAAATTCTTTTAAAAAAAAAATTAGGAATATCTTTTTGATTGTGTTGAAAATTTATTAATATTTTGAACTAAATATAAAAACTAAAAACACAATAAAAGAGCTCCCCTTTGATCGAGTGCTATTTCTATAAATAAGATTGAAAATATATTTTGAATATACTGACAAAGTAAAAGGAAACAACAAGTGTATAAGATGGCATCCTCATTATCATTCCGATAAAATGAGAAGTTCAAAGTTAAGAGTGTCTAAATATGGAAAATTAAAGCAAGTATTATTTATTACTCACCTTTCGTTCATTTTTATTTGTTTATTTATATATTAAAAATAGATGACACTTTTACTTGTTCAATTTAGAAAATTAAAAAATTATTCATCATTTAGTTCTTAATTTACCTTTATTATTAATTATAATTACTTTTTAATGTATTTTTCAAAATATTAAATTTATTATATTCAAAAAGTGATATAATAAATTTATCGTTTTATAAATTACTTTTTAAGAGATGTGTCAACTCAAACATGAACAAGTAAAAATGAACAAAGAAAATACTATGACTATTATTATAACTTTTTTAATACTAAATTATGTGACTGTCTCGATCAAACTAAGACGCATAAATTGAAACATGAATCCTTTATTTTTAAGGACCGCAATGAGTAGGCTAACTTTTTTGTGACAGTTAATTGTTTTTATCCTTAATGTCATTATTACTTGTTACATAATTATTGCTATTACAATAATAGGTTATAGCTGGATTATTTGAAAGGGATTCTGTTCATAATTATCATTTTGTAGACCTTAGTGAATATGAATCATTCTTGATCATCATGTCCTTGGGAAATTTATGCGTGAATTTTTGATTCAATTAATCTAACTTTAGTCCTCAGACAAAAGGAAAAAGTTAATAACATTACTCTAGTTAAACATAATTTTTCATTCAATGTTTTCTTTATAAGTAATAGCTTGTTGGGTAGGGAGTGTTTTAATTTATTAGACGGGAATCTAAATTAGTCAGACTCACAAGCTTCGAATAGCAAATGCTTATATCGGAAAAGAAAATGTGTCAAGTGTCAAGAAATATAGAGTGATAGGATTAGGGGGAGGGGGCGAGGGTGTTCATTCAATCTCTTCGATAAAAAATTACACGATGTATATAAGGTATTTTTAAATTTTAGAAGTTGGCTCAGTGGTTTAGGGAATTCAAAATTCACCTTGAAATTCTAAGTTCATATTCCAGGCATTACATTTTTATTTTTCTAATATTGGACTTACAAGCTGGTCAAACTAATTTATATGTACTATTTTAACTTATATTTTAGATGAGATGGTCACATGAATGAACGACTTATTATTAGATTCATCACTTCTATCCAAACACGTAGCTATTTATTTATAAATTCAACTTTAATACCTTAATACTTATTTACTATTTTTAATCAGCTAACTCAAACGGATTCATAATTTTCATCAATGAACTTAAATTTATTGGAAACATCTCATTCCTATGTATTCATGTGATTCTTTTGTCTAAAGCCAAAAAAATTATTACACAAGAGGTTGCCATGATGGCCCCCATTGTGTTTTCTGCATGGTACACTACCAAGTATAAAAGTTTTCTTAGAAAAAGACTTTCTGGTTGAAGCCCATGTTGTGTGTGTCCCATTTTTATGCATTCTAGAAGACATTAAAGCCCCATGATATGCTATTTTACACAAAGAGTTATTCAGAATAATGGTTTTTTTATTGTCATTCTTGTCCCAGCATCTTGCTAAAAGAGAAACTATAGCTTCCAATGACATCCCACCATATTTTGACTTTGGAGGCCATGATGACATATGAGTTAATGTTGGGATTCAATATTCTTTTTATAATCGTGGTGTTCGATTTAACTTGTGTGTATTTCTATTAACTCTATGAGGTACCTGCAATTTCCCCTTAGCAACTAGCAAGTATCGAATAATTTTGTCTATCAGGACCTGGACGGATAGGAGAAATCACGTTGTAATTTTGCCTCTGCTGAAATTTGAACCTGAGACATCATGGTTGTTAGTCCATTTCATTGACCACTAGGACACGTACGTGAGTTTTTTTAGAATGACAAGTGGTCTTATTTTTTATATTCATACACAAGATTTTTCATTTTACTTCTTATTTATATATCCATTTCAGCAAAGGGTGTCAAGTAACATCCCTCAAGTAGTGGCGGAACCAGAATTTTCATTAAGGGGGTTCAAAATATGAATAACACACAAAGAAGTCAAAAGAGAGTTTAACATCTACTCTATATGCATAAAAAATAATTTAACTATACATAAACAATCTAATTTTCCACAAAAAGGAGTTCGGATGAACCCCTAAACCTTACCTGGCTCCGCCCCTGCACTCGGGGCAAGGCATATCCACCCCTGGGCCCACACCCTTGGGTGCTAATACTGGGATTCAACATTGTCTTGAAATGTTACCTATTTTTTGGAGAAGATCAATGAATTAGGATTTAAAAATTCACAATTTCGAAAGATTTATGAGTGGGAGTATCTGAAGTTTCTATAGTGGGTTGCATTATGACATATTTGTTAACTGGTTCCTTTTCAGTTAAGTACACCTGTCTATTATTCTTCCCAAAATTATGCTAAAGCTAAGATTCTTTTGCTTTAAATGTTTTAATTGATTGCTAGAATCATGTTTATACCAATGCTTAATGGTGTGGAGAGAATTGTTTTATCAAAAAACATGCTTCTTTTTTAAAAACAGAACCCTGTTTTAGTGTTGTCATATGCTTTTACTCGAGTCGAGGGTTTGTCAGAAATAACCTCACAAGATAGGGGTAAAGTTGCGTACACCCCACCCTCCCAAGACCCTACTTGTGAGATTATACTGGATATGTTACTACTCTAGCTTCTCATTTAACTGGCTACTCTCGATCCCTCGTGAGTGTACCACGCACTTCTACATCTTTTCCTATCCATAGTCAGAGGACTGCTACTCCTAACTACTGGCAGCTTATAATAAGTGAGCTCCTATAAGTCTACAAAAGGTTAAATCACATAGCGATTGTAGAAATTTCTTATACTGATGGTGTATATAAGTTAAATTTCATTTTTTTTTTATGATTCTCACCTATATATGTGGAGCTGTCTATAAAATGTTCTTCTGTTAATACTTACAGATGACTTTTTACGCGAACGGAGTATCAGTACTGATGCCCGGGGAAGAAGTTCCTACATTCATCGCACATCCTGTACCCGCGCCTTCTCCTCCAGAATGTACGTCTCAACCCCTTCATCAACACAATGCGTCTCCTTCAAGTCTAGCGTCGACTTCTACTAGTCATAGCTCCAGTTAACAACAATACAGAGATGAAATTGAAATTTATGATTGTCTCTTTCACAAAACCTCCCTGTGAAAGTAGATATTTGTTAGGAAAAATGTCCACTCATTAATGAAAATTTAAGGGCTTTTTTACCTTGAGGAACTTGTCATTGTATTTACATATAGAGTGTAATGTGATTTGACTACTGGCTTAATTCACTACTCCAGGATATATTCCAACCAGGATATCACAAAGGGGTTCTAAATATAAAGAAGTAAACGCATGAAGAAATCAAAAGGATTAAGCATCTATTTTTTTTATATATATAAAAAATAATTTTGATCTTGTATATACGTTTTTCAAGAAGGAATCATCATCACCAATGGAAGTTGAGCTCAGTGATCTCCCTGGTAATACCTTCAAGTGTAGATCTTCATTTGTGTCGGTGCTGAAGCTCTATCCTATAATATTTTCAGCTAAAGAGACATTTTAGTACGTTACACACATCTTTCATATAATTTCACAAGAATCTTCCTTAAACTTTGTGTCCAGTCAAACTAAGACACTTTTTCTTTTATCCCGCCCTAGGAGCTGCTCCCACCCTTTTTGCTCTTTTGGTGACTCGAACTCACAACCTCACGATTGGAGATGGAAGGTACTTATCATCCACACAACCTCTCTAGTCAAACTAAAACACTTAAATTGAGATGGGGACATAATAATCTCATATACATAAAGGAGTTAAAAATCCTTTTAAAAAATTAAACTTATCATTTAGGTCAAAAATCTTCAAACCTATATAAATCCCTCCAGATTATTTCCTGTGAACACCCGCAAATACCTTCTTACATTTTTTCTCATACATAAATTCCTCCAATTTCTTCTGCTAAAAAACAGGCAAAAAAATTACCAAATGAATGATAAACAAAAAATACATAACAGAAAATTACAAAGAAAAAAAATATTCACTAATGACTCTTAATTTAATTCAATAATAATTGTGCATTGTGTGATCAATGCACATTTTCTACATTCCCAATTAGTGCTACAGATTTTTTATTTTTGCATATATTTGTATATTTCTGTTGCATTTTTTGGGTTTGCTTTTGGGAGCATAAAGTTTTTTTGATTATTGAAAAAAAAAATGGCCTATAATGATAATCCTTTTGCAGAAGAAGCTAACGTGAATCCATTTGCGGTACGTCTATAGCAGGATAGATTGGTGCATTGTATCTGTTTTCTGATAGTAGTAGCATTTGTCTCGTAGTTGCCTTTGTTATTCCTCGTATATTTATTGTGCTTCGGTTATCACATTAGTTGGTTATGGTTGTTGCCCCCCCTTTTTGGTATGTTATGTTATGTTTTTGTTATTATTTTCTATGTCCTCTTTACTTCTGTATTGTTCTGTTAGCTGCTTTGATTTTCGTTATTCGAGCCGAGGGTCTTCAGGAAACAACCTCTCTACCTCCTCGACGTAGTGGTAAGGTGTCCATACACTTTACCATCTCCAGACCCTGATTTTGAGTTATTTGATACATTGTTGTGGTTTTGATTTCTAGTTTGTAGGAAAGAGTTGTTCATGTTGGTGGTGGAGTTTCCTCTTTTTTTAAAAGTTGCCTTTTTGTCTTGTTAGAAACAATAAAAATGCCCATGGAGCTAGAATATTTGGTTTAAATTATTTTTGTTTGAAAATCTATTGTGTTTGATTTCTAGAATGGAAAAAATCTTGGTAGGAAGTGCTTCCCTCTTAAATGAGCCTTACACGACGCAAAATTGGATTGGTTGGTATTCCAGAGTGGATACCTAACACAGCTCGGAAACCCGTAAAGAATTTTTCTTGTTTGAAAATTTGTATGTCCAATCTAAATGATATCAATGGATCCCGGCCTTGTAACTTCCCAGAGGAAGAGATTGAGCTAGGATGACAAAATTTGAACTCGTGACATATTTTTACCGGTTAGGACAAAGGTGGTATCAAACCGCGCTACATCCCTTTTAAGAAGAATCTAATATAAATGGAAGCGTGGTCTTCCAGTTGGGCCAGCTTCCATAGCTGTTTAGTTTCATTATGGTTTGTTGTTACCCGTTGCACGTTCTTGTTTAGTATCGTTCAAAAATGTTGTCGTTGAGGGCAAGCTAAGTGTTTATTTTAGTTGAAGAGGAGCCTTGGAGTAATGGTAAAGTCATCCCCCTTATAACCTATAGGTTACTGGTTCGAGCCATAGAATAAGGAATTGATGCTTGTGTCATGGTAGCGGCCTATATTACACTCCCTTGTGAACACGGGATGCTTTGTGGATTGGGGTGCCATTTATTAGGAGCTCCTTTAATTTCATTGAACTAGCTTCTTATGATTATATAAATTAAATACATTGCTTATGCATTATTTTACTTACTATAATGTTCAGAATGGAAATTCTGCTCGTGGTTCAACAGTCGATATTCCTCTTGATAGTGCAAAGGTGAGACAAATTAGTTGACATTTTGAACTCTGTATATTTTGCTTACCAATGAACACAGTAATCGTGTGTTTCATTGTGAGACTACGGTTTAATGATCCTTTTTAACTTGCATAACAATTCAGGATTTGAATAAGAAAGAGAAGGAACTACAAGCTAAAGAGGCTGATCTCAGAAGAAGAGAACAGGTAGGCTTGCATAGCACTTTATGTGGCTATGTTGCTTGGACTCTTCTAAAATGATGACATGTGTGTGTCGAATTCTGTAAAAGTAGTGCATGTTTGGAGAATCCGACACTGGTGTGACAACATTTTTGGAGAGTCTGGACAACATAGTTTATGGTGATTTCAAGTTATGACGGCCAATAATGTTACAAATTCGTCATAAAATTGAAGCTGTGACGGAATTGTAATGTTTTCTTCTGTCAAATTTTGTAATTTAGGTATTTTATACCCTAGTAATTCTCTGTTTTCTTGGGTTCTTTTAGGATGTGAGAAGGAGAGAAGAAGTTTTAGCAGGAGGTATATATTTTCTCCATTGTACATTAATACATTTTGCGCACTCTTGAGCTAATAATCAAAGTTTTATTCGGCGAAAAAATTATTCTTTGTCTGATCTCCCCTTCTTCTTTTGGCAGCTGGTGTTGTTATAGAGCATCGTAATTGGCCGCCATTCCTCCCAATCATTCATCATGATATTGCCAATGAAATTCCAATCCATCTACAAAAGATGCAGTATGTTGCATTCACCACATTGTTGGGTACGTCGATTTAATTAGTAATATTCTCAACACGCCCCTTCACATGTTGACTTGATTCTTTTTTTCACTGAATCAAGCACGTGAAATTACTTTTTGATAAAAGTTGGTTGGTGAGACTCGACCTCATAACCTTTACCTGCTCTGATATCATATTAAAAAGATATATATGAATCAGGCGTCTATAATCTTAGGAAATTGTTATGTTACAATGATTTTCGGACGAGCTTTGGTGCTTCTTCGATTGTTGAATTAAACCAGTATCTTTAACTTCGAACTTTGTGAATTGCAGGTTTGGCAGGTTGTATGGTATGGAACGTAATGGCAACCACCTGTGTTTGGATCAAAGGAGGAGGTTGATGCTAAATTAAATCTTACAATCTTTTTAATCCTTCAGAGATATTTTCTCAAATGGTCACTCAACTAATAGTTACTATCTCAGAAAGTCGTCTTTATTCTCAATTCCAATTTTCTTCAATAAAGTAATAACTATTAGTTGAGTGACCATCAGAGAAATCAACTCTAATCCTTCAGTATAAATCAACTATCTAACTTAACCTTTTTGTATCATTATAGATGTTGGCGCTTGGTTTTTCTCTCTTATCTACTTCTTAGGTATTCCATCAGCCTACTTTTTGTGGTATCGTCCTCTTTATCGTGCGATGAGGTATTATATCATTGTTGTTGTTATTGTTTTCTTATAATTTTGTAATGTTCTTCTACCTGTCGATGACTATTTTCTCATATCCATTTTGTTTGCAGGACTGATAGCGCGCTGAATTTTGGGTGGTTTTTCTTTTGTTATGCGGTGAACACACATTCTTGGTCTTTTTCATTTCTTTTTTCCACTTGAGAGTTGCTTATTGAAGTTAGAGTGTTTACTTATCAGTTGAGGTCAAGTTTGAGTGTCTGTTTATGTATTATGCCTCTTTTTAATTCAATATGTATTGTAGATTCACATTGTATTCTGCGTCTTAGCCACAGCAGCACCTCCATTCGTCTTCAGGCAGCATTCCATGACGTAAGTTTTTCTTGCTCCTTTTGGTTTTCAATGAGTTTCTTGACTCATGTGTGTGAAACCGATACTAGTTTGGATGTTTTTCTCGTCTTTTTTCTATAATCGTGGTGTCTGGATCAACTTGTCCTTTTTTCTTTTAGTCTTTTCTATTTCATATAGTAATATGACTAACTCCTTTTTACATTCTTTGGTTCAACAGTGGTTTCTTGAATGCAATTAATCTTATCGGCTGGAATTCGATAGTTGGGGTAAGGCTATGTTGGATTTTCATACTCGTAATTCATATCATCGTCTTCTGAACTTAGCGCGTTCAGATGAATGTCAAATCGCAGAAATCAAGAAACTCTAGCCATGTTAGACTAAATTAAACCTTGTTTTTACTTGCAGATATTCTTCTTCATTGGTGCTGGATTCTTTGCTCTTGAATCAGTGATCAGCATATGGGTTATTCAGGTTTAGTTTATTTGCTCCTTTTGTCATTTCTTCTAGTATCGCTCTTACCTACAAGTCGATCCAGAATTTAAACTTGATAGGTTCATCTCGTTAAGTTCTTAGTACTGAACACGTTGTAGGTTTGAAATCATGCGTCCAAAGTTTCATGTTGGCTAAATCTGTACATAGATAGACACTTAAAGTTGATACCAATCATCATATAGATAGCTTAACTATCCTTGTGAACAAATATACACACTTCAAATTGGTTGTGTCTGGTTAAATATATCTATATAGTAGATGTTGAACTCCTTTTGACTTCTTCGTGTGTTTACTTCTTCATATTTTGAACCTCCTTAGCTCCTCCAAAAAGTTATTTTTCATGCTCAAAACCGTCTTTGCTCTTACCTAACACCTTTCATGATCTAAAATATGCAGCAAGTGTTCACGTATTTCAGAGGGAGTGGAAAAGCCGCGGAGATGAAGAAAGAGGCTGCAAGATCAACGATTAACGCAGCCATGTGAACAAATATTCAGAGAGCGAGAATTCGTGGAGTTTTGAACTTTTGTCAATTGTATTCTTTCATTGTTTCTTCTCACACCTTAGCCTTTTAGATAAGTTTTTTTTTTTTTGTTAATGTGACTTCTCAAGTACATACATAGTGGTATCATGGCCTTTGGCTATACTAGTTTTCGTGTTAATCCTTGAAATCTCAAACTATTTTTCACATAACTAATGTTAATTGGTACATTTTCCCAGTCTCTGGGAGTTTTTTGCATACTACAGGAACAGAGTTGTATGAATATAGTGAGTTATGAAATTGCTCGAATTTTAGTTTCTACAATGTGTGTATTTAGTGTTTGTTATGCAACTCGGGTACAATTTGGTGTCAATCAAAAGAAAGAATGATCTTTTATACTAGTGAAAATTCAGCATGTATAGGGTGTGTTCAGTATGAATGATGAAAATGTTATCTTTAAAGTATTTGTATATAATCTTAGACAAATATTATGAGAGGTAGGGGTGTGAGGTGATGGGGATGAGGGGCTACGAGGATAGGTTGGAGATGAGGTGTGTTAGAGGGTGGGGGAACATAATCAATGTGGAATGCTAGGGTTTGGGACCGACAATATTAGCACTCACACGAGTTAAATGATGGAAAAACAAAATTACTATAGTGGAAGGGAGAGGAAAAAGGTTGTCCAATTTCTCTTGTTGATTGACAATTGCAATAATTTAGTTAGCTAGTTGGTCCATTTCAAGTCGATATCGAAATAAAAGCACATTACTTTTTGTTTATTAGCAATGTTTTGTACCAAATAATTACTACATACTTGAATAATGAACCCATAATAAAAAGTAGCATTTCCCTCATGTTTGCTTGTTCTTCCATGATTGAAGAGTGAAACGGTAGAGAAGGAAAAAAGGAACACCAGATGGAGATATTACATTACATTAGCCAAATAAAGTATGAAAAACAGGAAGTCTAGGGGTAGAAGAGTATCTTAACGGCAAGCAAACCCGCCTCCCCCTATAAAAAACAACCTTTGTATGCATTACAAAAGAGTATTAAACTTAAAATTTATATGCAAGAAAGAAGAAAAGATTTTGGCGGAATAAACGAGTATACTGAAATCTCTTTCACGGAATGCACTTTCTTGCTTACGCTAATAGCTAGCTGCTGATGTACAGGTAAACCGTCGTGCTATAAAGTAGAGAGAACATGTAACAAATTGCGTATCACAGAACATCAGGATAAACATCCGGTAGTTCTTCAAATCTCTGACCTCATTTGCTGCCGCATAGCAAATTTCACTAGATGCACAAATGTCTTGTAATGCCATCAGTGGTCATGCAAAATAATTGTGTCAACAAACAATTTTATTTAGCTCCTCTGCAACCAACTCCAACAGTTATGTATCTTATGTGGCCATTTCACAAAGCCGAGCTCGGCCAGGATTAAGTAGTGATTCCGACATCACCCAACCCTGCAAGATATAAAATGATCACCAACCTGCATAACTAAATAAAAGGAGCAACCTCTTGCAAGTATACCATAATCAAACTGGCAGAGCAGATAAACAACGAATTCACAATTGTCATTCCCACTTTGCTAATTCTATCAATATTTTGCAACAAGGATTTGTTACATGTATGAATGTGTGTCCATGGGGTTAAAATCACGTTCATCACTAGTAGCAATTAGGGTTTGTTACTTATTTTCTAGTGTTGGGTAAAAAATAAAAAATACTGTCCCAAGAGAATTTATATGTACTTTAGACAAGGACTATGAGGGTGGAGGTGAGGTGTGTGGGGTGGAGGATTTGGGGGAAGGAATATAGAGTCCGAGGGATGTGGGGGAGAAAGGGTTTGGAGTTGGGAAGGAGACAATCATCACGGAATGCCACTTATTGAACTAATTTTCCCTACTAACAGTAGTGAAGTCATTTTTCGAATTTTTTATTTTTAAGGAACTTGTTTTCCTAGAGAAAATGTTCTCCAAAACATTTTGACCAACCAAACATAGGAAAATTGGAAAACATTTTCCTCCATGCAAAACACACCCTATGTTCCAGTTCTTATTTCCCAACTCCGTTTTCCTTTCTTACTGAGGAGAGGTGGAGGAGCAGGAACTAAAGGAATGAGATTGAAAACTCAGAAATTCTGGTTTATTTCATCTTAGCCTCCCTGATACTTCCTCAGCTTTGTATGTTTTTTTTTTTAAGTGTAATTATATGTGATTATAGGTAATAACAAACAGAAGGTTCAGCTGCACTCAGAAGTAACATATCATCTCTATGTTTCAATTTGTTTAAAATTTAGAAAGAAAAAGGATATATCAGAAATAGCCTCATGAAGTGGCGAATTTCGCTTCACCTGTTCTTTAGCTTTGTCCTTGAAAGGCATATATAAAGCAGATACCATTTTATAAGATTCTGCAACATGAGCTTGAAGATCAGCAGTTGATAGCAAGGATGCTGAAAGTTCATCTTCATGCTGTTTTCTGGAGGAAGACTGTTTGTTGGTGGATGAACGAATGATGTGCAGAAGCACATGGCCCTGTATTTTAAAAGTTAATTAGGTATGGTAAATTAAGAGTTCCACATTCATCACATGGGTAAGTCAGATGTCTTACATGAAATGCTGCTTTCAGTACATCATCAGACTTAGCTTGATCTTTGAGCAGCACATATATGTTTCCTTTGGAAGGATTGAATGTCACTATATAATGCTCCTTCTGTTGATCAAGATTGACATGCAATTCAAAGCATGAATACAAGAAAATGGTAGAAGAAATATTTAGCCACATAACAAGCAAGGGGATGCAAGTGTGCTATGAGCTCGAGACCTCCCCTTGACATTCATCCTTCCTAGAAAACATACCTCAAAGATGGGCTTGACAGCAAGATATGAGTTTGGATCTTGGAAAGCTTCTCTAAATCTGGGTCCTGCAAGTATTTAGTTTAAATCTACAATGAATACGTCTGATGAATTTATGATTAGGTGACAAAGGAAACAGCGTATTTTCCTTGTAATTACCAAGAACAATAGGCCTGTGCTTTCTCCAAGGAAAATTGAATATGTGTTCCCTTGAATTTCCATCCTGCAGTGTTGGAACTCTCCCTGAAGAGCAAGTAGCACGATAAGACATCAACTCAGAGAAAAAAGACATATGACTGTTGATTTATCTTCCCTTTCCTGCGTTGCTTCACTCATAGTAAGTTTTTCACATTCTTGGATAACTCCAAATAATCTATAGGAAATCAAAATGGAGAAGAAAGGGTAAAAGAGTACAAAAACACAATTTCGCTAGATTTGAGTTAATAAAATGTTGGAATGTCCGATTTTCACCACAAATTTGTAAGATGAACCATAGTTGTGATGACAGTCAGTTAACAATAAACAAAATCATGGTATAAAAGGAGGTTCAATCATAACAGAAAAAGAGGAGTGGAGTTAGAGAAGACTGCTCCCAACCTGTCCTTAGGAAAGATTCTACTGCTACTGTGAATCTTGCACGGTTTAGGGTATGCAGCACAACAGATTTCACCTAAGACATACAAAAGCAATAAGACACTTCAGTCAAATGGGAAAAAGAAAAAGGAAAGGAATCAGACAAGTATGTTAAGAAGGTGCAGAACTATAAATTAATGCACACTGTTTAACCTCTCGGTAAGAGCTGAAGACATATCCAAATGAGAGGAAGGCAAATGTTTTGACCAAGGATGGATTCCTTTTGGAAATCAAGATACTTAATCCTGTCCCGAGCTTCATAAGAAACAATTCACATAAGTTATTCCAGCTCAAAAACATTTGTAATAAGATGTAATAGAAACAACTTAACAGATAAATTTAAACTCCTATTCAAGTAAAAATTAAGCCCTTCAATTCCCCTGAAAAAAAAAAGAAACCTTTTATGGATAGTCAAACTTGTCTTTGTTATTCTTTTGTTTCTTTAATAGTTTTCTGCTTTTCTCCTCATAATTCTTGTTTCACTCTTGTAGATTCTTTTACTTTTATTTTTTTTTAAAATCATAGAGAACTCTTACATATTCTCATTACCATAAAACTGATAAGTTTTGAGAGATGTGGACGCTGAAATTTTATTGAACACACTGATTGAGAAAGAAGTCTAATATAAGAAAACAACACACAATATGCCATGTAGGATTGGTATGTTTAAAAGACACATATAAGACGAGTTGAGATGTCTATCTAGTCACAAGCGAAGTTTGAGTGTCTTAACTTACAAATCATGCCCAAGTTTAAGGGGCTATTTAGGTATTTAGCTTATTTGCAATGAAAAGATTAGTTTAAAGGATAGAAGGGGAAATATAGTCTCACAATCTTATAATCTAATTAGAATAGCACAAGTCATCAAAATTCAGCTTGCAATACCTCTCTAATAATAAAAAAAGATAGCAGTAAAACACATTGATATTTTATTACTGCAAATATTACCATATTATTGTACAAAGTTATACACATGTAACATGTTTCACTATTTTGATTCATGCCCTTTAACCAAATACTTCAATTTCCAATGATAAGGTGGAATGGAAGTATAGTGGCCCAACAATTAGTCTAAAAAAAAAAGTACAGTAACCCTACAAATAGTAATTCATAGTAAAGACCTTCACCGTACTTAACATCTCCGATACTCCCTGGTTCAATGATTTCTTTGTTTCTGCAATTCTTGCATTAAATATTGGTTCGACTCTAATCCAACCCATTTTTTTATTGCGTAAATATGGGAACAGATTGGGTTATGACCCACTTTCTATTCAATCCTTTTTTAACCCGCCCAAATTTAATCCAACCCACCTGCTAGCCACCATTATGTGTAATAATGAGGCTGAACTTCACATTGCATCAAATTCAATAATCCATGAGAGGGCCAAACACATAAAAATTGATTGTCATTTTGTCAAAGAGAAGATACCCTCAAGAGACACTGTCACAAAGATTTTACGGTCAAATGATCAGCTTGCAGATATATTTACTAAGTCATTCGTCGGTCCCAGAAAAAGTTATATATGTAGCAAGCTTGATGCATATGAAATCTACGCACCAGCTTAAAGGAAAGTGTTGGGTTTTATATGAATATTAAATATCATTGATATAATTTATTGCTTAATTTACTCTGTTGTAGTTATATTGTATGTATTGATTTTCTTTTCTTTCTAGGATTTGTAATAATTTAAACTCCAATAGCTTGAGGAAATAATCAAGCAGTGTTTCTCTTCCTTCCCATCTTTCTCACAAGTGTCACTTTCACCAATAAGCAAGTGAATAATTTCAGTGAAATTCTTTGAAACAATATGAAGATACAACATAACAGTAGATCACAAAGTCAATTGCAGCTTCCCTACTATGTAAAACTTAACTGGACCTTTGTTTCAGTTTGTCTACCACCAAAGCCCTCAGACAGGAAATATTGAGTGAAAAGATAGTGAGAAAATGAGTAGGTACACAATCCCATCACTTTAAAAAAAAACAGCAACAATGGCCATAAAATATAGTGACTACCTCTTCTGCTACTTTTCCTTTTCAAAAGAAGGAAATAATAGAACTGCTACTTCTTCTTGTGGCAATGACATATGAACCATTAATACAACCTATAGTATATTACACAACTGTGGCTGGACCAGGATAAAATTTGTTTTGAGAATTGGTCTCAAGAGGCTATGCAAATGAGATCAGAATACGCATATTGCGAATTCAATATACTTGTTAATGCAATGAGAAGTACGGGATTCTTTGTGCTCCGGGCTACCTTTTTATGTTAAGATCAAATCAATATCTTCAGCACCAGAAAAAGAGAAAAGAAGGAAAGAAAGATTAGAAAAGCTTACTAAATCAGCAAGATTACCAACACATTCCCCCTTAGCTGTTACATCCCCAATATTTTCCCCTTTAGCGAAGGCCTTATATATAGGAGTACGAGTTGAAGTAGAAGTGACAGCACCTACATTCTGCAAGCAAGTCAAAATAAACCTTGAGGGCTTAGCTAACTATATGTGCATGCAACAGGAAAAAATATGGAAAAGAGGACAGTGACAAACCTTTGCGACATTCGCAGCACAGGCTAAAGGAAGAAAAAACTGCGGCACAACAGCAGTTACCAGCTCAACACCAGCTCCCAACTCCATCAGAAGATCACCCGCAAACCTTAGCTGAAGGGCATCATAAGGAAACACGAATTAAGGAAAAATGAAATAGTTTAATAAAATTACAAGTTGAAGATCAACCCTTACCCATCCCATAGCCCAAACCAAGATAACAAAATATAAACAACAGAAAAACACAAAACAAACCAAAAGAAAATTAGAGAGGAAACAATGGAGAATACCTGTTTTAGATCATAATCAAATTTCTTTCCCTGCCGTGCATAAAGCATCTTCCCCACCCGACCAGCACCATCCTGAAAATTGCATAAACCCTCCAGTTTGTAATCATGGGACATGAAAGGAGCTGTTTCTAAAATCCATTTTGAGCTCTAGGAATATCATAAAATACACGTAACAGTTAAAAAATGAGCACATATCTGACTTGGGTTTATTCAACGCTGAGAGAATCAGAAGCAACAGAACAATCTTAAACTTAGATCTTGAGCATTCTTGACTTCTCTAGATACATGAAGACCACCCACATACACACACACACACACTCAAGCCAGAAAGGAATAAAACTAAGTTCTTTTCCTAGTATGTTGTCTTATCACAATTCCCAAGATGGATTTGATTCAGGTTATGAAGCTTTCCTGGAAAATAATTACACATGATTGAATGCGCGTTCATGCTTCTCAGTCAGAAAAAATTAAAGAAAGCATCTGCTTTTTGAGTGACAAGGATTCTTGGATAATGTTTTATCTCATATGGTAACCAATGGTAGAGCGAACAACCTAATATAGAGATATTGGAAAAACTTATGAAATTAAAAGACTGTAAAAAGGATTAGTAAAATAGAGTGCTGGCTGCTGGGAGAAACGGAAAGAAAAACTGTTGAATTGTGTGAACCGTATCATCTAAAAGTAAAGTTCAAACTGATAGAGAAGGGACACATTTATTTATCTGAGTATGCAACACGCTCCGGCACATGCACGTGACAATATTTTTGTAGATGGGTAATGATAAAGACTCTAACCCAAAACCTTTGTCAGCTCATTTAACATTGTCATACTGTGTGAACCACCACATCTAAAAGTTCAAGCTCAAGAAGGAACACATTTGTTTATTTTAAATCTAACAAAAATAATACATGTTATTAGGATCTTAGGGAAAATATTGGACTTTGTTAGCATATAATTTAGCTTCAAATACACATGTATCTGATATGCAGACTCAAATGCCAAAATAACAACCTAAATCACAAACTTATTCTAACTTTTTTGCATAATGTTTTCCACATTCTTATACCAAGTCCCAACTCTAGGTAAAATGTCAAGAAAGAGCATGCAGACAATGTTAAAGACTCCATCTGTACCTTGAGAATCCAGTTAATGGCTACAGCACCAGGGGTAGTTCTATGTTTGGAGACTCCTACTGAATTTAAGAGTGTTTGCGTCGTGAAAACTCCCATTGCACCACCAAAGAAGTGCTACAAGTGGAAATCAAGAGGTAGTTGGTTAATAACCACAACAACACGTTATGAAACATTAGCCAAAAGAGCAATCAAGACACAACATTTATTTTGTAGGTGTATACCTTTAGTGCCCTCCATGTCATGTATGGTACATAAGAAGGTGTAACACTGTCAGGAAAACCTTCTGGAACCACATAGGATCTTATGAATGCCATGAACTCCTGCACCACACGTACAATAGGAACATAAAAAAAAATTAAATTTTGAATAAAGAATCCTTGTCTATTAAGATTCATGTACAATGTCTTACTCACAAGCACAATGTCCTACCCAAACGGCCGTCTTACAACATACTACCAGGCTTTCCTCATAGACACATAATTTAGTAGCTTACATAAATTATAAAACAAGAGACAGTGTTCTGATGATTCACACCAGAGAAAACCCTTAGACTTTGCTGAAAATATGCGTAATGTTGGAATTTCAGTATCCTACACTATATTAACAAGATGCTCATGAAACAATTTAGAGAATTTCTGCTATAGCAATTTGATTTTTAGCTCACTCGCTAGTTCTCCACTTGATTCCTTAAGGTCAACTGAAAATTCTTTTCAACATATTTCTCCGACTATTTGAATTATTATACATAAAGAGTATATATTCTTCACGAGAAATTTGAAACTAATTGACGCATCACCGTAATATAGTTCATGGTCATTGATGTGAAAGCCACGATACTGTAATCTTCCTCATTTAAGAATCTTAAAAAAAAGTCTCATTTTCCTTTTTACTTCTGAAAAGATTTCGGAAGCCATGATGAGACAGAGCTGCTTTTACCTTGGTGAATAGGTACACCAGACACCTGTTATTGTGGATCGTCATACAGAAGCAGGAGGCTCTCTAATCGATTAGTCAAGATGCCGCAAGCTAGCCCAGACCCCACTATCATTTTAAAAGAAGTAATATTGTTTATGCAACTACTCCCTCCATTTCAATTTGTTCGTCTTCCTTTCCTTTTTTAGTCGGTTTCAAAAAAGAATGTCTCTTTCCATTTCCTGACAACTCTTTAATTTCAACTTTCAACGTTGCATGTTTAAAACCACAAGATTAAATTACATTTTGGTACATCCTACACATCTTTTAGTTTAAGCTTCACAAAATTCAAAAGTCTTACTTTCTTAAACTCTATGTCAAAGTCAAAACATTGTTTATATGCAACTAGACTAGTTTTCTAAGAATTGCTAATTTAAACAGCTACAGAAAGCATAGAGTATCTCCAATTCTACTACATACACTAAAGAAATCAATCACATCATTGTAAAGGAAACAAAACGAACAAACCTCAGCAGGAGCTTGTGGAGAGTGTAAACTAACAGCACGAATCGCATTCTTCTTCTTCTTCAACTTCAATTGCTCAGAACCAACACTCTCATCAGCGAAATACTTCCATCTCCGACCATCGATCTCTTCACAACAAAGCAATCTCAAGCTAGAATCAACAAATTGCCGATCTACAACTCCAAAACTAGCATTTTCCGGTACCGAACAAATCAACGACGGCATAGAAGGTGGAGCAGAGGCAAGATCAGCACTAATTCGTAGGGTTTCACGAACAAGTAATTTAGCATCGTGAGATGATGCCGCTGTTGCTGTTAGCGTCTGAGAAGAAGAAGAAGTTGTTGGAGGTTTAAGCTTCATTGTAATGCTTTGGTTATGGAAGAGAATCTCAAAGAAGATGAGAAGTTTTTATGAAGGAAATTTTGAAGCTTTGGTAATGTCGAAATAGCGGAGATTAAGAGGAAAAAGTGGTGGGACCATGTGGAACACACGAGGGATGAGAGAGTTTTTTTTAAGAGGCGTACGTCGTTTGCATCACTCTGCTATTTTTTGGGATAAAGAAGGTGGGACCCTAAAGGAGTCGGGATGACAATGAGGTGAGACAGTTAGGTTTAGAGCTATTAATATGGGCTGATCCATTCCGTCCGGGCTAATTTATACAGGTTTTGAGATTTGACAGGTCAAGTCGGGCTGGCCCATTTTTTTGTGGGCCGGAAAATGGTGAGCCCAACCCATAAGTACGTGGGTTATGGGCTGTGCCGGGCCGGGCCAGCCCACTTTTTGAAAAAGTATATTTTTAAATCAAATTATAATTTTAAAATATTATCATAAATATTGACAAGACAATATTACACGCGATTAATGTGCCTACTTGTTAATCTAATCCACAAATAAAATTATCTTTATAATATTTATTAAGTTCGATTTCAAGTAAAAGTATAAATAGCTAAATAAAAATATTAATTTAATTATTTCCAATGATCATAATAAAACACAATAAATAAGACAATATTCCATAGGCAACAAACTACGTAGCGATTCCCTAGAAATTTTAGGAAATTTTTATTTTATGTAGTACATATTTTATAAATATAATTTGTATTTAAATTTTAATATTGAAAACTTTAAATAGATTTTGAGTTTGGACTCTTGTTATTTTTAATACTCTATTTTATTTTTAATTTTAATTAATTTTTATTTACGGGCCGGCCCTACCCATATTTCTCAAGCCCCACAAATCAGCAGGCTTATTCAGACCGAGCTGAAAAGCCCTTTTTTTAAATGGCCTTCAAAAATCTTAGTCCAGCCCTATCAAATCACGGGTTAGGCCAGGCCGGCCCAATGGGTCTAGCCCATATTGACGGCTCTAGTTAGGTTGCAAGATGGTTTCCGTCCAGCATAAATTCATTTTGTTTTTCTCATTTAAGGCTTTTTTTACTTTATATACTATCTATAGGTACATGCTAGTGAGATTGGGAGAGAAAGACCATACTTTTCTATTTTTTATTTATTGGTTAATTTTGTCTTTCATTATACTATTAAACTATTTATATTTTTACTTTAAAATATTTTTTAATTTTAGCCAAACACTATAAAATTGTTTAAAAGTTATTTTGGCTTAAAAATACCTAAAATAAGTCAATCCAAACGTGCTCTTTTACTCCTAATTGAATGGAACCTCCCAAATCAATTCAAACATGCGTATCTTTATATATGATCAAACTCGATACATTATAAAACAATAGGTAATAACCATCCAAACATAGTGTTAAGGGTCATAAAATAAACTTTGCTAGTTTAAAGATTTGTGGTTCCTACTTCCAAGTCCCTTTTTCTTTCTGGGATAAGTATTTAGACTTCAAAGAAAGCAAGTATTTACTTTTTAGAACTGGGAAGAGTAATAGGAATAGTATATTAAGGTTTGTTAGTCCCACATCAATAGAGAATGAAATTCAGAGAGTTGAGAGGCAGTATAAAAGGCGAGGTCCGCAAACCATGGAAAGCATACCTTTCTCGGCCTTTTGGCTAAGATCAAGTGTAGTATCTGTTCTTATCAGTTTAATATCTGATATGTGGGCCATCGGCTCACACGATATTAACTCATTTTTCTAAGGGGAAGGTCCATTAGAGTAGCTTGCTACTCGGGCCTTCATGTGTTGCCTAGGCTTTGCACTACTGCCTTGGCCTGGCCACACCCCCACCAAATCAAGCTTAAATGTTTTTTGTTCTAGCTTGGCAGACATGTGCGTGTTTCATTGTGAAAGAAAGGCCTTAGGCTGCACCTCAAGGGATGTGATAGTAGACAGCTTATCCTAATGCGAGCATTAGGGGTTGCAGAAAGGGCTTTGTTGATACAAGACTAACAACAATGCCAAAATAGACATCATAAGTATGAAAAATATGATTATGAAACTGGAATCTGGGGCAAGACAACAAGTATATTAGATGAACACCATGTATAATTACTGTTATTGTGTAATGAACATAAAAGAAGGCAATCCACATCATTTACATATGCTGCCATCATGGCTACATACGCAGCAAGGGACTATTAAGACTCGAGCTGAGAATAATCTAAAAGAATTCGTTAACTCCTACTATAATGTCACACATAGCTGAAAAACATACTCCTGATTTTGGTCGCTAATATTGTTGAAAGGCTTGTGTCACTAGTAACCTTTCCTTTCTTAAAAGGCTGAGATAAAGACATGCTTGGTCCTACGTTTTGAGCTATGAAGTTTCTATATCCCCTCTTGTACGCGTTTGTAATACTCTGATATCAGCTATATATTTGTGTTGTCATCTTGAGCATTTTGCAGGAATGTTTCTTTGTAGAGGAGTCCTGATAGAGCTCTTTACTGAAAAGGCTAGTCAGTATTTGTTTAAATCCAGCTCTTCCCGGTTATCTTATTCACTCTTTTTTCTTGCATCAGCCGCCGAATCTCAAGAGCATCAACCCACCGGCCTACTGCTCTATACACATTTGCTAGAAGAACATAACTTAAATGATAATCAGGATTTAGTTCCATCATTTTCTTTGCAATTCGCTCTGCAACAGTAGGATTTGTACTGCTAGTACAAGCACCAAGTAGGGTAGCCCAAAGGGAAGCATCGTTGCTGAATTCCGCACCTAGAATCAAGCTTTCAGCTTCTTCTACCTCTCCAACCCGACCTAAAAGATCAACCATGCAACTATAATGTTCGATATGAGCTTTGATACCATACTCATTAATCATTGAGAGATAATACTTTCGCCCTTCATCAACCATACCGCTATGACTACAAGCAAAAAGAACAGCGATAAAGCTGATATAATCTGGCTTAACCCCTTCACTAATCATCTCCTCGAATACTGCAATAGCTTCTGCACCCTTCCCATTCTGAGCAAATCCAGATATCATTGAGTTCCAGGTAACCGAGTTCCTAACATTCATTTGGCGAAAAATCACATAGGCATAATTATCAAAGCCACATTTCGCATAGAGATCAACTAGAGCTGATTCCACGATAACATCACTCCAGCCACCTCTCCTCAAATACTGGCAGTGAACTTCCTTCCCTGACTTCAACGCTGCCAACCCTGCACAGGCACGAAGAACAGTCCCAAAGCTGTAAAGATCAACCTCCCCCATCATCCTAAAGACCTCAATAACAGCATCAAACTCACCCTTTTGACAGTAGCCACCCATTAACGCACACCACGAAACAGAATTCCTCTTATCCATTCTGTCAAAAACACGCTGAGACTCATCAACCACCCCACATTTTGCATACATATCCACTAAACTACTATCGACAACCACGTTCCCACAAAGACCAGCGGTCACAATCTTAGCATGAACTTCTCTACCTTGCCTCGACCTACGGGAATTACCCAATGCAGTCAGCACACTTCCAAACGTAAACAAATCCGGAGCCAACCCATTCTTCTTATGCATTGTATAAAAGAACCCCAAAGCCTCCTCGTGTAATTCGTTCCTCGTGAGAGCAGAAATAACTGAAGTCCAACAAACAGCATCTGGTTCAGGCAATTCATCAAACAACTTAAGTGCATCTCCTGATGCATAATTCTTACCATACATATCAATTAACGCACTCACAATCACATTATTCTCTTCAAATCCACGGATAATCACAACCCCATGAAACCCACTCCCTAACTTCAACTTCCCAATCTCAGAACAAGCTTTAATCACAGCAGATAAAGTGAACCCATTTGGCTCAAAACCCAAATCAATCATTTCCCCATACAATTCCAGTGAAATCTTAGGCTTCCCAACACGAACATGCCCCGTTATCATCGAAGACCAAGCAACAACATCCTTATACACCATTCCATCAAAGAACCTCCGAGTTTCAAGAAAATTTGAACCCAATTTGAAGTAGAGAGCAAGTAAGCTGTTCCCAACAAACCGATCTGTTTCGAGTCCGGTTTTGATGACATGGGTATGGAATTGAACCCCATGATTGAATGAGTGAGATTTAGTACATGTCTGTATCAATGTAGCATATAAGATTGGTTTTGAGGAGATTTTTTCTGTGGTGTTGAGAAGCCTTATAGCTTGAGAGAGTAAACCTGACCTGCAAAGATGGATAATTTCTGATTCTTTAAAGGAAGGATTTGTGAAGAAAGTAACAGAGCTGTAATGGCGATGGACAAATAATTTCAAGAACATTGAGACTATCTGAGGAAGAATTTTTTAAATTTAGCGCTTCTCCCATGGGCTTTTATGAGTTCATTTTTACTAGTCACATTTAGCTTCAAAGCTAAATTTAATATTTAATATTTAAAATTTAAAATTATTATAAGTTGCAATCTTTCAATTAATATGATGAAAAAATACATCTTAAAATGTTGGTTATCAAAATTCATACAATTTGACTTTCAAGAAGCGAAACATGACAAGTAAAAGTGAACTGAAAGAATATTATTGAACATGAGATAAAAGGGCTTTAGATATTTGATTATAATACACATGAGATAGCTACAAGACTATTTTTTCATTCAAATTATAAAGAGTTATGTTTACATATTTTCTCGTGTCCCAATAGGAAGCATGGAACAAGGATAGAAGCTAAAATTCGCTTGACTCTAATTAAGGAGAGGGTCCGACAATTATACTGACTATCAAAAAGGGTTCCTTTTAAATAAGTCGCACCGTTTTCGGCCTTATTCGTTTTTGATGGAAAAATCTTTTACAATCAAGTAACTTTCAAACTTCCTTGACTCGACAACAAGAGTGAGTTATGAAATAGCTCTTACTAGGCTTTCTCGTTCTATGAAAGTATAATGCTCCATAGTCTATTTGGTTGAACTTTGAGTGTAAAGCAAAGCTTAAAACACTTTCCTTAACCAGATGCCGCGGGTTCTAAGTATGGAGTCGCCTTTGTTTGGGAGCGATTTACCCCAATGGAACTTCTCGGCAATCAAACAAATTGTATTGTTTGTTTGTTCTCTAACTACACATTTTTTATACATATTAATTTAAGCATTACAATATATATGTAAAAAAAATGAGGGAAGCCATTAACAAGACATAAGTAATTACTTCTACAAGGTATTGTCACCAAAAAAAAGAAGGTGAGATTACAATGAATTAAACAAAAGTAATTTTACAATGAATATTTCCAAAAGGGTGTCTCTCTTTTTTTCTTTCTTATTTTAATTTTGAATATTATCTACAACCTACTAGTAATTAATGGTGACCAAAGTGGAAAAGTTAGTACAATAATAAGAAGAATAATAAGGAGAATAGCAATGCAAGTACATTTTCTTGAATTTTTTTGCAACTCCCTAGCCTCTGTTAGTTGTTCTGTTCCTCTTCTAACAAATGAACTTGCATGTGCCACATGACTCTCTATATCATTCAATTGTTGTCCTTGTGCTTCCACTAATGCAGCCATGTCTAGGAAAATTTGGTGTAGTTCAATCAAATTCTTCTCAATTTCCTTCACAGCATCATGTCTTTCTTGAATTTCTGAAATTGTGTCCATAATTTGTCCCCTTCCTTGTTCTTGAATTGCCTTTTGGAGGAACGACTCGCTCTCTCCACTTGATATTAAATTATCAATAAGTTCATCATCTGCATTCTCTCCTGTCACGGTGAAGTACCTATTGAAGACATAATTAAGTAATCATATTGAGAAATGAATATTGATATATATGGTTTCAATATTTAGGTTGTGTCATAGCACATGTGTAAACAACCAAGTATATACTCTTGTAGACAACCAAGTATAATTGTATAATGACTCTATTTATGTTCTAATACCTATTAGCTCGTGGAAAAAAGATGAGATAATTGAGGATAGGAGTACCTTCTTGCGACGGTATCCTTGTATTCTGAATTCATCTTCGATCTCAATGCTTGAAAATCATCCATGAGAACTTTTAGTTTCTTCCCTAAACCGCTAACTACAGAAGTCCTTGTTCTATCAGCGGAGGATCCTGGACCACAACCCGGGTTCTTCCTATTTGCTACATTTGATCTTTCTAAGCCTTCAAGTTTTCCTTTGATGATCTTGACACGTTTCAAAACAAGTGTCACATCAGAGTCCATACGAGCCCTAATCTCCTTCACGGTTTTTGCACTATGCACAGTTTTGCTCTCTTCATTTGATTCTTGCAATTGTTTATATAACTTCTCAACCTCTTTCATATCCTCTTTCACATTCTCTACATCTTCAAAGAACTTAGCAAGATCAATGCTTTCATTTTGGGAAGGACCGGTGCCTCCGGTCCCAGCTTCCAAATCATCCATCTGGACCTGTTGTTTTAGGTCCTGATACTTTTTAAGCGAAGGAGAGAATAAATCATTCATTTTGTCCCCACACCTTCAATAATCACCTTTTCCTTTATTTTTTTCGTAGTAGGTTGAATTACTCTTACTTTTTTTCTCTTGTATATGCCTTCTCTCATCAATCGTCGCCGGAGTAGGAAGAGAAGGCAACAAGAGAAATGCCTTCATTAAGAGAAAATAACAAACCAAGCTCATTGTTTGGTGAAGATTTGAAAGTAATATTATTAGAGGTGAACCAGTCACTTGTTACTAGTAATTAAAATTCCACAAAAACAAACTTGAGGATAGTAGATAAAATAGGAAGATTTGTTGTTTTTTGGCCACTTGCTATTACATAAAGAAGCTTGCCTCTATTAATTAGTTGACCAAATAGGAAATTAAATTGCCCTTGAAGATAGTGGTGAGAGCACGATGCATAATATATAAGTTAGACGCATGTCATGATATTAATTTTTCTCCCCTATATACAAAATATGGTGTTAAGTGAAAATAGTTAGATGTTTATGGAATTCTATTTGTATATTTTATGTATATTAAAAATAATTTAATTTAAAATTTTTATTTTAACATTAATGGTATGAATCTATGACATAGTTAAACTACTACATCTTTTTTCAAAAAAGAAATCTTTAATTTCTTTTCCAAATTTTGCGCCTGTCAAGCAATATTGACATAGAATGAGATAGAAGGCATATTGTACATTAGAACAAGACATACTGCTTCATTTAACACGAATAACTCTACAGAATACTTAAAAGATAACAGTTTGATATACAAAATATTTCGCGTTCGAACAAAATTTTGAAAAAGGATCACACCTCAAACGATGTGATGCAGAAAATCTTATAATTTTTTGTAGTATATTCATGTCAATTTTTTTTATTGGGCAGGGGCTCTATCTGGTAAAATTCTCCTAATAAATTATTGGAAATAAGAATTATGTATACTAATATTACTATGAGCCAAAAAAAGTAAAACCGACCTTAGCTCAGTTGGTAGAGCGGACAACCTTAGTTGTTGCCGAAATCCTTAGGTCGCCGGTCCGAATCCGGCAGGTCGGAATATTTTTAAATTTCTTTACGTAATATTTTATAATCGAACAGGACCAATTTATAATATTAACCTATCAGAAGTTTATTGGCAAGTTTAAGAATCTTCGATATATATGAAACTTTTACCTAAAAAATGTGGAAAAAACATTTCTAAATAAAATTAATCGGCAAGTTTAAGAATCTATCGATATATTCCGTCGAAATGAAATTTTTACATTAAAAAATGTGTAAAAGCACTGTTGCCGGGGATCGAAATTTTTACATTAAAAAATGTGTAAAAGCACTGTTGCCGGGGATCGAACACAAGTCTCCCGCGTGACAAGCGGAAATACTCACCACTCTACTACAGCGACTTCTTGTTTCAATGACTACTGGTTTATAATTTGTACTAATTCTTATAAAAATTGGGTGTGTATCTTTTATACAAAATTTATTACTTAGTTATAACTGACTAATACTATCTCCTTTGATTAATTTGAGATACGATTCTAAAAAATATGTGCTCACAAGTTGATGATGAAATGTCGCATATGACATTTTGAATCGGCTTTTCTTTGTTTTGTATAATCATCCACATGAAACCCCCCCCCCCCCCCCAATTACGTTTGATTAGTTGAGTGAGAGTCCTTCCACACTGGACTTCGGAATCATCATGATTTTGAGGAGTTCATTGCCTTTTGAATTGTATGAGAAAGCTAACTCAAAATTATCAAAATCGAGCTGCTTGCTAAAGAATGTGGACTTGGTTGATAGAGACATTGAATGGACTAAAATGCTTGAACCCCTTTTATATGATGGGAGTTGCCGGTGTACTGGACACTTCTTTGCTATGCACCATTCATGGTGCGAGTAACAACGATTTTGGAATGTACTAACTGTGTCTGGAACGGTGTTGATAAGGTATCAAGTTTAGTGATTGATTTTTTCAATTGTGGGTGTCCCGGTAAAGAAACTAAAATGTCACAACAAATAGTTTGCAACTTGTCAAAAGTTTTAACATATTGCCGTTAGAAATGAATCTTAAACCTAACTCAACTTCAAAAGTTAGATGTTGAAGAAAAGATTGTTCGAGACCATAATAAAGGTGACCACTTGGGGGTCTTTGGTACACGAAATAAGGTAGAATATTCCAGGATTAAGTTTGAGATTAAAATTAAATGGAAAGAATACTAGTTAACACAATATACTTTAACTTTAGGAGTCATTTAGTATGTCGAGCAAACACCCCCCCCCCCTCCCCGACACCCTAGATCCGCCCCAATCTAGGGTTAATTAGGATTTAATTATTGTACTTTCCTCTTAAATAAAACACACACTTATGCGTTTTCTCTCTTCTCTCCGAATTGATCAATGGCTGATTCCTACTTTCCTCCGGAACTTGAGAGGGAAATCCTACTGAAACTTCCTGCTAAATCTTTAATTCGATTCACAGTTGTCTGCAAATCATGGCATTCCCTCATCACCAGTTTTCCTTTCATCTCCGCTCACCTCGCCCAAACCCCACATTCCAACACCCTTTGTGTTAGGCGTTACGTCAGTACTTGCAATAGAGAGCACTATTCGTTGTTTCAAGACTCTAAGAATCGACCCTTTTACTTGAATTTAACATCGGAACTGCATTTTCCGTTCAATTGCCAACTTGGGTACTTCAGAATTGTTGGTAGCTGCAATGGCATCCTCTGTTTGTCTGACGATTTGTTTGGTGAGTTACATAGTCTTATTTTGTGGAACCCTTCTATTCAAAAGTTTATAACTTTACCTATGCCTTCGATTAAGCCTCAGTCGCCTCATAGGTTTGTTCTTGGATTTGGTGCTGATTTGCCTGAGACTGATGACTATAAGTTGGTTAGACTTGTGTATCGTATGAATGATGTGTTCGGGTGTAATGGCCCTCCTGAGATTGATATTTATTCGATTAATAGTGGGGTTTGGAGGAGAGTGGTAGAAGTCGAGATTAAGCACTGTATGGTGGATTTTATGTCGTCTCAGGCTTTTGTAAATGGAGCTGTACATTGGATTGCGTATGATGTGGTTGCGAATGATGGTGGCCTTCGGAGTTTAGTTATGACTTTTAGTATAGCGGATGAGGTGTGTGGGGAGATTATGTTGCCGGATGCTTTAGCTGGTGTAATTGCAATGAATTTATCAATTATGTTGTTTGAGGAATCACTTGCTGTTGTTAAGTATGGGAGGGAGATAGATGGTGCTTCATGTGAAGTATGGGTGATGAAGCAGTATGGAGTTTTGGAATCTTGGAGTAGATTGTATTGTATAAATTTGGTTGCAGGTATGGAGAAAGTAGTTGGATTTAGGAGCAACGGTGAAGTTTTGTTTTCAACTAGGAGCAATGATCTGGTTTCTTATGATCCAAATAGTGGACAAAATATGGGTCTTCGTATTCAAGGGAGCTCTCGCTCGTTTTATGTTCAGAATTACATGGAATCACTTATTTTGCTTAAAGGGAACAATGTCATTTCGGGTGGGTTGTTGGAATGAATGGAAGATTTATGGACTGAATGACTAGCTGGACTACATAAGTTATTTTAAAGTGACACTGTGATCAGAAGGCAAGGCATTTTACCAAAGTTCATGGCTGTTTCAAGGTAGTGGAAGTGCAAGATGATTTATTGAATTTGGTAGACCTTGTTTATAGCTATCTGATCAGAAGGTAATGTACTGGATGTTGAATTACATGGAATCACTTTTTGTGTTACATTAGTTGTTAGTGTAATCTTGTTGCTTTCTGATGTATTTCCAGTTTATTATGAAACCTTATCCTAATCAAGCAATGGACCTTGTCTTTATCAGTCGAGTATCATATTATTTTGTTGTAGCTACTGTGATTTTAGTATCTGCTTGTTTTCATTGTTTTTTTTTTTGAGCTAAATATGGTTAGCCCTTTTAAGGTTACGTATTGAGCAATGGACCAAAAGTCTCTACAATAGCAAAAGAGAGACAGAGAGAGCCCTGTAAAATATCAGTGCTGTAAAGGGCCAAAAATCTTAAGGATCTATACTTAGTATGCATTGCTGCGACCTTGTCTTCAAAACGTCTTCTATTTCTCTCATTCCAGATTGTCTAAACAACACAAGCAGGGATAGTTCTCCTTATCTTCTTGATACGTTCGAGTACAGTGTCACCCATTGAGTCCCTAGTATATTGAAAAAAAATAGGTCCCATGTTAAAAAAACTAGCAAATTACATCCTCTCTCATTGAACTAAGCTGACCTCAAGAAGATTGCTTTTGATTTTGTTGTATCTTAACTTGTGTTCCATCTCTGTATCAAGATCAAATATTCTGTTGCATATTTTCAAGTATATGTGTCACTCAAAGTCCGATTACGAGTTCCATCACATGATTTCAGATGCTGCATGGATCCATGTAGCAGCTTGATTACTATCCCTAGACTGAGATCATAGATCGTCTTCTTGTTATTTTCGAAGAGATGATCATCACCTATCTTAGACAAACACTTTTTAACCTCAGCAGACCTAATTCTTTCAGCTTTTTGATAGTTGAAATGGTCTCAAGGGAGTCTTTAAGTGCTTCAAATTTTTTACTTCCCCAGTTTTTTCATAGTTGGACATTTTTGTGTATCATCCTTATTGTACAACAAAAATCGATGTTGGCGGAGCTCTATAACTGGAACTCCACTATATTTAGACATTCATTTAGTCACTTATTTAATTCCACAATTTTGGGAAAGCGCAATAACATATATATCAATTCTGTTACAAGTACTCAATACATTTGCTTCTTCGATATGATTCAAGTAAGAGATATAGTTCGAAAATTGTTTGAGGCCATTCTGATTCAGGTATAGAAACTTTCTCCCACTATACTTAGACATTCATTTAGTCAAACTATCTGCTTGTTTTCATTGTTTTTTTCTTTTTGAGCTAAATATGGTTAGCCCTTTTAAGGTTACCAAATCCGGCACCACCTTTCACCTAAAGTTGGCAGGCAATAAGGTATTGTAGTGGCCTGACTATTTTCTATACGCACATTATTACCTTCTCATCTAAGTTGCTCGGACTCGGGTGTGGGTGTCCGATATGGGTGCAGATCTAGAGGTCGGATCCTTCATGATCTAATTTTTAAGATTCGGGGATATGGATCCATGTATGGAACGGGTGCGGGAATTCGCCTAAAAATAATTAAAATATCTAAAAATAGAGTTATAAAACCTAAATTATGAGATATTATGTGGAAAACTTGAGGAGAATCCTAGAAGGAGATTAAAGGAAAAGGAGTGACATAGAAATTTCTATATAAAAGGTATTCCATTTTCTTCAATTTCACCTTAGCTTTTGTATTGATTACAAAAATCATTAAAACTGTCCAGAGTTTCCCCATCGATTTTGGTCAAAGTACCCAATATCAGTTGACCAAATCGGACACGGATCCCACACCCACACCCACACCCATGTCGTGTCGACACGGGTGCGGCACCAAAAGTGAAGAGTCCGAGCAACTTAGCTTCTCATTGCATCTAGTGTGATTTGATAAGGCAGAATTTCCATACTTGGTGGAAGGTGGCAGGTATCCCGTAGAATCAGTCGAGGTGCGCGAAAGCTGGTCCGAACACCACCGTCGTCATAAAAAAAAAAAAAGAATTTCCATACTTCTCCCTGATGTCAAAATTAACGTGTGATGAGGGAAATGCATAATGCTCAATTTAGCTCAATTGAATGTTCTTCCTTGTATTATAAATCCTTGATTGATTATTTCTGATCTTCTTTCCTTCTTGTCTTTGGGTGAATTTCACCTATGTGCTTCTTGCTTTCTTTTCCTACAAAGATACATTTGGTTAATTGTCATTATTAAAACTAATTTAGAAGTATTTAGGGGCTAACACTTATATCAAAAGAACAGTTAGTAACAGAATTAAAGTTAGAAAATATTAGATGTTCAACGATCATTTGAGGAGGAGACAAAGTTTTCCAATCATTTGCCATAATTGAAAATTGAACTTGTAATAAAATAATGATAGGAGAGCTCTAGTTCACAAATCATAAATGCCATATATTAATCCTCATCCAACCTCAAATTACCACATAATTACTCTATAAATTCACCCATATTTGAAAATAGACTTGAAGTGATCCCAAGAATAGCTAAACAATGGATTCTCACTTAACATAACGCAAGCACAAAAGAAACATAATTACTGATTCGTTAAGAATAAGTTATAGGATTAAGCTAATAAAATGCAAATGAAATGTTAATTTGGTAAGTATATGATTGCTGGATTTTCTGGCCTAAAGGTCCTAAACAGAAGATAAGTGAAAGAAATAGCTTAGCAATTTTAGCATTGGGTTTATTCCAAACCCGCAACCCGCCCAGCACCGCATGATTTTTATTAAAAAATATCTAA
The DNA here is from genome assembly GCA_018342035.1 of Solanum appendiculatum. Taxonomy (NCBI): domain Eukaryota; kingdom Viridiplantae; phylum Streptophyta; class Magnoliopsida; order Solanales; family Solanaceae; genus Solanum; species Solanum appendiculatum. The sequence goes on from JAGDQO010001154.1 coordinate 1,093,566, forward strand.
ATTTGTCCTGCCCCGCCTCGCCCCGCTCCGCCCCTTAAAAGTTATATCTGCCCCGTCCCGTTACCATCTCTATATTTAAAGCAAATTTTACCAAAATTGTCTACCACAACTAGGGTTCTCCCTATCTCTCTCTCTTTCTCTCAAAATTGATCAATGACGGATTCTGACTCCACCTACTTTTGTTTCGAACTTTTGAGAGAAATTCTACTGATACTTCCTGTTAAATCCTTAATTCGATTCACAGTTGTCTGCAAATCATGGCATTCACTCATCACCAGTTTTCCTTTCATCTCCGCTCATCTCGCCCAAACCCCACATTCCAACACCTTTCTTGTTAGGCGTTACATCAGAACTCACAAAAGAGAGCACTATTCGTTGTTTCAAGACTCTAAGAATCAACCCTGTTCCTTGGATTTTACATCGGAACTGAATTTCCCTTTCAAATGCCAACAAGGGTTTTTCAAAATTGTTGGCAGCTGCAATGGCATCGTGTGTTTGTCTGACGATTTGCTTGGTGAGTTGCAGAGTCTTGTTCTGTGGAACCCTTCCATTCATAAGTATATGAGTATACCTATGCCTTCGATTAAGCCTCAGTCACCTCATATGTTTATTCTTGGATTTGGTGCTGATTTGCCTGAGACTGATGACTATAAGTTGGTTAGACTTGTGTATCGTATGAATGATGTTTTCGGGTATAATGGTCCTCCTGAGATTGAAATTTATTCGATTAATAGTGGGGTTTTGAGGAGAGTGGTAGAAGTCGAGATTAAGCATTGTATGGTGGAGTTTATGTCGTCTCAGGCTTTTGTAAATGGAGCTGTACATTGGATTGCGTATGATGTGGTTGCGAATGGTGGTGGAATTCGGAGTTCAGTTATGTCTTTTAGTATAGCTGATGAGGTGTTTGGTAAGATTATGCTGCCTGACACTTTAGTTGGTGTAACTCCAACAAATTTATCAATTATGTTGTTTGAGGAATCACTTGCTGTTGTTAAGTATGAGAGGGAGATAGATGGTGCTTCATGTGAAGTATGGGTGATGAAGCAGTATGGAGTTTTGGAATCTTGGAGTAGATTGTATTGTATAAATTTGGTTGCAGGTATGGAGAAAGTAGTTGGATTTAGGAGCAACGGTGAAGTTTTGTTTTCAACTAGGAGCAATGATCTGGTTTCTTATGATCCAAATAGTGGACAAAATATGGGTCTTCGTATTCAAGGGAGCTCTCGCTCGTTTTATGTTCAGAATTACATGGAATCACTTATTTTGCTTAAAGGGAACAATGTCATTTCGGGTGGGTTCTTGGGAAGAATGGAGGTTTGTGGACTTAATGGGTAGCTGGACTACAGAATTTATCGATACAATAAAGAAGAATGTGATCAAAAGGTAGGATATTTCACCAAAGTTCATGGTTGTTTCAAGGTAGTGGAAGTGTAAGATGTTTTGTCAAATTTGGTATCAGATAATTACAATGTTCTGAATGTTGAACTTTTATTTTCCATTTACTTACGTTACATTAGTTGTTATTGTACTCCTGTTGCTTTTTGATGTATTTTCAGTTTAATTGTTGGGAATTGGGATTCCTTATTGTTATCAGTTGACTGTCATATTATCTTCTTGTAGTTATTGTGATGTTACTATCTGATCGATTTCATTGTTTTTTTTTTTTTTTTGAGCTAAATATGGTCAGTCATTTTAAGGTTGCCATATCGGGCAATAGGGTGTTCTGTGTCTCATCAATTGCATTGGTCTGACTATTTGGTTGCATATGCAGTTATGCACATTATTACCATGTCATTACTTCTAGTGTGATTTGATAGTGATAATTTTCATACTTCTCCCTGATGTCGAAAATGGCGTGATGAAGGAAATGTATAATGTCTGATTTAGCTCAACCCAGACTAGTTGTTTTTTAGCAAGCCAATTGCATATTCTTCACTTTGTAAACCAAATACTAAGCTAGTAATGGACCCTGTACAATAGAGAAAGAGTGAGGCCTGTACAATATCAGTGCTGCAAAGGGCCAAAAATCTTAAGGATCTGTACTTAGTATGCATTTTTGTGACCTTGTCTTCAAACATCTTCTATTCTCTCATTCCAGATTGTCTAAACAACACAAGCAGGGATAGTTCTTCTTTATCTTCTTGATATGTTCGAGTACGTTGTCACCCTTTTTTGATCAAGAAAGATCATTATTTTGATCTAGATAAGCATCATGGGTTGAAATCCAGCAAAACCATCTAACTTCATACGGTCTTCAGTTGTACATATTTGCAGCCATGGCCACATGGATGCATTTCAAAAGCTGGACCTAAGCATATTATATGAGGACTTAACTGTATAGATCAAATATTTTGTTGCATATTTTTCAAGTATATGTCACTCAAAGTCTGATTTCAGATGCTGCATTGCTCTATGTAGCAGTTTGTTTATTGTCCCTAGACTTAGATCATAGATCGCCTTCTTGTTGTTTTCGAAGAGTAGTTCATCACCCTTCTTAGACAAACACTTTTCAACCTCAGCAGACTTGCTTTTTGTTAGTTAAAATGGTCTCAAGGGAGTCTTCAAGTGCTTCAAAATTTCACTTTCTCAGCTTTTTGATAGTTGGACAATTTTGTGTGGCGGAGTTTTGTAATTGAAACACTGCTATACTTAGACATTCACTTAGTCACTTCTTTAATTTCGCGATTTTTGGGAAGTGCGATAACATATATCTCAATTTTGTTACACATAGTTCGAAAATTGCTCAAGACCATTCTGATTCAACTGGTGTTGTATGAATGTTAAGTCCAATTAACATAATGCTGCTACTCTTCTTTGTATATCGATCAGATGTTTTCATAACGATCCATACTCGAAAGACTCGATTCCTTTTCTGCCACTAATACCTTACATCTAGGGCTCAATGAATGCGGATATATATACCAATGGACGTGTATACTCAATTAAGGAATCAATATAAATTTTTGGTTGAAAGAAATACCCTTGGATTTTCCTATTAGAGCTAGAAGCAGCTTCACTAAAGCTTGCTATAAAAAGTCAGCCTTACCAAACGAGATAGGTACGCACTTCACTTGAACTTGTATATATATAACCTATACCACACATCTAGGGCTCAGTGAATGCAAATATATATATCAATGGCTTAATTCTTGACTCCCGAATGATCTAACTTGATGACGAACACAATCCACAGAAGACGAATAATCACAATTGAAACTGCAACTAGGGGTGTGCATCGGTCGGCTAGGTTCGATAATTACTGGTTCGGTTTTCGATTTTTAAATACGCTAAACAAAACCAAAACTAGTAAGATATTTCTATTGTTGATCCCAATATGTGCATAGGTGAAACCTGCTTCCTCCATTACCTGACCAGCTTTAAAAATTTTCTTAAGTATCCATGAGGCCGGATTTGGACAACACTCTCAGATGTTTTGGCCTTTGATATAATAGGTATGCACCCATTTAACCCATAATTTGTCCCTTTTTTTGCATAGATTTCACAACATCTTGCATATCACAGCCTTATTCTATGTTTGGACCAGTGTTTTAAAAGGTGGGGGCCTGAGGTGGGCGTTTTACTTAGCATAGGGCGAGGTGTAAGCCCTATGGATCTTTAAATTTTTAATTAGCTCTATATATATAATAATAATAATAATAATATAAAAATACATCAATAGTGTGAAATAATTACAAACATGATTAAGGAAACTCATAGAAAATAAAACTTCTCTAATATCTTTACGACTTTTAACATAGCGGATGAGGTGTTTGGGGAGATTATGTTGCCGCATGCTTTAGTTGGTGTAATTCCAACGGAGTTATCGATTTTGTTGTTTGAGGAATCACTTATTGTTGTTAAGTATGAGAAGGAAAGATATGGTACTTCATGTGAAGTATGGAAGATGAAGCAGTATGGAGTTTTCTAATCTTGGAGTAATTTGTATCGTATAAATTTGGTTGCAGGTATGAAGAAAGTAGTTGGATTTAGGATCAACGGTGAAGTTTTGTTTTCAAATAGGACCAATAATCTGTTTTCTTATGATCCAAATAGTGGACGAAGTTGGATTCTTGATATTCAAGGTAGCTTTCCGTCGTTTTATGTTCAGAATTACAGGGAATCACTTATTTTGCTGAATGGGAACTGTGTCATTTCGGGTAGGGTCTTGGAAAGAATTGGAGATTACTGGTTTTCTCCAATAAAGAAGAATATGATCAGAAGGTAAGGCATTTTACCAAAGATAGTGGAAGTGAAAGATGTTCTATCAAATTTGGTATACCTAGTTTAGAGCTAGGCATAATACATAAACATGACCCTTAACTTGGCGTCAACTGGCAACTATGACCTTTAACTTTGGGTGTGCACAAGTAGGCACTTTAACTTGTATAAAATTGAACAAATAGACACATTCGTCTAACATGGCACCTACATGGCAATTTTGTGTCCTACGTGGCGTCCTACGTGTATTATGCCATGTAGGACATGTGTGTCTATTTGTTCAATTTTATACAAGTTAAAGTGTCTACTTGTGCACACCCAAAGTTAAAGGTCATAGTTGTCAGTTGACGCCAAGTTAAGGGTCATGTTTATGTATTATGCCTTACAGCTATTTGATAAGTATAATGTACTGAATGTTCAACATTTTGCGTTGCATTAGTTGTTAGTGTATTTCCGGTTGCTTTTTGATGTATTTCTGGTTAATTGTGAAACCTTATCCTAATCAAGTAATGAACATTGTCTTGATCAATCGACTATCATATTATTTTGTTGTAGCTACTGTGATGTTACTACCTGCTCGTTTTTCATTGTTTCTGTTTTCTGAGCTAAATTTGGTTAGCCCTTCGTGTGTTGCTGATTTGGTGGTGACTTCAAATCTGATTCCTTTTATTATAAATCTTATGACTGATCTTCTTTCCTTCTGGTCCTTGGATGAATATTCACCTATGTGAAGATACTTTAGGTTATTTGTCATTATTAAAACCAATTTACAAGTATTTAGAGGCCAACACTTATTAAAAAAGAACAATTAATAACTAAGAACTAAAGTTAGAAAGTATTGGATGTTCAACAATCATTTGAGGAGGAGACAAAGTTTTCCAATCAGTTGCGATAATTGAAAATTGAACTTGTAATAAAGTAATGATGGAGAGCTCTAGTTCATAAATCATAAATGCCATATATTTGATAGGCAGAATTTCCCTGATGTCGAAATTGGCGTGGGATGAGGGAAATGCATAATGCTCAATTTAGCTCAATCCGAACTAGTTGACATTACAAAAGAGTACATACTCTTCACTTTGTAACACTAAGCTAGTGTTGTTGACATTACACAAAGTGATAGACAGCCCCTCTTCAAAATCAGTGCTGCAAAAAGTTAATTAAATCTGTTTCCCCAAAGGGCCAAAAGTTAAGGATGCACTAATGCAACTTGTCTTCAAAACATCTTCTATTGTTCAAACAACTTGAATTCATGGGTCGAAACCATCTAACTTCATACAGTGCTTCAGTTCTCCATATTTGAAGCCGTGACCACATGGATGCATTTCGATAACAAATTATAGTATTATACGAGGACTTAAACCTAGCCCACTGTCCTTTCCAGAGTATGCATCATCTGATAATATAATGAAGCGTTCACTATCCAAGTCTTGAATGAATTTCTATGTTGATTTTTTTTCTTTTCAATTATATGCAAGATATCCTCTGGGCCGATGTCTGTGTATTAAAGCTGAAGCATGCAACAGAAGCAACCCAGTGTAAGTTTTAGCTTCAGGGCAAAGAACACTATCCAAAGCAAATACAGCTCGATTTGATCGAGTTCAAATTACGTGGAACTTCCCTATAGATAGACGTCTCTGTTTCAATGATTTTGGATAAATGGAAACGAATACATCCTCTGGTATTCATGAAGAGAGAGAATCATCTATATCTATATCTTCACATTACTTTGTATGAAGAGTGAATATATCGAGTTCAAATACTCTCTTTTGGTTTGCTTTGTTGTGAAAAGATTACAGTGGCTGGCATGCAACACTTTTATGATCCGATATGTGTTTTATCCATTAATCATCTCTCGCTAGAATAAGCATTTATGATGAAAAAGCCAAGCAGATCAGTAAAACAAAAACGTATATATTTATTAGCGCTAAATGTTGTTTTTGTTGTAGTGAGAGGTAAAGAAAATGTTCCCTCGACTTATATGTTGGTGAAAAAGATGATGAAGGAACAATTAAAGATTTAGAGACAGGGGCTGAAAAGAGTGGAGTTCAAGATCAAAATTTGGTGCGCCAAAATTCTGGTCAGCGCCTGGGCAAAGCAGTGTTAGACGACTACTCTTCCGGGAATCAAATGCTATCCTTAATTCCTCAAACTGATGAGTTTTTGCGGAAAAAGAATACTTCTTCTCCCAATCAACAAAGCTGTAATTCAGCTGATCGTGTCAGAGTTGAAGAGCAACTCGTTGTGGATACAAATCAGCAAATTAACAAATCCAAGGATGCACAATTTGCGCAAAAAATTAATGAGATAAAAGGGAATGAAGTTGCTGCTGAAAATTCAAGTATGAAGCAAGTGATAAGCACGCTCCTGGGAAACTTCACGATGCTATACAGACGCCAAAATCTGATGTGCACCTTGAGAATTTGGCAATTGATGAACAGGAAAAACCTGCAGGATCAAAACGTCGTGATTTGCAACCTTTGGAACCTATCGATTTGCAAGTTGAAATCTCTAGTTGTGATGAGAATGCAACTGGGAATTGGAACACAATTGCGCAAAAAAAAATCAATTTCTATGTGTATTGGTTCCTCAGCAAGTCGAAGTAAATCTCCATGTCTTGAAAATAAGCAGGTAACTACTAATCTAGTAGTACAATCTAATGATCGAAGGACATTGTTTGTACAAATCCGTTTGAAGCACTCGGGGTGGAGAAAGAATTAGAGTTAGTTGATTATAATCCCATGAAGGAGCAAACTTTGGTTCGAGCCTATTCTGATAATAATATACAATCAGTTAGCATGCCAATTGGAGTATGTAGCATGCAAACTGGAAAAAATGGCAATGTTATGAGTCCTACATTATATACCTCTAATCCTGAATTAGCTAAGATTATTCAAGAAAGTGAGGCTGTCATGTTGCTCAAACCTAATTCAGCGATCAAGCCACCCATGGTCACATCGAACACCCCAGCTCATGAGGTCTCGAAAGAAAAACAAGGGGAGATGAGTACTCCTAGGTGGGCTGATTTGGTTGATGAAGAAGAGCATGTTCCACCTCCTCTTTTGAATAGAAAATTAAACCCACAAGCTTTGGAATTTGTACCTAAAAGTACAATTGCAAAGAAGAATAAACAAGAGGCCGCAACATCAGGATTTAGTCCAAGTAGGGCTTATGCTAGTGATTTGGGCGATGATTCTTTTGATGAGGATGAGGAAGAAAATATGTAGGACATATGCTTTGATAAAGTGGCTAGGGATGGGGATATCTCACCTAGGCATCAAAGAAGTGGAAGCTACAAAAACAAAAATAAGACACATGGAAGGCAGCATAGTTGGGATGGTAAAGTGACAGGAGAGTTTGTTCCAAGGCACCTACTGATGCGACTGGCAAAGCAGAACCATATGATAGTGTCAATAGCTTCAACAAGATCCAATACATCCAAGAAGAAATGATGAACTATAAAGTTTTGTTGGACAGGTTTGAAGAAGAAGACAAGAGAAAAATACTTCAGGTTACTTTAGATGGGCTATCTATCATTTTTAATTCACACATTTGTAAAAGTAAGTTTGAGGTTGATAACTCAATTTTATTCTTGGATTTTATATTTATGCATTATTTAAGTATTCTCATTTGTAATATCATCATATTTTGTATTACAAATTATGTGATGATCATAGAATACGTAGTTCTCTCTAGCTCTTATTTTCTTCATGCTTGTTAATTAGTAGAGGCTCGTTACCTCATTAGGATTGACAAGGTAAGGCCTAGCCCCCCTTGCTTGTACTTATTTCTATTGAGAATTTTTATTTTAATAAAAAACTGCTAGACGCTCTGTCTAGTGGTATAAATTAAAAAATATATATATAGGATTATCCGCAGGACATAATGAGCATAGATCATTTCCCTTGACTTATTGATGGTGAGTAAACCTGGAAGATTAGAAAAGAGAGACAGAGAGAATGAGCATTATTATGCATTATAATTAATTAGCCATACATAGAACAACAAAAACAAAAACAAATCCACTATAATCTTATAAGTGGGGTCTGGGAAGGGTAGAGTGTACGCTGGCCTTACTCCTAACTTTGAGAAGGAAGAGAGGTTGTTTTTGAAAAACAATCAGCTGCACAAACAGTGAAATAGAGGTCCATACATAGAACAAATCCATATAAATGCACTTTAAAGGCAAGTCAAAATGCTAATGCGTTACTGGATAGTGGCTTGATCGCATGAATCTCAAGAATTCGAGGATCGAAAGATTGTCTAGGAGAGAACTCGAGGATACAATGATTGAAGATGACTAGAAGAAGAGAGAAAGAGAACTGTATATTTCATATGCTGAAGGTAATTGATGATTACAATATCTATTTATGAAAAATACATCTTAACTGACTTATTCTATCTAACAGAATCAGTTACAACTAACAGTCTAACTAACTTCCAATACACTTATTACTGTAGTCTTAACAGTGTTTAACCAACTTGTCAACTAACTTTTGAATTCCCAAATTACTATAACATAATGTCAGATGTGCATCAATAAGTATAATCATCTAATTCAGAAAAAGATTAGTCAAATCCATTAAGAATATCAAAGGTTGGGTTAAACTGTCGAATTTTAGTACAAACCTTATTACTATATAAATTTTGAATAGTTATTTAGTATGACATAATTTAGTATCTCTGTTTTAGATTAGTTTCTTGGGAGGATTACCGTGTATTTTTCAAAAGCTTTCTGTTGAAAATTAAGGTTGAGATTGACTCTTTCATTTTATTAAGATTTTTACTTCCGCATTTCCAGTTTTAAATTGGGTGATAAGGATTCTCTTATCTAGATATTAAAGTAGGTGTCCACAAGGCCCGATGGGTTAGGTCGTGACATTGTTGGATCAAATTCACATCCGTCATACAAAGACAAGCACGTAACACTGCAAGAACTGCAATCAAATTTGGCCTCAAACCCATCCTCACCATCTCTCTATAACACAAAATGGCCCTACTAAATCCATCCTCCGTCTCCTGCTATTATCGCGTTAAAAGTAGAAGAATTAGGCTCCACATCCATCACCTGAAACAACTCTAACCCCCTCCCAATATCATTCCAATGCGCGTAAAGTGAAATAATGGAGTTCAAAACAAAAACATTTCTCTCAGGAGATTCATAAACAGTTGACTTTCAGACTCGACAAAGACGCATTTTCCATACATATCTTATCAACTTTATTCACTTCCTTAAAACTTATAGATTTAAAAATATTTGCTTCACAATACAAGAAAATTATAGTCACCAAGAGTCGTATAAATTAGTACCAGCACCGAAAATCTCTCATTCTCTGAAAATTGATCAATGGCGTTTCCTGCTGACATTGAGAGAGAAATCCTACTGAAACTTCCTCTTAAATCTTTACTTCGATTCAGAGTTGTCTCCAAATCATGGGGGGAAGTCATCACTAGTTCTTCTTTCATCTCTGATCACCTCCACCGAACCCCACATTCCAACACTCTTCTTGTTAGGCGTTACGTCAGAACTCGCGATAGAGAGCACTATTCGTTGTTTCAAGACTCCAAGAATCAACCCTTTACGTTGAATTTCACATCGGAACTGCATTTCCCTTTCTATTGCCAACTTGGGTATTTCAGAATTATTGGCAGCTGCAATGGCATCCTCTGTTTGTCAGACGATTTGTTTGGCCCGTTGATGAATTTTGTTCTGTGGAACCCTTCTATTCAGAAATTTATAATTTTACCTTTTCCTTTGATTAAGCCTCAGTCGCGTTATATGTCTGTTGTTGGATTTGGTGCTGCTTCGCCTGAGACTGATGATTGTAAGTTGGTTAGAGTTGTGTATAGTAGTAATGGTGATGGTGTGTACAATGTTCATCCTGAGATTGAAATTTATTCGATTAATAGTGGGGTTTGGAGGAGAGTGATAGGGGTTGAGATTAAGCATTTTATGGATGAGTTTATGTGGTCTCAGGCTTTTGTAAATGGAGCTGTACATTGGATTGCGTATGATATGGTTGCGAATGGCCTTCAGAGTTTAGTTATGACTTTTAGTATAGCGGATGAGGTGTTTAGGGAGATTGTGTTGCCGGATGCCTTAGTTGGTGTAATTCCAACAGATTTATCGATTATGTTGTTTAAGGAATCACTTGCTGTTGTTAAGTATGAGAGGGAAATGGATGGTGCTTCATGTGAAGTATGGGAGATGAAGCAGTATGGAATTTTCGAATCTTGGAGTAGATTGTATCGTATAAATTTGGTTACAAGAATGGAGGAATTAGTTGGATTTAGCAACAATGGTGAAGTTTTGTTTTCAACTGGGAGCGGTTATCTGGTTTCTTATGATCCAAATAGAGGAAGAAATAGGGAATTTGCTATTCAAGGTAGCTTTCGCTCGTTTTATATTCAGAATTACAGGGAATCACTTATTTTGCTGAATGGGAACAGCGTCATTTTGGGTAGGGTCTTGGAAAGAATTGGAGATTATTGGCTTTCTTTTTAATCGAAGCAATAAAGAAGAATGTGATCACAAGGCATTTTACCAAAGTTCATGGCTGGTTCAAGATAGTGGAAGTGAAAGATGTTCTATCAAAGTTTAGAGCTATCTGATAACTATAATGCACTGAATGTTGAACTTTTTGCGTTACATTAGTCGTTAGTGTATTTCCGGTTGCTTTTTGATGTATTTCCGGTTTATTGTGAAACCTTATCCTAATCAAGGTCTTGATCAGTCGACTATCATATTATTTTGTTGTTGCTACTACCTGCTTGTTTCCGTTGTTTTCTTTTTCTGAGCTATATTTGCTTAGCCCTTTTAACGTTACCAAATCCGGCACCCCCTTTCACAGTAAGGCGTTGTGTATCTCATCAATTGCACTGGTCTGACTATTTGGCTGCATATGCATATTATTAACGTCTCCTTGAATCTTTTGATAGGCAGAATTTCCCTGATGTCGAAATTGGTGTGTGATGAGGGAAATGTATAATGCTCAATTTAGCTGGGCCATCTCTAAGCTAGTGTTCTTGACATCACACAAAGTGATGGAAGATATCTGTGTATTAAAGCTGAAGCATGCAACAGAAGCAACCCAATGTAAGTTTTAGCATCAGGGCAAAGAACACTATCCAAAGAAAATACAGCTCGAGTTGATCGAGTTCAAATTACATGGAACTTCACAATAGATAGACGTCTCTGTTTCAATGATTTTGGATAAAAGGAAACGAATACATCCTTTGGTATTCATGAAGAGACAGATTCATAAACAGTTGACATTGCTACTAGCAGATCAAGATATTGCAAAGATTTTACCAACTGTTAAAGGCAAGTTTTCAGTCGTAGATATGTTTTAGGCCTTCTATATATAACTATGGGCTGAATATTGAAGGTCAATGTAATAAGATGTATGTTTAGAGGAAAATGTGCTTAAAGCTTATAGCGACATTGGATTCAATGACAATAAACTAATGCTGGTAAAGACTTTAAACACTTTTTGTTAATGTATATACTTATTGCAGCTAAATATTATTTTTGTTGTCGTGAGAGATACAAAAAATGTTCTCTTGACTTATGATATAGGATTGTCCGCAGGACATAATGAGCATAAACAGTGAAATAGAGGTCCATACGTAGAACAAATCCATATAAATGCACTTTAAAGGCAAGTCAAAATGCTAATGCGTTACTGGATAGTGGCTCGATTGCAGGAATCTCAAGGATTCGAGGATCGAAAGATTGTCCAGGAGAAATACCCATGATTAAAAGAAATACCCTTGGGTTTTCCTATTAGAGTTAGAAGCTGCTTCACCAAAGTCTGCTATAAAAGTCAACCTTAACACACAAGATAGGTACGCACTTCACTTGAACTTGTATATATATCACTGATACCTCACATCTAAGGCTCAATGAATGTGAATATTCTTTGACGATGACTCCCAGAAGATCTAACTTGATGACGAACACAATCCACAGAAGACGAATAATCACAATTGAAGCTGCAACTAGGGGTATGCATCGGTCGGGTAGGTTCAGTTTTATGTATTATCGGTTCAGTTTATCGATTTTCAGTTTTTAAGTACGCTAAACTTATAACCAAATCAGTAAGATATTTTTTATCAGTTTTAGTTTTTAAGGGTTCGATTTTCGATTTAACCAATAAGGAAATGCCAATAAAACAAATAGGCATAATACATAAACATGACTCTTAACTTGGTGTCAGCTGGCAACTATGACATTTAACTTTGGGTGTGCACAAGTAGGCACTTTAACTTGTATAAAATTGAACAAATAGACACATTCGTCTTACATGGCACCTACATGGCAATTTTGTGTCCTATGTGGCGTCCTACATGTATTATGCCATGTAGGACATGTGTGTCTACTTGTTCAATTTTATACAAGTTAAAGTGCCTACTTGTGCACACCCAAAGTTAAAGGTCATAATTGCCAGCTGACGCCAAGTTAAGGGTCATGTTTATGTATTATGCCAAACAAATATATGACTTCTCCAACATTTTGGCATGACAAAACAATAGTATAACTTTATATAATGCTCATAAAATAGAAACAGTAGTACCTAACATGAAAAAAAAAAACTATACAAGTGCAACACAAATAAAAGAACAAGGACTATAATGTGATTGAAAGCTAAAGGGCAAATGTCGTAACCAGATACTGATATTAATATTTAATATTTATGTAGGGGTAAAATAGTAAATCATTATTGTCTTAACGGGTTATTGGTTTACCCAATAACCTAATATTAAAAAACCAAAACCAAACCGCTAACTCAATAAAGTTTTTTTATAAAACCATTAAATATCCATTAATCCAATAACATGTTTTTCAATTTGATTTACTGATTTGTTCTATTTTTGCACACTCTTATCTGCAACTGCAAAATAGGTAGCAAAACTACTCGTCATTAAAATACAATTTATACGTGAGTTGAGAATATAATTCTATGAAATATATTTTAATAATAACAATTAATATAGAAACAAATCTCATGCGTAGGGAAGACACTTAAAAGGAGCAGCAATGAAGAGTTATCATCCACAATGCAAGGAAGTAAACTAAGATAAGGAAATGAAATCACCTGAAAGGAAGAAAAATGATTTGCTGTGAATTGTGATTAGTGCCCGTGAAATGAGCCCATATTTTGGTAACCCGTCCAATCCGCATATTTTAGTGGGTTGGGTGAGTGACTCTGTAGATGGGTATAAAATATGGGTATATATCCATATTTAACCCATAGAAATATGGGTATTCATGGGTAAAATATGGGTTAGCCAAATTGATTAAGCTTTCAACTTTTATTCACTCAAAATTCATGATATCACTAAAAATGTTGTAACTTCTGTTCTTTTTAAAAACAAACTTAAAAAAAGAAAGAAAAATTGGGGGAGGGGGGGACTGGTAGGGGGCTGGGTAAAAAAATAAAAAATTGAAATCGAAAATATTTTATTACTCATTAAGTAATAAAATAACAATTTTGATAAGAATTGTGTATACTCAATCAAGAAATCAATACAAATTCTTATCAAAGAAATACCCTTGAATTTTTCTAGTAGAGCTAAAAACAGTTTCACCAAAGCCCGCTATAAGAGTTAGCCTTACCAAATGAGATAATTGCGCACTTAATTCACTTGAACTTGTATAATGCCTCTTTTCATCTTTCATAAAATTTGTACACCGTCTAATTTAGAATTATAAAAGAAAAGACACGTGTATGTTATATAAGTAATGACTGTGTCAAGATTGTAAATTTGATTTGGAATCAGATAGAGTCGAAAACCATAAACTTTGTACGAACAAGTTCCTCAAGAAGCTTTAAAGGAAACTCTTATAATTCAAGAGGATTGGACTGGGTACCATACCTGTGATCCGAACCAATATAAAAATCTTTGTCTCTCTTACTTTTAGCTATTCATATATATTTTTCTATCATCTTTTATGCTAACTTGCAGGAACGTCGACTCTCACCCTTTTGACAGTCGACTAAGAAAGAAATTTTTAATTGAACCCTCCCCCATACCCTTCTTCACTTTCAAGAAGATATTTGAATCCAAGTATCATCGACGTTTCTCCCAATCCTACATTGAGATTATATATGACTTTGCGAGGTCATTTTATTTATTAATAAAAAACCTTACAAAATTAACTTTTGGAGGTCAATTTTTTTAGCGTCAAAATATGAAAAAAAAAAATACAAACTGGGCGATTTACTAGAGCCGGCATTGGGTGTACTTAGGGCGTACAGTGGGACACTTAGGGCATAAATCTGACAGAACTAAGCCCCACACTTGAGTCTTGGGGAGTTTTGCTAGAGCCTCGCCCCGAGGTGAGTCCCAGCAGATCCCTCGTGCTATTCATGGCAAACATAATTGTTCTCAGGACACCATAGCTCTTTTGAAGCTAGTGCTACCTCCCGTCCATAGGAATGTTCTAGAAATAGATATACTAATGAATATTATGGATAATATTTATGTATTTTTATTGTAAAAATTTAGCTTGTTAAAGAAGATGAACTGCTGCAATATATATAAATAATATAGTACACAGTTATACAATATTAATAATTATTCTGTTAGAATTCATTTTTACGGTTATAGTAGTGACTAAACCAGAAAATGAGTCCTATAAATAAGTAAGTAGCAAATCTCTACTTCAACAATCTCTCATTCTCTCAAAATTCATCAATGGCGTTTCCTGCTGACATTAAGAGAGAAATCCTACTGAAACTTCCTCTTAAATCTTTACTTCGATTCAGAGTTGTCTCCAAATCATGGGGGGAAGTCATCACCAGTTCTTCTTTCATCTCCAATCACCTCTCCCAAACCACACATTCCAACACCCAAACCCCACATTCCAACATTCTTCTTGTTAGGCGTTACATCACAACTGGCCATAAAGAGCACTATTCGTTGTTTCAAGACTTCAAGAATCGACCCTTTACGTTGAATAGAAGATTGGTATTGCATTTCCCTTTCAATTTCCAACGAGGGTATTTCAGTATTGTTGGCTGCTGCAATGGCATCCTCTGTTTGTCAGACGATTTGGTTGGTACGTTGATGAATTTTGTTCTGTGGAACCCTTCTATTCAGAAATTTATAACTTTACCTTTGCCTTTGATTAAGCCTCAGTCCCGTTATATGACTGTTGTTGGATTTGGTGCTGCTTCGTCTGAGACTGATGACTGTAAGTTGGTTAGAGTTGTGTATTGTAGGAATGGTGGTGATATGTACAATGTTCATCCTGAGATTGAAATTTATTCGATTAATAGTGGGGTTTGGAGGAGAGTGATGGGGTTTGAGATTAAGCATTTTGTAATGGACTTTTCGTTGTCTCGGGCTTTTGTAAATGGAGCTGTACATTGGATTGCGTATGATGTGCTTCCGAATGGTCGTCACCATCGGAGTTTAGTTATGACTTTTAACATAGCGGATGAGGTGTTTGGGGAGATTATGTTGCCACATGCTTTAGTTCGTGTAATTCCAACGGAGTTATCGATTTTGTTGTTTGAGGAATCACTTCTTGTTGTTATGTATGAGAAGGAGAGATATGGTACTTCATGTGAAGTATGGAAGATGAACCAGTATGGAGTTTTCGAATCTTGGAGCAAATTGTATCGTATAAATTTGGTTGTAGGTATGAAGGAAGTAGTTGGATTTAGGATCAATGGTGAAGTTTTGGTTTCAAATAGGACCAATAATCTGTTTTCTTATGATCCAAAGAGTAGACGAAGTTGGACTCTTGGTATTGAAGGTAGCTTTCGCTCGTTTTATGTTCAGAATTACAGGGAATCACTTATTTTGCTGAATGGGAACAGTGTCATTTCGGGTAGGGTCTTGGAAAGAATTGGAGATTACTGGTTTTCTCCAATAAAGAAGAATATGATCTGAAGGTAAGGCATTTTACTAAAGATAGTGGAAGTGAAAGATGTTCTATCAAAGTTTAGAGCTATCTGATAACTATAATGTACTGAATGTTGAACTTTTTGCGTTGCATTAGTTGTTAGTGTATTTCCGGTTGCTTTTTGATGTATTTCCGGTTAATTGTGAAACCTTATCCTAATCAAGTAATGAACATTGTCTTGATCAATCGACTATCAAATTATTTTGTTGTAGCTACTGTGATGTTACTACCTGCTCGTTTTTCATTGTTTCTGTTTTCTGAGCTAAATTTGGTTAGCCCTTCGTGTGTTGCTGATTTGGTGGTGACTTCAAATCTGATTCCTTCCTTGCGTTCTGGATCATTATTAAAACCAATTTAGAAGTATTTAGAGGCTAACACTTACTAAAAAAGAATTAAAGTTAGAAAGTATTGGATGTTCAACAATCATTTGAGGAAGACAAAGTTTTCCAATCAGTTGCCATAATTGAAAATTTAACTAGTTCATAAATTATAATTGCCATATATTTCTCTATCGATAATGTTGTTTGAGGAATCACTTGTTGTTAAGTATCAGAGGGAGATAGATGGTGCTTCATGTGAAGTAATCACCCATCCACGCCAAGTTCTTGTTGCTTTTGGTTTTTCATTGTTTTTGTTTTTTGAGTACCCAAAGTTGGCAGGCTATTAGGTGTTGTCTTATCTAGTGCAGTGGCCTGACTATTTGGCTAAACTATACACACATTATTACCATCTCATTGCATCTAGTGTTATTTGATAGGCAAAATTTCCCTAATGTCGAAATTGGCGTGTGATGAGGGAAATGCATAATGCTCAATTTAGCTCAATCCGAACTAGTTGAAATTAGCTTCAGGGCAAAGAACACAATTCAAAGCAAATACACCTCCAGTTCAAATTACATGGAACTTCACCATAGGCGTCTCTGTTTCAATGATTTTGGATAAATGGAAACGAATACATCCTTTGGTATTCATGAAGAGACAGAATCATCTATATCTACATCTTCACATTACATTGTATGAAGAGTGAATATATCGAATTCAAATAAAACTAAAACAGAGCATACAATACTTTCTTTTGGTTTGCTTTGTTGCGAAGAGATTACAGTGGCTGGCACGCAAC
The DNA here is from genome assembly GCA_018342035.1 of Solanum appendiculatum. NCBI lineage: Eukaryota > Viridiplantae > Streptophyta > Magnoliopsida > Solanales > Solanaceae > Solanum > Solanum appendiculatum. Next base: position 1,110,820 of record JAGDQO010001154.1, read on the forward strand.
ACTTTTATGATCCGGTATGTGTTTTTCCATTAATCACCTCTCGCTAGAATAAACAATTATGATGAAAAAGCCAAGCAGATCAGTAAAAAAAACGTATATATTTATTGCCGCTAAATGTTGTTTTTGTTGTAGTGAGAGGTAAAGAAAATGTTCCCTTGACTTATGATATAGGATTGTCTGCAGGACATAATGAGCATAGATCATTTCCCTTGACTTATTGATGGTGAGTAAACCTGGAAGGTTAGAAAAGAGAGACAGACAGAATGAGCATTTTTAAGCATTATAATTAATTAGCCATACATAGAACAACAAAAACAAAAACAAATTCAGTATAATCTTACAAGTGGGATCTGGGAAGGGTAGAGTGTACGCTGAGCTTACCCCTACCTTTGAGAAGGTAGAGAGGTTGTTTTTAAAAGACAATCGGCTGAACAAACAGTGAAATAGAGGTTCATACATAGAACAAATCCATATAAATGCACTTTAAAGGCAAGTCAAAATGCTACTTGATGGCAGGAATCTCAAGAATTTGAGGATCGAAAGATTGTTTAGGAGAGAACTCGAGGATACAATGAATGAAGATGACTAGAAGAAGAGAGAAGAAGAGAGAAAAGAGAACTGTATATTTCATATGCTGAATGTAATTGATGATTACAATATCTATTTATGAAGAATACATCTTGACTGACTTATTCTATCTAACAGAATCAGTTACAACTAACAGTCTAACTAACTTCCAGTACACTTATTATTGTAGTCAACTAACTTGTCAACTAACTTTTGAATTCCCAAATTACTATAACATAATGTCAGATGTGCATCAATAAGTATAATCATCTAATTCTGAAAAAGATTAGTCAAATCCATTAAGAATATCAAAGGTTGGGTTAAACTGTCGAATTTTAGTACAAACCTTATTACTATATAAATTTTGAATAGTTATTTAGTATGACATAATTTAGTATCTCTGATTTAGATTAGTTTCTTGGGAGGATTACCGTGTATTTTTCAAAAGCTTTCTGTTGAAAATTAAGGTTGAGATTGACTCTTTCATTTTATTAAGATTTTTACTTCCGCATTTCTAGTTTTAAATTGGGTGATAAGGATTCTCTTATCTAGATGTTAAAGTAGGTGTACGCATGGCCCGATGGGTTAGGTCGTGACACTGTTGGATCAAATTCACATCCGTCATACCAAGACAAGCACTTAACACTGCAAGAACCGCAATCAAATTTGGCCTCAAACCCATCCTCACCATCTATCTACAACACAAAATGGCCCTACTAAATACATCCTCCGTCTCCTGAGATTATCGCGTTAAAAGTACAAGAATTAGGCTCCACATCCATCACCTGAAACAACTCTAACCCCCTCCCAATATCATTACAATGCGCGTAAAGTGAAATAATGGAGTTCAAAACAAAAACATTTCTCTCAGGAGATTCATAAACAGTTGACTTGCAGACTCGACGAAGACGCATTTGCCATACATTTCTTATCAACTTTATTCACTTCCTTAAAACTTATAGATTTAAAAGTGTTTGCTCCACAATACAAGAAAATTATAGTCACCATGAGTCGTATAAATTAGTACCAGCACCGAAAATCTCTCATTCTCTGAAAATTGATCAATGGCGTTTCCTGCTGACATTGAGAGAGAAATCCTACTGAAACTTCCTCTTAAATCTTTACTTCGATTCAGAGTTGTCTCCAAATCATGGGGGGAAGTCATCACCAGTTCTTCTTTCATCTCCGATCACCTCCACCGAACCCCACCTTCCAACACCCTTCTTGTTAGGCGTTACGTCAGAACTCGCGATAGAGAGCACTATTCGTTGTTTCAAGACTCCAAGAATCAACCCTTTACGTTGAATTTCACATCGGAACTGCATTTCCCTTTCTATTGCCAACTTGGGTATTTCAGAATTATTGGCAGCTGCAATGGCATCCTCTGTTTGTCAGACGATTTGTTTGGCCCGTTGATGAATTTTGTTCTGTGGAACCCTTCTATTCAGAAATTTATAATTTTACCTTTTCCTTTGATTAAGCCTCAGTCGCGTTATATGTCTGTTGTTGGATTTGGTGCTGCTTCGCCTGAGACTGATGATTGTAAGTTGGTTAGAGTTGTGTATAGTAGTAATGGTGATGGTGTGTACAATGTTCATCCTGAGATTGAAATTTATTCGATTAATAGTGGGGTTTGGAGGAGAGTGATGGGGGTTGAGATTAAGCATTTTGTAATGGACTTTTCGCTGTCTCGGGCTTTTGTAAATGGAGCTGTACATTGGATTGCGTATGATGTGCTTCCGAATGGTCGTCACCATTGGAGTTTAGTTATGACTTTTAACATAGCGGATGAGGTGTTTGGGGAGATTATGTTGCCGCATGCTTTAGTTCGTGTAATTCCAACGGAGTTATCGATTTTGTTGTTTGAGGAATCACTTCTTGTTGTTAAGTATGAGAAGGAGAGATATGGTAGTTCATGTGAAGTATGGCAGATGAAGCAGTATGGAGTTTTCAAATCTTGGAGTAAATTGTATCGTATAAATTTGGTTGCAGGTATCGAGGAAGTAGTTGGATTTAGGATCAATGGTGAAGTTTTGTTTTCACGTAGGAGCAATAATATGTTTTCTTATGATCCAAATAGTGGACGAAGTTGGATTCTTGGTATTCAAGGTAGCTTTCGCTCGTTTTATGTTCAGAATTACAGGGAATCACTTATTTTGCTCAATGGGAACAGTGTCATTTCGGGTAGGGTCTTGGTAAGAATTGGAGATTACTGGGTTTCAACTTTATCGAAGCAATAAAGAAGAATGTGATCAGAAGTTCATGGCTGTTTCAAGGTAGTGGAAGTGGAAGATGTTTTATCAAATTTGGTATACCTTGTTTAGAGCTATCTGATAAGTATAATGTACTGATTGCATTGCATTAGTTGTTAGAGTATTTCCGGTTGCTTTTTGATGTATTTCCGGTTAATTGTGAAACCTTATCCTAATCAAGTAATGAACATTGTCTTGAGCAGTCGACTATCATATTATTTTGTTGTAGCTACTGTGATGTTACTACCTGCTCGTTTTTATTGTTTCTGTTTTCTGAGCTAAATTTGGTTGGCCCTTCGTGTGTTGCTGATTTGGTGGTGACTTCAAATCTGATTCCTTTTATTATAAATCTTATGACTGATCTTCTTTCCTTCTGGTCCTTGGATGAATATTCACCTATGTGAAGATACTTTAGGTTATTTGTCATTATTAAAACCAATTTACAAGTATTTTGCTAACACTTGTTAAATAAAGAACAATTAATAACTAAGTATTAAAGTTAGAAAGTATTGGATGTTCAACAATCATTTGAGGAGGAGACAAAGTTTTCCAATCAGTTGCCATAATTGAAAACTGAACTTGTAATAAAGTAACGATGGAGAGCTCTAGTTCATAAATCATAAATGCCATATATTTGGTAGGCAGAATTTCCCTGATGTCGAAATCGGTGTGTGATGAGGGAAATGCATAATGCTCAATTTAGCTCAACCCGAACCAGTTGACATTACAAAAGAGTACATGTTCTTCACTAAGCTAGTGTTGTTGACATTACACAAAGTGATGGATCCTGTACAATAGGAAATGAGAGAGACAAAATCAGTACTGCAAAAAGTTAATTAAATCTGTCTTCCCAAAGGGCCAAAAAGTTAAGGCTTCAAAACATCTTCTATTGTTCAGACAACGTGAGTTCATGGGTCGATGCCATCTAACTTCATACAGTGCTTCAGTTCTCCACATTTGCAGCCATGGATGCATTTCGATAGCAAACTATACGAGGACTTAAACCACCCCACTGTCCTTTCCAGAGTCTGCATCATCTGATAATATAATCAAGTGTTCACTATCCAAGTCTTGAATGTTGATTTTTTCTTTTCAATTATATGCAAGATATCCGTTTATTAAAGCTGAAGCATGCAACAAATCATGATCAATGGCGTCGTCTGAAACAGAGAGACAAATCCTACTGAAACTTCCTCCTAAATCTTTACTTCGATTCAGAGTTGTCTGCAAATCATGGGGGGAAGTCGTCACCAGTTATTCTTTCATCTCCGATCACCTCCACCGAACCCACATTCCAACACCCTTCTTGTTAGGCGTTACGTCAAAACTCGCTATAAAGAGCACTATTCGTTGTTTCAAGACTTCAAGAATCAACTCTTTTCGTTGAATTTCACATCGGAATTGCATTTCCCTTTCAATTTGCCTCGAGGGTATTTCAATATTGTTGGCAGCTGCAATGGCATCCTCTGTTTGTCAGACGATTTGCTTAGTACATTCCGGAATTTTGTTCTGTGGAACCCTTCTATTCAGAAATTTATAACTTTACCTTTGCCTTTGATTAACCCTCAGTCGCGTTATAGGTCTGTTGTTGGATTTGGTGCTGATTTGCCTAAGACTGGTGACTATAAGTTGGTTAGACTTGTGTATAGTAGGAATGATTGTATTGATTACAATGGTCCTCCTGAGATAGAAATTTATTCGATTAATAGTGGGGTTTGGAGGAGAAAGTTGGGGGTTCAGATTAAGCATTGTATAGTGAAGTTTTCATTGTCTCAGGCTTTTGTAAATGGCGCTGTACATTGGATTGGGTTTGATCTGCTTCCGAATGGTGATGTAATTCGGAGTTTAGTTATGACTTTTAACATAGCGGATGAGGTGTTTGGGGAGATCATGTTGCCGGATGCTTTTGTTGGTGTATTTCCAGAGCTATTATCGACTTTGTTGTTTGAGGAATCACTTGCAGTTGTTACGTGTAAGGGGGGGAGATATGATACTTCATGTGAAGTATGGAAGATGAAGCAGTATGGAGTTTTGGAATCTTGGAGTAGATTGTATCGAATAAATTTGGTTACAGGTATGGAGGAAGTAGTTGGATTTAGGATCAATGGTGAAGTTTTGTTTCAAATAGCAGCAATAATCTGGTTTCTTATGATCCAAAGAGTGGACGAATAGGGTTCTTCGTATTCAAGGTAGCTTTCCCTCGTTTTATGTTCAGAATTACAGGGAATCACTTATTTTGCTGAATGGGAAGAGTGTCATTTCGGGTAGGGTCTTGGAAAGAATAGGAAATTACTGGGTTCCAACTTTATCGAAGCAATAAAGAAGAATGTGATCAGAAGTTTATGGTTGTTTCAAGGTAGTGGAAGTGGAAGATGTTTTATCAAATTTGGTACACCTAGTTTAGAAAATGCACTGAATGTTGAACTTTTTGCGTTACATTAGTTGTTAGTGTACTCTTGTTGCCTTTTGATGTATTTCCGGTTTATTCTGAAACCTTATCCTAATCAAGTGATGAACCTTGTCTTGGTCAGTTGACTATCATATTATTTTGTTGTTGCTAATGTGATGTTACTACCTGCTCGTTTCCATTGTTTTCTTTTCCTGAGCTATATTTGCTTAGCCCTTTTAACGTTACCAAATCCGGCACCCCCTTTCACAGTAAGGCGTTGTGTATCTCATCAATTGCACTGGTCTGACTATTTGGCTGGATATGCATATTATGGATAGTCAGAATTTCCATACTTCTCCTTGATGTCGAACATGATGTAATGAAGGAAATGAAGTAATGAACCCTGTACAATAGCGAAATAGAGAGAGCCCTTTATTGAGTATGGCATCACCCATTCAATCCCTAATGCCATACGGTGCTTCAGTTCTCCATATTTGCAGCCATGGCCACATGATGCATTTTGAAAGCTGGATTTTAGCAAATTATATGAAAGCTTAACTCTGTAGATACCATCCCCCTGTCATTTCCAGATTATATAATCAGCATCTTCCAGTAATAACGAAGCATTATCCAAGTGTTGTAACCGAAGGGTAACTCTTTCTATTTCTCAGTGATACAATACTAAAACTAGATGGAATTTGATGATTCCTCTATGTCGATTCTTCTCTTATTGGAGGAAATGGAGTTGTATTTGCAATCCCTTCTAGTTTTCTACATGTTGCTTTTGCTGTTTCATTGTTTTTGTTTTTTTGAGTTAAATGTGGTTCAGCACATTATTACCATCTCATTGCATCTACTTTGATAGGCAGAATTTATATACTTCTACTTGATGTCGAAATTGGTGTGTGATGAGGGAAATGCATAATGCCTAATTTAGCTCAACCTGAACTAGTTGTTTCTTATTGCAAGTAAACTACATTTTATTTTACATTGTAAACCAAGTACTAAGCCAGTGCTGAACATTACAAAAGGAAATGAATCCAGCAAAACCATATAACTTCATACAGCATTTGCAGCCATGGCCACATGGATCCATTTCGAAAGCTGGACCTATCCATATTATACGAGGACTTAACTGATAGATACCATTCATCTCCCTGTCCTTTCCAGATTATAGAGTCTGCATCATCTGATAATATAATGAAGCGTTCACTATCCAGATTATGTTGATTTGTCTCTTCTTGGAGGAAATGAATCTCTCCTTTAGTTCGATATCCGTATATTAAAGCTGAAGCATGCAACAGAAACAACCCCATCTGATTTTTAGCGTCAGGGCAAAGAACACTATCCAAAGCAAATACAGCTCGAGTCGATCAAGTTCAAATTACATGGAACTTCACGATAGGCGTCTCTGTTTCAACGAAGAGACAGAATCATATTTATGTATAACAAGAAAACTATTGAATCTTTGCAGCATGATTGTTATGTCTCTAAAGATGCTTTCAGTACAATATTGACGTCTCATAAGTCAATCTTGATGTACTACCCAGCTGCTACCCGGGGCTGTTTTCATACCCCTCTTGATCATCTCTCTTCTGAGTCTTTCCGCGTCCTCAAATCGCCCATTACTAGCATAAATTCTTGCCAGAATCACAAAATTAGCAGGATTCTGAGGCTCTACTTCAAATAAAGCTCTTCCAGCTATTTCTGCCAGCTCGACTTCTCCATAAGTTCGACAAGAAGCAAGTAGTGCTCCCCAAGCTTTTGCAGTCACCTTCACTGGCATTTTCCTAATAATGTCATACGCCTGATGCAATCTCCCCGCCCTACTCAATACATCTATCAAACAAGCATAGTGATCACTACTTGCTTCAACTCCATAACGAACTCTCATACGAGAAAAGTACATCTGTGCTTCATCAGCTAGTCCAGCATGACTACAAGCTTTCAAAACCCCAAGAAAAGTAATTCCATCAGGCCTGACATTAGCCTTCTCCATTTGCTCAAAAACTTCAAGTGCTGTTCTTGCCTGCCCATGAAACGCGTAAGCTGAGATCAAACTACTCCAAGCAACCACATCCCTGTTCTTCATACTGAGAAACACAAGATGAGCTTTCTCAAGACACCCGCAACGCCCATAAGCCTCGATTAGTCCACTCCTCAATTGCGGATCTGGATCAATATCATTCCTTATCGAATACCCATGAATCTGTTCGATCAAATTCACATCCGCCACACCAAGACAAGCTCGTAACAATGCAAGAACCGTAATCAAATTCGGCCTCAACCCCATCCTCCCCATCTCTCTATAACACAAAACAGCCTTACTAAACCCATCCTCCGTCTCCGCCAACCCCGCGATAATCGCGTTAAAAGTAGAAGAATTCGGCTCCACATCCATCACTCGAAACAACTCCAACGCTCTCCCAACATCATTACAACGCGCGTAAACCGAGATCATCGAGTTCCAAACTACAACATTTCTCTCAGGAGATTCATCAAACAGTTGGCGTGCGGACTCTACGGAGACACATTTTCCATACATGTCAACTAAAGCACAAGCGACAAAGGGGTTGGAAATGAAGGAGCCTTTGGTTGTGTGTGCGTGAATGGTTGCGCCGAGCTGAGAGAAACTCAGCGCGGCGCAAGATTTAAGGGCGAGAGGGAACACGAAGGGGTCGAGTGAATGGGAGAGAGTTGAATGGATTTGGTGGAAAAGAGAAAGGGCTTGTTCATGTTGGCCATGATTGACATGAGATGTCAAGAGTTTTGTGAAAGAAAGCAAACGTTGGAAGTTTGAAGAAAAAGAACTCATTGCTTTGTGCTTTTGCCGCCTTGTTTTGAATATATACCGTTTTCTTAAGTTAGGACCAATGATATGAAAAACACAAATGAGCTTATTACTCCGAGAGGAGCGGAGGGAGTTGTTCGGATGGTAAAACTCTAATCTTGAGGTTGCGAGTTCAAGTGAGTTTAAGTCACTAAGGGACCAAAAAGGTGGGAGCTCCTACGGAGGAGTTAAAAACAAAAGGAACTTATTACTTTATTGCTAGGATGAATGAGATTTTTAAATATTTAGTTGGCATTTGATCATGTTCTATTTTGAAATAAGAAAGTTATTTTTGTTTTTAAAATGAAAAATGGTGTTGTAAATTGGAATTGTGTTCAGCTATGAATATAAATTGAAGTTGTTTTTGACTTTTTGTGAGTAATTTGGAAAGAAAAAAGTGAAAATACTTTTCAATTTTTTTCAAATTCTTAAATATTTGATAATTTAACTTAAAGGTGAATTCCATAATTTTATGGTCAAATGTTTCTTTGATCAAAGATTTCAAGCTAAATTTTGGATAGACAGAATTTCCCTTTTGATTGATCATACGTGGCGTCTATCCAAATTAATCATTTAGAGAATTTAAAATATCGAAGAGTTAAATAAATAAAAAAAGTTGAGTCAAATTTTTTGAGTAGGGTGCATTTTCCCTTTAATGGACTCTGTATGACCTGAAGTGAAATTAGTTAAATCAGTAGATTTTAAATACTAGATTGGTTAAATAGAAAATAAAGTTTAAATTTTGGTATGTAGAAATTTCAGAAAGGGAATAATTCCCTTTGATGGATCCTATGCCGCATGAATTCAAATGAATTGACTTAGTGAATTTTAAACATAAGATAGGTAAATAAAAAAAAGGTCGAGTTGGAACTTTTGAAGAAATTTCGGGTAGAATGCATTTTTCCTTGAATGAGCTTTATGTGATGCGAGTTTGAATTATATTTAATTTACAGTGCGTTTACGAAGGAAAACTTTTCTTGAAAAATATTTTCTAACTTTTTCATATTTGATAGGTAAAAAGTTTTAAAAAACATTTCCTAAAATTTTTTTTTTCTTAAAAATGACTTCTAAAAGTAGCAAAAACAAGCAGTATATGGATACCGTTCAATCCACCCCCACCCCCTTCCTAACACCATAGTCCTCATCACCCACCACATCACACTCCTACTCGCACTTTTAGTTAAGGGTGCTTATTGGATGGATTAAAAATATAATTACGGTTAAAGATTTCTAAATATATTAATTCTCTATGTAACTCATAAAACATTGATTAGTTCGATAATGTATTAGTAATTATCGGGGGTATCAGCTAATTTTTTAATATCTTCTTTTTTTGATAAACACAATTTTAAAAAAAAACTTCAATTTCCATCTTCTGATAATCTCTAATTGAGTTGTATGAATAAATTTTTCAACTATAACATCTGTCAAGAGTACTCTAATTCATAGTTACAATGTTATTGAAGTTATTTAGTTTGTAATATAGCAATAGTTAATTTACATAGCTTGTAAAATGATTATCCTACTCTTTAAAATGTAGCAAAGACCCTATGTATATATTAATCTGTATGATAACTCTTAACAGATTAACGATTTATTATCAATATCGTTAATTATAAAATTTTAATTCTCATCAATCATTTATCCGTTAACTCAATATCAATAAGTCAATTTTATAATGGACGGATCGATTTTGAACAACCTCATTTTTATTAAGATTGCGGGTCGGGCTCATGGGGTTATCTAATTTTGCAAAAACCCCACTCTTCCGAGTGAGCAATTTTCTATGGCGGAACTCTAAAACTCTAAACTTTAACCTCTCCGACTTCCAAAACAATGGCGATTACCTTCTCAGCTCTCTTATCTTCAACCCCATTTCTCAAGAAAACCCATAAAATATCCTCAAACTTTCCTTTAAACGCTTGCCCTCGTAATCAGATTCTTGATTTTCCCTTATCTGTAGCCAGAATTAAGCCTCTCAAACTTGAATTGAAACACAAGTATTCGGTGCTTTTCGGTAGTAATTGTGGATTTCAATTAAGTAGGAAAAATGGGTTTATTGCGAAAGCTGAGAGTAGTGGAGTAGATTATGGAAACAGTGTTGATAAAGCTGAAATTGATGTTCGTGGAGAGAGCACAATGCCTGATAGATTCAGGAACTTGACGAAAGAAGTTCCTGATAAGCCTGTTAGATGGCCTTGGTTCATAGGTATGTCGAAAAAGCTCTATTGTATACTCCATATGTTTCAATTTGTTTGTCCGGTTTTGATTTGTTACGAAGTTTAAGAAGCTAAAAAACACTTTTGAATCTGTGCTCTTAAACTAAAAGATATATAAAATGTATCAAAATGCCCCATGTCACGTGGAAAGTTACAAGTAAAGAAGAGTCGAAAAAAGGAAAGAAGCAATCTTTTTGAAATAGACAATAATGATAACAAAGACAAACTAACTAAAACAGATGGAGTATTCTTTTTGCTGGAGATTTTTTTCCCCCAAGTAAAACAGAAAAGATATAAATGATTCATATAGTCGACCCCAAGTAAGCATAGTTGATTGGTTGATATGCCTGTTAGAACTTAGATGGCCTTGATTTATAGGTCAAAAGCTCTACTGTGTGTTCTTTTTTGGGACAAAATTTGCCCCAAATAAAGCAGAACAATGGATATAGATGATTCACATAGTCAACCCCAAGTAAGCGTAGTTGATTGATTGATATGCCTGTTAGATTGGTTTATAGGTACGTCAAAAGCTCTATTGTGTGTTCCTTTTTGGGACAACATTTGCCCCAAATAAAGCAGAATGGATATAAATGATTCATTTAGTTGACCCTGAGTAGGTGAGTTGATTGGTTGATATGCCTGTTAAACTAATCTTTCGGTAGTCTGATTGTACTCTAGCTTTGGTATTGTTGTATGAGAATTCGATTGCCCTTAGGTCTCAAGTTCGAATTCCACACTAGGTTGAATTATTCTCATCTGTCCAAGCGTTGGTGAACAGAGTTATACGGTACACGTGCTGGTGCAAGGTAGCAGGTAGCCCGTGGAATTATCGAGGTATGCTAGCTGGCATGGATACCACGGTTATAAAAAAAGAATTGGATTCCCTTACAAAAAGAAAAGAAGTCAGTTTTTGTTTTTCTGTTTTGCTTAGTTTGATGTTTCAAATGCTGCTGTTTCCTAATTGAATGATATGAGAATTCAGAAAGGGAACAGATAAAAGAAATTGAGATGATAGAGATCATTCTTTGAAATGGACGAAGTCTGAACAAGTGCTGCTCTTATTTGAACGAAGCAAATAATGTGATCTTTGTAATATAAATGCACCCGAACTTGTTTGGGACTGAGACGTGGTTGTTTATTATTTCCTAGTAGCAGTTCAATGGCTTATGATAATTTAGCTTAATAATGGTAAAATAGAACTGTCTATCCTATTGTATGGTTTGGCTGTAGTTAACTCTCATCTATGATGGAAATCATTGTCTAAACAAGAAATCTATGCACATTAGGATAAATTAATCCGTGCATATCCGTAAGTATGACACTTTGATGAGAAAGCATAAGGAGTGTCTTCAAAAGATTCATCTTCTGTAGTACAAATAACACATGCTACACAATGCTGCTATAAAGATATTGTTCAACATAAACATACTGCAATTGCATGATATATATGTGAATTATTTAAAACGTACAAATCACAGGGTTAAATTCGGCAGATATAGAAGACAATGAGAAGACCTGACATAAGGGAGATTGAAGTTCAAACTGAAGTCGGTCTTTTAATATTGACAGAACAATAGTCAAAAAGAAAACTTCTAAGTAGGCAAAGTAGGAAAAATAAATTGTGCAGTTCTCTTTAACTTTTCTTTAGCACTGTTGTGTGTATCTCAATCATCAACTAACCTTATTTCTTGATAGGTGAATGTGATTGACATTCATGATGGTTAGTTTCTTGATAGGTGAATGTGATTGACATTCTTTAAAAAAGAAAGAATGTAGCATAATTTTCTCTTTTCAACCTGCCCAGCAGCGCCCAAACCTGTCCCACATAATTTATTATCGTTTTCTTTTTTAAAGATTTTTTTTTTGAATGACTGATAAATTATTCTATCATAGCAAAACATCCACTGATGCAATAGTGGTAAAACATTGCATCAAAAGACAAGTATTTGATGCGGGTTTCCCTGGTCATCAAAAAAAAAAAAAAGACAAGTATTTGATAGTTTAGAAAAACTATTTGAATATATACAAAAAGAGTGGTGAAATAATAGAAGATTTAGAAGAGAACTGATTATAAAAGAACAATTAATAACAAAGAAGTAAAGTTAGAAAATATTAGGGTTTTCAATCAGTTGCCATTGAGAAATTAGAAGAAGAAGAGATATTGGGAATTGAATTGATTTATCATTCTCTCAAGTTGATGGGATTAAATAGCTGTTACAGATAATGTAAATAAGGAAAGAAGATAATAAAATATTACACATTCTCCTAACTGCCTAATTAAAGGGATTAGGGAATATTCTCATATCTAGATTATTTAATCATATTATATTTAAATATTCTCATATCTACACTATCCAAATATACCATAATTGACACTCCCCCTCAAGCTAGAGCGTATAAGTCATATGCTCCTAGTTTGCCACAAATATAGTCAATTCTGGATCCTCGGAGTGATTTTGTGAAAATATCCGCCAGTTGATCTCTTGAGTTGACAAAACTTGTGGTGATGTATCCAGATTCAATCTTTTCTCGAATGAAGTGACAATCTATCCCAATGTGCTTCGTTCTTTCATGGAAAACTGCATTAGAAGCGATATGTAGTGCAGCTTGGTTATCACAAATCAATGTCATCGGTTCAACTCCTCCCATCTTCAATTCTTGAAGAAGTTGTCTCAACCATATAAGCTCACACATAGCTAGTGCCATAGCTCGATATTTTGCCTCTGCGCTTAATCTAGCTACGACAACTTGCTTTTTACGTTTAAACTTCATCGATCCCTCTAGGTCTCAAGCAGTCTCCCAGAGCATGTTTGGGCATTTTCAAGATGTTGTCCAACAGTTTGGAATGATCCGCATAGAAGCTGATCACTCTGTATTCTATAGGCATTCATCTCATGGCAAACATATCTTGTTAATTGTTTATGTTGATGATATTGTTATCACAGGAGATGATTATGAAGGTATTGCTCAACTCAAACAACACCTCTCAAGTCACTTTCAGACGAAGGATTTGGGCAAGTTGAAATACTTTCTAGGCATTGAAGTGGCACAATCTGGCCATGGTATTGCTATTACTCAAAGGAAATATGCCTTAGACATTTTGGAAGATGCTGATATGTTGGATTGCAAACATGTGGACAGTCCAATGGATCTAAATACTAAGCTTATTCCAAGACAGGGGGAGCCTCTAAAAGATCCTAGCAGATATCGGAGACTTGTTGGCAAACTCAACTATCTTAGACTTTTCCAAGATATTAAATTGCCTCCAATTAGAACACAATAACCTGAAGTGGACCGCCTGTTAGAAGGAGATCCTACCCAATCTGCATCAGAATATCCAACAATGTTGGTGTGTCCCTTATCTTCATACAATAAACCTTGTCCTGGAGAGTTTTTGATATATCGCAAGATGCGAATCACTGCATTTCCAGTGACTATCACAAGGTGATTGCACAAATTGGCTAACTACACTAACAACAAATGAGATGTCTTGTCGTGTGATCGTAAGATAGTTGAGTTTGCCAACAAGTCTCTGATATCTGCTAGGATCTTTTAGAGGCTCCCCCTGTCTTGGAATAAGCTTAGTATTTGGATCCATTAGACTGTCTACATGTTTGCAATCCAACATACCAGCATCTTCCAAAATGTCTAAGGCATATTTCCTTTGAGTAATAGCAATACCATGGCCAGATTGTGCCATTTTAATGCCTAGAAAGTATTTCAACTTGCCCAAATCCTTCGTCTGAAAGTGACTTGAGATGTGTTGTTTGAGTTGAGCAATACCTTCATAATCATCTCCTGTGATAACAATATCATCAACATAAACAATTAAAAAGATATGTTTGCCATGAGATGAATGCCTATAGAATACAAAGTGATCAACTTCTGTTCGGATCATTCCAAACTGTTGGACAATATCTCGAAAACAACCAAACCATGCTCTGGGAGACTGCTTGAGACCTAGAGGGATCGACGAAGTTTACAAACTAGTCTAGGCTCCCCCTGAGCAACAAACCTTGGTGGTTGCTCCATATCCTCTTCAGCAAGTTTTCCATGTAGGAATGCATTTTTGATATCCAATTGAAAAAGAGGCCAATGATTCATTGCTGCCATAGAGAGGAGAAGACGGATAGAAACCATCTTAGCAACTGGTGAGAAAGTATCTCCATAATCGATGCCATAAGTTTGAGTGTATCCCTTAGCAACCAGTCTTGCTTTGAGACGATCAATAGCTCCATCCGAACCTATCTTAACTGTGAATACCCAACGACAGCCAATTGTAGTTTTGCCTTCAGGTAAAGGAACAAGCTCCCAAGTACCAGTATCATGCAAAGGAGTCATTTCCTCAATCATAGCTTGACGCCAACCTGGATGAACCAGTGCTTCTGCCACAGTCTTAGGAACTTTGACTAATGATAAGCTAGTAAGGAAGGCATGATATGAAGGTGACAAACGATGATAACTTAAATAAGAATAAACGGGAGTTTGATTGGCAATAATTCTAGTACCTTTGCAAAGAGCAATGGGAGATCATTGGATAAGTGCTCGACCGAAGCAGAAGACATTGTTGGAGTAGGTAATGAGTCACCAAGATGGCTTTGTGCACCTGTATCAGAGTTAGAAATACCAACTGGACTATCAAGTTCAGCAGGAGGTTGAGGTCATCGGGAATAGACATTAAGAGTTGGAGGTGGAGCTGGGTTGGAATGGGAAGGACAACTATGGCCTTCTGATTTTCCGTATTAGGAGAAAAATACGGAGAAGTCTTGAAAATAGTAACATTTGTAGAGATCAAGTACTTATTGATAGAGGGATCAAAACATTTGTAACCTTTTTGTGAGAATACCCAAGAAAGACATATTTAAAAGCCTTGTGCTGAAGTTTATCTTTTCTGGGGGTAAGGTTATGAACAAAACAAGTGCAACTAAACACACATGGAGGAAGGGGAAACAAATTTTATCCGAATAGAGGACGGAGTGAGGACTCTGGTACTGCAAAACAGATGAAGGCATGCGATTGATTAAATAGCAAGCAGTAATAACAGCATCACCCCAAAAACGTAAAGGGACATGATTGTGAATGAGCAATGTTCGGGCTGTTTCAATTAGATGTCTGTACTTTCGCTCAGCAACTGCATTTTGTTGAGGAGTATGTGCACAAGAAGATAAGTGTAATATGCCCTGGGATGACATAAAAGAAGAGAGAGAAGTAGAGAAGTATTCTCGGGCATTATCACTGATTAACTTCTTAATGGAAATACCAAATTGATTGCGAATTTCAGCATGAAATTTCTAAAAGATAGAGAATAGCTCAGATCTATTTTTCATTAAAAATAACCATGTGCATCAAGAATAGTCATCAATAAAAGTAACAAAATAATAAAAGCCCAAGGAAGAATTGACACGACTTGGACCCCATATATCCGAATGAACGATTTCAAACATAGAGGTGGCCCTATTATTGACGCGTTTTGGGAAAGAGGCACGAGTGCGCTTACCAAGCTGACACGACTCACATTCTAACAAAGATAAGCTAGATAAACTGGGGACCGTCTTTTGCAATTTCAAGAGACTTGGATGACCCACTATGGAGCAATTCAGAAGAAAGAGCGGCAGTGAAAGCAACATGTGGTGTTGGGATAGAGAGTAGGTACAATTCCTGTGACTCATGTCCTTTTCCAATCACCTGTCCCGTACTCCGATCCTGCACTAGAACAGAATCATCAAAGAAGGTTACAGCGCATTTTAGGTTTTTTGTTAATTTGCTAATGGAAATAAGATTATTTGGACATTCAGGTGCAAAAAGGACTGATTATAAAGGTATGGAAGGCAGAGGATGAGCTATACCTATCCCTTTTACAATCGTCTTTGATTCATTCGCCAAAGTAACAGTAGAGAGGGTAAAAGGGGTAATAAGAGTAGAGAAAGTGTTTTTGTTACCAGAAATATGGTCAGAAGCACCAGAATCAAGAATTCATTGTTTCTGAGACGAAAACTCTGCGACATAAGCAAAGGAATTACCAGGTTGTATTGTGCAAGCAATTGATGATTGTTGCCTTGATGTTTGATATTGAAGGTAGTCATTATAGACTGCTCCAGTTAAAGTGATAGATTGAGATGATCCATCCATTATGAGCCTTTTTTTTGTCACAAAAAGAAGTATTGGAGAGAGAGAGATAGGACTTGACAGTTTTCTGATATGGTTGATTTAGCTATCAGTTGATCAATCCCTCTGGTTTTTTTTTTTCAATTTCTGTTACTGAAATAGAAGAACATTCAGAGAGAGGCCAAAAAAAAAACAATGGCTCTGATACCATGAGAAATTAGAAGAAGAAAAGAAAAAGAAGAAGAGATATTGGGAATTGAATTGATTTATCATTCCCTCAAGTTGATGGGATTAAATAGTTGTTACAGATAATGTAAATAAGGAAAGAAGATCATAAAATATTACACAATCTCCTAACTGCCTAATTAAGGGGATTAGGGAATATTCTCATATATAGATTATTTAATCATATCATATTTAAATATTCTCATATCTACTCTATCCAAATATACCATAATTAGCAGCCATAATTGAAAATTAAACTTGTAATTAAATAATGATGGAGAGCTCTAATTCATAAATCATAAATGACATTTATTAATCCTCAACCAACCTTAACTTACCACATAATTGCTCTATAAATTCATCCATGTTTTAAAATCCACTTAAAGTGATCCCCAAGAATAGCTAAACAATGGATTCTCACTTAATATAACACAATGACAAAAGAAAATAATTATTGATTCTTTAAGAAAAAGTTGAAGGATTAAGCTAATAGAACACAAACAAAAGATTAGTCCGGTAAGTATATGGTAGCTTGATTTTCTTGCCTAAAGGTCCGTAACAGAAGATAAGTAGCAAAAATAGCTTAGCGATTTTAGCATTGGGCTTATCCCAAACCGGCTGCCCTGCACTGCATGATTTTTATTAAAAAATATTTAAACCTGCCTCGCCCCACGGCCCCCACCCCGCCCTGTCCCGCAAAAGCTATTACCTGCCCCGTCCTGTCCTGTTGTCATCCCTATTTTTAAAGAAAATTTTACCAAAAATTTCTTCTACAACTAGGGTTCTTCTTGGCTCTCTCTCTCAAAATTGATCAATGACTGGTTCTGACACCTCCTACTTTCCTCCCGAACTTTTGAGAGAAATCCTTCTGAAACTTCCTGCTAAATCCTTAATTCGATTCACACTTGTCTCCAAATCATGGCATTTCCTCATCACCAGTTTTCCTTTTATCTCCGCTCACCTTACGCAAACCCCACATACCAACACCCTTCTTGTTAGGCGTTTCGTAATCTGGTCATCTCACCTAATTTTTAATTAATTTATGCATAAAATTTTCAATTTAAAAATGTACGAATTTTTGTGGGTCGGGTCACCGGGTTGTCTGGCGGCTACCGGATTTCGCAAAACCCCAAACTCCATTCTTCTGAGTGACCAATTTTCTGGTAATGGCAGAACTCTAAACCCTTAACAACAATGTCGATTACTCTCTCATTTCTCTCATCTTCAATTCCCACTCAAGAAAACCCATAAAATCTCATCAAATTTTCCTTTTAATGCTTTCTCTCATAATCAGATTCTTGATTTTCCCTCATCTGTTGCCAGAATTAAGCCTTTCAAACTCGAATTGAAACACAAATGTCCCAGGATTTTCACTAGTAAATGTGGAGTTCAATTACGTAGGAAAAATGGGTTTATTGCGAAAGCTGAGAGTAGTTGAGTAGATAATGGGAATAGTGTTGACAAAGCTGGAAATGAGGTTCGTGGAGAGAGCACAATGCCTGATAGATTCAGGTACTTGACTAAAGAAGCTCCTGATAAGCCTGTTAGATGGCCTTGGTTCATAAGTATATCAAAAAAGCTCTATCATATGTTCTTTTTGTAGGGGAAAAAACTGCCCCAAATAAAGTAGAATGATTATAAATGATTCATATAGTCGACCCCAGAAGGCATAACTGAGTGATTGATATGTCTTTGAAACTAATCTTTTGGTAGTCTGATTGTACTCTGGCTTTGGTATTGCTGTATGAGAATTGAATTGCCCTTACAAAAAGAAAAGAAGTCTGCTTTTGTTTTTCTGTTTTACTTTCTTTTGATAACAGTGGTGTTTGGACTAGCTTGCTGGCAACTCGACTAATTCCATGGGGTACCTGCTACCTCCCGCCAACAAAGTGGATATAAATATATAGTTGATCCCAAGCAGGCTTAGTTGATTGATTGATATGTCTGTGAAACTAATCTTTTTGTAGTCTGAGTGTACTCTAGCTTTTGTTTTTCTGTTTTACTTAGTTTGATGTTTCATGTGCTGCTGTTTGCTAGTGTAATGATAAGAGAATTCACAATGGGAACAGATAAAAGATATTGAGATGAGGATAGAGATCATTCTGTGCAATGGACGAAGTCTGAACGAGTGCTGCTCTTATTTGAATGAAGCGGGAAAAAAATGTGATCTTTTAGAAATGAATGTTGTTATTTCCTACTAGCAGTTCAATGGCTTATGATAATATAATAATGGTAAACTAGGACTACCTATCCTCCTGTTTGATTCTGGTTAACTCTCATCTAAAATGGAAATTATAGACATTTCCAGCCGCAAGTCTTAATAGCCTAAATCGTGGATTATCTATTAGCCTCTCTTCTCTTTATATTTAGTAAAGTAACTGTTATAAGAAAAGCACCAGAAGGAGGAATTGAACTTTACACAATTCCAGAAAACCATACACTAGTTAAAAGTGGTCTCAACAGTCACCCTATAAAGCCATGCACATGATACAATCTCGTTCATGTATGCTTTGACAGAATTGTTTCCTTGAGGATCTTTTTTCACTATTCACACTCCGTTCTAGGTGCCTCAGTTACCTTTATTTTTTGTACTAGTTTTTTTGTGTTCTTGTCTTCTAAGGTTCTCCTGTTGTAATATAATACAAGACAGTCCACTTTCTTCAACACCGCTGAATACACGGCAAATGTATTCATTCATGCAATCAGCACGCATAGATAGATTCTGCAGTACAGGTGTATTCTTAAGTTTGAGAACTAGTTTAAATCTTGAACCATGAGACAGGTGAACAATATACCTATAATATCATCTGACTGAGTACCTGTTATTGAGTGGTATAATAGGTATGACTGAGCTCCATAGCTATACCTATGAATGAGCTCCATAGCTATACCTATGAATGAGCTCCATAGAATCACAATTCCCCCCCTCTAGGCAGAGGGTTATGTGTTGAGTATAGCTGCTGCTGAGTTGTTGGGTGATATTAGTGGTAGTGCAGCTACATTTTCGAGCCTTCAGTAAGGAGGTCACTGTTCTTTTAATCCAATGAATGCCACAATAGTTTGAACAATTCTTCAAAATTGATGTGGGTTTGCTGTGTCATTGTTTGGACTACATGATAGGTACATAAGCTGCTTGATAATATTTTTTTTTGACACAAGTAGAAAGAAAGCCCAAGATACCACGTAGTTTTGGTGGAGAACTTGCTGGGAACATGTATCTGCTGTTAGAGTAACGTGTACTTGTTGATCATTTGATTTCCTTACGATTCTCATTTAAGTAGTAGATCACATTCGTGTTCTGCACTTTTCATGTGCAGCTCTCTATTTATGAATAAGTGTTCCAGCTATAAACATAGAGTTCTTCACTAACTCTGTAATTGTTGTCAATATGCAGCATTGGCCTTTCTTCTTTATGCCTGGAGGACTGTCTTGTGGGAACTGGGTAATTGGAAAAAAGCTGTGGGTGCTGTCTTCCGATTTCTCGGTTACATCTCAAAACTTGCATTGGCTGTTGTATACTACTTCATAGGGGATCAGATCACAGCTGTAATTAGATTTATTGAATCATCAATTTACTCCATTCGAGCTTTCTACTCCGGTTTAGTTGCATATGCACCAATACAAGAGCTGACAACAATCATCATTTTGGCATCTTGTGTGCTTGCTATTGGCGAAGCAGCAGTTCCAGATTCTGTGAACAGCCAACCATACCTTCTTACAGCAGCTGGAATAATGGGATTTGCTGCTGTGAGAGGTTATATTTCCGAGCTGTTCTTTTGGTTTATACTCTTAGGTTTGTTTTTCTTTGCTCGATTTATCAAAAAAAGAGATTATGTGTCTTCCGCAATGCCTGCTGCTGCTGCATTAGCTGCTGTGGGAGAGCCTTGGGTTAGACTGGTAGTAATGGTCTCTTACGCTGCTTTGGCCGTTCTGCAACACTCTAACACGCCTTTGAATAAAAGTGAAGGGGAAACTACCGGTGCAGTTAGGAAGGTCCCGGTTCCTCTGATATGTGCTGCATTGGCCATTGGTGTCCGACTTGCTGCAAAATGGGCTGGTTATCGACATTTGACTTGGATGATCGTTTGATATGCAACAAGCTTGCCCCTTTTTCGAGCTGGTAGAGCATTCTTAGTTGTTAGTTTCTACAGTGACAACATGTTATCTCATTTGGCAAAATTGTGTTTCTCTTTTTATTTCCTGTCTAGTTCTTTTTTGTACAACTTAGAGCTTATTTTTCTTTCAAATTTTGTTCTGAATGTACTAAAGTTATAGTCTTTATTGCCTTTACACTATATGAAATTTCTCAATTTTGAGTTTTGTTACAGTTTTGGTCCATTCATACAATTGCCATTAGCAAATCGTCTATCTTCGTGGAAAGGATAACTTTTACATTGACTGTCTCGCTAATAAAAATATAAAAAGAGATAATAATTGATGGTTTGCATGGTAAAATAGAAGTTTTAAAAATAGTTTGAGATAGCTATGATGCCTATTGGCTATTATTCAGAGTGAAGTGTTTTTTTTAAAAAAATAATTGAAGGAAAAGAAATAATCACAAAATGAGATAGAGGAAGTATTAAGACAAAAATTAAAATTAAAACTTATCTATAATTAAGGGATCAAAAGTATTATCAGATAGAGTAGTAAATTGGCAGATTAGATTGAATTTGGGCTAGTCATGATGAATTAAGTTAATAAATGGACAAACGACACGAATCTCACTTCGTGGGAGTTTTTGAAATTATTATTTGTGGGAGATTTTGGTCCCAAAATAATGTATTTATCGTGTTTAGATACATATATCTCGAATATCTAGAGTCAAATTTAAGTGTAATTTGTTCCAAATATTGTATTCAAATGGATTCACATGTATATGGGGTATGATGACTCTCTTGCTCGCCTCTCTCCCTCTCTACATGTATTTCAAATGTATTTGAAATGTATATCTGAGATACATTGACTCTCTCGCGTGCCTCTCTCCTATCTCAGTCGCCCCTCTTTTATCTTGCTCACCTCTCTCTCGAAGAATCTGTACTTTAAAGTGTATTCGATAGCAAAAATACATGTATCTAGGTTTATCTGATTTGAAATATGATATAAAACTGTTAATTAATGAGATAATATGTAATTATTTCAAATAATAAGAAAAATTAGTAAATATGGTAAGAATGTTTATAAAATTCGATAGTTTTTTTTCTTAACAAATGAGTGAATCAGAGACTGACCCAAAATTTATTCGGGTCAAAATTTCAACTCACTCAATTTTTACTAAGTTTTAATTGTTTTATTTTCTTTTCTTTTATGACTTTTTAGTATCTAATAAAATTATTAACTTTCTTTATCCTGACTCAATATCATATTAAAATTATTTTAACAATTTTTTTTATGAATTAATCTGAACTAAATATTATTCCAATCTTTGATGGGCTGATAACTCAAACTTAAACGGATTGAACGGATTATGATTTGATGGGCTAACAATTCGGATCCAGAACAACACAATTAGGGTTTCGCCGCCCCCTTTCTCCTCTATATAAACTAATAACTCCTCTCGTCTTCTTCATTATCAGTTCTCAATCTAGCCTCCTCCACTGAAACCCTAGTTCTCTCCAATGGTGTCTTAGTACTTTTTCTGTTTCTTTTCAATTTGTTAAGCAAAATTTAGATGCACGTAGCCTCCCGGGCTCATCTGATTTATTCTTTTACATGAAGTTTAGCAGCCCCAAAGCTCGTGCTATACGTTTTTTGCCGTTTAGTGTTGCAGTATTAGCCCTTTTGTACCTTCTAATCCATGGCTTATCTGTGTCAAATCAACGGCTAAATCCCTTTTTTACAAAAAATTATGCCTCATATCACCTTTAGCTTTTCTTCTAATTCAATGAAAAACATAGCTAGTCAACGAGGCATAGAGCAAATTGCGGTGTGAACGTGGGGTTTATGCATTTTTTCCTATTGTTTTACTCCTTAGTCCACTGCTATATTGTTTTGATCAGTCGTGTTGGATTCTTCAAAAATGTTTTTTTTTTCCATGAGTTTGAGCAATATAGGCTGATTTTTATTGTAAATTTTGTTTTTTTTTTAAAGATTTTGGCTATGATTAGAAGATTTATCCGCGCTTCTGAGTGTAATCTATGAAGCATATGATAAAAAAATGGTTGAATTTCTTAATATGAGCCTAATTTATTTATTATTTTGGTACTAATTTGTTGCAAAGATGTGTTCTTTGATGAAATAGTATTGTATTTTGTTTGAAATTTGGCAGTGATGATATAAATTCAGCTTTAATGCCAGTTCTGCTTCTGATATTCTGTGATTGATAGAGCTGTTCATATTTCTGAGCCTAAAAATTTATGTTTTGCATTAATATTTGTTATAATTAGTTGAGTTTTATCTTAATTGATGTGAAAGCTGTTTGTTAATTATGCTGATTTTTTGTTAATTAGAGGCCAGTGATGTATGGTAATTGTCCGTACCATTTGAGGAGCTTTTAGCTCCATTGATGTTATATTACCTTTAGCTTCTGAGGCCTTTTTTGTTTTTTCCTTCTTGCGTGAATTTGGATTAGTCGGGCTCTAGAAATGAGCATACAATGTGTTAATTTGGATTAGTTGGGCTTTAGAAATAAGCTTGACAATGTGTAAATTTGGATTAGTCAGGATCTAGAAACACTTGAATCTTGATAATTCGGGCTCTAGAAATGAGCTTGACAATGTGTGAATCTGAATTAGTCGGGCTGTAGTATTGAGATTATTATCCTTTATTTGTTGTACCGAATGACCTCTTATTTGATTATCTCAAGACATTGTGTTATTTGTAGTTTACTTGTTATGATTTTCAAGGCTTCTTTATCTGGTGGTCGAAACATAATCCATTTACGATCAACTCGTTCCCTAGAAGCAATAGTATTTGTGTTGCTCTATTGTATTTTTCTCCTTTCATAACCCCTTTTTCTCTTTGTGTTTGGGGAACACTGTGGAGCAGCTATATTTTAAAATTTTTCAAAAATATTTTCCAGCTTTTGTAACTTGTAAATAGTTTATATTTGTGTTTGTTTAATATGCTTATGATGATATAATCCATGTTAATGAGGTGTAGTAGATCCAAGACCTTGCTTTGCAGGGAGAACCACTTGGTGAAACTACATTACATATGATCATATTGGATTCTTCTGAGGCTTTTTAAAATCGTTTCGATTGGTATATTTTTTGTTTGAATTCTTGATGATGAAATGTTTGAGTTCACTATACCCTTACTCCTTGAAATTTGGGTGTAGGGTCTGATAAACTCATATAGTGTTATGAGTGCTGTCATCAGCTTCTTCTTTTGTATCAACATGATTGGAGTTTAATAACAGCACTACATCTTTTGTCATTTTGAGTATATTGACAAGAGTAATATGTTGGCTCTTGTGGCGCTAGGCTATGTTGTTCGGATTCTCCAAAAATGTAGTCTTGCCTTATATGTTTGCGAGCTTGATGAAAGTTTTGCAAGTGTTGAAATTGGTCAGACTAAATCCGAAAGTCTCACATTGGGGTATAGCGTTTCCTAATACATTCTCTAAGGTTTTGATTAGAGAATACATAGGGATGGTTTCATTATCCATCCTGTTTTAAGGTTTGTGTCAATTGACTCCAGAGTACTTTATTATTAATGAGAATTTGTGTTTGGTTAATACTTTATTGCAATTCTTTATAGTTTAATTACACTTTGCCCCCAAGGCCTAGCTCGAGTGGCAAAAGGTGGAGGATTTGTGGTCAGAGGCGTATTCAGGATTTTGAGATGAGGTGTTTAATATTGTAAAAAGGTGATTAAGATGAAAATTTGATATATATATAAAAAGATTCAGATTTCTAACCTCACTTAGAGAGGTCGTCGCATAATATGACACTCCGAGTATGGGTTCACACATTTATATTTCAATATTTTTTTTAAAATACAACACTATTATATATGATCTCGGGAGGGGAGCATGGGTTCACCTGAACCTGGTGACCCCCCCCCTAGATACACCCATGTTTGTGGCTTAGGTTGCAGGTTCACCCCCCCCCCCCCACCCTAGATACGACTCTTTTTGTGGCTTAGGTCGCAGGTTCAAGCCCCACACGCAAAGTGAAATCCGACATTAAAGTGGAGAAGGGTAGAGGGGCGGGCTCATTATCCACTGAGTTTAGAAGGCTGTGATTGGTCCAAAGGGCGGGTTACATATGGATTACTCAGTTATCAAAAAAAATTACACTAACACTTCATGACTCATCTTTAGATACAGTTCTTGTATATTGTAAAGGGAAAAGTGTTAAAGAGTACCTCTATTTTTTAACATAAACATCAAGGAATTTAAATGAGAAAAATGTAAAGGAAAAAGGTCTACATCAATGACATAATTTGCTTACACACTTTTATTCAGCTTTGTATTTATTAAATATGACGTGACATAGTAATTAACTAAATGATAACATGTGTTACTTAATTTGAGTTAATCAATACCATATTGCACTAAATTGAATATTAGTTTTTCTTAATAAAATTATAAGTTTTATATAAATTTATAACCATATCAATTAACTAGGTAGAGTTTTGATTCATATAAATAATTTAATAGTATTGGGTTGTACCGAATAACTTTATATATATAAAAAATAATGAAACGTAAATTATTCTTGACTTAGAGTTTAATTACATATTTTTATTTTTGGTTATTCTATAATTTGATAATGTTTACTTTGAATAAAATGTAATTTGTCAATTCATATGCATGGTTTACTTGGTTTGTCACATTGTTTTAAAGTAATTCTGAAAGATTTTTTTTTTCGATGTCAAATCTTAACGGTAAGATTGATAATGATAAATAATTGATAAAATAATATCTTAATGATTCTATAAGAATTTAAATATTTACAAATTGATAATTGAACCGATAAATTTTAAAATCAATGACCAATACGCAGTCTTAATTAAAATCATCCCTGTAACCTTCCAAAGGGGGAAAAAGAAAAAGAGAAAAGGTCAACATGGAGATATAATTTGTGTTAAAATATTCTGATAAAAGTCACTTTTACTTTAAAGATTTCATAGACTTGACGTGACAAAAGAAAATACTTGACGAGAGAAATCAAGCCTGTTTACCCGGGCAATTGGAGCTGTCAAAAATGCTTCCTTTTAAAAATTTTGTTTTTTTATTTACATTATTTGAATTGAGATGTTTCGAAAATAATTTTTTTACAATAATAATATATTCTGTAAAATTTTGCAAGTAATGACTGCGAAGAGCAGAGCGCATGCAGATATAATTACTATCTCGTGAAGGTAGAGAGGTTGCTTATGAAAGATCTTCAACTCAAGAGCAATAAATCCAAGTAGAAAGAAGAAGAAAACAATGTAGAAAACATAGGAACTAACAAAAAAAGCAGCGAAAGCCTACAAGAAAGGAACAATAACAGTGTGATAGTCGAAATACCTACAAGAAAGGAATAAGAACAACAAAATAGTATGATAATCGAAATACATTAAACAACAAAGTAACAAACGATGATAGATATCCTAAGCAAGAATAATACAGTTAGTACAACGATAAACACCACAAGCCTAAACCCTCGAAAAGCAAAAACAATCATCCACTACCTACTAACTTTTTACCCTAATACGCGACATTTATCCCCTCTTATCTAAGATCATGTCTTCGGTAAGCTAAAAATGCTTCATGTTCTTCCTAGTCACCTCTCCCCAATAATTTTTCGACCTACCTCTGCCTCTCATCGGCCCCACTATATCCAATCTCTCGCACCTCCTTATTGGGGCATTAAGAATCTCATCTTCACAAGTTCAAACTATCTCAGTCTCCTTTTCCTTATCTTGTCCACCATAGAGGTCATTCTCATTTTGACCCGGATAGCCCCATTCCGAATCTTATCGCTCCTAGTATGCCTACACATCCATCTCAACATCCTCATTTTTGATACTCACATTTTCTGAACATGAAAGTTCTTGATTGACTAACATTCATTTCCATACAACAAAGTCAGTCTAATCACCACTTTATAAAATTTACCTTTAAGTTTTAATGGTATCTTATTGTCACACAAGACGCCGGATGCAAGCCTCCACTTTATCATGCCGCATCAATACGATGTGTGACATCATTGTCGATCTTCCCATTTTCTTGTACCTGAGACCCCCAAATACTTAAATCTTTCACTCTTGGGGATAACTTGAGTATCATCAAGTCTCACTTTTACGCCCGTTTTATGCGTCTTGTCACTAAATTTACACTTCAAATACTTTTTCTTGAACCTGCTCAACCTGAACCCTTTAGACTCAAGAGTTTGTCTCTACATCTCCAATCTATTATTGACTCAGTCATGCATTTTCTCGATCAAAATAATGTCATATGCAAATAACATACACCAAGATACCTCATTTTGAATATGCCGTGTCAATTTATCCATCACCAAGACAAATAAAAACGAACTCAACATTAATCATTGGTGCAACTCAATTTCAACTGAAAAGTACTCCAAATCTACCCGACCTATAAAATTAAAACAAAAATATTTAAAATAATAGTTCTGAGATGTTTAGATCTTTACTTCCTTCGTCTCACTTTATGTGCATGTGCTGTTGATTGTGAAGTCAAACAGGTTTGTTACTACAATTTTCTTAAATTTTCAAAAATAATTTGAATTATTATCTAATGCTAATCTTGTAATATTTTTCATGTAACTTTTTAAAATATAAAATTCTATTCTAAAAAATATACATAAAAAAATTACATCCAAATTTTAGTCAAAATTATATGTTTTGACGGTCATACTTTTTATAAAATATTTAAGATGACAAGTTTTAAAATTTTAAAATATTTAATGCTATATCATATTTAAAAATCGTATGATAGAGACAAATATTATGAATTTTTTTCACACAGATCAAGTCAAATTATTGGCTGCTTAAAATAAAAATGAAGGGGATATATTTAAATTTTTTTTGGAAACTTCAAGGAAAGAGTAAATCTGCTCATATATACTAATTTGCAAATTACACAAATATTATCATTATGCTAAGCAAATTCTATACACAAATATTATAAATTATACTAAGCAAATTCTATATATGAGTTCTGACTGAGAAGGTTGCTTGTGAGTGTTACCAAAGGAATATTAAATTAAAAGTTCTACGATGTGTCACATGTAAACTTAGATAAATCATCAATTTGGTAACATCTAATAATTAAAAAAAGAAGACTATGAAAAAAGATTAACTACTTGGTAAATATATTTGGAAAAAAACTAGGGAAATGATGTTTGGTCATAAAATTTGTTAATATTCTAAGTTCTCAAATACTAGAAAAAATTATTATCTAGGCCAAGTTTTAATATATAGAAATTTTTCAAAAATTAAAAAATTACACCAATTTTTTATATTTTATTAAAAAGCACCTATTATTTATTAATTCCAACTAATATTTATCTACCAAATTACTCAATGAATAACTACTAACAAGATTGAGAAAAAAGAACAATTTATTTTTAATGGGTTATAATTCACCCTGAATCAGAAATAAATTTGAGTATGCGATTAATGTATTGCTCTTGCCCATGTTGTTATTTTGTTGTTGTTAATTATGTTATAAAGTTATTTTTTAACAAAACATGCTCATTATAAAATAATAATACAAACATAAAAATATTTTTAAAACTTATGAATATAAATCATATTTTTAAAAATTAATCAAATATTTATCCCATAATTTATGGCTAAACGAACAGTAAAACTTCACCTAAAAAGAATTTACTAAGAATATTTAGAAATTTGGAGTGAAACGCTAGCTATGGAAAAAAAAAAAGACTTGGATAAACCAATTTTCAAATCCAATAGTTTGGACCCAAAAAGGGGTTGACACACTTTTTTGGTAAGCTGTCAGAGTTATAACATTTTCAGACAACCCATATAATGACATAACAATATTCGCTACTTCTTTATCTCATAGTTACTCATTTTATCCATAGCTTAAATCAAGATTTTGACAGAAACACTGAGAAAAGTTTCAATCTTTGAACAATTTTTGTTAAGAGGAAAAAGAAAGAAGAAGATGAGGGGCTTCACATATTTAAGCAAAGTTCTTCATAGCCATTCTTCTTATTCTAAACTTCTGGTTCTCTGTTCTGTCAGGTTATTCTTTTTGATCTCTTCATTTTTGTTAAATGTTTTAGTGAGTTAATTTTTTTGTTTCTTGATGATGTTTCACTAACTTGTTTTGTTATTTGTGTAATATGACTGATTTTGAACCAAACAACTCCTAAGAGGTTATTCACTTTAAACTCCATTGTTTCATTACTCATTTTATTCTTAGCTAGTTGGCTTAAATCAAGATTTGACAGAAATATTGATAAAGTTTCATCTTTGAACAATTTTGTTAAGAAGGAAAAGAAAGAAGATGAGGGGTTTTCATATATTTTAGCTTAGGTTCTTGATTTTGTACTGAAAGGAGAATTTCTGAATTTATTTTGACATTTGAACATATTGCCATCTACTCTTAGATCCAGAGAAGCTAAATGAAGTATTTAGAGTCCCATATTGGTTGGGGGAATGAACTAACGGTTTGCTTATATGGACTTTGGCAATTCTCCCCTTTGAGTTAGCTTTTGAAATTGAGTTAGGTTCACGTGCCATATATTTACATGGTATCAGTGTCAGGTCGATTCCCGCTTGGGCTCCCGGTCGGGCGTGAAAGGGGGGTTAGAGTACCATATTGATTGGAGAATGGATTGACAGTTTGCTTATATGGACTTTGGCAATAGGCCCTCTGAGCTAGCTTTTGGGGTTGTGTTAGGTCCATGTGACATATCTTTATAGAAAAGAAAAACAACAATTCTTTTGACGTTAAGTATCAAAATAAATGTATGATAAGCATTTTGACAAAAATTTCTTTCGGAAAGGAGACTTCTTTTACAAACTTGATGTAAATTTGGGTGATTATTTAGAATAACTATTCAGTCGGTAGAGATATACTAGTTTGATTAGTTGTGTAATGTGTATCTATTATCTATGTATATGTTGTTCATGCAATCTTGTTTTGATTTATCCAATTTGACCAATAAAAGAAAGTTAAAAACATGATCGTACTACATAGCATCCAAGGATATGGCTTAGTGGTCGATGAAGTGGTTTGAGAACATTGAGGTCTCCGGTTCAAATACCAGCAAAGGAAAACACACTAGGTGATAATACTTGTGCTGGTTAGAGGTAGCAGGAATTAGTCAAGGTGCGCAAACTAGCTTAGAAAACACGGTTATAAAAAAAAACATGACCATATTACCAGCAATTAGGTCTTTGTATAACTAAAATAATTGAATGTGTTCAGCTGATCATTTGCTGTTATGACTCCACATGCTGGTTTAGGTAATATGAATTTTTATACAAGAATGTCAACTCTTAGTGACCATTCTTTTTAATTGTTGTGGAGTATAGCTCGAGTAAATCGGATGCTCTACAAAGGTCAAATTGTGTAGCATGGTGGGAATAGAGTTTTTAATGAGCTGAGCTTGACAGAACGTGGCGAATAACAATTTCTTTTATTAAGTTTGACCTGAACTGGTTTGGCTTTGGAAACTTCTCTCTGATTACTAGGTTGTTATGGATTACTGTGTCGTCTGTGTTTCTTATACTCCTAGATATATGCATCTTAAGTTGTATGCGATGAATTACGTTCATAGAATTCAAATTGGGGACAAATGTATTTATTATCAGTTTTGAACTACTAAACTATAATGACTCACTTGAAGGATCGATGTTTAATGAATGAAATGTTGTGGTTCCCTTACAGACTGATATTTTTCATCTATATTTGGAAGAGGATTTTGCTACTTATACTTTTCTGCTGGTTGTTACAGTACTGGAGGTCTATTGGTATATGCAGAATCAAACGTAGAGAGTGGAAAACAAGTTGTTGAACAGAATCAACCAGAGTCGAAGAAGAAGAGAGTAGTGGTGCTTGGAACAGGATGGGGTGGTACCAGCTTCCTAAAAGATCTTGATATTTCTTCCTATGATGTTCGAGTGGTTTCGCCGCGGAACTATTTTGCATTTACACCACTATTACCTAGTGTCACATGCGGAACAGTTGAGGCACGAAGCATAGTAGAGCCCGTTCGGAACATAATAAAGAAGGTAAGGAAGTTATGATAAGGAACTTCCTTACATGTCTTTTGTAATTTTATGTTGTACTCACAAGCTTTGTGCACTGCATCTTAGAAGGATTCTTTTTCCCCTTCAATGCTTCCGTTTTCACTTGGTTTTCGATTGTCCTAACCTGATCCGGGGAATATAACATTTAGTATGTACTAAAGTGACTCCAAGTCTGTCTTTTTTTTTTTGAAGATTTTTCTGCCTCTTATTGTTCAATTTTTGTTAATTGGTCCGGCAGAGAAGTGGAGAAATTCAATTCTGGGAAGCAGAATGTCTAAAGATTGATCCAGAAAACCACACAGTATCTTGCCGTTCTGGTATCAATGATAATTTGGCAGGACATAATGATTTCTCCCTACAATATGACTATTTGGTTATCGCAGTGGGAGCTCAAGTAAATACTTTTAACACGCCAGGTGTTATGGAACATTGCCACTTTTTGAAGGTAGGATTCTCTTCCATATGGCCTTTCTTAACTTAGTTGGGGATGCATGGCATTTCTTCCCTATGTTGCTCGGACTTTCTTAAAATATTGCCGGACCATGTCGGATCCTCCAACAATACACTACTTTTGGAGGATCCAACACTCACCTGGCGATATTTCTTAAGAGTTCGAACAACATTTTTTACCCCTGCAAGGCAGGTGTCTATATGCATTTTTGAACCTGATTGGATTGTGACATCTCTTATTTTTCTCAAGGTGCTAAACTTTCCGTTCTCTGAAAATAAATGAATCATGTCTCGTACAGGAAGTTGAAGATGCTCAAAGGATACGGAGGACAGTAATAGATTGTTTTGAAAAATCTGTCATTCCTGGCCTAAGTGAAGAAGAGCAAAGGACCAACCTCCATTTTGCTATAGTAGGCGGGGGTCCAACTGGAGTGGAATTTGCTGCTGAGCTACATGACTATGTTTATGAGGATTTGGTAAAAATATACCCTTCAGTTAAGGATTTTGTGAAGATAACGATTATCCAGTCCGGAGATCATATCCTGAACACGTAAGATGCACCATTCCTAGATTCACTTTACCACTGCGCTTGTAATGCATGCTACAGGCTCTTTGATGTCGATGTTGTGCTGAAGGATTTGAGAGTAAGGAATTTAGAGAGGTGTGAAGAGAGTTTAATCCATACAATGTGCTTCTTGTGGGCATTCATTTGTTATACTTCGCAGACACTTCCTAATAAAGTATATTTCTTGTTCGCAACCTAGAATGAGTTTAAATGAAGAAGTGGGGATTCACATAACGAACCACAACTTGGTTGGGACTAAGGCATTGTTGTTGTAATTTCCACTCAGTTAAGAGACAATTTCAGAAGCATTTTTAATCAACAACCCTGAAATCGCAAATTTGTGTCTATGCAGATTTGATGAAAGAATAAGCTCATTTGCTGAACAGAAATTTCAAAGAGATGGAATTGAGGTTTTGACAGGTTGCCGTGTCACTAGTGTCTCTGATCATTTCATCAACATGAAAGTAAAATCTACAGGAAAACAAGTTGAAGTACCATACGGGATGGTTGTATGGTCAACTGGAGTTGGTACCCGCCCATTTGTGAAGGATTTCATGGAACAAGTTGGCCAGGTATCTTGCATTCCCTCTCTTAGTGTTTCATGGTGATTTGCATACTTAAAATGTTACCCTTTTTGAGTTTAATTAATTAATGACCATTTAACTTTTTTCATTTCCCCTTTGCAGGAAAAAAGGCGTATTCTAGCAACTGATGAATGGTTGCGAGTGAAGGGCTGTAGTAACGTGTACGCACTAGGTGATTGTGCATCTGTAGATCAACGTAAAGTAATGGTAAAGAAGCCTTAGTTCAAATAACTGTACTCAAATATTTAATCAACTTTTGATCTATAGTATATTAAATTCTTTATCTGTGGTAAATTTTTTTTCCAGATATTGATAGTTAATAGTTCATGATTTATGGTCCATATGGATAATAATGCTAGTTTGTTGTGTCATGTCAAACCAATACTTTTGATGTTACTCGATGTACAGTAATTATTTAGTGCCCATGCCTTATAAACGTAAGATGGACCAAACATTCGATGAAGTTGATTTTATATGTAGAGGCCAATAGTTACTGTCCTTGCAATTAATCACTTCATACTTTTTGATCATGGTTAGAATATTTGGCATCTTAACAGTATTATCAAGATGAATGGAAAAGAAACAACAGAAGAATGAAATATTTGCTACATTAGGATGATCATATATCCTTATATTCTCCAGTCACTTTTGCAAGATACTATTTTTATTGCCTTTATATCTTCCACTCTAAAATTTCATTTCTGTGAAACTACGCGGTCTAGGAAGATATTTCAGCCATTTTTAAAGCGGCGGATAAGGATGATTCTGGAACGTTAAGCATCGAGGAATTTCGAGATGTTTTGGAAGACATAATTATCCGTTATCCTCAAGTGAACTTATATCTGAAGAACAAACATTTGTTAGAGGCGAAAGACTTATTCAGGGATTCAGAGGGAAATGAAAGAGAGGAGGTAGATATTGAAGGTTTTAAGTTGGCCCTTTCTCATGTAGATTCACAGATGAAAAGTCTACCTGCCACTGCTCAGGTACTTCTTTCATCCCTGTCTCTCTTTTCACCTATGTTACTCGGACTCTCCAAAAATATTACCTCACCCCTGTCGGTTCTATAAAAAAAATGCATTACTTTTCGAGGATATGTTTGAAGAGGTCGAGCAACATAGCTTTTCACTCGGTATTCTGCTTTAGTTCAATTTCTTATCTTTTCACATGCTTTAGGTTGCTTCTCAACAAGGTACATATCTTGCTAGATGCTTAAACCGCTGGGATCAATGCAAAAGTAATCCTGAAGGACCTCGACGTTTTAAAAGTTCTGGACGTCATGAATTTCTGCCCTTCGAGTATATATAGCTTACCCCTTTTGAACCTTTCCTTTCTTATTTTCCTTGTTGCATGTAAGCATACTGGGATAACTAACTGCTGAAGTATGACCAGGATTTCATTCTTGAGAAATCATTCTTCCATACAGCAAAACTTTTTGAGATAGTGGTCAAAAACACACATGACCTATCACTTTTTTGCAAGTTTCACACCCCAACTATCATATGTTCCCATTTCCTACCTGAACTATTACCAGTTGTTCCATTTCCCCATCTATGTAATAAAATATTCGTAGTTGAGTAGATGGTGATAATTCAGGTAGGAGAAGGGAACAACTGATTATTGGCCTAATCAGTTTTGAGGTGTGTTTATATATATATATATATGGTGATAATTCAGCTAGGAAAAGGGACCAATTGATAGTTGAAATACAAAATTCGTGAAAAAGTGATAGTTTTGGTGTGTTTTTGACCAATTAATTCAGACACTTTTATTTAAAAACATCTGTGACTTCAACAAAAAGATCAGAATTGTGGTCACACTGCCCTTTATCATTTCTGCCTTCTTTTCTGCAGTGTGTTTTGTTTAGAGAACCATCGAATTTATACTTATCAGCAACTTCTTGGATGTTATTAGCTGCTCATGTTGTTTATTGAATCTATGATCTTGGCTTCTAACCTCCTTTTCCTATCAGTAAATAGATACACTCATTCACAAGAAATTTCGTTATGCTATTTCAGGTATCGCCATTTAGGGCAATTCGCCCCATTAGGCGGAGATCAAGCAGCAGCAGAACTTCCTGGGGACTGGGTTTCTATGGGCCACAGCACACAGTGGCTATGGTACTCTGTGTATGCAAGGTAATAATCGACAGCTTTCGTATGACTTGCCTATGATATTAATTTATGCGTCTTACTTTCCTTTTTAGTCCGTTTAAAAAAGAATCCATCTTTCTATATAACTATATTTATTAAGTTTTTAGTTTCAATATTGGCTTCTTACCCATAATAACACTTAGAATGACATGACATGTTCAAAACCACAAGATTTAAAGGGTATTTTTTGGTATGTTACAACTTTAGTTTAAGACTATAAGATTCAAAAATCTTCTTTACATTCTTAAACTTTGTTGTCCAGTCAAACCAAGGCATGAAATGAAACGGAGGGAGTGTTTCATTTCTTCCTTCTGTATTCGAAGAGTCTAAATCTGATATTTTTATTTGCATTTCATCAGCAAGCAAGTTAGCTGGCGCACGAGGTACTTAGTGGTTAGTGATTGGGTAAGAAGATACATTTTCGGAAGAGACTCCAGCCGGATTTGATGAGTTCAACTCCACATAGAAGGCGGTGCGTGTTCTTCACTGGTTTGCCTGGCATGCTTGGCTTGTTATGTTTATGCTTGTATCAGGTTACAGCAGTTGAAACCGGACATCAATTTATGTTTTTAAAGAATGTACATGTCACACTCCATTGTATTTGTATCTCTTCCCATGATCAGTTTCTGGAGAAATACACTATGAATCTTGCAAATTTGAATGTATAAACTTGTTTTTGTAATTAGCAAGTGACTGAGATTGTTAATTAGATTGTAATTTATATCTCGTGTCTGAAACTTATTGATCTGATTAATTTGGATTTGCACTTAGAAAGCACATTATGAGTCCGAATGTCAAATCCGAATTATTACAATTGTTATTGTACTTGACGAGTTTTCATTTCTTAAAGATGCTTTTATGATATTCACATTGAAAATCGTACTAAATTAAATACATCTCTTATTTCAAGCGAACATTATAGCTAAAAAGTTATCATTAGTTGGATTCTGCATGCTTGAACACATTCAAGATTTGAAATTTATGAATTTCTATATCAGTTTCAATTTAATAAGCAAATAATAATGAGATTCATAGTCAATGATTTATAGATATTTAATGGAATTCTTATTTATAGATATTTAATGAATTTCTTGATACATATATATGTAGGATCTTGATAAAAATAACTTGATTCAATCACGTGAATCTATAACTTCTAAGCTAAGTTTTCCCTTGCATGTATACAATCAAATCGAAACGAATTTGTCCTCATCATACAACTCCTCTCTCAACTTTTACTAGCCATTACTATAATTAAGAGTTCTCATAATTCGGATCGAAATTCACACCAAGAAGCAAGAGAAAATTTGTGGATCAAAAGCCATTAATTTCTCCACAACTTCCAAGCATTCAAGCATTTGTCTACTAATTATAAGTATTCAAAGATCAAAATGTTAAGTTAAAATCAAATTTCAAGTCCTTGAATTCGATTACAAAAAGTTCAAATCTATTAAATTCGAAATCGAAGTTCAAAAGCGTTTAAATTTGTTTTAGATTAAAGAATAAAAGATCACTAGAAAATATATAATATTGACTTATTTGAAATAAAGTATATTTTATTTGATGTATAATAATATATTATTGTCTTGATTATTTTCAAGCGTGATTATTGTTGTGATGACTTTTCTGGTCAGAATACAGTGGAAGGCTTGCAGCTTATCACTGTCTGAGCAATTTTATATGCATTTGCAGCACTATATATTCAAGTTGCTTTTTCTTTTTTCCATTATAAATAATGGTGTTTGAATCAATTTATTTGCAACGTTACGTAAAATATTGATATATTATCTATAAATATTAGGTGTTTTTGCTTACTAAGGTAATTACACAAATAAAAAGAAATTATTTAATATTTTGTTGTCGCTATTATAGAATTTGTAGTCTGATCTATAATGTTGAGTTTTTGGCTAAAATCATCTCTCAACTATGACTCAAATCTCATGTACATCCTTGTATTACCTAAGTGAACAAAAAACATCCTTATACTATCAAAAAAATTACAAGAATCATCCGTCAATTTATTTTTATCAAAAATACTTTTTTTTTTTAATTTGGTCATGTCTAAGCCATGACAAGAGGATATGGACAGGAAACAAATCTTTCATTTTCAGAATTTAAATTTTGTGTGTTGTTAGTTTATATATTTTTTTGCATCATCAAGTCAATTGTCTTGCAACAATACATAAGTCTTGAAATATTTATGCGGTATGCTCCGATGGTCAGAAAGATTTTATGCAAAAAAATTCATTTTAAAAATATTATGCCCAGCTATTTAGAAATTTTTAAAATAAAATATTCAGTACGTATGTACGTTATATACAATACAATTCACATTTTATACAATGTAAAGAAATGCTGGAAATTTAGTGAATTACGTGGGCGTTTGATTATGAAAATAAAAAAATAATTACTATATTTAAAATTTTGCAAAATAAAGTAATCATAAAAATATACAACTACATAAGTATCATGTAGAGCTCATGATTAACCACCACTAAACCACATTATCCTTGAATATATAATTAGATGCATGTTGCTTTTTTCTTATTAGTTGATTTTTAATCTTGCCTTCATTTTTAATTGAAGTTTATCCAAGATTGCATATATAAAGATTTCCCCCATGTTGTCTCCACAGATATTGGAGGAATTAGGATATAAGCATGTGAAACCTTTTCATAAAATATTACAATTGTTAAGAATAAGACCATGTTTGCAAAGGGTAAAGTTTTATCTGTATTGGATATTTATATTTAATTACATAATCATTATTTAGACTATATTTGATATTCATGTTTGATCGGTTAAAATATTTTAGAAAACATTGTATTTAGAAAAATAAGTTCCTTAAAAAGGAGAAAAACAACTTTCCTAATCAAAACAGAGAAAAATAAGTTTCATAAGTGACATTTCAAATTTAGTATCTCCATTCTATCCACCCAGCATCTGCAACCCCACCCCTTGCAACCTCTGAACCCCCTCGCTATCACATTCTACCCTTATAATGTTTTGCTAGATAACATAGTAAATATTTTTAAGATAATATTTTTTACTAAAAAATAAGTAAGAAACCCATTTGTTTTCCCACAAAATATTTTCTAGTTTTCATGGAAAACATTTTCCTCTATACCAAATACACTCTAACTATCGTTAATGTATATTCTTACTTCATTAATTTAAGGGATATAGTGTTTTTAAAAATAAAAAATCGAGATTATGATAATGGTATAGTATTTTTATTACCGTATCATAGCCACCCCTAGCGATGGCTATCATGGAGACAAATATTTGAATATTGTGTGTAGCTAGTGTAAGTGAAAAATATAACATCTAACATATAAGATATCAAATTTTTTTTGTTTGTAATTTTCGTACTTGTATCTTTTAGACAAGTTTGTTTATCGGCGTTGATTTATCATACAAAGAAACGAAGCAATCTCATATAAAAATTTACTAATAATTTAAGATTGCAACTCAATACAACAACAACAACCACCACCCAATATTACAGTCTCAAAAGCAGGGTTTAGAAAGGGTAAAGTGTACACATACCTTAACACTATCTCGAGGAGGTGGAGAGATTGTTTTCGGAAGATCCTCAGCTCAAGTAACGAACATCAGAGCAGCTAACAGAACAATACAGAAGTAAAGAGGATACAACAAATAACAAGGAGATTGCAACTCTTGTAAGTCTCTTATCAAATCATAGAATCAGATAGCACATAATAATGAATAGCATAAAAGTGTGATTTTCTTGAAATTTCAAGTTACAAAAGAGAGATATCTCCAATCATTTCCAGAATCATATACTAAGAAATTCAACTCACATTTACACTGTAATTGATCAAGAAATTAGTATGCAGAATACTGAAATGTCATTGTCATAATATATCTCACAACTCACAAGAACTATTTTCCATCTACTATATATATCACAGAAATTAATATGGTGGTTGTCACAGAAGAAAACTTTGAACAAAAGTTGGGACTAAAGAATCAACTGAGATGTGAAATGTCAACTTCTTCAGGAATTTTGAATGTGTCTGCTGCCCCGAATTTCCTCTGTTCTTCCACGACCGAATCCTCCTCTTCACCACCACTATCTCCGTCATCACAATCATGATTGACATGACTTGAAGGGTCGTGTACACTTTTGGATCTGCAATCATGGGTAGCAAGCATCTTAACTTGGCCAAGATGAGCGATTTCTACCACAACTGTGTCATCATCTACGGGGAGAGGCTGCTTCCATGGTTCCCCATCGATCCTCATGAACGTGTGGTCAGCTGCAC
Organism: Solanum appendiculatum; assembly: GCA_018342035.1. Classification (NCBI taxonomy): domain Eukaryota; kingdom Viridiplantae; phylum Streptophyta; class Magnoliopsida; order Solanales; family Solanaceae; genus Solanum; species Solanum appendiculatum. The sequence continues at coordinate 1,149,629 of JAGDQO010001154.1, forward strand.
CCTTATGAAACTCAAACCGGATACGATGTGCCTACAAACAGGGAAATGTAACCAAAAAATTCAAAAGAAGGAAGGCAGCTCAAGTTTTAGCAGGTCATGCTTTGATATGTTCCTTCATCGTGTATGAATAAAAGATAACACGTGAAGTCAACGTATGAATATCACTATATGGTATGTCTATAAATGTGCTTGCATAATATAAACATGCCATTATATTCGAAAGAACAAATTAATATACCAAACCTGTGCAAGCCGTGTCCCATGCCCATTTGGAGCAAGAAGAACCATTCCATGCCAAGCATCTCTAAAGCCAACAACCTCAATGAGACCATCATCAACAAATGGTGGAGTCAAGTCCCTCTGTCCATTACATTGAAGTGTACATGATTAGAACAGAAAAGGGGAAAGGAAAAAAAGGTTTTTAAGACAGAAGTCTATTGATATCACTACAGGCGCGCACACATAGAAAACAGAAAAATGAAAAAAAAAATGGTAGATGGTGGAAGAAGTAAATAGAGTACAGACATCTCGGCGTTTGTTGCTATTTGGTGTTCCCCAGGGATTCAGTCCACCAGAAAAGCTAGGCAAGTTTAGGCACACAATTGACCTGATACTGCAAGTACAATGGAACAGCCAGAAGAGGGAAAGTGTTTATAACTCAAAGGTTGTCATGTTTAGTAATCAACTTGTAAAACATAGAGACAAACGTCACAATGCAACCAGAATTATATTATAGGAGGCGAGCCATAATCTTCTATTACGGAGAGATGTAAATTCTAAAGTTTCCACGTTACAACAAATAATTGATGCTACCTGTGAGGGATGTCAAGGTCTTGCCATTCTCCGTGCTTTTTCATTATCTTAACCTTGGCCAGTTGAGCTATGTTCCTGCAGCAAATGCAAACCCGTATATTCTCATAATATATACCATCAAAGAGGTAATAGTAAAGATAATGAATCCTATAAATATTTACTTGAACCATTGTTCTTTCCTCTTGATCTTTTAAAAAAGCATGATGTCTCTCCTATTTGCATAAAATTATCGGCTCAAGTTATGCGTCAGATAAATCTTGTAGTAGTTACTGATTTCTCCACAGATTTTGTTTTTTCATGTTTCGAGTTATATAAGTCCAAGGAAATATATGTGGCAATTTAAGGATAGTATAAAAGGAGAAAGAACTATAATAGAAGTTGATTACAAATAAATTTCTGAATGTTAAGTTGGGAGTTCATTTCATTCGAAATGCACATAAAATTTTTGACTATTTAATGAGAAGTTATGAATTTTGGCATGGTCACCACCATTATGAAATTAAAAATGTAAATATAACAAAGCCCTCTTGGCTGTTCTGAGGAGATTTAACTAAATTAATCATATCTAGCTAATTAATTTCCGTATGTACATGACAATTATTGTAAGAAAAGATCTACAAGAAGTTAAGTATTAAGCACACAGAAGATTCACCTTGAAGAAGGATGAACAAGGGACGCAAAAAACCATCCTTGCGTACATCCAAGTCTTGCATATGTACTCTAAGGAGAAAGCCAGATAATCCATAATTAAGTCAAACTTCCACAAATAATACCACCAAGTTTAGAAGAAAATGAAATGCTTGTTTTCAAGAAAAAATCCATGGTATTTCATTTTTATAAGCCTAGAGTACAGAAGGACACCACAGGGTTAATCTCGGAGAATGCTAAATCACTACCTCAAGGAAAAAGTACACAATAACTTCATTCAAGCACGAACACTAGCAATAGAGACCATCAATTCTATTTACATGATAAATATTAAGCTGAGCAGAAAATGTGATATTCCTTTTCTGATAGTACATGATGTGATAGCAACAATATTTTCAATGTTCTGTAACAATTTTAAATTTAAAAACCTCTCTTTTACATCATGTCTGATAAATGAAGATGCAAATGAGCCCTTCCGAAAGATTAAGGATCTCCACAAATCCCTTCCTTCCCTCTCTGGAAAGAACCGTTACATCTCACCTATCGTTTTATCAGCTAAGTCAATTGCTAAAATTCATAATAATTTTGTTTTTTCTACTTTTTCAGGTATCATAGAACTAGAATCTATTGAGTACAAGATAGATATTGCTACAAAAAGATACACAATGAGTCGGATAATATATGAAAATGGATCCAAGTCATCTTAATTCCTCAAATTCGAGAATAAATGTATAAAAATGGAACCAAGTCATCTTAAACCTGCCATGCACTTCAATACCTGATTGACAAGCTGATTTTTGAATTTTTCAGGATGCATCTTTCGTTCTGAATGAAATGCATATGATACTTGTGCATCCATCCCTGACGACACAGAGAATTTAAGATTAGATGTATTACAAGATAAACAATAGTACAAGCAGCATACATACTTTCAAAATACACTCAGCTTTCCTTTTTGGGTTTGAGACATAACTTGTAGCCACCTTATTCATGTCAACTACAATACTAGAATGCTTTCATATCCAAATAGAGGTTGTCATTCAGTAAAATCATTGTTCAATGTAGGCCTTCACAACCTTATTAGCTCCGACTTATTTCAAAAATTTATCAATTGATTCTTCCTAGTTTTATAATACACAGAACCTCCTTTCAGGTTTCAAAGTTTACGCTTTGAATTAACTATGAAAGACACCATCTTAAAAAAATATAGAGATTATTCCATTTTGACACAAGAAGGCAGATTTTCTTATCATATTCCTTACCCATGCTGAAATAATTCCAGAATCCTCCACGAAATGTATGGCATCCTTCCTGTGAGATATTAAATAACTAGTTTGATTATTGCTATACAAGAAAAAGGAAAAAAGAAGAGCTTAGGCTCTTCAATTCCAACAAAGATAAAGCTTGTAACAGACGATAAAATGGAATATGATTCTCGAATCCCACAAATTGCGCATGCATGTGTCTGCTGTCATTTAATTATCAAATTAGAAATTTGGATAGGAATGTCATAGTGAAATTACATACCTAGCCTGAAGCAGAACCTCATATATGCAAGTAAATACATAAAAACTAAGTTCGAAAATTTTTAAGTGTAATGAATGTGGAAGAGGCATTCAGGTTCTTAAGTGTGATGTAGTCTTTCAATTTGCATTCCAATCGGTGGTAAATTTGCACCTTCTTCTCTAGCGAAGATTATATTAGAATATTTTACGTAAAGAATTTGCATTCAGAAAGGAAATAGGTCAATGAATTAGCACAGTGCAAGCAATTGTGAAATATGATATTCCAATCCGACCATAAACTCTTTTTGAAATGAAGTCACCTTAGTATAGAAAAAGGAAAAGAAAAAAAACAAAAGAAAAACTTAAGATAATACCACAATTTGGTCTATGGAGCAGGAGCTCCAGAGTTTTTTCATACAGCCAAATCTCACAGCGAATGTAACACAAAAAGAAAAGCAAAGATGCCAGGGACCTTAGGTGCACATGAAAGATAGAGCTAGACTAATATGATACGGTAATTTTTCATGTTAGACAATAAAAGTTTCCTTAGGTACAGCTCTTACCACATTAAGATCATCAGAAGGAGTCACTCGGTGAAACGCATGCAATGAATGAGGCAATTCAAGTGGTGCAATAGGATCACAGCAACCCTCTTTTGGTGCTCTCATCCTCATTAGAATGTGCCAACTGTTTAAACGGCATATCTTTCAATATTTGCTGATTGGTCTCAATCAGTGTCATCAATTAAACTATAAAATCACTTATAATATTGTGAGTAGTGTATAAAATGAGAAGCATCGTCAAACCTAAGTAAGAATATTGGATATAGCAATACTAAAACTTCCATAAAATTTCTATAGATCAGAAACTTCCAAAAAGCTAAAAAATTTATGAAGCTCTGAAATAGTTTACTATGGTTGTACAATATTTTAACCAAAAGTTTTAAAATAATCGACATAAATGATACTTTTGAAACCCAGATCTATCAGCTTTTGAATATATAGTTTTCCTTGACACAACCATAAAACAAAAGAGTTTTTGGAAATATCAACATTGCTAATGCTACTTCTATTTTGTGAATTAAGTATCATGTTATCAACAGTTCTCACAATAAATATAATATCTACAAAATGTGGCCCCATTATAATAGTGCACGAAAGAAATTAAAAGAAGGATGTCTATGCTTCCAGTATCACTTTTTTGTTTACTGCAGGACAAACTACACAGGTAAAAAAATATGAAGACACTGCAACTATTCCTTTTTATCTATCCGAGCTACTTTTTTACTTCTCAATATTAACTTTTCCCTTTTCTTTCTGTTCTAGGGAAAAAAGAGAGACATATTATTACTCGTGAGCCTTACATGTCCTACGTAGTATTCACTATAAATTACTAACTCTCATCTCAATAATTTTAAATGGGATACTCAAATTTGGTTAGAGCATACAAAGCCACTGGCAAGAATTTTAGTGAAAAATTGAATGTCCTTTTAAAGGAATCAACTTTCAAGTTAGAAAAGCTCACAGAGCCCAGAGGCCACTGTAATATACACAAACTAACTCTTTGAATCATTTGAATGGAATAACCTGTCTATCTTCATTTCTTTTGCATCCATTACTTTCTTCAAGAATGAGATAACCGAGTTTTGGTTGGTTCCTGGATTCTTCTTGCCCTGCCAGTTACAACAAATGCATATTAATATGATGTATAATCCTCTATGATGAATACAGATCAATGTATTAATCTAACTTGAGCGGAAAATGTATATGTGCTGGTTTGTCTACAAAATTCCATGTGATTAATTGGTAACTTCATCATACCATAAGCTAAACTAAAAAAATAATTACTCAGTGAAATAGCAGTAAACATTTTAACCGTTGTCACACAACTCTATTTGCCGCAATCATTGACAGAAAACTATATCCAGCACATAATGGCGAGTTGCGCTGTACAGCTAAGGATCCTTACCCAGCCAAAAGAGAATGGAAGGTTGTTTCCAGTTCCCAAAGGCACAGTAGCAATTGGTGGTGGCTGAGATAGTTTGAGATCAGATACAACTCCAAGAAGCCAGCCAGCTGTGCCATCTCCACCTGCAACCTAGTAAACAACTGTGTCAAGGCTAAATGCTGGAAAGTAATCATCTGATAAATTTATAAGAAACTCCGTAAAAATAATGAACTACTTGAAAGAGTTGTACTCACAATTATCCGCAATCTCTCCTCAAGTTTCACGGCAAATTTATCACCATTGCTCTTTAGTTTTTCTAGATTCAGATAGAGTCTGTGTAAAACACTATCAGGCGTTTCGTCTCCCAAATCAAAAACCTGAAAAGTTAAAATGCAACTATATGAGGGATCTGCCTAAAACCACAGAACGAAAACAGAAAGAATAGAAAAGACAAAACGGTAAAAGAGAGTGATTCAATTTATATTCGGTGCTAAGTAAACTCCGGATGGAAAAGTACATAATCATATCATAAATCATAATATTTGGAAAGGTAAGAATCTATTAAAACCGATCCAATCATATACTTCATATCATAAAATAGCTCCTTTCAAAACCATGATTTCACAACATATTCATAAAGACACTTATCTTAAGCATCAAAACCATGATCATCTTTCATATTGAGAATGCTTCAATTTGGAAGCAACTAGTGAAGTGGTGTCTCTAAATTCTATATCCCATTAAAAATTTGGTGGTACTGTCACAACCTGACTTAAGATCTAACTTTTCAATTGAGAATTGGTAAAAGATGACTCAAAAACGATTTTGTTTGAATCTCACACTTTATGTTCACCAAGCTTTGCTATGTGAATCAAGGCAACCAGCTTCAATACCTGATATTTGTTAAGAAGTGATCGATATGTATGAAGAAGATCTCCACCAAGTTGACCTCCACTTTTAGAGTTGATGAATACTAGAACGGGGCATGTAGGTACATCAGACAATTTTACATTATCACTCTGACTTGCATCCTCTGAAAGTATATAGGTAGGGATATAAAAATCTCTCTTGATGTCCTCATTGAAATTGCATTCAGGAGTGGCCATAACTAGTTGTACCTGCAGACCAAAAGTAATTGGTGAATTTTTTTTAGGAAAATACAAAACCACCACCGGTTAAATACATGAATATGCTACAATTTGTTATATATACAATCAATCAATTAATCAATTATCCCTCAATCTAAAATTAGTTAAAATCAGTTATATGAATCCTCGATATTCATTTTTTCTGCAATGGTGGTGTTCAGCCCACCTTTTGTGCAACTCTAATAATCTACTTGTCAGCCCGCTAAAAACTGAGTAAACATGGGAGCCCGACATTAGGTAACCAAGCATCAGGATGGGTTTTGGAAACATGTTAAGAAAACAGACCTTGGAACTAATTCAACCTCATAGCTAGTTCAAGTGGTGAACATTGACCAAAATCATATAAAGAGACTACGATCCGAAACATCAAGCAACATAGGATTCTAACAAAAAACATTGAATTTCATATCCACTAGATCAACATTTCCATCCAACAGTCAAGTAATTTAGAGTTACCAATACAAAGTCGGCACTCATTTACAACATTCAAAGCAATAAAGAGTATTTCTTCTTGCAACCCTTCTCCAAATAAATTGCTTTTTGAGCCAAGGGTATATTGGAAACATCCTCTCTACCCCACAAAGGTACGGCTAAGATCTGCGTACATTTTATCCTCCACAACCTCACTTGTGGAATTACACTGGGTATGTTATTCTTGCAACCTTTTCCGGAATAACTTCACTTTTGTTTAGTCGAAGGTCTATCTGAAACAACCAATCTAGCCCACAGAGGTAGAGGTAAGATCTGCCTACATTTTACCCTCCCCAGACCCCACTTTTGGGATTACAGTTGTTATTGCTGTTAAGCAATAAAGACTGTGACCCATACAAAGTTGGAACTCATTTCAACACAGCCAATCTAGCCCACAAAGTTAGAGGTAAGATTTGTGTACATTTTACTTTCCGCAAATCACACTGCGTATGTTGTTGTTGTTGTTGACTTGTTGTTGTTAAGCAATAAAGATTGTGACCCATACAAAGTTGGCATTCATTTTCAACATTCAAAGCAATAAAGAGTGTGACCCATACAAAGTTGGCAATCATTTACAACATTCAAAGCAATAAAGAGTGTTTCTTCTTGCAACTCTTTCCCGAATAACTTCACTTTCTTTGAGCCAAGGGTCCATTAAATCAGTCAAACTAGCCCACAAAGGTAGGGGGTAAGATCTGCCTACATGTTACACTTCTCCCACCCCACTTGTGAGATTACAACGAGTATGTTCTTGTTGTTAAGTGTGACCCATATTGGCGAAGGGTGTGCAACTTTTCTTCTCAATTACGTTAAAGGTGTGCAAAGTTAAATACACACTCATAATAACCCACATTTAACCTCTATGCACCATATAATTTTCAAACGAAAGGTAAGCACGGGATCACTCTTCGCCTAAGGTAGCTCCCCCATGGACCCATTCAAAGTTGACACTCATTTCGACAGCTAAAAAGCCAAAAACATCAACATTTTTTCACTGAGGAAATCAAGCAATTACATCTTAAACGCAATTCAGAGCATAAAAAACACGATCACAAAGGAATGAAAAGAGATTAACTGTTACTTTTTGATTCCAACGATCAAAAATCATTACAAAGCGAATGAATTCGGATGAGAAATTAGCTAGTGAAGAGAGAATTTACCTGAGAAAACAGAGGATTGGGTTGAGAAATTCCAACTGAAACAATGCAATAACTTTGGATAGAGAAAAAAATAAATTGGATCTAAAGTATCCAATGAGATAATGAGAAAAAGGATGTGTGGGGCAGGGGTTGACTAGTTGGGTATAGATTAATCCGGATTAGTGTCTAAAAGTTCTAATTTGAGGGGTAAAAGTGCTCCCTAGACAATTTCGTATTTCTATTTGAATTTGAGACTTTTAGTTAAGGACTAAAGTATATTTATCACTCCATCATAAACTCTGTGGTATATGCTTTAGTTGGTTAACTTGCTTGGTTAAAGCAACTCAAGAGTCATCCCTCAGTTATTATTATTAGTAATATTTTTGGTTTCTCATTATTCAATATCCACATTGAGTTTCATGACTGAAGACATGTTCTCAATAAGATTTTATTAATTTTCAAGAGCTTAAGCTCAAGACGTCCAATTAAGGATAGATACATCTTGATTATTCTAACACAACATATGTTGGTACTTGGATATAAGTATAACTCTTAGGTTCCATTTTATGTGAAGCTTGAGAAATTAAATAGTATTTTTTTAATTCTTTTTAATTATTAGTGCTTATGTTAGCTTGCAATATTTTTTGTTAATTTTTAAAATATGTAAATTTTATTTGTAAATATTTTTAAAAATCTATAGCTAAATTCTTAATTAAATATTTTGACTTTTATACTCTGAACTTCTTAACATAAATTGAAAGAAAAAAAGTATTTAGGAGAGAGAGGGAAAAGGGAGGTGGGATATAAAAGTTATTAGTTCAAACTTATTAATTATTATAATTTAATAAAAATTTATATTCTACGGTAATAAAAATACAAAAATTAGTAAAAATAATCCGATGCTATAAAGCTATATCCGCCTCTGATCAGAGCAATTTTAATTATTTAAGAGAGAATAATTAGTGGAATAGCATCATTAGTATTACTATTGTGGATTAGGGTCACATAAAGTATGACATCAATTAGTTAAATTAGTGGAACTAGATAGGTAAGCTTTCAATTTTCAATAGTAACCAAAAAAAATTCTATTTCTAAAGTGAAATTATTATGCCTTAAAATTCAGCTTATCTTATCCATGAATAAAGTGCTCAATTCATAATTAGCGAATTTATAAATTCAACGAATGAATTTAATTCTCAAATGGACCCGCAAAAGAAAATAAACAAGAATTGAGATTTTGTGATACCTAAAGAATATTCACGTAGGACCTACCACTAAATTATATAATTTATAACAATTTTGAAAAAATACACTTAGAAAACTTTAAAAAACTTGATCAAACATTAATTATTTTTTAAATTTATTTGCCAAATATAAATTGTTTCTCACTAAAAGTACTTTTCTGAAGAAAAAAATTATTTCTTAAAATAAGATAATTTTAAAAGTTTGACAAACAGGCTATTAAACGGATCCAAGAAAGGATTATGACATTGTAGGTTTCTTTTCTTAAACAATAAAACGATGATAATTACAATAATAACTACTACGTAAATAAATAATTAGATTAAACTTTTTAAAGAAAATTTCTACTATGGGGTTGGGACTTGATGAGAAGGGGAAAGAAAAGCTTGAACTTAATATGAAATTGAACTCACATGCTTAGGCTTCATTTGTTTATATTTTTATGTTTAATTTAGTCTTAGTTGTTCAAATATTATTAGTCTTTCTTAATTTTCAATCTACATTTTAATCATTCAAATTTCAATTATATCAACTTTCACCGTCAATCATCGCCGCTATCTACCACTTAATCTACCACCATCCATCGCCGCTCATCACTATCAACTAGACGACTATCACCATCCACCACTCACAATTATCATTCTTGTTTACAACTATCATCCTCGATCATCATCATACTACCCAATATTTACCATCATCATCACTAACTATCATTACGATAAGAGTCAACAATCGAGTTTATTGTGTTTTGCACTCCTAAGGTATGCTCTTGTTTTGTAATTTGCACCTTATCTTTTTTTCTTGATTAGCATTCTAACCTCTTTATTTTTTTTACAAAACAATGAAAACACTACTTTTTAAAAATTTTCATAAGGATAAAATTGAAAATACAAATAATAAAGAAATAAATGGCACAAAATCCAATCAACCAAGCAGCTCTTTGGCATTCCATACAGACCACAAGATTGTGTCTTCCCTATCTCAAACACACCTCATTTTCACCTCCATTTCTGTTGGGAGCACTATCTCCAAATGGCCTTACAGTGCATGATTATGATTTAGTTAGACTCTAATATAAATATTGAGTGAGAAATAAAAAAAAGATATTCAATAAATACTAATCCTACTTGAAGGGTCAATTTGAATTCTTTAAACAAATTTTAACGAACTGTCAATGACTTTAAGCCAAAAGGAAAAAACATACGGTCCCAATTATATATGGGGGTACATAATTACTCTCTGAAAATGGGAATCAAACTCTTGTGCAATCAACAATGTATGCTTTTAAAAATTATTTATTCACATATGCTTGTGGACTAAAATTTTTGAAGTAGACCTATCAAACTTCACTTTGTCTTCATTTGTAACTCATTAATAACGAACGTGAAAAATATGATCATGAGTAGTGTTTTGTTAGATTACAGATAAATATTTTTGGGATAATAGTTTTTTATTTACTTATCAAACACTAGAAAACAATTAAGAAATCCTCTTAAAAAAACATTTTCCTTCAAACCAAACACACCCAAAGTTATTGAATTTTCTCTTTCTCGGGGAGAGACAAATTTAAGATTTGAAATTTATGGATTTTGACGATGTCTCACTTGCTATAGTGAATTTCTCTGCACATATACAAGATCCAAGCAAAAACTATTGAGTTCTGTCAAACCATATATATAATCAGTGTTTTAAAGGACTCTGTTGGGACTCGCCCTGGGACGGGGCTCCAGCAAAACGCCCCGAGACTCAAGTGTAGGGCTAAGTTCTATAAGACTTACGCTCTAAGCACCCAATTGTACACCCTAAACACGCCCAAGGCTCAGGGCTCGCCTAACAGATCTTACACAAATTATGTGTTAAAATCTTTAGTTAACATTGTTGACCCTCATAATTCTTGAATAAATGAATGATACTTGATAATTTTTTAATTTATAGAGATAAGAAGATTGAGAGTAACTCAAATAATAAGTTGTAGTATTGCATCTTTACTATTTGGTAACACTGTGAATGTGATTATATATTACGTAACATTTCTTTTAAAAATACGTAGCGAAATTTTACTTTGTCACTTATCATTGGTCTTCATATTTTTTTTCATATGTCTAAAAATTATATTTAGCTATTTGTAAGTAATTTTATTTTAATTCATGATGGAGTGATGTTTTTATTATAATAGTAGTAAGTTTTATTGATTATTTTTTAGGGGGATAAATTGTATAGTATGATAAAAATATATTTTTAGAATAATGATTCTTTTATTAATAGAAAGTTAAGATATTAGATTATTTATACGTGTATAATCATGTTAGAAGGTTTATTTTCTTTGAGTTTCCTTAATCATGTTTGTTATTATTTCAAACTATTGATTTATTTTTATAATATTGTGTTATTATATCATTATACTATATTGTAAATTAAAATTTTAAAGATCCATAGGGCTTACGCCCCACGTCTCGAGACTTACAAGTTACACCACACCCTATACTAAGTAAAATATCCCGTCTCACGCCCCCGCCTTTTAAAACATTGTATATAATATAACATGTGTATCCGCTCTTGTTCCAGTGGAGCTCGTGAAAAAATAACTTATTTCATACAATTCCTTAATATGAAACGTAATAAAGATATCGGGGCGACTTTTTTCATATTATTTCATGCGTTTTAATTTATGTTAAAGATTTCGGAGAAAAACATTGTACCAATAGACAAAGACGAATCCATGATTTCATATTAATTCATGCCTTTCAATTTATGGATTCATATTCAAATATTTATAGATATTTAATGAATATGTTAATACATATATAAAATTTGAATGAAAACTATATATTGAATTCTCGTGAACTCTAATGTGAACTCACATCTGATTCTCTGAATCCGCCCCCGCGATGATAAACTTTTTCCAATAGACGTTCTATATCAATAAATTTACAAAAAGATATAATTAGCCGCAAACAACTTAGCTAGTTTTAAAATAATTCCAGCTAGCTCAATATTGTAAACTTAAAATATGCTTCCATCACCAATAATTCGATGGAACATATATGGGGTAAGTTAATACTATGTGTAAGATCTGCATTCAAGAAAAATAAATCGACATATCAACATTAACTCTTCTGAAAAAAATATTGCATATTATATTTTTCATAAGGAGCGTTTAGCCATAAAGTTTTTTTTACTTTTTTCTGGAGTTGAACTTTAGGAAAATACATGTGAAAATTATAATAATATACGACTTAAGATTCTAATTAACAACATAATCATATAATTATTTATAATTACAAACATAGCAATTTTATTTATTTCGTATTTAAATTAATTTTTTTTTTTTTTTTTTCCTCTCTCGACTTTTTTGTTATTCGTGCATTAATGAGCAAATAATTATCCGTTTTAATGTTTTTATTTTTTTATCTATCCTACATCTACAAGTTTTGTATAGTAAGTTACTGTGCTTCTTATAATTAAAATTATTTTTTTCCTATTTTAAACCATCTATGTAAATAAATTAAATATACCAACTTATAGTCATAAAATACTAACCTCAATTATCGTGCTTATCACTTATTTTAGGATAACTATTCAATTTAATAATAATATTATAATTATATTTCTTTTTAAACTATCTATGTGATAGTAATTATTACTTTATTGTACCAAAAAATCAGACTTTTTTTAATGATATTAGCGATTCCTTTATGTCAAGAAAACCTTCCGCCATTGTTCATCTTCTCAACTTGTTCCTTCAATATTTACTGTTCACACCTTCTTCCCCATCCCATTCTCCACCATAATCTTCATATCATATTTTGTTTCAATGAATATTACTCCGCGGAAAAACCCTAGGCTCAATAATAAAGCAATTGTAGTGGTAGATAGTCCGTCTATTCTATGTTCCAGACCTTCATATGAGTTGAACGCGTTCACACAATCCCCTGTTAAAGAAGGTGTAACAGTTGTAAACAACATGGGTAAAAGAAAGAATGAATGTATTGTTATTCTTCATCATCAACTAGCAAGGTGCAATCAAAAATTGATCCCATTTCAAAGAATAACAGTAAGAGTAAAGAGAAGATGATAGAAGATTCAATTTCGAAACACTATCCTCATGGTAGTGATATATTATGAATTTCTTGTCTTGTTGTGTGTACACCAACTTGGTACTCAATGGCTTCAATACCTATAGAGACACAACATACACACAATGGATACTTTGAAAAAAAATCAGCATTACATTTTTCTTTATCTAAATACACTTGGACACCCATATCGTTATGAATCTTCTTTTGTGGAGATCCACCACTCACGATATATTTGAGCTCTAAATCAAATATGGTTGTGTCAACACCCAATTGTGAAACAATAACTGTTATCAATCCGTCATACTTGGTGTTTGCATCATATGTAATTCCTTCAACATTGTAATCAACGTATCTGCCTTTAGAAAAATAAAAATAAAAATTACTCAATGATTTTAATGGTATCACCTAATAACAGGATGTTGATCAATACATATGCTCACAATTGGTGTTTTTTAAGGTCACAAAATACCAAAAATTATTTCAATGTATGTATCAAAATTTAACAACAATAAGGTACCAAATATATACTAAAAAAATTAATACGTTAATATACACCATGATTTAAGTCAATACGTGTATCATCATTTTAACCTCCCAATGTTGTTATTAACTCAATCTAAATTATGGTATTTTACAAAGATATGAAATGTATCATGATATTTTATCTATTAGTACCAATCTGTACAACAACTATGAAATCAAATTATACAATTCAAAATATATAAAGGGTTGTTGATGTTCATTAAACAACAACTTGTAATACAAAATCATTTATTTCACTGATTGTACAATTTTATACCCAATAAAACATCAACTTATACCAAAAATGTAAAGAATCTTGATTTTACTTACATCTCAAATAGGGAACTTATAAAAAACACAACAACTAACAAATTTACCAAAAATACAACGACTACACCATCAGAAAACTTTCTCAAAAAAATCTTATCAAACCTACTTAATTATCAATAAATTTTCAACAAATATGTTGTTAACACATTAACCAAAAAATGTACCCATTATTCAATCACAAATCGTCAGTATTATAGCAGTAACTACAATATCAAGTTCTCAAATTTATCTAACAGGTGCCTACTCATAATTTCACCATTCACAACCTTAGCAATTCAACCACGACAAATAAACATGATTTTGCCGCTTAATAACACGATAATATTCAATTTAGAGTACATGAAGTTATATACCCAATTTAAATTCAGATCCAGATCTTATTATTATACTTTATTTAGAATCTATTTTAATGAATTAAACTTCAATTTATTGTGACAAAATAACATATACGATGATGATAGTTCACACATTAATTAAAACAAAACATAAATATACCAACATATAGTCATAAAGCTTACCTGTTTCATCCCATTGTCCGTTATGGTGTAGCAAAATCGATACACAGTTGGTGTCCATTATTGATGAAACTTTCAGAATATGAAGGTTCAGAGGGTTTTTTTTGGTTAAGATTTATTAATTTATGATAGAGAACATATAACTACAATGGAGTAAATCGTGGTATTAATTATGGACTTTTTTTTTTTTTTTACGTTTTTTTATTGGTTTAAAACCAATATGATAAGGAACATGTTATTGTATTGGAGAAAATAGTGGGCAAAAAATCGCGAGCTTAATAAGAACTTTTAAATAATTTTTAAATAATTTTTACTTTTTCACTCTATATTACTTACATAATTTCAAAAAACACTTCTAAATTGTATTTATGGACAAACACAATTCCATTTTTCAAAAATCATTTTTCTTATTTTGAAAATAAAGTACTTTTAAAAAAAATACTCACATTTTTCATTGCCCAAATCCCTCTAAGTTTTTTTAAGGAGACACAGTATAATTTGTGGACCCCAGTGTTTTCAAAAACATTTTTGGGGCGAGTCTCAGGGCGGAGCGTACCAAAAATGCTCCGGGGCGCAAATTAAAAACGTATATTAATATTATAAATATTTTCAAATTAGTATATTTTAATTAAATTAATAATAAAAACTAAAAGTACAAGATTTCTATGAACATCATAAAATACATGTTTGGCAAAAATATTAATATTATAAATATAATGTCATAAATTATGAAAATATTTAACAAAAAAATAATCCATCAAGTCTAACTAAAAATAATGACTTGTAATGTTAAACATCAAGTCAATACGACTAAAATAAATGAAACTGAAAATATAATATAAGTTCTAAATTCAAAATAAAAAATTAAATATAATACTTTTATGTCAAAATTTAACATAACATACATAAATATAATTTAAAAGAAAAAAAAATGTAAATCTATAACCTTATTCAACAATGAATTCTACTTTAATTTAAAAACTAGAATACTAACAAAATTATGCTAACGAAAAAAATAAACATAGAATAAATAAATTACACTCAATTATCTATTGATCAAGTAATTACATGACTAACCAAACATATCAAATAATGTAATTATATTAAATCTAATTATCAAAATGACTTTCCAAACTGACCCGGAAAATTTTGAATCTGGCACTGATTGGCAAGTAGCAACAATCACTTAACTTTCATATTCTTGTTTGTATTGATAAGCCAAATCTACTTTGTGCATCAGCCACACATTCAAAGTCATGAGTATAGATATTGATAAGTTAAATCTACTTTGTCCATCAACCACGTGAATATTACATCACTTGGAAAAGGGGTATGATTGGCATTCAAAAAAAAGTTGTTTGATTCTTTTGTGTTATTTATGTACATGTTTTTTTAAGCTACAGTACAATCCAACCATGCATAAACTTTTTTCAAATGGACAAAAATACCCTTAGCCGTTACCATTCTTGGCTTTTCTATGTATAAAAAAATTAGATATTGATAAACCAAACCAACTTTGTGTATCACTAAACCAAAACGGCCATGGCTTCATTACTCATTGAGCAATGCCAAGTTGCGCCGCCTCCCGGCGGTGGCGCAGCTGAGCTAACGCTCCCTCTAACTTATTTTGATCATATGTGGTTCGGTTTTGGTTATATACGTCGGATTTTATTCTACAAGCTACCAATTTCCAAAGTCGATTTCATTCAAACCATTATTCCTACTCTTAAACATTCACTCTCCCTCGCTCTCAAACACTACACACCCTTAGCTGGCAACATTGCTTGTCCACTAAACTCGAGTGGTTATCCTGAGTTGCGTTATGTAACAGGAGATTCTGTATCTGTTACTTTTACTGAGACTGATATGGATTTCAATCATCTCATTGGTTACCATCCTCAAAATGCTAAGGATTTTTATCCCTTCATTCCTCAAGTGGCACAACCTAAGGATGCACCCGGGGTCAAACTAGCCCCGGTCTTAGCCATTCAAGTGACACTTTTTCCGAATCTTGGCATATCCATTGGTTTTAGTTTCCATCATGTGGCTTGTGATGGAAATACCATCGTGAAATTCACAAGAATATGGGGTTTACTCAGCAAATTCGGCGGTGATGAACAATGTTTACCTAATGAGTTCATTCCATTTTATGATAGGTCCGTAATAAAAGACCCTTACGAACAAGGAACGGCTATATGGGATGAAATGAAGCAAAATATGCCGGAGATAGGTGACATAATTGTGACTCCTCCTCTTGATAGAGTTCGAGGTACATTTATTATAGAACGAGATAACATTGTTAAGCTCAAGAATTTAATATTGTCAAGACGACCTAACATAAGTCATGTGACATCTTTTACAATAACTTGTGCTTATATATGGACTTGCTTGATAAAGTCAAAGTACGCGATAGATGAGAATGTTATAGAGATTTTTGGATGTGTAGCAGATTGTAGATCGCGTCTCAATCCACCACTTCCTCAATCTTATTTCGGGAATTGCTTAGTGACAATTGTTGCTAAAGCAAGTCACGTAGACTTAGTTGGAAAGGAAGGGTTTACAATTGCTGTGGAAGTCATTGGAGAAGCCATCAAGAATCAAATGAAGGATGAGGAATTGATCTTGAATTGTAGTTGGTATAGAGAATTTTGTGTTGTTAACATGAAACAAGCATTTACTATTGCTGGATCACCAAAGTTTAATTGGTATGATGTTGATTTTGGTTGGGGTAGGCCAGTAAAAATAGAGACCATTTCTATTGATAATAGTAGTGGTATATCTATGTCCATTAGCAAGTACAAAGATTCGGATGCAGATTTAGAGGTTGGTTTATCTTTGCCTAAAACTCGAATGAGTGCTTTTGCTGCTATATTCAACCATGGGCTAAGCTTTTTGTAACAATGTACTAGGGTACGTCTATCTAAAATAGCTTCTTTACGTCTTTATCCTTTTCAGATTCTACTAGTAAGATTATACTGAATATGTTGTTGTTGTCGTACTTTGGTTAAAATTCTATTTTTAGAACAAAATAGAGTTACAATTTAAGTAGGTGTTTGGACATGCAATTTCATATCGCAATATGAAATGATCATAAGATGAAATCAACGTTTGACATGGGATTTCAAGCTGATTTCATCTCATGATATCATATCATGAGATGAAATTTCAAATTCTCCAAAAAGGCATGATTTGAAAATTTTCAAATATAAAAATTGACCCACATTTAAAATCAGCCATATGCCTATCCGTGATGCCTCAAATTAGGACAAAAGAGGCCCATTACAACCATACACATTTACTGCTGTGTAGTCTATAAGGTTCACATTTCCCGAGGCGGATGAAGACGTCTACTTATGAATTCACGTGAACTCAATAATTTTAGTCTGAACTCTATATATACATGCATATGCATTATGAGATCTATTGGTGAATAATTCTACATATTTGATTATGAACTCAATTGTTATTATAATATTAACTTAAAGTTGACATAAAAATTTATAAATTTTAAATTTTAAATCTGTCTTCTTCATGTCAAAATCACTCTAAGGCAACAAGTTTCATGGCTCCATATATATATATATATGTTGATGATAAGCTAAGCCAATTCTATATGTGTTGTGTGTATTTCTTAGCCAAACATTATACTAATTAACATGGCCTCCATGATTGAGCAATGTCAAGTTGCGCCACCTCCGGCGGGCGGCGCAACGGAGTTGACACTCCCTCTTACTTATTTTGAACACCTTTGGTTAGGGTTCCACCGTATACGGCGGATATTATTCTACTAATGCATTCAGCCATCTAGCATGCTATTTATAGATTTATTCCTAACTCACAATTCTTCCACTTTTCTATAAGTTGTTATCCAGATCATTCAAACAAACATGTCATTCATAATATCCAAAGAGCAAAAACCTTCTTTCTCTGAGTCCCAGAATGTGACTTTCTCACATCAAGATAGTGAGAGTACTAGTTCAGTAATAAGTAGCCAGCTCTATTTGAAGTCGCGTCTCACCAAAATCTTGACAAAAAGAGACTTCGTCACCATAAGTGCTTGCACAAAGTTCGAGCAAATTTGCAGGTTCTATTGGATAGTACTTCTTCCACAAGGAATTATGAGTATGAGCACTAGTGGTTAGAACAGGGCGACGTTTTCTGCTCCCCTTAGCATATTTATTTTGTCAATAAACCTCAAATATGCTTAGCTCTCTCTGTCTCTTTGGGCTTCTGGCTTATCTAAATGTCCGTAGATTTAAAGTTAATGAGTTCTTAAGATTTTTAATACCAAATATATTGCACTTCTGAAATTATCCGTTTAGAAATTTCCTATTTCTTGAATTTTTAGCAACATATGTTTTATGTCGAAAATACTAAAATTAGTTGATATGGCTTCATGGACCTCTGCTTGGAGATTATTTCTGGCCCTTTTATGTTTAGAGAATGCACTTTTACTGTGTTTCTGCTCTTTCAAATAAATGTGTCAAAAATAAAATAAATATCGAACTTGTGTTCCATCAAATTATTTTATCACATACAATTCAGTGCAAAACAGTAGATACTAGCATGTGACTATATAAAAGTCATAAACACCACGATTATAAAAAAAACATAAAATATACATATCATGAAATTACAACATCATCCAAAGTTGGTTCGTTTATGAAATAGAGATCAACTAAGTTAAAAGAGCAATCACAACTTCGATAGAATTTTTCAGAACTTCACCTAATATATAACTAAAATATTTTTAATACAAATATATTAGAAGTATTATATGTGAATTTCAAACATTTTGACACTATTTAAATTAGTGTACATAGTTAGAAATGTATTATATTTGTTCTGAAATAATAACTATCGAATTTATAGTAATGTATTATCTCGAATTCGACTTTAATACAACTTTAATAATAAGTATCGAATTTAATACAACTTTAATATAGATTTTCAGAGTTTCACCTCTTCTTTTTCGTAATCACCACCACTAAACCATCGATTGTTTATATTTAATACAGTTTTGATACAACTTTAATACAATCTTTCAAAACTTCACTTGATATACAATTTTAATACAACTTTAATACAGATTTATATCAAATGGTTATTAAAGCTAAAATTATGTCACATATGATAATAAGAATAAAGTTACACTTAAAAGCGTAATTGATCAAATAAAATATATTATTTATTTAAAAATTCCAAATAAAAATTCAATTTGGGTCAAAATTGGAGTTTTAATGCCATTAAATTCTTTTGTTAGATTTTAGCTATGAGTCTTTTTCTCAAGAAAATTATATAGGTATAGTTTTTTTTTTTTAATTAATTGGGAGTGGGGGACAGCTTTTTCTGATTAATTTCCCCTAAGAAAGTTTCTCAAAGACACGATTAATAATTTAGACATACATCGATCGATCTGCCACACACACCAAGTTATTTTTACCCCTTCTAGAAGCTATCCTTTTCTGATTCCTCAAAAAATGAGAAAAAAATACATGTCATGTCAATTTAACCTACCATAGAAGAATTCATGGTAGTGTCATATCACTTTCAATAGAAAAAAACACATTATACGTTGAGGTCATCAGTTACGTAATTAGTAATAAAAATGTGTCATAATATTCCTCATATCAAATCACAAGATGTGGTATAAAATATAGAAGTGAAAATACGTATTAATAAAATATAATTAAGTAATAGAAGTGTATTTCAAAATCTTGTGCTATGATGATGACGACAAAGGGAGATAGGTCCAAAACCTAATTTAATATATTTTTTTCATATAACTTTAATTATTTGACCAAAAATAAATTAATTAATTTGTAGACTAAATTTTCTAAAGAGATCTAAAATACCTAGAATTGGGTCTTCTAGTTAAAAAAATATGGCAGATTTGATGTGTCTCTGGTAGGCCCTAATTCATAATCAGCTACATATGCCTATCCGTGATGCCTCAAATTAGGACAAAAGAGGCGTATTACAACCGTACACATTTACTGCCGTGTAGTGGATGAGGTTTACATTTCCCGAGGCGGATTAAGACGTCTACTTATGAATTCACGTGAACTCAATAATTTTAGTCTGAACTCTATATATACATGCATACGCATTATGATATCTATTGGTGAATAATTCTACATATTTGATTATGAACTCAATTGTTATTAGTATAATATTAACTTAAAGTTAGACATAAAAATTCATAAACTTTAAATTTTGAATATGTCTCCTTCATATCAAAGTCGGAGACAAAATGGGGCCAATCACTCTAAGGCAACAAGTTTCATGGCTCCACATATATATGTTGTTGATAAGCTAAGCCAATTCTATATGTGTTGTGTGTATTTCTTAGCCAAACATTATACTAATTAACATGGCCTCCATGATTGAGCAATGTCAAGTTGCGCCACCTCCGGCGGGCGGCGCAACGGAGGTGACACTCCCTCTTACTTATTTTGATCACTTTTGGTTAGGGTTCCACCGTATACGGCGGATATTATTCTACAAGCTCCCCATTTCCAAACTCGATTTCGTTCAAAACATTATTCCTCCTCTTAAAAATTCACTGTCCCTCGCTCTCAAACACTATACACCCTTAGCTGGAAATGTTGCTTGTCCACTCGATACAAATGGATATCCTGAGTTACGTTATGTGATGGGAGATTCTGTATCTGTTACTTTTTCTGAGAGTACTGATATGGATTTCAATTATCTAATTGGTGACCATCCGCGTAATGCTAAGGATTTTTATCACTTTGTTCCTCAATTAGGGGAACCTAAGGATGCACCGGGGGTCCAATTAGCCCCGGTCTTAGCCATTCAAGTTACACTTTTTCCTAATCATGGTGTATCCATTGGTTTCACTAACCATCATGTTGTTGGTGATGGAGCTACCATAGTAGGGTTCATTAAGGCGTGGGCTCTACTCCACAAATTTGGTGGACATGAACAATTCTTATCAAATGAGTTGATTCCATTTTATGATAGGTCCGTAATAAAAGACCCATATGGACAAGGGATGTCCATATGGGAAGAAATGAAGAAACAAAATCAAGAGATGCGTGACATTATGACTCCTCCTCCTGAACACAAGGTTCGAGGTACATTTACTATAAGAAGAGATGATATTGAGAAACTCAAGAATTTAATATTGAACTCAAGAAGACGGAGTAGTAGTACTACTCTAACTCATGTAACATCTTTTACTGTAACATGTGCTTATGTATGGACTTGCTTGATAAAATCAGAGGACGCGATCAAAGAGGACATGATCATAGATGATAATGCAACGGAGTTCTTCGGTTGTGCTGCAAATTTTAGAGCGCGATTCAATCCACCACTACCTCAATCTTATTTTGGGAATTGCATAGTTGGGTGCATTGCAAGAACAAGGCATGTTGACTTAGTTGAAAAGGAAGGCTTTACAATTGCGGTGGAATTAATTGGAGAAGACATTCAAAAAAAATTGAAGGATGAGGAATGGGTCCTTAATGGTAATTGGAGTAAAGTATTGGATAACGTAGACATAAATCGAGTTTTTTCAATTGCTGGATCGCCAAAACTTGACTTATATGTTGCTGATTTTGGATGGGGAAGAGCTGCCAAGTTTGAATTCATTTCTCTTGAAAATGATGATGGTGGAATTTCAATGTCTCTTAGTAAATCTAAAGACTTTGATGGAGATTTAGAGATTGGCTTGTGTTTGTCTAAAAATCGAATGAATGCTTTTACTGCTATATTCACTCACGGGCTTAGCTTTCTATACAAAGTCTGAGTGTTCGAGGATTTGGCAAAGACCCCTACCTATATCTTGATGTTATCCATCACTTTCTTATTCTACTTCCGAATAAGTTTTTTTTTGTTTTGTGTATGCATTTTGCACCTTCAAGAGTATGATGTTTCTTCTAAAAGAAAACATACTATATATAATATTTCTCTTTTGACAAGTCCCCTCAAATTAGTCCTCTTATTTTAAAGAGATACTTAAACTCTTGAAAGAACTTTATAACACATTCTTCTTGGGATGAAGAATATCTTCATACCACCTAACTTGAAGGAGGGTGTTGAAGAATAAAAAGTTAATCTAACTGTAGAAATATTATAGATCAAGATGTGGTCTCCTACGATTGAAAAATACAATGCTACTAACAACTCTCGAATCATATAGAGAAAGTCAAAGGGAAAAATCAAGAGAAAGTCAGAGAGGAAAATCAAGGGAGGATCATAATTGTACCTACATTATTTATTAATAAAATATTATTGTTTCTTCAGAAAATAAATTGCAATAACCAAAAAATATGGAAGTTTCGAGATGCATATTACCTTTTATATAGGCATGGGCTAGGATTTAGGGTAGAGTAGCCTCCAAGAACTTTAACTAAAATAAGACTCATCTCGTAGACTCCTACAAAATTTCGATATCTACACCAACATAGTAAATCTAACTGATTATCAATTGCTTGATATGAGTTCTTTCTACTTCCGAATAAGTTTTTTTTGTTTTTTTTTTGCATTTTGCACCTTCAAGAGTATAATGTTTCTTCTAAAAGAAAACATACTATAATAAAAAATATTTTTTTAGAAAATTTTAGAATAATAAAAATAAAAAAGAATCTAAAATAATAGAAATAAAAATAAATAAATAACTAAAAATAAAAAGAAGAAATTAAAATGTAATCAACTTGTAATTACATCACGTAATTACTAGCAATTCACAGCCTCTTCTTGAGATTAGAAAATATAATTACCCCTGTCAATTACACTCAATTATCTATTGATCTAATAATTACCTGACTAACCAAACATATCAAACAATGTAATTATATTAAATCTAATTATCAAAATGACTTTCCAAACCGACCCCGAAAATTTTGAATCCGCCACCGCTTTGCAAGTTGCAACAATCACTTGATAACTTTCATATTCTTGTTTGTATTGATAAGCCATACCTACTTTGTGCATCAGCCACACATTCAAAGTCATGAGTATAGGTATTGATTAGTTAAATCTACTTTGTCCATCAACCACGTGAATATTACATCACTTGGAAAAGGGGAATGACAGAGAAGGCATTAAACAAAGAAAAGGACAATAATTGAAGAAATTTCAACATAGCCATGTAATGATGGGACTCACAACGCACCAAACTTCAGCAAGCAACCAAACAAGGCCAACATTGACAATAACGTGGCAATAAAACCCGACACACTAGTCTACAAGCCTTTAATAGTAGTAAATCTTTGTCTAAAACACAATTATCTGAGAAGTAGCTAAAACATATCAAATATTAAAACTATCGCAAAATTTGAATGCTATATCAGTCTAAGGAAATTGCACGAAAAATTCAAGGCATCGTAAAAGCTCAGAAATACCAAAAAGTGCAAAGTTAGAAAGCCAAAAAACACAAACAAGCCCACAATAAAAAATAAGAGGAGTTGAATTCAAAACGGAAGAACCAAAGTTGTTACATACAAACAAATTACAAAAGGATTGGGAAATCAGATAGGAGAAGTAGAGTTGGGGAATCCAAATTAAAGCAGCAAAAAGATTATTGTAAAGTATGCTCACCTGAGATAGGACGCAGATGTAAACTCTATGAAGTGCAAAGTTGACTACAATGAGAACTTTTACCGAGGTCTGGAGATGGCGGCGACCGTGTTTGCTGGTCGGCAAAATTTGCAGCAGAGCTATAAGTTCATATCAGCCTGATATGTGTTTATTTTTTTTAATTTCATTACATCTATTTTTGAAAGAAACCTAAATGATCAAAGATAGAAATTTTGATTAGAGAACAACTTGTCAATTGTTCAGACTAATAGTCCACCTTGAAGTACATAAAGAATTGAAATTTAAAACGGTCGTGAAATCCCTCCTCTTGAAGTACATCAACAATATGCTCACCTGGACAGAACTATCAAGACGAAAATTATCATATGTACACTACAAAAAATTTGCTCATACTGGTATTTTGATCAGCCTTGGCACCATCTTACTCGATATGAAAAAACCACAGAAAACACGAATGGCATGCATATGAGAGAGCCTTAATGAAATTTAGGTACTGTTTCTATAGCTAACACAAACTAAAAGCATGAATAAACAGATTGACATGCGTGTACTAAAATCAAAGGATACATAATCATATTTATAGAAATGGTTTTAATAAAACTACAAAAGAGTGGTGTTCTTTGAACAACAATCTAAAATAGTAGTTGTTGCTATCTTTTCTTTTTTATCATACTTCATGTTGCAAGTAACTCAATACATTGTTCAACTCCATAGTTGTTCAAAGCTTGTTCCTTTTCTTTGCCTATAAACTTCTTGGTGGTTGGGTCTGCATGGAAGTAAAATCAGCTAACTAATATTCTTATATAATTATTCTTAAAAATTTTCATGTCAACCTTGAAAGTGAGAAAATGTAAATAGATCCATATGCATATGCTATCAACCTAAAAATATTGTGGCAGGAAAACAAAATAATTAATTACTTTGATGTGTCTGCTTAGACATACTGGCGCAAAGATCTGTTCCGGAATCACTATTACATCTTAACAAATGTTTGATAATCTACAAAGATAATTGTAGTTGTTGTTCATATCAAAAATATGTGTTTATCCTTATCATATGTACACTACATAGTGTCAGATTCTTTAGATTTAAGTTTTATTTCTACCGACACTGATGCTTCATTTCAATTAAAATTATCCAGGTACAAAATATTTACTTGGGTAGTAACCTCAAGACACAACCATCATTTATTTCTGAAAGAAGAGAGAACTATTTATCACTAAATATCAGCATCGAACATGTAAACTACCTACCATATTTGATTGAGTCTTTTTTTATTGATAGGAAACATGAAGCTAACCTGTGAACTCGAGGGGAGAAGTTTCTGTAACCACGAGAATACCTACAAAATGAAAATGTACTTTTCTATTATAACACTCGTGTCAAAGGCAACGAACCTTTAAAGTTTGAGGTAATATCTCAGATGGTCACTCAACTTTAAAAAATATCCGATGTTTAATAATCTGCAAAGATAATTTTAGTGGTGCTCATATAAAAAACATGTGGTTATCCTTATCATATGTACACTACAGAGTGTCATAAATTATAGATTTAAGTTTCATTTCTATCAACACTGGTGCTTCATTTCAATTAGAATTATCCAGATGAAAAAAATATTTACTCGGGTAGTAACAATTATAGAAATTAGCAGGACCCGTGAAGATACAATCATCATTTATTATAGAAATCTCACTGTCTTTTATAATCTATTTGTGGAAATCAAACTCTCTGCTTTAGGTAAAGGAACTCTAAACGATTCCTCCTATCTAGATGATTTATAGCCTGTGTTGGACTTCACATATACAGATATATTAAAGTAGTATGATACCTCAGTTTCAAGCATTCTATCCGTCAACTTAGGTGCATCTCTCTAACAGAAAAGAGAGGCACATCTCGAAGCAGTGAAAGAGAATGAGATGGAAGAGAGTGAGACCATATGACACCAAGTTCAATACACCTGGTTTGCTGCAAGAAGAAGTGGTTACACTTGTCTAATAGCCAATCAAATAGGCCAACGAAGTCTAAACTTACAGTACACTTTACTTTTCTGTTGGTACAATATGTTGATGTTGTGTTCCTACTTTTGTTATATTTTGATCATATGTGGTTCGATTTTGGCTATATACGTCGAATTTTACTCTACAAGCTACCAATTTCCAAACTCGATTTCGTTCAAACCATTATTCCTACTCTTAAACATTCACTCTCCCTCGCTCTCAAACACTACACACCCTTAGCTGGAGAATTTAATATTTTCAAGACGACTTGACCTAAGTTATGTGACATCTTTTACAATAATATGTGCTTATATATGGACTTGCTTGATAAAGTCAAAGTACGCGATAGATGAGAATGTTATAGAGATTTTTGGATGTGTAGCAGATTGTAGATCGCGTCTCAATCCACCACTTCCTCAATCTTATTTCGGGAATTGCTTAGTGACAATTGTTGCTAAAGCAAGTCACGTAGACTTAGTTGGAAAGGAAGGGTTTACAATTGCTGTGGAAGTCGTTGGAGAAGCCATCAAGAATCAAATGAAGGATGAGGAATTGATCTTGAATTGTAGTTGGTATAGAGAATTTTGTGTTGTTAACATGAAACAACCATTTACTATTGCTGGATCACCAAAGTTTAATTGGTATGATGTTGATTTTGGTTGGGGTAGGCCAGTAAAAATAGAGTTTATTTCTATTGATAATAGTAGTGGTATATCTATGTCCATTAGCAAGTGAAAAGATTCGGATGGAGATTTAGAGGTTGGTTTGTGTTTGCCTAAAACTCGAATGAGCGCTTTTGCTGCTATATTCAACCATGGGTTAAGCTTTTTGTAAGAATGTGCCAGGATTTATCGGAAGTAGATTCTTTACGTTCTCATTCTTTTTAGATTCTACTTGTGAAATTATACTGTATATGTTATTTTTGTTGTTGTTTTCGTTGTACATTGGTTAAAATTCTATTTTCAGGACATAATAGAGTTGTAATTTAAGTTGGCGTTTGGATATGCGATTTCATATCGCAATATGAAACGATCATGAGATGAAATCAATGTTTAGACATGTAATTTCAAACTGAATTTCATCTCATGATATGATATCATGAGATGTAATTTCAAACTGAATTTCATCTCATGATATGATATCATGAGATGAAATTCCAAATTCTTCAAAAAGGCATGATTTCGGAATTTCAAATTATGATTTGAAAATTTTCAAATATAAAAATTGACCCACAAGTTTATATTTTGTAAAAAATAAAATTATATATATATATATATATATATATATATTTAATATAGATTTTTTTAAAAAAAATATCTGATCAATAGTTTTGTCTAAATTAAAATTGAAAAAAATATGATCAGTCAATAGTTTGGTCTAAATAAAAAATGTCTTTGTCGTCAATAGTTTGTTCCAAAAATATCTCTATTTTCTTAATGGGCTAATAGCTTGTACTACACATAAGGAATAAGAAACTCAATGAAAAATAACTTTAACCATCAAATATACTTCACAATGGTACAAGTGTGATAAGAATATGAACAAGAAATAAAATTAGCTGATATTTCAATGCCCTTCATAGAGGATCTTCCTAAATCCTAGCAATAGAATAGTAAAAATAACTCATTTAATAATTTAAAATTTATAAAATTCCTACGATATAAAAAAAGAGAAATTTACCTTAACATATCATGAATTTAAATAATTTAATATAGATAAAAAAAATTTCTTTCGAAGATCAAATAAATCAGCAAAAAAATATTTTTCCACAAAATTTCCAACGAGTATACGTGCATATATAATAAGCCAAGCATATTTTAATAGGGACCTACTTGACTACTTCAATTGACAATTTGAAAGGAAGAGGAAGAGATTTGCCATATTGGCAACCTTGACAAATCAAGTCTTCACGTACATTCTTCAAAGTTAGCAGGCCGTCATCCAAATTTTTTAGAAGAAATCTGCTGCAACATTTGATAGCCTACATCACCCAACCGAGCATGCCAAATTGCGACATTATCAGTTTGACTTGTTTTCTTTACATAAGCTTCGCCTGCTGACATAACAAACAAAGAACCTTTCTTTTTGCCTATAAAAAAAAATAACATCAGCAGATACTTCTTTTACATTTTCAAGCACCTTCACATCATTAGGACCAAACAATACATATTTTCCAGAATCAGTAATTTGAGGAACTGAGACTAGATTTTTCATCAAACCTGGAACATGATAAACATCGTGCAACTTGATACTTTTGGATTTATCACCAACAACCTCAATCTTCATAACACCTTCTTTTGCTACTGGATATGTCGAGTTATCAACTGTGATTATGAATCGATCTCCATGAAGATCTCGCATCTTCGAGAATGGAGAATCATCTCCAGTTACATGATGTGAGCACCCTGAATCAACGATCCACTCTTCCCTCTTATTATTGTTGGCATAATTGACAAAATCTTGTGCTAACTTTTGTTCAACAGCTTGGATGCTAAAACATTGCTCCCATTCCATTTGTTCATTTTCTTCATTGGTGCACGCAACATTGGCTTTGGAAAGTTTTACTCGATAATTTTTCTTTATGTGCCCAATTTTTTCACGTCTGTAGCACTTCTGGTTGTTATGTGAATTTTCACCTTTTTCCGTGCTTTTTTCTTCTTCTTTATTTTTGTTCCAAGTTGAAGTATTCTTCTTGTTTGTCTTTTCTTTAGAAAAATAGAACAACATCAGATTCAAGCTTCTTAGCCATTTAGCTAAAGCTTCTTGATTAGAAAGCATGTTCTCCAATTTTTCAACAGATGGTTGTTGCGGCCATCCTTGAATGGAAGTGACAAAAGGACCATACTCCTTTTTCAATCCACGAATAAGATAGCGTCGTAGGCGTGGTTCGTTAATCTTCTCTTACGGATCAATCTCTGAAATTTCATCACAAATACTTTTAACTCGCAAAAAGTAATATGAGATTGACATACCTCCCTGTTGTAATATTGCCAACTCATTCTCCGATAGTTGCAGCCTTGCTGTATTTTTCTTGGGGCATCTATAATAAATTTTACAAGAAAATTAGTGAAACATAAAAAAAAAATTGACAATCAAAATAATAAATTTAAATTAGTCGCTGAAATAAAAAAGTAAAAAAAAAATACGTATGAGGAGGATCAAATATACCCCATATAGATTATATATATTTTTTTAAAATAATTGAAAGATTAAATTAAAATTAATTTTTTTCACTTCCGTTTGAGGAAAAGGATATACGTGAGCCATTTCTATAACAGTAGGGGTATATATGAGCCACTTTCATAACGAGGGGTATATCAGCTCTAAATGGCAAAGTTGAGGGGTATATCAGACCCTTTTCCCTTGTTTTTTTAGATTTTGTTTGTGTATGATCTGCCCAACATTCCCGTGCAGAACTTGTTGCTCCTCTCATTTATAGTTGATATATAATTAGTAGAAAGCATTACTAACATGCAAGAATAGGAGACGGAGAAGGAGAAATTGATCAGTCAAAGAAAATAAAAATCGTACAAACTAGTTTTTTAAAGACTTTTAGATTCTTTTCCATTATTTGTTCAAAATGCCAAAACAAATGTAAAAACAAATAACAACAAATACAAAAAAGAATGAAATTGGAATTTTCAAGAGGTATATTATTTCAACTTGAATAAATTATGGAAAAAAATTTAGTTGAGGTGAATTTTTTATTTCATCTAATAAGAAAATGATACATAATAAATATTTTTAAAAAAGAAAAGAAAAGAAAGAGTTGTTAGTTTTAAGGGTGCAAGTGAGCCAAAAGATGAATGGAAGACTATTTTTAGATCAAAAAGATGAGTAGAAGGGTATTTTTGGACCAAAAGGTGGATGAAAAATATTTTAAAACTTTTTCCTTATAGTTTAGGGATATTTTTTACCCTTCTCCGTTTTAAAAAAAAGTCCAAAAGTTTACTTTTCATAATTATATCAAACTTATCCTTGATATCATTCTCAAAATCTAGTAGAATATAAATTAATATATACTCTTACATAAATCCCATAGTATAAGACCTAAATTACATTCTATCCCTACTATTTTCTATTTTACAAAAATCCCTTAAAATATCAGTCATCCGGATACATAAGTTTCATCCGGATACATTAATTGCGATACATTATAAAACTTGTTTGTTGCACTTAATATGGAATATTAACGTAAAATTGATTTTCTTTCCCACAAATCACGCAGATCTGATTGATATCAATCCATTCTAATCTGTAACAACTTCACAAAATTCAAAATTCTTCTTCCAGATCATCGAAGATCCTTTCAATTTTGATTCAAAATTGTTGAAAATTTTGAGATTCAAAATTCTTCTCCTAGTTCATTGAAGATCCTTTCAATTTTGATATCGTTAGGGGTTTGAAAAAGTATTTGTGTGATTTGGCAAGGAAAGATACCCAACAAGATTATCATGTTCTCGCTGCCTGATGCTTGTTCTCGCTGCCATATCAGCCTGATTCAATGAGGAAAGTCATATCAACCAGATGCTTGTTTTCGCTGCCGCCGCCGCCTTTATGGTGCTTTCCTCCTATATCAACATTGACTATATACT
Organism: Solanum appendiculatum; assembly: GCA_018342035.1. Classification (NCBI taxonomy): domain Eukaryota; kingdom Viridiplantae; phylum Streptophyta; class Magnoliopsida; order Solanales; family Solanaceae; genus Solanum; species Solanum appendiculatum. The sequence goes on from JAGDQO010001154.1 coordinate 1,180,147, forward strand.
TGTATACTAAATGCCGAACTTGAACTCTCGCTGCTTCTGCAGGATAAAAGAAACGGGAAAAAGCAGAAGAACACAACATTGATAGACCAACTGGATGGATTTACATGTATCAGCTTTTATGTATTCATGTATCATGTCCATAAAATTGTGCATGATACATTACTTTTTATAACTTTAACTTCAAGGTAAAGAGATCTGATAATGAATGATATGGAATTACATGTATTGTGTTGTGTAGTCAATTTTTTAATTTGTGATCTCGAGATGAATATATTACTCATGATACATTACTATTTCTAAAATATTTAGTAGATTGCTAAGTACTGTAATCATACCTGATACATTAAAGTAATAAAGATTGCTCATAAGGTGTTTGATTTTAGATCGATACATTAATTGACAAATTGTAATGGGCTAGCATAATTCAAATTTCAAAATTCTTCTTTTCATTCTTCCAAAAAACTCATAATTTTTTAATCAAACTTGTCTACAAATTATACTAATACAACATGAACTTACATAGCTATGCATTGATACAACATACGAAAAGGCTAAAGAGATACATAGCTTTGATGGATACATGTCTGTGTGGTAATTGCTATGTATCTGATACATTTATTATAAATTTGAATTTACGTAGCATGCCTAAAAAATTAGTGCATGATATATTACTATTTATGTAACTTATTTTGTTTGAGAAATACTGTATTTTATAAAAAGATACATTATACATGTAATTATTTCAAATAACATTTTTTTTGTGTGATACATAACACAGTGGTGATCAGTTGATATGTATATGATATATGTAATAATGTTTGAAAACTATTGAATTTGATATATATTATGTATCATGCACATATCAATTAATTTGATACATAGTTGGATACAAAAACAATTGGATACATTAAAGTGAGGTGAGGTAGGAACGATACAAAAACAATTGGATACATTAAAAATCTGAACCCATATACATCAGAAAAAGATGAACAAGAAAAAATCGAAAGAACTAAAAATTGAAAACTGAAGTGATGGACATTCATCCATATGTATCAGCGATTTTTGAAGATGAAAAACTAAAGAAAAAAAATTGAAAACTGAAGTGATGGAAATAGATCTACCTCTTGAATAACTTGAAATCATTAATTGGAAAGAGAAAAGATTTGAAATTAAAAAATGGATTAATGGGGTAATTGTGGAGAGATTTGTGGCGTGAAAAAAGGAGCAAAAAATCATAGGATGAGTATTGATTTCAGGCGTTAAAATAGGATCAAGGGTTGGAGGGTTGTGAGTGATGTATCCGGAAAAGGATAGAAGGGGAGAAAAAGAGGGATTTTTGTAATATTTTAAAATGGTAGAAAATTTTAGAGAATATGGAAAGAAAGGTGGTGTAGTTAGGTAATTTTTCCAAATTATAATAAGAACAAAATCAGAACATAACCACCATTAAGCCCAAACTATAGGACTATCAGGCCCAACCAATTGAGCCCAAAACAACTCGCATATCATTGGTTTTACTCTCTCCGTTGATCACTTTTACTTATCTTCGTTTCTCGAGAGTTAAACTTTACAAAATTTTGACAAATATTTTAAGTTGTATTTTTTTCATCATATTAATATGTGAAGAATTGCAATTTACAATATTTTTGTATAGTTTTTGAACATCTAAACTTTAATTTTAAAATATTAGATTAATTTTATTTTATTTTATTTGACTGCAAATATTAGTCAAAATAACTCTCGAGAAGCGAAATATGACACGTAAAGATGAATAAAAGGAGTAACTTGAGATAACTATTTTTAAAACCCGCAATAGTAGTTTGAGACGGATCTAGCTAGGAAGTATCTTTTAAGATTCCTGTTATCCTCTTTAAGAAAATTATTTAATAACCGAAATACGACAGATATTTTAAGACGTTTGACAATTGAAATTTGAACTTTGCCACCTAAATTGAGACAAAAAGAGAAACACAATAGATATTTGAGACAAAGGAGTAATACTTAAGGAGGAAGAAAATATTATTTTAATTTCTCTATAACATATTTTATATTAGGATGATTACGTTTTAATTTGAACAAATTAAGGAGACATTAATATTAATCCAGAAACATTGAATGACATGCATCAACACGTATTTGCATAAAGCGTAACCACGTACGTAATTTTAGACACCAAATAATAAATCAGTTTTTTAATAATAATATAAAAAGTAAATTTTGTTTAATCAGTTTTTCAACCCCAAAAATATCATCACAATTATTCAGCTCAACTCAATAACTTTGATATATAATATAAATTTATATGTAAAATTTATAAAAAAAAATGTAATAAATAATAAATATAAGTTTATAATTTGAAAAATATAATAGATTCACTATTAAAAATTTTAAATTTTAAATTATATATTATAAAATATAATTAATTTCGCCTCTACTTATACATACTGACAGCATAGATTCTTTTTAAAATATATTGAATAGTGAATTTTATTATTTTATCACATGAAATTAGTTCAAAAAACTATATATTATTTTTGGATAAGTCATACATTTTTTTGTCGGTCAAAAATAATTACGTATAGGCTAGTTAAATATATATATATATATAAAATAATGTAATATACAAAAAAATTCTCTTATTTAATAAGAGGCTAAGGTGAGGAGCTTAGGGTAGTAAGGGTATTTTTGAAACTACATATTAGTTTTTTTTATAAAAAAAAATTTGGGCTAATTACTTAATCTTCTTTTTTTTTTTACAAATCTTGTTTTATTAAATTATAGTGACTTGAGATAGTAAATTGGAAAACTAGGATTTATTTCATTTATAAGTAACTTTTTGTTTCGAATTTCATATAGTTGTGACAGAGCTCTTGGCTCCATATCCATATTAGGTTTTCAAAAAAAAAAAATGATTTATTATAACAAGTATATATAATTTAATTTAAATTTCAAATTATATTAATCAACACTATTTAAAATTTACAATTTTGTTAATATTTGTAGGCATATTTCATTTTATACCTAAAGAGATTTCTCTTATTAATAAGAGACTAACATTGACCTGCTTAGGGTCAACATGCCTGCTTCAGCTGCTAGAAGCAGGTAGCCCTTCCGAGGGCAGTTTTGAAATTATAATAATTTTTTGAATTTGTTAGATATTTAAAAATTACGTAAAAAATACTATAAATCACAATAATTATTAGCAACTTAAAATTTTTATAACATATAAAAAATTGAAATGGTTCTAGAAATTCTATTAGTGTCATATAAATTGGGGCAAAAAAAGTAACATATATTATTTGAAATTTACGTAAAATGTACTATAAATCACAATAATTAGCAACTTAAAATATTTAACAAACATATAAAAATTTAATTGACTCTCAAATTTTTTTATGTGTCACATAAATTTGAACAAAAGAAGTAACATATATTATTTAAAAATAACGTTAAAAATACTATAAATCACAATAACTAATAACTTGAAAAATTAAAAGACATATAAAAAATCTCCAATGCCACATCAATTGGGACAGAGAGAGTTAACATATATTATTGAAAATTACGTAAAAAAATATTAAATCACAATAATTAATAACTTTAAATATCTAAAAAATATATTAAAAATTGGTTAACTCTCCAAAAACTATTTGTGCCACATACATTGAGACGAAAAAATAACATATGTTGGGCCCGTGCTGGCACGGACTCTTGTGACTAGTGTGTATATATATATATTCCAAAATTATATGGAGACATGCATGAGATTAAGCAAATATTCATGGATCACCTCACAAACTCACAACAATAATTCAAAGAAGCTTTATAATTCAAAGTTTGTTGAAGGCTATTGAACGTACACGTCACAACTCACAACAATAACCTAACGACATTCACATATTAACCAAAGATTGTAGGGGCGTTTGAACATAAAAATTTAACCGTGAAATTTGAGAAAAAATTATTTTATTTTAATATTTTTGAAAATTGAAATTATTTTTGAGCTTTTATGATTTGGAGTCACCTATATATTTGCTATATAACAATGTACGTCCATTCTTGCAAGATTGCTTGTAATTATCTAAGTTGGTCGTCAAAAAATCTCTTTTATCATGTTGCTAAAAACTCAAGCATGTATATATCAAAACACATTTTATAAATTCATTGGAAAAAGGATCGAAAGAAATAACACTTTACACAATTACAACAAAGTCAAATGCTTTTTTTTTGTCTATTTTTATTTATTTAATATTGACATGACTTCTGTAAGCACGAAAAATAAATGATCAATATAATTTTGCATTTAACATTTTAGTTACCTCCTTCTTCTTTTTTTCTTGACCCTCAATATAGTAGCATTTCTTTAAGCCATGAAAAAATCACAAATATAATGTCAATTTAACTTGTCCTAAGATTTTGTGACATGAGTACACATGTATACCAAAATTCATCATTCTTTAGTGTACACACTATATATTAAACAATTTGAATATGCAAAATTTCAAAGTTGAAGAAATGTGGATAACCAAAATTAAACTGTCCACGTTGTGGCCATGTGTAATATATGTGGTTGTGAAGAAGCTAATTCTTTAATCTAATTAATTAATTAATTATAAACTTTTAATCAACATTTATAGACTGTAAGAATGAGGCTATAAGAGACCAATTGTTGGTTTGTTAACTAATTAATTATATCATTGAAATAAAAAAATAAAATCAACACTTGTACTAAACTTTAGGGTACGTGTATAGTATTGTATTATTTTAAATGACCTCACTTTGTACCCAATTTAGAAAGTTGGCGTCTTGTACACATAAACACGTGTTCAAGAAAACTTTAACATAAATGAAGCTACATATGCTAAGTTTCTTATTTTGTATCTGATATTCACGATGAAGCTCGACTAAATTTGAATCAATCGGGCTTATTTTTGGAATCGGCACAACTATGCCAAGTTTCAATAACAAAATAATGTGAATTTCTTTCCAAAAGTTAAAATATTAGTCCTACTAGATAAATGATTACAATATTATCTAAGTTTCTCTCCAAATGATCAATAAATTAATTATTTTGTATTTTTTTATACAATGACCACTTTTGTATTTATTTAGTGGCGTAGTCAAAAGTATTTATAATTTTTCGATGACAATATTATTTTTGATATCATTATATTCCTATTGATATGACCATATAAAATAAATATTCATCAACTTTAATATTTCTCGATATGTTTTTTCATTGATGGGACCTTTAAACAACTTTTATAACACTCACTTCAATAAATACCAAAATGCACGACGCTTGTCTAAGCTTACGTTTATATAATAAAGTTATTTACTCTCACATTTTAGCACTTGTTTCTCTAATTAGCATAGAGAGTATACATATCTCTCACAAGAGATATGTATATATATATATTTTTATAACAATGTGCTCTACTTATAACAATAATGATAAATGTATTATAGTTGTACACTCTTTGTAAAATTACCCTTTTATAACAGTCATACTCAAATATTGTATAATAATATTTTGTATAAAATAAAAATTTATGGTAATCATAATTAATGTTATATATATAGTACACTTCAAGTGAGAATATCTAAAATGGAAAAACAAATTGTATTTAAATGGTATTCATTATGATCATAACTTCACGAAGAAAAGCTACTAATGTTTATTTTTTTTAACATTCACACTCTTACTAATTTTGTAAGCTTTTATGTATAACAGTTAAATAAGATCTAAATATCAAATCTTAATATAAGTGGTTTGACTGTATATTGTTTCAATTTAAGTTATGTAAAAACTTTGGTCTCCAAGATTTGGTCCCAATCTTCAAAAGGTGACAAGTTAGAATGATGATGATATACAACGTAATAAATGAAATATATATACATATCTCTTGTGAAGTATTATAGAAATTTAATTCAAAAAGGCATTTTTCATTAGAAAGAAGCAAACACTTTCATAAAAATTGAACATGAAATACTGTCCTCATAATTGGTAGGGGAAATCTACCAACCATACCAACTAATAAGTGTTTGAAGACATTGTTGCAAAGTCAAAACCATTAGTTAGTAGCCACTTGTCCCTAACTATTCTTCCAAAATTTCACATTTTATTTTTTCAAGATAATTTAAGTTCAAAAAATTTACTCTTAAAAAATAAAATTTTCAAAAATTTCCCTTTAATATGTAACAAATGATGTCAAAGTGTGTTATGCGTGAAGTGAGATCACTACCAAATCCTTTTTATGTTTTGCTTTGAATTTTAATTCAAAAGGTATCTCAACAATTAAATTATGAACTCGCTCTTAAATAATTCCTAATTTCGATCTTCCTTTATATGTGAGATTTTTGTAGTAACTTGATATCTAAGTTGCTCGGACTTTTCAAAAATGTTGTCGCACTCGTGTCGGATTCTTAATAAATACACTATTTTTGAATAATTTGACACTAACTCATCAATATTTTTAAAGAGTCCGAGCAACATAGCCTGATAAAATAGATTAACACAATTACATAGATAAAACTTTCCACATTCATATACGGAGTATACTAATTAAATCAATCTTTACCGGAGTGGAGTCACATGGATATAAGGGATTCATCCGAATTTTCTTGAACAAAAAATTACACTATATGTTTAAGGTTATTTAAAATATATATATATATATATCGTTGATGTTAAATTTTCTTAATTAACTTTTTCTGTATTTACTTTTTATATTTTAAATTCTCTTAGTAAAAACTAAGACTAAACATTTCACCTCATGTATCATGACAAAACATAAAAAGAGGGGGAGAGGAGGGAAGGGGGAGGGGGGGGGGGGATTAAAATAAAATAAGGGTCATAAATGCTATTGACTTTCAATCTTTTTAAATTAAGCACTTCTTTCTCATCTATAAATAAGTTTCATAAATCCCCCTAGCTATAGGGACCTACAACTTCACTTTTGTATCCAAAATACTCACTTTCTTCAAACATTTCCAATTTTCTAAATCAATATTCCTAAAGACCAACCAAAAAAATACAAAAAAACAATGGGAAGAACACCATCTTCTGATAAAAATGGACTGAAGAAAGGTCCATGGACTCCAGAGGAAGATCAAAAACTCATTCAATATATTCATGTTCATGGCCCTGGAAACTGGAGAAACCTCCCCAAGAATGCTGGTAAACAATATATATTAATTTTTTTATATACAGTGTAATTTTCCAGCAAAGGGGTTCAGATGAAGCCTTTTCTTCCCTTCTATATGTATCCCTTAAGAAAAATACATAATTGTCGCTCTAACAGTGACAGAAAGAAGATTTTCATTAAAGGATTAATAAAAGAAAACTTTTAACCTTGTATATACTATGTGAATTTTCGATAAAGAGGTTCATCCGAATCTCTTTTGCCTAGGTGTTTCTAAAATTTCAATTAAAAAAATTGTGTAGGACTTCAAAGGTGTGGCAAGAGTTGTCGTCTTAGGTGGACGAATTATTTGAGGCCAGATATTAGGAGAGGAAGATTCTCTTTTGAAGAAGAAGAAACTATTATCCAACTTCATAGTGTTCTTGGCAACAAGTAAGATTTACATCTATCACTCTTTCTCTTCCAATATTTTTTTTGATATATCCGCTTTGAGGTCTGATTGATTCGAAAAAATATAATTCAACCTTTCATCATTAGCTTTTTCCTTTTTTTCTCTCTAGTCTTTACTACTCTTGGTTGTTAGATTGTGTGATCACACATTTAATAATTTAAGTTGATAAAATTAGCATATTTATTTACTTTATTATATTTGTAACACGTCCTCTATGTGAAAACTTGATTTCTTTTCAATGTCAAGGATGTGGAATCTTCTTTTTATAATATGTGATAATAATTAAGACTTGAACTCAACAACCTCTGTCAGATATGATAATATGTTGAATTATGCGATAGTTTATCTAAGAATTTTAATTATTTAACATGATATATATTTATTTTTTTTACTTAACTATATTTTCAACATTTAGCTCACATGTATATCATTGCTCAGGTGGTCAGCTATAGCAGCACGTTTGCCTGGAAGAACAGATAATGAAATAAAAAACTATTGGAACACGCATATAAGAAAAAGGCTATTGAGGATGGGCATTGATCCAGTAACTCATAGCCCTCGTCTTGATTTCTTAGATTTATCATCACTTTTCAACTCGACTCAACTTAATCTTTCGAGCTTGCTAGGACTACAAGCACTTGTAAACCCTGAAATCTTAAAACTTGCAAATTCCCTTTTACTATCCCACACTCATGAAAATCAAGAACTATTATTACAAAATCAAAACTCTCAAGGACCTCATGAACTCTTGCTCCAAAAACTTCAACAAAATCAATTATTGCATAATCAGTCCTCTAATTTCCAACATAATGATCAATTGCACAACCAAGTTTTGGAAATGCCAAATTGCACCCCACAAAATGGTTCATCTTCATCTTCCCAATCCATGCAAGGTAACATGGGACACTATATGATGAATAATGACCAAATGTTCCAAGAAAATATGATGATACCTCTTCAAAACTATAGCTATTCTGCGTCTGATATATCTGAGAACTCAACGATTCAGTCCATAAACAACAACAACGATCAACATAATCAGAATTTCAATAATTTCATGAAGTTTGAAATTCCAGAGAGTTTAGATTTTGAGGATTTGTTGTAGTATTAACATTGTCCAAAACGTTTGTATCTCTTCTTTATTTTTTTAAATTTTTTTTTGGGTTTCATTTCCTTGTAAGTTTAATTAGATGAGTCATATTTGTCATGTTATTTTTTTTTCTTTTTTCCAAATTATGAATACTTGCCAATTGTTTGTTATCTTACATTTTCTTTTGAATTTAATTTTTTTGCGAAGGCAACGCACAATATTCTTATACCATCGTTAAGTTATCATATAATAAATTTTAATAACAAATATGATATGATAATCCAAAAATATATAGTAGAAAGATTGCTATAGTATATTAAATTGCACTCATCATGTAAAATTAAACTTGTTTACATTATGATTCTCTTCTAACATAGTTTGTAAATGCATGATGGATTAAATTATCCATTATATGATCACTTGTATGATGATAACGAAATGTATTTGATGTGACTTTTCAATTAAATGTTGTTCTTTTATTGGTACATATGTTTTAAGAATTAAATGATTTGAAATTGTAATTATTGATTGTCAAGTAATTAAAAAAGTAAATTGCTCATCTACTTTTGATCTAGAAAAAGTAGAAACTATTTCTTGTAATCTAAGCTTACACATAGGCCACCTTTAGTTTGCGTAAAAGAGCACTTCATTGTTAATTACCAAAATTTCAAAAAATTATTCTTTACACTTTGAATTTCCTAACAACATTTTTGGGGATAAATTAGCAATTCTTGACTTTTAAAGAAACTAGAGAAGGGAAATAGTTAAGTGTGTTTTAATGTACCTCAATAGTATAATGATTGATACTTATCTTCACTAAGTCAGTTGAACACTCTAACTCATAAAATGATCATTTAAACATTTTTAAAATTTATGTATCACGTTAATATCAAATGTTAGACTCAATGGGAATGAGTTGAACTGTTTAATTAGTTGTCAATTCAGACCAAGTTACAATGTTTAGATGTATAGTACTCTCAAAATTAAAGTACTTATTTATCTGCTGAGACTAAATTAAATGTATGTTTCTATATTATGCCTTATATAAAAGTAGACATGAAACACTTTTTATTGACCATATATGTCACTTTCTTATTTCTTTATGGTGTGACAAGGTCATTGTAATTACACTGCATATGCTTTTCATATTGACTAAAATCTAAATATATATATATATGATCTTATCTTCAAAAAGGATTCTCTTCAATTCTTATGGCTAGTGGAAATTATAGCCGCCCTCACAAATCACAATCAAATCTTAGACATGAAATTCACATTTTTTACAATTAAAAATTGTGGTTTGCTTAGCTCAATAGAGGATTATTGTCTTTCTTATAGTAGTTTCTAGCTCTGGATATCAACTTAATGGAGGATTACTGTCTTCTCACTTGTCATTTGATTTAGACCTCATGCCATTAAAAATATTCATACATGCACCTTAGATGTAGAGTTTCAATTATTAATGTAGAACTTTTTCGCGCACCCAATAATTTTTCCTTGACATAAGTTTCATGAGGCCCATCACTATAATCTATGTGCCTCTCCCTCAACCTAAGCTTCTCATGGCCTATTATCATAATTCACGCGTTAAATTTTTAGATTTATTATGTGTCACTTACATAACTGATGACTGAGCGTTTTATGACCACTAAAACCTAGCTAGCTTCTTTTGTGTGTTCGCCTCCAAGCTATTTTTTGCATGATAAAGATAATAAACCTAGGCTCACACCATCAATCCTCCATCTCAACACACATTCGTTGAACCGTTGAATTTAATATCGATTAATTTTTAGGCTAAGTCAATCCAAAGACACTCTTAATATGATTTGATATTGTTCTTTTTGTGTCAGATCCACACAATTTTCATTGATTTTATCACCATTAAAAGCATTTCTACACCTTATATATATAGTTTCTCAATCTTTTCAACTATTAATATTAGACTTTTTCACTTACCTAATACAAAAAAATGAAAAAATATATATATAAAGAAGATTAAATTATATGTACTAACCAATACAAACATTTTTCATATGATTAGTGTAGTTTAACATGTTATAACTTATTATTTCATTATTTTTATTAGATTATTAATTAATAATTATTATCACAATAATTTAATCATAATTATCTTATAAATGACATCATGGAAGGAAAGACAAATATACAATCTTAAACACGCTCATGTCTTAATTTATTTGAAACAAATACAAATCCTACATCATGCTTATACCAACTTTTTTTGTGAACAACTTGTATCTTACATATAAATAAATAAAACAATTATTTAGGCAAAATAATTAGTACATATTTTATATGAAAATACAGCATATGATAAAATTCGATGAATCAACTATAAAGGGTGTCTTGTGGTGACGTCTTGGCCGGAATTCGAGTGAAATTTTTCTACAACATTGCATAATCGATCTAGAAAATTCTCTCTATAATACGTGTTTGACAAGAAATTTATAACTTCAAATTAATTTGATTTCAAACGGGCTCTTAGTATTAATAATGAAAAATTTATAGAAATTTCACTAGTTTAAGAGTTTATATACACTCTAATTTGTAATATTATACGAATCTTATCGGATTTTGGTGCGTCCAGATAAATGTATCTCCGGATACATGGGATTAAAATTAGTGTAATTTGTTCTACGTACACTGTATCTAAGTGGATCCGAATGTATCTGGAATACATAGACAAATATCGCTCAACACTCATTCCAGATACACGCGAGTCACACCAGACTATCTCGTTCACCTCTCTCCCCATCTCACTCGCCTCCCTCCCTGTTTCAGTCGCTCGCCTCTCTCTCTATTTTAATGTATCTAGGTGTATTTTCCTCAATATATGATAGGAAATTCTTAATTAGTGGTAAGATACATAATTATTTGAAAGTATAGGTAGAATTAGTATATATGGTATAAATGTATATCTAATAAGATAGTTTTCCTATTAATAATAAGGGGAAACTACATAAATTGGACACATAAGGCAAAGTATTTACCCAAATTATACCCAACTCAAACTATTTACCCTGATTGGACGACACACAGTCCAAACTATTTACATGACTGTCCCCCTTATTCTATTCACTGAACCACTGCTGATACCATCGGAGTATATATATACTCTGATAGTATAAAACAGTAATTGAGCAGTCTTTTTACTGAAATACAACCTCTTCCTTCTTGATGCCATCAGAGTATATATATACTCTAATGGTATCAAGGAGTAACTAAGTAGTGTTTCCACTGAACTGCTTCTTCCTCTTCGATACCATCAGAGTATATATATACTTTTACTTTTATGGTATCAAACAATAAACACGAATTATTAATTAAAAACAGGGGTATGAAAGTAAAGGGATAGCCGTAAATAGTTTTTTCTTTTTGGAGTACAACTATTCTTTTCCCTAATAATAAAGGGGTTGAAAAAACAAAAGTGAAGCCCATCAGTACAATACTTACCTCTATCAAGTATTTACACCAAACTGAATAAGTAATTCTTAAGAATTAATTAACACGTAATTGTTTTACATAATCTAATCTCCCTCTTCTTTTTGGGAGCTTATCTAGATCTCCTATTTATAAAGGCACGGGTTTGTGACTACCAAAAATGTGTATCACTTAATCATAGTTAAATGTCAAAAAATATAGTATACACAAATATATGTTTTATATTTATTGATTTGATGTAAACATAGCCCGTAAATATCTTTATCATTAGAACCACATTTTTACTACTCCATCACTTAGGAATTATAAAAGCATAATTCTATCAAAAAGCTTTTTCTTCGCCCTTTTCTTCACAAGAAGGTCTATCACCTTGTTCTGCTCCCTAAAGTTATATTACCTTATCACCGGGTTCCTCAACCATTTTTGGGCTTTTTTATATTTGAAAAACTTGGGCCTTAGGAATATCACTCAAATGCTTGATAGGAGGATAAGTGAATGGGCCTTCCAATAAACTTTTTGTTATCCATCCATAAGCAGCCTCTGTCAAGTGATATCCATCCCAATTTACATATTGGTTAGGATCCTCACAACTTGTTGCTAGAAAATTGCCACATTGTGCAGAAATATTGAAATTATATGGACCTCCACCTCCACAACATGCTACTAGTGCACCCTTAAAAAATCCTGCAAAATTTTTTACCCCAAGCTTAGAAATTAGGTATTTTAGATAATTGAGAATCCGATAAAAATTTATTTGGTCCAAAATAATTGTCGCTTTAGAAAATCTAGAGAACATTAGGTAGCCTTATTACATGGACTAGAACCCGAGACTTTTGATTAAGGATAGATCAGTACTTACCGTATTTTTTAGGAGCTCGATAAAGTTGCATAGCAGCATTGTAATAATCAGCATAGATAATATTGACATGAGGATGAAGCTCTCTAAGTCGTTGTAATTCCTTTTGAAGAAGTTCATTATGATAGGAAGCAAATTCATTTGGCCAAATGAGATAACCTAATTCATCATAATCTTCTTCATTCAAACTTTCAAAATATGTCAAATAGGATGAAGTACATCCAAGTGGTAACACACTTGGCACCATTATTGTCTTTGCCCCAACATCCACTAGCTCCTACATTCAATAAATAAATAATCTTAAAAAATCACAAAGTCGTTGCGGAATTACACTGAATATCATGGACGGATCTAGGAAGTGGTGAGGGTGTTCATCTGAACCCCCGACAAAAAATTACACATGTATAATGTATTTTTTAAGATTTTGGTGTATACATATATAGAGATTTTGACCAATCCCGTGAATATAAGATTGGAAGTTGGCTCAATGAAATAGAGGGTTCAAAATTCAAATTTCAAACACTATTTTTTTATTTTTCGAACTGTCTTAGTGAAAATCCTAATTCCGCATATATTGTTGTTGTAGAAAAGAGCATTAAGTAGTTATACACTTACATGAGCACCTGCTGCAATAGATTGGACAGCAAAAGGGATGATGAGTAAAATGTCATTTAATTTTTTGCCTGAAAGAAGTGTATGTGTATAATCATTGCCTCCAAATTCCCCAAGAAGAAATAAGGAGCTCTCTAAAAACTCTTTGCAACCTGTCCAAAAGAAATTTAAAATAGGTAAAATTGTTGTGAAATTTTCCAATGTGTTCTAAATTGGATAGTTTGATAAACAGAAAGTATTATCCTAAAAGTATTTATATATAATATAAAGAGAAAATGGCCAAAATCCCTCCTAACCTATAGCCGAATTTCCAACTACACACCTATACTTTACGGGAATCCTATTACCCCCTTGAACTTTTTTAAAATGGAATTAATCTCACCCTATATGCTGAGGTGGCAAAGAAAGTGTATTCACTTTCTCAAAGAGAGTGAGAGACGGTTTTTTTTTAATAAAACTTTAACTTTGCAGGTAATTTCTCCTTTTTATATTAAGTTTTTGATTTATTTTTTTAAAATTATGTTATCTTTTACTTCTATTTATCTTTTCTTTTTTATTTTCTTTGTCTTCTTTCTTTTTCTCTTCAACACTTCGCCGGATTTAAGTCACCGGAAAATGCCATGAACTTATTTCACTATTCAGCTATCACTAATCCTATCTCTTTCCTCTTTTTTTTTCTAGAAGAAATCGACTCCCCTTCTTTTAATCATAAACTTCATTTTTTCATTCTCACACCACCAATTTTGCCACTACCATGTCGCCATTTTCAACTACTTTTTCCAAATCTGAGCAAGAAATATTTAAAAGTGAGACAGATAGATTGGTTTCGTTCTAAAACACTAAAAACACCTTTCGTAGACAGTGACCATGGCAACGAGATAAAAATAGCAAAAACAATTTTCAATACTTCAAATCACAAATTCACTTTGGATTTTGCTGTCATCTCCAACTCCAATATGCCACCCACTTTCCGAAAATAGTTGACCATATGAACTTATCAAATATGCCGTCTTCTAATTCTCCGGTTGGCAGCCTCAAATTCGATTCAACAATATTATCAAGTTGAATGAAACTTCACTAAAATTATGAAAAATAAAATAAAATAAAAAATATAAAAAGAATAGAAAGAAGAAGAAAGTTAATGTGCTTCTGGGTTTCATATCAATGGAAAAAAAGTTATTGTTAAAGAAAAGGAAAATAAAAGTCAAAAGAGGATTAAAAACAAAAGAGAAAAAGAGAAAGGAAAATATAAAATAAAGATAAAGAATAATAACTTTTTTATTAAAAAAATAATATAATATTATGTGGCAGGCGAGTGTATATCACTGCTTAACTTAAATCTGGGTATGACTTTTTAAGAGGGTATATATTTCACTTTTAAAATGTTCAGGGGGTGGGTGATAGGACACCCGTGAAGTTGGAGTGTGTAGTTGAGATTTCGGGTATAGATTGGGGGGGTTTTAAACCATTTTCTCTAATATAAACAAATATTATAGGGGAGAAAGTTAGTTAGGGTGGGGAATCGAGGTGGGGTAGGTGGTGGTGGGGGACAAAGGAAATGACAGAGTCATGAATTTTACTAAAGAAACTCAAAATATAACGAAAAAAATCAAGAAAATTCGTCATCTCCTATATATTCATAAAATGAATTTTAACCTTATATCTATAGTAATTTTTTGATGAATATAAGATTAGAATGTCCCTTACAGTACCCTAGCTCCGCTCATGGGTTGGTAGAGATGGATTAGGGGTTGAGATGTGACAGAGGGGTGAGGAGTTTTGTGGATGGGATGAAAAGTGACAATTAGCTTAGTATGAAATGCTATTTATGAAATTTGTTTTCTTACCTCAACATAGAAATCACTTTCTAGTTTTTATGTTTCTTTCCTATTATTGGGAAAGTACATGAGTTGGATATAACTTTTTAAATGAATGCGGAATATATCGATAAATTTTTAAATTTATCTGTAACTTTATTTAAATACTCAAATTATAGTTTATTTCAATTGAGCACTCTTAGACATTAGATAAAGTGTTCTTAGTAGATATTCAAATAGAAACAGATAAGTATTAAGGTATGAAATGATTTTCACCTGAAGAATTATGACATAAACTTGGGAGCATTTGTTTGAACCAATTCAATTGGTCCCACATAGAAACATTTGTTATTTTATCATAAATTCCTCCCTTCTCATAGAATTGTACATCCATGGCTCTTGATCCAACCACTGCAAAGTTTATTCCAGCTTGAATATTTCTTCTATCTCTTACATCCATTGAAGGTGGTGGAAGTGGAAGTCCATAATGTTGTGCTGCAATATCATAAATATACAAATTATTAAATGTCAAATGTTGATCCATATATAGTTAAAGACATGATTTATATTTTTTCTGTTAATTTCTTGAACTTTGTGTCAAATCAAAATTAGAAAACCAATTGAAATGGAGAAAATATTTAGATAATTAGAATATAATCTAACATGGTCGGCTCTCTCTACTACGATATAAATAAATAAAAACTTAACTTAAATTTTAACTCAACTCTAAAAGTTAACTCATAAAGTGAGGACAGTTCAATATCATATGAGGTGCTAACACCTTTTATGCTCAACCAATGTGGGACTCGAAAAGGACATGAAGGACATTAAAGAGGAGAAAAAAAAACTGAATATCCATCGGTGAACCTTGGATCTAACTCATTCCTAAAACCTTACTTATAAGGTGACGATAGTTCAATATTATATATTTAATGTGCTCACATCCAATAAGTTCAGCCAATGTGGGACTCTAATTAAAAGACCTGAAGGAAACGGATGGGGGGTCACTAAACATCCATAAATGAATCTTGAATCTAACGAAGAAATAATGTGACCAATTAAAAGTTTTTGAAATCTCAATAATATTTTCTACAATATTAAAAAAATCTGAAATGTCATTCGCTAATACGAATATTTCTATCCAATAAGAGGTTGAATAGTCTATGACGAATCATAGATAGTTCTCTCTCTATATAAATAGATATTTAATTTTTGTGGATAAAAATAAAAACTATTGATATTTTCAAATGATCAATCGTACCGGAACTGATACACGGTACGGACTCCCACAATTAGGACATGCAACAGTGAGAAATCTTAGATGATCATGAGTGAAAGCTCGATCCAATAATATTAGGTGAGTGAAGAATAATAATATAAACGGTCTAACTTAACCTTAAAGGTCAAGGTTACATGGTGATGACCGTTCAATACCATATAAGGTATCAATATATATCCCATATATTCTCAATCGATGTGAAACTCTAAAAGAATGTGATGGAAAATTGAAAGAAAAAAAAAACTAAATTTCCACCAATGAGCCAGGCATAGATTGTACTTGATCCTAAAGCCTAACTTATAAGGTGACGACATTTCACCATCATTAAAGGTGTCAACATATCGGTATAATATTCTCAATCAATGTGGAACTGTAAAAGTACGTGAAGGTAAATAGTATAGAAAAAAACGTAAATATCGACCAATAAGATCTATGAGAAGACGTCCATCGGAGCATCGACCAGTGGGACGATTGAAGTATGTTTTTCCATAGGGAGGAAAATACATATGGGGCTTTACACCAGGTGGACAGAGGTGCTCTAAATTTCCAGCATCAGTTAGTGAATCACCAAATCCAAAAATGGATGTGTAACAACTTGTACAAGTTGTAGCATAATATAGCAATTTGCATCCAAGAAAGTAAATTATTATGAGTTGAGAGAAAAAAGAAGCCATTGGGAGTTTTTGGTTTTAATTTGGGCAAGTCAAAGGTACATATATACAAGCCTTATATATTTTCAAAATGCACGTGTTTTAAATGCTCTTGTATATCAATGGTAGACTGGTAGGTATACAACAAGAATAGGAAGCTTTATCTATTATCTTGGATCATTGGTAGGTAGGGGTATATCAAATTGGCAGGTTAGGTTGATTTTAGACAGTTTTAAAAGGGAGTTTTGTAGCTTGCTTCGGGGCGAGGCACTCGCAAAAAGCTCAAGGCTTACGTGTGGGGCTTAGTTCTGTGAGATTTACGCCCTAAGTGTCTGACTATAAACCCCAAACATGCATGTCTAACGCCCAATGGTCTAGGCTCGCCTAACAGTTTTTGCACAAATTATGAGTTAAATTCTTTAGTTAATATTGTAGACCCTCGTAATTCCTTAATAAATGAAAGGATTTTAATAGCTTTTTTCATCTATAGAAATAAGAAAATTAAGAATAACTCAAATATTAACAAGTCGTAGTATTGCATATAATTTCCTATTTGAGAACATTGTGAGAGTGAATGTAACTTGGGATTTCTTTAATAAATGGCCGAACTGATATGCGAGAAGCGAGACTGAGATGGCTTGGGCATGTGAAGAGGAGATGCACGGATATCCTAGTGCGGAGGTATGAGAAATTAATTGGATATGGCTGGTTACATGAGAGGTAGAGGTAGGCCCGAAGAAGTATTAGGAAGAGATGATTAGAAAGGATATGAGACAACTTCAACTTACCAATACATGACTTTTGATAAGTGGTTATGGAGGACACAAATTAGGGTAGATGGTTAGTTAGGTAGTCAAGAGTTGTCTCGCTTATTCCTTCATACTAGTAGTCATGGTATTACTTTAAGAGTTTTTTGTTACTCTATTTCTAGTCAAATGCTTTCTTTGACTTCTTCTCTTTCGTTGTTTTTCTTTTTTCAAACTGTTTTGTATTATTTTTACTTGAGATGATGATCTATCAGAAACAACATCTCTATCCCACAAGGTAGGGGTAAGGTATGCGTACACACTATCCTTCCTAGTCTCCTTTTATAGGAGTATGATGTTGTTGTTGTACCTAAAAGTGAATTTCATGCATTTCTACGTGAAGTTCAAGCAAAAATGATTGGACTTCAGTCGTTTTTATTTGAGCTATCCTATGCAGTCATTTTAGCCCGATTTCAACTTGTTTTGCTTATATTTTAGCCATACATGCATGAACTTGAGACACAAATGACTGAACTCCAACTAGCAACTACATATGAAGTTCAAGCAAAATTGATTGAAGTGGGACAAAAATAATTGAACTAATTCATCCACATATGGTTGAAGTTTCAATCATACTTATCTAAACTTTAGCTATATTAAACTTTAAACGTTGTATTTGAAATTAAACTTTGTCAAAATTAACTTCAAACACCATATATTTAATATTGTCCGAAGTAAATACACGTGAAAAATAATTTTAGAAATAATAATATTTTGTTAGTGTAAACAATTTGTATATCAACAAATAAATCAATTTTATATGATAACATATCTTATTTTTAGAATTTCAAATTTTATCTTTTATAAAGGTTTTATTTTATCTATAAAAATATCATTCGAATGATGAGATGGTATATAAAACTATTTTACACCAACAAGATTAGTATTTCATGAGAATTTTTTTCCCTTAAATAAGTTGCCAACAAATTATTTGTCAACAAAGACATGTGCTTCCTGTCTAAATACTTCCCACTTGGACATAATTTGATTCCCTTCAAATACCTTGTTGGACATGATATTATTTGAAAAAATATGAATGATGTGTGTCAAAATATGCACCAAATTAAAAATGGGGAAATTATGCAAAATTGTCCATTGAGAAAAATTATTTACACATTTAGCCTTTTTTTTTAAAAAAAATAATTTTTGCTGTGCTATTTTTTTTGTTGTTCTTTTTTTAAAATACTTTTTCCTTTTCTAATTATTTCACTTCTTTTGTGGAAAAAATAAATATTATGTCATTTTATTATTTTTTTCTTTATTTTTTTATTTATTGAGGTGGAAATGCATGATAGTCAAATAAATATCGATATATTATATAATTGTTTATATAATATCAATACACGATTATACACCATTTATACAATGTAGATACATTACATACCTATTTATACAATATCAATACATGTTTATTTACTATTTATATGATATTGATTCACGTTTATACACCATTTATACAATGTCGATACATTATATAATTATTTATACAATATCGATACACGTTTCACATTTATACAATATTGAAACATGAAAAAAGTTGCATGGAAAAAGGTTTTTTTTAAAAGGGGAAAAAATTTCTTTTTTTTTATAAAAAAATGCAGCAAAAAAATATATTTTTTAAAAGAATAACTAACGCTGCAAAAATGGCTTAAATGGTTTTGGGCCGATTTGAGCTCTATTGAACCCAAGATCCTTACCCATGATTTTTCTCCCATTTAGCCACGATTATCGCATGGCTAAACCTCGCGTTTTATTGCTTTTGGGCTATTTTTTATGTAAGAAAATAATGACTATATTTATTGTAAACTACTTACTTTATTTTATATATATATATATATATGAAATTGCCACATAAAACACACGCCTATTCAAGCACTTGGTGTGAACTTTCAGCCCATAATTTGGGCTTGAATTGCAGCCACTAAATAACCCCTTTTTGGGCTTAGACTTTCAATTTTCCTTTTTTTAAACTTGAATTTGAACCATGAAATATGTATAGCATTTAACATAAATTACATAACTAAGCTAACCTTTAGTAGTTAATTATGCTCAATAACTATAGTTTAAATTAATTATGGAAAACGGCTATAGTTTTAAAAATGGCTATAAGCTGGGTCCCATGTTTTGTATCAAAACGTGTGGTATACTTTTTCTCTTTTTATACAAATCAACATACTCTCTATCTTGTCACACCCACTTATTTTGCTCCCAAAGTCTCTCAATTCCCCCTAAATCACTCAACCAAATCAAAATTCAAAATTTGAAAATTTCATTCATTCCTCCTAATAGTGCAACAAATTTATTTGATAAGGCACTCCAACCGGTCATGTGCGCTTAGATGAACAACAAATTTCACTCTTCTTGTAACCTTACTACTACTAATTTCCTCTTTAAGAAAAAGAGGCAATTCTACAAGAAAATATGTTTTGCTCGGCTTCATCTCTTGTTCTGGCTCGAGTGGCTTAGCTCTAGTCCCAAATTTCTTCACTACTTTTGATTTAATGAATTCATTTTTGTTAGTTTTGTATAAAGTTATAGATTTTTCAGATTTACAGACATTATTTTCAGATTTTATACAAATATATACATTTAATTGTATTTTTTTTGTCCATCGGTGGTACATATACAATAGATTCATTTGTATTTATCAATTAATTTTTTATATATATATGATTTGTTGATACATTTAATTTGTATAAGTCATGAAAAATTCCTAATTGTATAACTCTAGCAGTCAATTACGTATAATAATAAATCTAGTAGTCACTTCATACATATACAAATTGTACATAAATTATATTATGATACATATACAAATTCATTATAATTTTCAAACAACTATCCAAAAATTATATCAAAAAAATTATACTTATACAAAATAAATGTGCAATGTATACATTTCTAGTAAATGCAATATCTAATTAATATAAGTCAATATATACAAATATAAATACACAATAATTGATAATAAGCAATTGTAACGTATAGAGGGAGTCATATTTGGTATGAATTCTAATGAGATATAATTTCGTGATTTATGAGATTATTTTCCTTTTTCCCAACTGAAATTACTGCCTAAATTCATTAAAAAATTTTAAAAACGAATTGTATATAATATTAAATTCATGCGATATATACAATGAGAAATACTCATAGCTACTAAAACTATCACTATGAAGCGTAATTAGGCAAACTGTAACTAAAGAGCCTAATTAAGTTTCCTATAGTAGCTATTTATGAAAGTTCCCCGTTAGCATATTCTTCTTCATAATTTTTTATTAGTGTTTAATTAGTGAGTAATTAGTCGTGAATCTTAAATTGCTTTGAAACTTATCTTTAACTTTATATCTAAAGGTATTTAGGTGAATTACTAATTCTAAATATTACTAAAAAAAAAATATTTAATCAATTTTATGTTTAACTTTATATCTTTCACTTCATTGTTAATTTCAATTTCTTGTTCTTGCTTATGATGATGATCAAATTAATCCTAATTATTTGCAACTGATGCATAATCATTATTGTAATCGAATATCAGCTATTCCAATAAGATTTTATTCTTGAACAAAAAGTTATTTTTTAAAATTTATTTCGTAACCAAAATAGGAGAGGATACACGTTACAAACAAGTAGACAAATTTAACCTATTATAGAATTTTCAATTTTGTAAGGCTATAGCATCCAAAAAAAAGCCTTATCTGTTCCATGTGATCAATAATTGAAAACAATGAATCAAAATTGGACAAAAACATTTTTTACTTATTTCTTTTATCCACTTGGTATTGAATATTTATCGAGGTCAGATTAAATTTAAATTTATCTAAATCTTGTAATTCTATTTCAGTAGAAATAAAAATATCTTTTCATTCAACGAAGGTTTAAAATATAAAGAAATAAGCGTTTTTATATCTTTACTTTGAAGTCAATTTTGTTAAAGATATTTAGGAGTGTTTATTACTCTATTACTCTCTTTATTTGATTTTTCAAATGATGCGTCTTTAAAGATAAGCCACACAGTTGGCATTCAATGTTGACAGCAAAATTTAAGGATTTAAAAAAAAAAAAAAAAAAACTCTTCAATAATTTTATTGAATTAGTCATATAAAAGGACAACCATTAATTTAATAGGGTAAAGACAAGGGGGTTTATTCAAACTTACAAGACGTATTATTAAAAATAATTTTTTATATAATTATAGTGGATGTTAAAATTTTTTGTGTATTACTTCTTCATTTTTTTGTAGCCTCCTTAGTATAAATTATAGCTCCGTCATGAATGGATTATTATAGACAGACGTCAGATGGATTATTTTTTATAGACCTTCAGCTTAAATAAAACACATGAAAAGAAAAATACAATAATAAAAAAATAATAGTGAAAAAAATAACAACAACAACAACAAATATATACATTATGTAATAATACCAAAAACAAATACTAGTAATCAATTTCAAGAATCAAAAAAAGAAAGATAACAAGTTTAACAATATTAAAATAAACCTAATTTATTTTCTCACAAGAATGAAAAAAATACATAAAAAAAATTAAATTAAATTTTATACATGATTTTTTTTTCTAACATGGAATTTGTTCAGTAAACCACTTCATAACCGAAAAGGGTGCTTTAATCAATGCCAAAGCCATCTCTACCAATACTGTAACGCAAATACAGCATGGACATAAACAACTCAATATAATTCTGCAAAAAATAATAATATTATCAGTAAAAAAAAAAGTTATAGTTATTTTAGATCAAAATCAAGGAGAATTATTTCAAAATACTTTTTTTTCAAGAATGTCACTAGCTTGTTTGGCTGGTTAAAAACGGCTTATTTTTAGAAGTTTAATTAGACTATGTTGCTCCGCTACACTATTTTCACTCTTGTGAAATGTGGCGGAGCTAGGTTGAGAAAAAGAAATGAATTAATCCCTTTTCATTGAAGAATTATACTGTATAAATAGAGTAAAATAATTATATAAAAATTATTGAATCTTCTTGACATGACATAAAATTCTAGTGAACTAACAAAAGAAACTCACAAGAATTCGCTACTCAAAAAAGAAAATTTCTAACAATCGAAAATTCATCAAAATTTGGCTCATCAATAACGTTTCTAATAGATTTATAATTGAATGTCCGATAAAAAATCTAAAATCTCCTCTCTTTTTTTAGTAATGATTCTAGTAAATCGACAAAGGATTTTAAAAAATTTGAGTTCTGAATCTTCTTATTGAAATTTCTGACTCGAGATAAAATAGAGAGAAGATATATATATATATAGAATAATGAACTTACCCAACAATCCATATGATAACCCCAACAATGGATAGAAGAAGAGCAACAAATGCAAAGGGAAGACCCAATAGAAAACCTAAAGGTCTACATTGACAATCATCTCCACAACAACACATACTTTTTTTCTTCTTCTTGTAATATCAAGATTTGTTTTTCACCACAAAAATAAAAAGTCAAGATTTTTTTTTCTATATATATTTTTTGTTGGTTTTTTCTTTGTTGATCTAAAGTTTGTTGAAGAGAAAAGGAGAGAGGAAGAAAGGGAGTAATAATATATAGGTAGGTGTTGGGGAGGGGGGGGAGGGGGGGTTGAATTTAATGTTATTTTCCTTATAGAATATGGTTTATATGTAACCAAAATTAAACCTTCTTTCGTGGCAGCTTCTAATTTTATTTGAAATTTTCACATCTCACCAAACACGTTATGTTATATTTATTAGGATATCCCATTTATTATACGTAGTATAGTTGACCAAACCCCCCCCCCCTCCCCACCTCCACCCCCACCCCCACCTCCTTTCCAAGCTCCTTCATTATTCACAATTTATTTTTATTTTTTTAGGTTTGATTAATTCTAGATGAGTAAAAGCTAAAGGTTGAATTGGAAGATAAATTAATTTGTTTTCCATAATAAACTTTTGAGGGTCCTCTGAAAATAACGTCTCTATTTTTATAAGGGAGAGATGAGGTCTGTATATACTTTATGATATCAATATTTATAATTTAAATCTAGCTTAAAATTATGCGAAATAAAATAAATCGTATAAAAATTATCGAGTGAAAGAACACATTTTTTTTTCTTTTTCTTGATATTCTAAGGTCAACATTAGGTGTGATAGGTAGGCAACTTTCCTCTTTTGACTCACCATGTGAGTTAATTTGCATGTTCGAATAAAAAAGATTCACCAAAATTATAGCACAAGATTCTATTTTTTGTGTTGTTTAATGAAAAGTAGCTATAAGGGGGAAAATGATGTTAGATTCACTAGGAAAATTATAAGTGGCAGAGCGACTTTATTATCACGATGTAGTAAGATTTAACCATATATCTCTTCAACTTAGTTAACTTTTTAATCTTTATGGTTATTTTTTGCAGATAAAGAGGGAGGATTCGAACCTTAAAAGTTCTCAAACATCCAAATGTGGTTAGATTATATGAGGTACATTAATTTTAACGATAATATCTGATATGGATAATTTTTTACGATCCTATTTTATCTTATTATCAAGTTTGAATTTGAACAAGTCAGCTCTCTCTTTCTTCCTTTTTTTTTAAAATTAAGAACGAATATTATTTTTGTTATTATTTTTTAATTCTCTAATTGAATATTAACCAAAATGCAAAATATTCTTGTTTTGCTTCAAGGAAAGAATGACTTGTTCACAACCTTGCCCGTTTAAAAGATTCCTTCACTTTATACATCGATAATATAAAGAATATTTACAGATATATCTTTTTAAAATATAAGATTTGATTTTTTTTAAAGTATATTACTTAATCTTAAAGTTAATTAGGAAAGAATCTTTTTATCTTAAAATAGTAATATCATGCCTTGTAATATGTGTTTAGAGTGATCTTATCCTAAAAAAAGATTACAGTAAAATCATTTTTAAATAAATAAATAAAATATTTTAGTGTTTGGATTATTTAACTTTTTCCTTTAAAAAATAGATGATTGGATTAGGTAAAATATAATTTGAATTTAAGGTTTCTATATTTTAAAAATGTAAAACGATTTCGTCTTTACATCAATGAGTCAACAAAATACATATTTATTTATCATTTCAAAGTAGTAATGTGCATTTTCCTTATCGACCCTTTTGTATGGATGACAAATCCCAAAGACAGACATCACAAATTGCACTTTACATTTTAAAAAAGAAGAAAGAAAAGGAAAATATTATTGTAAATGGTATGAGAAATTTTGATTCAAGATTATTTGAACAAAGGTTTATTTGAGGTAGTTAACTGACTAATGGGAATCGACACATCTATTTTAGTAAAAAAAATGTAAACTTATGTCATTCTGTCCCCTTAATAATTCGAGCAGGATAAACAATTTTATATTTCATAATATTATCTTAAAAGAGGAAAAACGTACCTTGAAAGTCGTTTGATCATAAGTTAACAATTTAGGATCAAGTGTATATTCTCATTCTACTTGAATTCGATATTATAAGTCATATCGTTTCTATTTTATTTGATTTTATTGAAGAAAAACGATTTTTGGGGAGAAAGGAGGTAATTAGGAGAAATCTAAATTTAAAATCAAGTTGGAAAAAAGAAAAAAAAAAAAACTAAGAATAAGTTTGGTATCTCTAACAACAACTAGTGAAAACAACACATCGTGTAGCAAGCCACGTGTCACACATGCTGGTTTGAGAAGTTACATAAAAATTACTCATCTCTATCCGTCTTAAAATATCTGTTGTATTTCTCTTTTATACGTTTCTTAAGAAAAATTTAAATAGAAATAGCCAGTGGCGTAGTCACATAGGTCTCAGGGTGTCCAATTGGACACCGTTCATCGGAAAAAAATACAGTATATACAAGTAAAATAATGAACAAAATAATTAAATAACATATTTGGACACCCTTAACCCAACAAGTATAGCTTAGTGGTTTCAAACGCTTGAAATGCGGCAGTGCTCGTGTGTTCAAATTTTACTAGTGACAAATATTTTTTCCACTTTCTATTTCTGGGCACCCTTTATAAAATTCCTAGTTCCACCACTGAAAATAGCTATTGACTATCTTTACTTTCATATGTCTGAAAATATAACTTTTTTCAATAAATATTTACTCTATTAAGATATTTAAATTTGTAATCTTCGAGAATAATTTGTACGAAGAATATTTGAGATAACTTTTTTTAAAAAAGTATGACAAATAATTTAATATGGAGAGAGTACATTTGAATCTTATTTATTTGGTCAAATAATTATTTGATTAATTATAAATTGGTTGAAATTGAAAACTATGATTACACTCTTCAATTCGCAAGGAGTGAAAATTTGTGTTCGAACCATTCAAAATTTGAAACTTTTCCAAATGCTATTTTTTTGGTAAAACATACTCATATTTTTTTAAAGAAAAAAAATAATCTTGGATTTAATATTGTGGTAAAATGGTCTGGTATTAGGCCCAGTGGGCTTGATGGGGTACTGGATACAGGCTGATTTATACCAAAAATATGTCCTTTTAACTCATTATTTAAATTTTATTTTTTAAAAAATTGTGTAAATATAATCTAACATAAAATGTGATATATATACAAATAAGAAAATCAAACCCATCCTGAATGTTTCTTACTAACTCTGAATCCTGAATACATCAAGTGATGAGAGAAATATATAATTTTAAATTCCCTTAACATGAGATCAGAAATACACGTTCAAATCACTAGTGTAACATTTTTGAATTTCTTAAATCCCCTTATCAGAATTTCAGACTATACCGTTGTTGTTAATGATGTTGAGGATCAGGTCCTCCAGGAGCCAGTCTATCTTCATCCACCAATGCCCTCCTATTATTAATTTGCATATTCTTCATCTTCCTTCCCAAATAAAAAATTATTTCATGTAAAATATGTTGGCTATCTACCTTTCTCCTTGTGCTTTCAACCCCACCATAGCTAGTTGCTATTGTATTATTTGCCTTAGCAAATAATAGTAGAAGGAATACTAAGCTCAATATGGAGTTTGAGTTGTCCATATATGGATGATAGAAAACTTTAAAATTACAATAATTGAGGGAGGAAAACTAAAATAAAGAGCTATAGTAAGCTAAATAATCAAGTAAGGCATCAATAAGCATCATGCAAATATATACAAGGGAAAGTGTCAATAGTGAAAACCTTTTAATCATGTGCATATGGAAAGTGTTTTTGGATCTTTTGTATAATGATATTTAATTGGAAAAATTACCTAAATACAAAACTTATTTTTATCATATTCTCTAAAATTTCCTACCATTTAAAAAAATTATAAAAAATTTCTATTTTTTCTATTCTCGGATACATCACTTTACACGATGTATCGGAATGTACGCGATGTACCGGACGTTGAGTGATGTACTGTAACCGAGAAGCAATGTATCAGGACGTTGAACGATGTGTCCGAAATCGAAATGCGATGTATCGAGATGTTTTGAAATGTATCCAGATTCCATCAAATTTAAGGGATTTTTGTAATTTAGAAAAGAGTAGGAATAAGATATAATTAACTTCTAACACTATGGAATTTTTGTAAGATTTCCTATTTAATTTAAATTTATTTCATATTAAGTCCATTAACCAAGAACTTACATCATCCACTTGTCACTTGTCCCTACTAATTAATACACTCAAACTTTTAACCTTTTGTCTTCTTGATCCATTATGACTAGTCATCTTGTAAGAAAAGTTACTATATATGTATCTTGGATAGTTTTGAACGTAAGTTTTGTGGTAGTCACTAGTCTGTTTTTTTTTTTAAGGATAAGCTTAATGATAATTTGGTGCATTGTGCCTATTTTATCTTTCGTATTAATAGTAATAATAAAAATTGAGGATTATAATTGAGGAATATAATAATAATGGTATAACAATAATAATACGGTAAGGAAACAAATAGGTGTTCGAATACATGCTTAAAAAAATTATCAAGTACTTTTTTCTTTTGGCTTCAATTGAGGTTAACAAATTTGATATCTCTTGATTCTCAATACTCATTTTATTTACCACCAAGTCATAATCTTGAGTGTATAAGTATCATTCATCCTTAACCACTGATTTTGAATTTGAGCACCAAAAATAGAATCACTTTTAATCGAAAGCGTATTACCCTCCAGCTTCCACATAAACACTTCTTGAGATATGAAGCCAGATTAAGGAAAAAGGCATAGATTCTCTTGAACTTGTCTTAAAAAGTTAAATACATATTTAAACTATCATGACGGTCTATTACATACATTTATCAATTAAAAGTGAATTTAGTTACCCTTATCTTCCACGCCTCTTCTTCTTCACACCCCATCTACCATTCTATTCTTTTTTATTTTTTATTTTTTATTTTTCATCACAATTCTCTACAACTTAATTTCTTTATAAATTCTATTTTTATTCTTACTCGATTTCTCTCTTCCTTCACTCTAAAAAGGGATTTCACCTCACTGAAAAATTAAGAAGAAAGCTATAAAATAGAGATTAAAGAAATTGATGGTGATGACAACTTTGTTGGTAGTTGAGTTTAAACAATAAGGTGGTGGCCAAGCGGGTGGCAAAGAAGAGGGAATTGAAGGTGGTGATTTCGGTGATAAGTTTGTTATGGGTGTTGAATTTTGTGGTGGTTCTTAACAATTTTTGCGGGGATATATGATGGTGACAGTGTGATTCCGATAGAGAGTTTGATTGTAGGTGATGAAATATGTGGAGGCTATTTTGATTTTTGGGGGTGAAATATATGAATTTGGTATTATGGAGGCCATAGTACTAGGTCCATGATGGTGTTCATTGAAGAAGAAGCAATTGAATGACAAGAAGAATTTTTTTTCTAGAAATTTAACATGGCCTCTGATGTGACACTAAGATGATATTAATATGACGCAAGTGTAATACACCTCCTATCATGAAAGTAATATTATACGCCTCAAAGTGATATTAAATGCACTTTTAAATAGTGAATGTATATAATACGTCGATATGATATTTTAAAACATGACACAAAAGTATATGCATAGGCCTAAAGTTGCTTTTGTCATTGTTCTTGCACATTAACTCCTCCTTTATCCATATTCGAATCGCCGCACAAAGATGTCATTCCCCACTAGCTAGATTAATAAAGTCTTGATCATTTACACTTTTTAAAAACACTAGTGTTCTTTCATGTTTCCAAATAGGCAAGTTGTTGGTAATTGCTTTTCTTGACTATGTGATAAACAAACCTTTTTAATTATATGCATATAGAAATTTATATATTCAAAGTTTTTTTGTTTTTTTTCTCTTCAAATTTACTTGCTTTAGGAATAACTTTAGATGTGTCCAATTGAATATTGAAAATTTGTATCTGACTCAGATATTTACAAAAGTATTTCATAATAATGTATTTGAATTTCAAGGTAAATCCTGAATCACTTAAACTATTGAGTCAGACCTCTAGTGTTTGAGACTTAAACTTTGAATCTCTAGGTAAATTTTGAATTACGGAGTCAACCTTTAGTTTTATGATCATGAGATTCAATATATATATATATATATATAATTTTAAAAAATTACATTTATATACAAAATAATTTCTTATCGAAGGGATCCCCTAGATCTGCCCCGGGTTCAATACTGATCAAGTTCAACTTGCTTTAACTTTTTATCAAGTTTGAATGCTTTTTGCCATGTAAATCTATATTAAATTGGATGGACATAAGTTCATTTAAAAAACTTTTTTCAAATATTTATATCAATCAAATATGAAAAATATGAAGCGCTCATGTGCAAAGATAAACAGAGCTAAGCAATCTGTCAAAGTTTTGTGGACTATCAAAATACATCGACAAAATTAATGAAAAAGAAGAAATTTCTTCGTACCAAACACAATCATAGTTTCTCCTCAAATCCTAGGACCACAAGTCCTTTGCTGTAGAAATGAAATGCTTCTTCATCCTCCCCCAGAGGATCAATATATAGTGTTACTACTTATTATTTAGCATATTTTGAACCCTCAAATATGTCGGTTGATAATGAAGATGTTCAACCATGTTTACAAGCTTCAAATTGTCTAATATTTTATTTATTTTAATTTATATATTTTTTTAAAAAATATGTTTAAACAGAATATCAATTTTTATATTAAGTACTCCATCCAATTCTTTCATTTTAACAACTGACTTAATATGTGTAAGACTATAAAATTTAAAAGATATTTGGATATATTTATACATATATTTAATTTTAGATCACAAGACGTAAAAATCTATTTTACTTTAATTTATAATAAAATTTTGTTCCTTTTAATTTATAATAAAATTTTGTTTCTTATAAGACACATAAAATAAAAAAAGAGAAAATAAATGAGAGACAGAGCAAAGAGATTATCTTTGGACAAAATTTAGCACTTCCACTTGCATCAAATGCAACACAACATGTATAAGATGAAAATGACAAACACAACCATATGAAATTGACTTTTTTTTAAGACAAATATATTTTTTATCCAGCGTGCATCCATTTGCTCTTTAATGGATGGAATTAAATAAAAATATCCCCAATCATATAAATTGAACATTTCAGAAGCTTCTTAAGATCGATAACTACTGAACTCTAGTACATAAAAATGAAATAGACGTGACACGATCTTCTAATGATGTTTTGGATCAGGTCCTCCAGGTGCCACTCTATCAATAATATCCACCAATGCCCTCCTATTACAAATTTTCTTCTTTCCCAAATAAGAACATATTTCTTGTAAAATCTTCTTGCTATCTATTTTTGATCTCCTTATGATGCTTTCAACCCCACGATAGCTAGTTGCTATTGAAATATTTACATTTGCAAAGAGTAATATTAATAGAATGAATACTAAGCTCAATTTGGAATTTGAGTTGGCCATTGTAGAGATGATAGATATGAAAATTATAACTCAAGAATATTATTGTGATATGTGAAAGGGCTTATTGTAAGCTATATATATAATATAAAATCAAGTAAGGCATCAATAGACATGCATCATGCAAATATATTTTAATCATGTGCATATAGAAAGAGTTTTTGGATTTTGTTTACTTGAATTTTTTTGGATTATGTTGGGTTTTGCTTAATGATATTTTAAAAAAAAAATAAAAATTGCTTTAATCATGTTAACCCCATTACCAAAAATCTCCACATAATGCATGTGGTCACTTGTCCCCACTAATACACTCAAACTTTTGTTTCACTTTTATTTTGTCTCCTTGATCCATTATGAGATTGGTTTGTATGAGTTGGATGACTAGTCATTTTGTCCTATAAACATTATCAAAATAATAAATTTTATGTAATCTTATAAATAAAATCTGAGAAAGATAGTGTCTATACAAATTTTTTCCTACGTACATACCTTGTAAATGTAGAGAAGTAATTGTTTCTGTAAATCCTCATCTCAAATAATACATATAAAAAATTAAATATGTAAAATAAATACATTAATAGAGAAGTCATATTAAAACAAACAATTTGAGGAGAGAAACTAAAAATAGTCATGACCATGCAACTTTTGAAATTAAAATAGTCGATGAATATATAATATGTGCAAAATCATGATAAGTGTGCACGTAGTTTATGAAATTGTGAATCTGATCGACTAACTATTTGCATAAAAATCCCTATGTTTGAAGAACACTAAAAGACTTTTTAGGATTTGACCATTTGATATTTAAAATTTTGTGAACCCACTGAATTTAGGTCTACACTAGTTAAATTTGGGTCATAAGTCGCACAAATATTCCTTTTTTTTTTTGGGGGGGGGGAGGGTTGATTTTTTTTCCCTCTCAAATTTGATGGTCTTTAATTTTTGCCTTTTAACATTTTAAGTAAAAAATAAATGATAAAAAATACTCCTGATACCAAAATAACAAATAATTTTCACTCGGCCTAAGCTTCTATTTTGTTTCATAATATAATATAGTTATGCCACTTAAGTCCTACAGAACTTATGCCGATAGAGGCGAACATGATCGATTCAAAACTCATAAGTTATGTCGTAAAAGGCATAACTTATGTCGAGAAAGACAAAAGTTCAAAAGTTCTCTTAACTTATGTGTCGCGAAATTAGGTCATAGAAATACTACACTAACTCCATATATATGCCGCATAATTGAATTCCTACAGAACTTATGTTGAGCGAGGCGTTAAAGTTCTCTAATCTTATGCCTAGCAAAATTAAGTCATAAATAAAAATGCTTTGATCCACAAATTTTCATTAAATAAGTAATATGGACAAAAATTTAAAATCATTATATTTAAGGATAAAAATTAAAGATGTTATCACCCAAAAATAGGGGCAATCCAAGCAAAAATATTGTTAAATTCATTAAAGAGAGAACAAAGGTCTCCCTCCAAAATAGTATAATTATCAAATTTGAGTTAGCCAGCCATTAAACTGATAGGAAATTAGATCTCAAGAATTGTGAGAGGTGAAAGAGCTTATTGTAAGTTAAAGGCCACAATTATTTGATAATCAAGTAATTAAGGTATTATATTCAATAAGCATCATCCAAATATATAAGGGAATCAAAAGGGAAAAGTGTCAATAGTCATGAAAATCTTTTTAATCATGTGCATTAGAAAGAGTTTTTGGATATTGTGTTTAATGATTTTTCAATTAATTTCATGTTAAGCCCATTAACCATAACTTACATAATCCACATACTTCACACCTGCCTTATTTGTTAAGTGCGCGGTAATTAAATTATGTTTTAGTATAATACAAGATAAATAAATCATACTAAGTGTTATATATGTAACAAACTCGATCAAAAAAACATATGTAGCATTTCAAATTTGAGACTCTCCATTTAAAAAATACGCTTGCTCAATCAACTCGGTCATTCTTACAGATATTTCATGGATGTCACACTTGTCCCTCTTAATACACTCAAACTTTTGTTGTTCATTTTGTATTCTTAATCCATTATGACCATTTCTTCCATTGTTTCGAAAGTTTGTCCCCACAAAATCAACACTAAGGTAGTATTTTTTTTATATGAATGTGGATTTTTAAATTTAACTATATAATATTTAAAATTTACTAATTCGATTATTTAAAATTTTAAAATTTATTGACTCGATTATTTAAAATTCAAGCTAGGTAAATGTTTGTTATCCCATTACAAGCTGTTGTGGTGCCCATGTGGCATACGTAAGATTGAATAGTCTATCAAAAAATGGCTCATGTATATTTCTATTTTTATCTAATAAATATGAATAGGTTCAAGGATTGTCATGGATTATTTTTGTCAAAAAGAATAAATAAATAAATAAATAAAGGAAAATAGAAATAACATATTAAAAAGGTATTAACAATAGATACATTTTACATAACGGAGTACATGTTATTATCTCACCAGCACAAATAATAACGTAACTATGTCAATTAAGATTAAAAGAATAAAAAGAAATTAATTATGTTGCTTTTACTTCTCACTACATCAAAAATGATTTTTAGCGAAAATTAATTAACGATAGTAGCTTAATTGCTATAAAATATATTTGTTTAGAGGCTATTAACACTCTTTATAAATGTCTCTAAAGCCTATAGCAACATTGGATTCAATGACAATTAACTAATACCGGTAAAAGCTTTAACACTCTTTGTTAATGTGCATATTTATTCCTGCTAGAAACTATTTTTGTTATAGTGTCTACTGAGATTAGAATACGAATCCTCATACTTCTCAATCAACTAATAACATATATACTCAGTATAATTTCACAAATAGAATTTGAAAGAGTAAGATAAGTATGCACCTTATCTATATTTTTGAAGAGATAAAAAGTGTATTTCCGATAGATAAATGGAGATAAAGAATCTATTTCCGATAGACCCTCGACTCAGTTTCTTTGACATTGTTCTAATTGCACCTTTGTATTCTAATCGCCGCACCAAAAATGGCATTGGCCACTAATTAATGAGGAATCTTTTGATCAATGGACACTTTTTCTTTATGAATTTTTAAATACATTAATTATTCTTTCATGATCCTAAATAGGCAAGTTGTCGATAATTGTTTTTTCTTAACAATGTACTTATCAAAATATAGAAAGAGTTTTTTGGATCTTATAACCTAAAGTATTTTGGTATATGGAATTTTGTCTAATAATTAAATTTTTTGCTTTCATGTTAAGCCCATTATACCTAAAATTTGCATAATCCATGTCACTTGACCCTACTAATAACTGTTTTGTCATGAGAATCTGCTTTATCCAACTGGCAGTTTTAAGATATATTAATCTTTTGGACATTTAACAATATTATACTGAGAAATCACAAAGTTTTAAGATTATCTAATGAACTAATCTTCAAGCTTATGTGGAAAGAACAAAAACAAGCTACGAAATGACATAATCTTGTGGTGTTCTTCTAAAGTGTCTTTTCTTTACCACGTTTTGTTTAGTACTATTTCCACGGTTTTAATTAAAGTGTCTTATTTACTTTTTTCGTCTCTCCCAAAAAGAGTGTCATTTTCTATATTTAGTAAGTTTTTCAATTTCAACATTCTACGTAACAAATCTAAGACCACAAAATTTAAATGACTACAAACATTTTAAATTTAAGACTACAAAATTCAAAAGTCTTCATTTGTTTCTTTAACTCTGTGTCCAGTCAAACTAAGACGGTTAAATTATTAATTATTTTTGGCTCGTCAGTTTGTAGGTGACCTTGTTCTTTTAACATCAATGTGTGAAGAATGAGATGTTATGCGTTTTGTAATGTATCTTGTTTTCTTTCATGTCTTTAAGTTCTTAAAACGTCAACTAGTAACATGAGGAGTGGGTCGAGCTAGAGTTCTAGTTATGAACTTGGCAGAATGTAGTAATTTTGATCAAAACTTTGTATTTCTATTTTAAAAAAATTATTCAATCTGTATATAATTTATTTAGAATGAACAAACTGTCTTCTTAAAAATATAGAACTCATAAATTAAAAATTTTGAATCCATCTCACAATTGTAAAGCAATAATTTGAAATAGGACATTAAGAAGGAAGAGTTTTTACAAATAACTACAAGAGATCTGTAATGACTCGGAAGGTCATTTTTGGAAATTTTGAACATTTGTATAACTATAGTCAATTAATTGACGGTTATTTATTAAATAACTAATTTTAGTTAATACTTAATGGGTCAAGGTTATAATTTACTTAATACCATATACCACTTGACCCATATAGGGAAATAAATTATTAGGGTTGAAAACTTTTGGGTCATAATTTAAGAAAAAAAAATAGAGTTGCACGAGAGTAACTGCGGCGTCGACAAGGGCGTACACTGGTATACCTCAGGTAATAGTTTTAAACTTTAGATTGGGGCAACTGATTATCTCTTTCTACTTAATGTGTAGTCATAATTGTTTATTATTATTCTAATGTAAGCTTTGAAAAAGGGTGGTGGATTTGGTATTAAAAAGAAAAGTTGGAAAACGGTATATTTGTACAAGGAAATTTTTGGAATTTAGAAACAGGTTGTGTTGGCCAATCATTCTGTAATGATTGAGGCTATGATTGTTGAAGTAAGGATTGAGATTAATAAGTAAGAAAAATATAGGGCGTATCATTATGAGTTTTTGAAACAGTGGTGTCCTCGTGATGTTGTTCGTAATTTACTTCGTTGTTTCTTTGTTTTGTTGTTATTATTATCGTATTATGATTCAAGTTTTGATATATTAGTACATGTGATTAAGTATTAGGGGTATAGTATTATGGGAATACCATTAAATTAGGATAGTGAAGGAATTGTGACTTAACCCTAGACTTGGAATTTGAAAATATATATGAGAATTGGCATATTAATTGATATCAAGATTAGGAACTTGATTATTTGGATGAGTTTTTGGGTCTAGGCTAGATATATAATAATATGAGTGTTGTTAGTTCAGAAATCTTATTGTGATTATTTATGTGAATAGATTGCATTGATTTGGAAGCCCAACGAAAGGGGAAGGCTCAAGTCCCAAAGTAATTGTTCAATTATTTGAGGCAAGTGGATTTCTCAACCCTTGTTAAGCGTATAGAATTCGTGTATTTCCTTGTGGTATGTGTTGGGAAGTGATGGGACTTGGTGATGGGTTGACTTGTCCATATTGAATAATTTTAATGATAAAAAGGGGGTAATAAAAAGGCAATGTGATTAATTATTGGTGTGTGATGTGTTGAGAATGGTTTAAAAGGCTCATTGATTCATTGTTGATGTTGTAGCACGATTGTGTTGTTATGAAGTGTGCATTGTTATGAAAATGGTCATCTCTTCATTATTTGTGTGAACATTTATTTGCATTGATTATGAGACATGGTTGTGACAAGTGTTATGTGATGACAAGTGTTATGTGAATTGAGAAAGAATAAGAAATTAAAGAGGATGTACCATTTCGAGGGACGTGTCGCACGCCGCGACGAATTCTATTATCGAGGGACGTGTCGCACGCCGCGACGGATTTCATTATCGAGGGACGTGTCGCACGCCGCGACGAATTGTACTATCGAGGGTCGTGTCGCACGCCGCGACGGATGCATGGACAGATATGTCCCCCATGGGTCCCGGACTGAGAGACAGCGGGTGTGTATCATTAGGTCAGACATGCATCATCGTACGTGGCATTGCATTTCCTTGCATTGAATATCTTTATTATTTGTGAACTTGTGAGTGCCTTTCTGTTGAACTTGCGATTTATGAACTGGATCCCGTGTCTTGCTGATCTGTAATTGTTGGAGTGTTGTTGTTGAACTATGTGCTATGTAAATTGTGAACTGCTAGGTTGGGCTGATTTTATGCAGGTTGTAGTTGTGGAGGTTCGGATGGGGTGTAAGGAGTACCTGTATTCTATTCCCTTAGCTTGTGTTTAGAAGTTTACTTGCTGAGTACCGCGTGGTTTGGTACTCACCCCTTGCTTCTACAATTTTTTTGTAGGTTACGAGCCCGGATTTTTGTGATACTTTCTATTCCCTCTTTTCTTGTCCGAGGCTTCCTGTGGAGATTTGCAAGGTAGTTGTTTGTCATCTCAGCGGACCTTCTTACTCCTATTTATGATTTTGTTCTGCTTTAGTGACAATATCATTTGAGACTTGTATTTTCTTTCAAATCTATTGGAATACATTAGAGGCTTGTGCGCGTGACAACCAGATTTTGGGGATTTCGTTGAATTGACATATTATCCGCATTAGTATTTGCTAATAAAATTCAAATATTATTTTATTTCCGCACTTTGTCGTAATGGCTGGGTTTGAGGTTGACTTGTCTTGGTGGGATAAGACGAGTGCCATCACGTCCATTTTGGGTCGTGACAAGATCATAGTTTTTTTTGTTTTTCATCCGGTGTTCGGTGTCTGCATTGAAACTCAGACTAAATCTGGATCGCACATACAGTAAGGCACATTTGGGGGTGCCGCTCCCAACAAGATCTTCTCCACACTCAGAATTTGAACCTCAGATATCTGATTAAGGGTAGAGCAGTAAGAGACCATAGTTAAAATGAACTATATTATCCAACAAGACATGTTCTTATGTTTATAAAATCCCATGCCTTAAAAAGATTCCATTAGGATGTAAGCAATGCATATATCCACAATCAAAGCCAAATAATCAAATACACCAATCCCTCAAAATTATTATGGCCTTTGCCCTTTTGGCTAGTTACCAAATACTTTAATTAATTAATAATTCAATCTAATTTTAAAAAGTGGTCTTTATTGCAAAATGTTCAAAACTAGTCTTAGTGTAGAAGCCCAAATGAGTGCCCCTTGGGTGCTTCAAAAGACCATATTCTCACCCTCCCTCTTTGACTATTAGCATTGCGTTGCTTGATGAACAGAAGATGAGGCTCTTATATATGGATACTTAAGAAAAAATGTATGTGGAATGTTAAAACTATTGGATCGAAAGAATCGGGATGTCATATGCGGAAATTAATAATTACAAATCATAATGGTGATAAATCAGACGACAAAAAAAAACTATACTAAAAAGTATATTATATGATATGGTTCGATCAAGTAATCTACATATATATTAAAAACTAAATTTTAAAAACATAAAACTTATTGGG
Organism: Solanum appendiculatum; assembly: GCA_018342035.1. Lineage (NCBI taxonomy): Eukaryota > Viridiplantae > Streptophyta > Magnoliopsida > Solanales > Solanaceae > Solanum > Solanum appendiculatum. Next base: position 1,218,376 of record JAGDQO010001154.1, read on the forward strand.
AGAATAATTTCTCCTTAAACAAGATTCTTAAGCAACTACATGGTGGATGTTATTGTATTATGATATAAGAAGAAGGATTTTCAATTTATAAAGTTCCAATTAACTTTTTCCTCCAAAAAAAGAACAACCAAATTTGGAAGAGATCATTTATATGTTACAGGAAAGTAAAAGCAGTTATGACAATGCTTTGATTTACGTTGTTTAAGAAAAAAAGGAAGTAAAAATCAAGATAAAAATCCTAATAATAACATAGGCATTTGGAATCTATTTGATTGCCTATTATTATTTAAAAGACATACCAAGAACCAAGATATTATGATGAAGGTTTTTTGAAGCTAATTGACAATGAAGGATCTAAGTTCTTTGTTTTTGCTTGCACTCAATAGAAAATGAATTGACACTTATGTGATCCTATTCCACATTTACAAGTGATCAAACCTTGTTCAATGTGTTAATGGATAGCTATATTTACATTGCAACATTTCTAGAAATAGAGCAACCACTACCAATAGTGCACAATTAATTGGTTGGAACTCATGACATTTCTATGAGCATCAAGAGGTGAAAGTACTCAATTTACCACTTTCATTGTGATCAAATAGACAAATTTTTAGTGAGGATCATTTAGGATTTATCTTAGTTCCCTTTCGACCTAGGTGGAACTCAGAGTTATCACTTCAAATCAAGAAAAAGAATTTTAAAACATGGTTCATCGTTATAATATCGAAATTGTTTTATTCAAACCTCGAGGAAAAGGTTCTTTTCGAGGATGGGGATATTGTTATGAACCTAATATATAAATATGCCCTTTTAAAGGCGTGAATCAAATGACCGAGAGAATACATTTAAAAAGCAAAATATGACGCAATTAAAGAAGTCATTGAGCATTGTGCTTAGGTAAAGTCTATGCGTCTCACTTCTGATTCTTCTGACTTCTCATTCCTTTCTTTGTTACTGTTTCAATATTGTAAATTCTCTATTTTAGTTCGTTAAATATAATCAATTTGCTCGTTGTTGTTGAATATTTGAAGTAGTGCTTACTTCACATCGTACATACAATCTCTTCACGTCGAACACTGATTATTATATATATATATTTTACAAACTTTAAAAATTATGGATCTATGGATCTTTTTTTATAAAATATAAACTTATGGGTCAAATTTTCAAAAAATTAAAATCACAAACTTGAAATTTAAATTCTACCTTTTGGGTGTTTTGAAATCAATATTTCAAATTGAAGTTAAATTTTGTTAAAAGTATTATCAACAAACACATTTGGCTATAATAATAAAAAAAATTGAATTACAGGATTTTCAAGAATTTAAAAATAAAAAATTTAATATTTTCTTTTTTTTCACTCCAAATTATTCACAAAAAGTTTTTTTTTTGTCAAAAATGAACTTCAATTTATATTCATGACCAAACACAACTTCAATTTTCAGATACCATTTTTTTCACTTTGGTTTTTCTTTTCAAATTTCAATTAAAAACATGATCACAGAACCACTCAAATTTGCCTATTGCAGTTTACATCCTCTGTGTGGTTTGCAGACTATCACGTAGTGGGGGCTAACCCAATGCACACAAAGTGCTCACTCGAAGGGCAGAGGTCACAGCGGCTATGGTTATTTGGATAAAAAAAAAAAGTTTTGAAGTCCAAATTAGATGAGCCCATGGATCCCTGAAAGTCCAATAAAGTATGACCCGGAAATCTATCGTCTTATCCAAACACACAAACACAAGCCAGTAGTTAGCAGCAAGTAGAGTGACCAATTCACTAATGCCAAAAATTCTTCTTCTTCTTCACTGAGAATCACAGAAATGGCTTCAGTATTAGGAACTTCTTCTTCAGCAGCAGCAGCAGCTTTATTAGCTTCTACACCCTTCTCTTCTCGTTCCTCTAAGTCTGCTGTTTTATCCCTTTTTCCATCTTCAGGTATATAAATGTGTTTTTTGTATTAATTGTGGTCGCATTGTTAGTGGGTGTTCAATTTTTTTTGTATATTATGCCATTTCTTGTTTACCTTTGAATTGGGTTTGGGTTTTTTTTGTGAATTTTTGGGTTCTTGGTAGTTTATTTTGAGCTAGAATTTTGATGGGTAAGTATGATTGATGTTGCAGAAACTCTATATCATTGCAAAGATTCATATTTTTGTACTAATTCTGTTAGCATTGTTTAGTGGGTGTTTACATTTTTTGATATCTATGTTTTTTTGTCCCTTTGAATTGGTTTTTGTGAGTGTGTGAATTTGGATTCTTGGTAGTATAAAGCACTGTGTCGGTTGTAGTATTAGCCTATTCCAGGTGTTTTTTGGCTTTTGGTATTCGTTACTATATGAGGTTTACTGTGTTTAGGTGATCGTACCTTGTGGGTGTTGTTACGGTTCCTTGCATATAGTTGTTATTGCTTTGCTATTCGTTGTCATGTTTCTCCACCTGTTTTTTTTTCATTTTATTACTGCTTTGATTTAGTTGAGCCGAGGGTCTTTTACAAACAGTCTCTTTACCTTGGAGAGGTAGTGGTAAGGATTGCATACACTCTATCCTCCCCAGACCTGGGATTTCACTTGGTATGTTGTTGTTGTTGGATGCTTGGTAGTGGTTATGAGTTAGAATTTTGATGGGTAAGTATGAATTGATGCGCATTGGTGTTGCAGGACAGAGCCAGGGGAGGAAGTTATATGGAGGAATTAGACTCCCAGTTAAGAAAAGTAGGTCCCAATTCCATGTGGCGATTTCCAACATTGCAACTGAAATCAGCTCTGCTCAAGAACAGGTACCAACTTTCGTCGTTTCGGTATTTCTTGATATGGTAATTTCATCAGGTTTTTTTCCAAACAGTTGGATAAATTATGTGGAAGATTTCTATTTTCTATATAATATAATGTGGGATTTGGGTGTTTGGTTGTGGTCTTCTCCAGAATTTAAGTTGAGGGTATGAAGCAATATTGTGTGAGAGGTAGGAAGATTATTAAGAAGCATATAAGATGTTTGCTGAAAAGCTTGGACAATGTCCCTTTGTCTACTCCCTCCGTTTCAACTTGTTTGTCTAGTTTCAACTTGTCACGAAGTTTAAGAAAATAAAAGAAGATTTTTGAATCTTGTGATCTTAAACTAAAGATCTCTTTAATCTTGTGATCTTAAACATGTCATGTGTAAAGTTAGAATTAAAGAGTTGCCACAAACAAGAAAAACAGGCATTTGTTTTTAAACAACAAACAAATTGAAACGGAGAGAGTAGTATATTATTGATGGTGGAAGTGAATGTTAAACGGATAGTTGAAAATTAGTTTGACAAAGAACACACGATATCAGAGTTAGTTTGGATATTTTAATGTATTCGAGTTCTTGAACATTGTAAAAGTTTTACAAAAATGATGTCAATCATGTTATGATGTCCCAAAGAGGAAAGATTGTCATACCAAATAGCGCACAGGGAGTATTAAGTTTGAGGGCCAGGATCATCCAAAGTCGAATTCAAAATGGTTTTGTTAGGTTCATCTTAGAAAGTTCCTACACTTGGGCAAAATGGTTTATTTGGAAGGCAATGTATTTGCAACCCTTTTTATTTTTGGGGGTTTACCAAGTATATTGATTCCTTTTTGGGACTGCTTTGGACTGTTTTTCCTTGAATCGAGGATCTATCGGAAACAACCTCTCAACCTGTAAGGTAGGGGTAAGGTCTGCGTACACTCTACTCTCCTCGGATCCCATTTTGTGGGACTACACTGGGTATATTGTTGTTGTTGTACCAAGTATATTGATAAGCTTTTACCTACTGTGTAATTTTTAGGCTCAGAAACTTGCTGAAGACAGTCAGAGACCGGTGTATCCATTTCCCGCCATAGTGGGGCAAGATGAGATGAAGTTGTGTCTTTTGCTGAATGTAATAGATCCAAAGATTGGAGGCGTGATGATTATGGGTGATAGAGGAACTGGGAAATCCACCACGGTTAGGTCTTTGGTGGATTTACTTCCTGAAATAAAAGTTATTTCTGGTGATCCATTCAATTCAGATCCAGATGACCAAGAAGTAATGAGTGCTGAAGTCCGTGACAAATTGAGGAAGGGAGAGCAGCTTCCTGTATCTCTCACCAAAATCAACATGGTTGATTTACCACTGGGTGCTACTGAGGACAGGGTGTGTGGTACAATCGACATTGAGAAAGCTCTTACCGAGGGTGTGAAGGCATTCGAGCCTGGTCTTCTTGCCAAAGCTAACAGAGGAATACTTTATGTCGATGAGGTTAATCTTTTGGATGACCATTTGGTAGATGTTCTTTTGGATTCGGCAGCATCAGGATGGAACACTGTTGAAAGAGAAGGAATATCAATTTCACATCCTGCTCGATTTATCCTTATTGGTTCAGGTAATCCCGAAGAAGGAGAACTTAGGCCACAGCTTCTTGACCGATTTGGAATGCATGCCCAAGTCGGGACTGTGAGAGATGCAGAGCTGAGAGTGAAGATCGTCGAGGAAAGAGCTCGTTTTGACAGGAACCCCAAGGAATTCCGGGAGTCATACAAGGGCGAGCAAGAAAAGCTCCAGACCCAAATCTCCTCAGCCAGGAGCGGGCTTTCTTCTGTTACGATTGATCATGATCTTCGTGTTAAAATCTCTAAGGTCTGCTCAGAACTGAATGTTGATGGATTGAGAGGTGATATAGTCACTAACAGGGCAGCAAGAGCATTGGCTGCACTTAAAGGAAGAGATAATGTAACCCCAGAGGATATCGCCACTGTCATTCCCAACTGCTTAAGACACAGACTTAGGAAGGATCCATTGGAGTCTATCGACTCGGGTTTACTTGTTGTTGAGAAATTTTACGAGGTTTTCGGCTAAGGGGATAGAGGCCTTTCTTCTTTGGGTACCACTTGCCTGCACAAGCTGTCTTATAGAGTAACATACTTGTTTTCCATTCTCAAATCATCTAAAGATTTGACAATTGTAAAACTAGAGTTTTGCTGAAGATTGTCTTTGTACTGTGCTTCCAGAATTACCTGTAACTAAACATTCTGGTATTTGATTATTATCATTAATCTGGTTATTCATTCCTTGCTTGGGCGTAAGGTTCCTAATGTTCTAACTCCGAAAGTATAGTCGTTCTCTCTTCCTGACCCTTCAGCCAAGTCGCGTTGTCTCTTCATTAGCTTGATGTCTGATAGCTGTTAATCGACTAGTCACTCTTGGCCTCTTTTTGTCTTGACTCGAAAATGAACACGATGGTCAAACTTTGGTGGGAGTATGAAAAACAAGTTTCATAAGTTGCATTCGACATTAATTGTCTCCTTCCTATCCCTAACTTCCTTCATACCAAACTCCTCTTCCACGGTTCAAGTTCCAACAAAGACAAACCACATTAAGCTTTGGAAGACAGAGTTATCTGACAATACATGTGCTAATGGAAGATAGAAAGTATCAAGTGCAATAGTTGAGGTGCACGCAAGTTGGCCAAACACCCACCATTAAAAATAAATAAATCAAAATTCAACTTTCAGATCAAGAATAAGATACGTTTCACTAGCAGCAAAAAAAATGTATTGATGCACAACACTCAACTACTTATACAACATTATTTCAACAAAAATGTTAACCAGTAATAACACACTATGTTGCTCGGACTTTTAAAAAATGTTGACAGGTGCATGTCAGATCCTCCAAAAGTAGTGCATTTTTTGGAGGATCTGACACAGGTATGGCACTATTTTTGGAGTTATAGCAATGAAAATAACGCAATATACTTTCTCTATCAATCACGCTGCTAAACTAAGATCTGTTACACTGAAAACAATGGCTATAAATACATATGAAGGCACATATTTGATTTACTTTATTTTGAAGGAACTATCTCTTATGTTCAAAGTTCAAAGGAAAAAAGTCCCGCGAAAGATTTGGCAATAACATCTCTCATTGACGACTTCTATTCCAAAATCTAGGCCTTCGTTCTTGAAAATCAGGGGGGCGCTGGTACACAATCGATGCAGCTTTAATCAAAATAGCAGCAGTAAGAGCCCATATTATGTACTTCTCATTCTCTGTTTGATAATCAAAGAAATGGATCACGTATTTATCTCCCATGTGTTCAAACATTTGCTCTCGTCGATTCTCATCCTAAATCAACCAACATGTCATCGTAAGAGCAAGTGAAGACGAAACTTGTAAACGAAAAGGGAGTTTGTAGACTTACTAACCTTAAGAAACATTTCTAGAGGTGCATCAAATATTGATGCCACTTCTGCAGTATTTAACAATGGGTTGAATGCGTTCCGGTCCCAAAGTATGCCCACAACTGGAATCACTGTAATTCCCTTCTGAGATAAAAAAAAAAGGAACACCAATTTGAGCCCAGATCATATAAATCTTATAGGACCAGGACCAAGTTTTAAAACGATGGTCAAGAAACGAAAGATTTCATAGGCTAAGCATCAATACAACAGAAATGTGCTATCAAGAAATTTCCTAGATATACTAATGTCCCACGAATAGTTTGCATTTGAAACTTGCAACTGTAACTTCTTATACCAGCTAAGCACTGATCATAAGTTCCGAAAATGTAACAGATCACTTAAACTTCAAGTAGAAATGACAGAAATCAGTAGATCATGGACTAGACATTCAGCTAGACGTTTGCTTGTATGACCATTGCTTCTCCTGTTTAATGCAAGTGCTCAAAAAGAATTTCAAGAACCATCATTCGATTAGACTCTTTTTTACTTCTCTTGAGGTAAGCAAGACTTAGGTTGCAGTGTCGATGGTGTGATGGACATGAGTATGACATTCAGTATCAGCTAATCTACAATAAACTTGATAAAAATGTTTCATTAGTCTTTCTTTTTGGGTTTTTGAACAAGAAATCCGTTTTGCACAATGCTCTCGGCAACTGATTACTTAGTACCATTGTATAACTATTGTTGTTGTTACTACTGTTCTTGGCATATATATGGTCCACGAAGTTTGATCCTTTCAACTTTGATGTAAGAAAACGGGCTTGTATTATCAACTCTGTCCCTACTGGCCATCAATATTCATGCAGCTGAGGAACCTTAAAAGCGCAACAACAATAACAACATAGAGTGTACGTAGACTTTACCCCTACCTTAAAAGGGGATGAGCACAAAATAAAATGGCTCAAATGAGGCTAATGAAGACAAATGCATTACCTTGGCGGTAAAGGATTCAAGAACAGTGACAACATCTACAAGTGAACGGTCTAATCCAATTTCCTCCTCAGCTTCCCTCAGTGCTGTCTCAATGTCATCGGCATCCCCTTCTTCTACTTTCCCACCAGGCAAAGCAACTTCACCTAAAAACAATAAAATGAGGGGTTGAGGAACTTGTATCTTAGGCCACAAATTAGAGCCTTGTGCCAATTGAACTAAATCCAGTATTTAAGTGGAGAAGGGCAAAGGAGCAGCTCATCATCCTTGAGTTTCAAATGTTGCAATTGGCCCAAAAGGATCCAGTCTCAACCAAGTTGAGCTTAGCTATATGAATCCTTACTATTTCATTTAAACTCATTTCATATCCTCATCATACAAAATAAAATAAAAGTAAACAATGAGTCAAATATACATATAAATAATAACAATAACAATATTAAAAGTTTAAAATAGGTTTTAACTTAGTTAAAGATAGTTTACGATATGGTTCATACACTACAACAAAAACACCTTTAAGCGGCAATAAATATGCACATTAACAAAGAGTAATAAAGCATTTATCAGCACTAGTTAATTATCATTGGATCCAATGTCACTATACGCCTTAGGAACATTTACAAAAAGTGTTAATTGCCACTAAAAAAACATATTTAGCAAGTTGCCACTAAAAATCATTTTTGGTGTATTGATACCTGAAACAATCACCAACTATTTATCAAAACACAGACATTCTATGGGCAAACTTGAACCATGAGGATTGTATTCAAACAGTTGCTGTTTGGATAAATAATTGATGATAATTCAGATAAAAACACAAATATGTGATAATAGTTCAGGTACGAAACTCGCAAAATACTTACCAGAGTGTGAAGAAAGTGTGGAAGCTCTTTTAGTGAGAATTACACGAAGATGTCCTTGTGGGTCTTCAAATAGACAAACCAAAACTGCAGCCCTGTTTGATTTGGATCTTATTGAATTGGCTATTGGGTCTGTCCCCAATTCTTGAATTCTTGAATTTTGGGTATTTATAGAGCTATCAAAAGGGTTATAAAGACGAAGCCTTTCACCTAATTTCATCAGTCTCTCTGATCTGTTACATGCCATTTGGGGCACTGAAAAAGAGAAAAAAAAATGATTTAGGTAAAAGAAGACTCAATAGGATTTTTATTTATATGTGATAGCTTCTTATTGGTTGAAATTTTTATTAATAAAAAATCTTTAAACCAAGCAATCCAAATCCTGACCCAGAATCAAGTCAAGGTAGGGTCATGGGTTGGCATCGAGGTCAGGAGACGGGTTCTGAGTAAGGATCGAGATTGAAAGTCGGGTCTAGGATAAGGATTTGGAGTTAGGACTCAAGTCGGGATTGAGAGTTGGGGTTGGGGTTGGGATCATGAGTCAGAACCTAGGTCGAAGTCAGGAGTCAGATCTCGAGAGTTGGGTGCTAGGATTTAGGGTCTCGTCGAAATATGGGTGTCGTTGTCAAGAGTTGGGTCTCGAGTATGGGGTTGGAGTTCGGATCAAGAGACTAGTTCGGGGTTGAGGTTGGGAGGTGGGACAGGGAGTTGGAAGTCGGGTCTCGAGACAAGGTGGGGGTCGAGAGTCGAATCTCTGGTCGGGAGTAGGATCTCAAATCGGAGTTAGGATTCTGCAAGTCTCGAGTCAGGTCCATTGTCAATTATTTGCCAAGATTATATTAAATGCTTCATAACAATATTTTCTTTTAAACCACTTATTTTCAAGATTATAAATTTGCTCTATTTTTAAAAGCTAACAATTATATTAATTACAAATAATTATTTATCATTATGAGTAAGTACTTAACCTAATAATACAAAATTACGTATTTGCTGTGAACAAAAAAGTAAACTCCAATTTAAATGCAAACAATTATAAGCCATTTCCCAAAGGAAAAAGGGAAATTCAATTAATTACCCTTTCCCTATCAAATACAAAATAGGTCTATGATTTTTAACCATATAAGAATATATTGAAACCACTTTCTTTGTTTAATTCACATAAAAATACTTTCAACATGGAAAATACTTTAGAATACCCCAATATTACCTTCTCTAATATTCAAACAAAAATTGATATAAAATACATAATCACTTCTCCTTTTTCCTCTTTACCTTCTTTAACCATTCAATTTAACATTCATATTCATGAACAACATTGGTTTTATAATAGAAATAATACCAAACCACTTTGTTTCAAACTCAACCCTTGTGAATACATGTCACATGACATGTTCTACAATGTCATGCAAAGAAATCTAGATGATATGGATGAGGAATACTTTGATAATAATCGTCGTGACAGAGTCATCCAAGATATGATACGCAAAATACCTTGCAAACACATCTAAGAAAGGTCTTAAAGATTTCGAGATTGTAGTTGATGTAACATTAGACATTGACAAAGTTTCTCATGGTAGAGAGATTTTGTTACGAGAAGAATCGCGGCGATTCAACGGGATGGTACCTGCTAGTCATTAGTCATCCATGAGTTTGATTAAGAATGTACAAATGATGATTGTGTCATTTTTCGAGATTGTAGATAGTTTTCGAATATGTAAATTTTATTCTAAAACATCAATACTCAAATTTATAATCAACAGTCAAACTCATATACTATTTATTGAATGCAAATAAACGTATAACTTCTTAATTCAAGTATATGATGAACATAATATAGTTTTGGACAAAGCAAAATACTATAGAGAAGACGAAAATATGTTAAAAGTTCCAAATTCAAAGGACAAAAATCTCAATTAACGTCTTTCATTGGCGATTTCTACTCCAAAATGTAGGTGTTCGTTCTTGAAAATCAGGGGGACGTTGGTACACGATCGATGCAGTTTTAATCAAAATGCCAGCAGTTAGAGCCCATATTATATACTTCTCATTCTCTGTTTCATGATCAAAGAAATGAAGTACATATTCATCTCCCATGTATTCACGTTCTTGTTCTCGTCGATTCTCATCCTAAATCAACCAAATATGTTATCGTAAGAGCTACTGAAGATGAAACATGTAAACGAAAAGGGAGTTTTTAGACTTACTAACCTTAAGAAACATCTCTAGAGGTGCATCAAATATTGCTGCCACTTCTGCAGTGTTTATTAACGGGTTGAATGTGCTCCGGTCCCAAAGTATTCCCACGACAGGAATCACCGTAATTCCCTTCTGAGGAAAAACAAAACACAAGCCCAGATCGTATTGACCTTATAAGACTATGTTTTAACAAGATGGTTAAGACAGGACAGATTTCATAAGGTAAGCATCAATGCAGTAGAACTGTGCTATTGAGAAATTTATCTAGACCTATTAACGTCCCACGAAATGAAACTGAAGCATTTGAAACTTGCAACCCGATACTTCAGTTAGACTCTTTTTTTACTTCTCTTGAGGTAAACAAGGCTTTGGCTGCAGTGTCGATTGTGTGATGGACATGAGTATGAAATTCAGGTCAATATCAGTTAATCTCTACAACAGAATTGATAAAAAGCTATGTTGCTCAGACCCTTCAGAAATATTGTTATACTCGTCTTGGATACTTCAAACATGCATAGCTTTTGGAGGATCCAACGCACACCAGTTATATGACTCAAATGAAGATAAATGCATTACCTTGTTGGTAAAGGATTCAAGAATAGTGACAACATCTACAAGTGAACGGTCTAATCCGATCTCCTCCTCAGCCTCCCTTAACGCTGTCTCAATGTCATCGGCATCACCTTCTTCTACTTTCCCACCAGGCAAAGCAACTTCACCTAAAAACATTAAAGCGTGAGGTTGAAAGATTTGTGTCTTAAGTTACAAGTTCGAGCCCTGAGGAAAGAGAACAGTAGACGAGCTGATCCATCATATTCAAGGTTTTGAATATTGCAAAAGAGGGGTTAGCTCAATCAACAAAAGTTTCAAAAGTTATTATTTACTTTCTTAAATTCCGTACCAAATCAAAACCGGACTAACAATTTAAAACAGAGACAGCACTAAAAGCTGTAGTCTTATAATATGTCATCACATTTCTATAACAACATATCATAAAGGGTCCTTTGTTAGCTGGTTAGAGTTATGCAAAATTTAGTACTTGCATAACTCACATCTAAACTAGCTATCAAACGACCCCTAACTACTAGCCCCGGGGCAGATCTAGATGGTACATTAATAGTTTCATGTAAATATTTGATTGTGATCCCAATTAGCATTATAATAGTATTAACTAGAGATCGCGATAAGAAAACCATAAACTTCAAATCCTGAATCCGTCTCTGACTACTAGGATACCAAGTGAACACCATTGTACAAATTGAACTTCAACAAATCAAATACTTACCAGAGTGTGAAGAAAGTGTGGAAGCTCTTTTGGTGAGGATTACACGAAGATGTCCTTGTGGGTCTTCAAATAGACACACCAAAACTGCAGCCCTGTTTGATTTGGATGTTGTTGAATTACTATTATTATTATTATCATTAGCTATTGGGTTTATCCCCAATTCTTGTTTTTTGGGAACAAATTCTTCAATTCTTGAACTTTGGGCATTTACAGTGTTGGAAGAGCTATCAAAAGGGTTATAAAAACGAAGCCTTTCAGCTAATTTCATTAGACTCTCTGATCCGTTAGATGCCATTTGGGCACTCAGAAGAGGAAAGGAGAAATGGAAGGTGTGTTGAGCTAAAAGCTTATAAAAAGCTCATGAATCTGTCAAATGATTAAGGGCGGAGCTTGTAATGGCTCACGGCTCTCAATCCAAATATTACACGGTTTATATATGGTTATAGATATTATTTTTGATGTATATCTCATTCGACTTTCTGTGTATTTTCTTCTTCATATTTCGAACCTGTTAATGAAAATTTTGATTAAAGTCACTATCAATCCATCCTTTTCTTTTTCCATTTCGATGGCTAGATGAAGGTGTAATTTTTTTTAACTGTGTAAGGAGTGTTTTTTTAATTTAATTTTTGTCGATTTAATCATAAAACTTTCGATTAAAAATAGTAGGTCTCAACTATTTCATCATAATTTGGTGACAATTATAACATGGAGGTAAGTACTTCATGAGATTTATTTATTTTTGGAGTACATGAAAAACTTGTACATAAAAAATTATACATGATTATATTTACATCAAAATCAGAGACGGCTTCAAAATTTGAAATTTATGAATACACCATTAAAATACAAAACATGAATCATCAAACGTGGCAAGTTTTTCCATCATTTTAAAAGTTTATCTCCAATTAATCAGGTGATGGCAGATGCTGTCCTTTATTGGTTGGCTGGCTGGCTGGCACACCCTTTATGGCCATAGTAGCCTCACCAGAAATGAGACCAATTCTTGTTGATAAAGTGGTAACTACTTTTCTATTTTTAATTAGAAGTCTCGAGAGTTCGAACTCTGAATACAGAAGTTGTTGATGGGGAGAGCTTTCCTCCAAAGTGAGGCTTTTCGAGGCAAATTCGAATTAATCGGACTCCAAAGTGGATATCGAACAAAAAAAAAAAAACTTTATATAGGGCCTTAATATTCCACTGTGCACATATTTGATGGGAAAAAATGCTGTAAAATTTATTATTCATGGCGTTAAATTCTGTTACTACATCATATGGTGCATTGAATTTATGACACAAGCTGGATTATACAAGAAACAATGATCAATTACAGTTTTAACTCATTGTAGTATTCTTGTCCACTACCTTAGGGAGCTTGAATTTAGGATTTTGTTCCAAGAATGCAGGTGGTCTCTGGTATACAACTGATGCTGCTCTAATCAAAATCCCAGCAGTTAGACCCCAGATCAAGTATTTCTTGTTGTCCATCTCGTAGTCGAACAAATGAATCAGATACTTTTCGCCCATCCATTCTCTTTCTTCTGATTTCCTGCTCTCATCCTGCATAAAGACGTTGCACTTAAGTATCCAAGAAACAGAAGAAACTTATTCGTGTGACCTACGGAAGGAAATGTTCACGAGTACAAACCTTGAGAAACATCTCCAATGGGACATCGAAAACTGCTTCTACTTCAGAAATATTTGGAGTGGGATCGAATTCTTTTTTATTGGAAAGAATCCCAATCACGGGAATTACTCTAAGAAGATGCTGCATAAATAACATAATGTATTAGAAATATGCGCACAAGCAAAAGGTACTACAAAAGAGATCAATCATCCTAGAACCAGCATTGTTTCGCTGATAGTTAAGTGGTGTCACCGGTTATTTTCAGCACCAATAATAATCTCATCAGGGTCAGAATTTGGGGTCACTGTCGCGTAATGCAAAACCAGCACTAAGTGTGAGACAAGAAAAACTTGGTAAAGCTTGAATACAACGGATGAGCTAACTACACATAAATCTGAAATGAGATCCACCGAAGATTTCCACAAGATATCCACATATAAACTCCTTGCTGCTAGAAGACGAGCAGAAGAAACTGCACCAAGCAAGGACCTTTTTTGGAAGAAAAATGGTTCTGAAAGTTAATGATAAAGTTGGATGCCAGAGAGGTAAAAACACCTCAATAGTTTGCGCTCAAGGGTGTGGCGTTAATGATGATAAAGTTGGATGCCAGAGAGGTAAAAACACCTCTATAATCTGCACGCAAGGGTGTGGCCTAGTAGCCAAGCAAGTGGGTTGAGAACCATGAGGTGTCAAAAGATTTCAGATTCTAGCGGAGGCAAAAGCATTAGGTGATTTCTTCCTATCAGTGGACTCTTGATGGACAAGAGTTACCCAGTACTTATGAATGAAAGAAATGGTTGACATTTCAAAAGTCTACTAGAAAAGAGTGTAATGCTTTAATTAAGATATAGACATTGATCACCTTCATTAACTCTCTCCATCCTAAGACAATCAACATACTCTTGAAAGTCTAATTCTGAGATCTGTAGTAACTTTTTAGTAGTTTTGGAACGTGTACAGTTATGTTATCCAGTTTTGTTTTACTCTGGAGATTGATTAGCTTCACTGCTGAATGGTAAAAGTGCCAACTTGCTTTGGGAGAAAAAAACAACTGTTCTCTGTTCTGTGCAGCTCAAATACATATGCAGTATATTAACTAAGGTTACAACATTAAAACCAGCACCTGATTACTCATACACCCACAAAAACTTGGAATGCGATAGGAATACCAAAGATACATACAAAATTACAGCAACATTAAATCAAGTATTAGCATAATACTAGTAAAGTCGTGCAATGTCTTTCTGTTTAATGTACATTAACTGCAACCCTGCTCTTTTGAGACACCAAGAGATCTATAAATTTGGCAAACATAAGACGTGGTGATTTTTAAGTTGGACATAGAAGGAACAAACAGTGAGCAGGATTGTTTCATTTTCTGATATAACATTTCAAAATCTCATTTAAAAGGCTTATTTGGTTCCATGTTCAGCCAATGAATTGAAAGTATCAAGTGGTGCTATTAAATATATTGTGAACTTATCAGATACCCAGCATTATTGAAGATTTGCAGGAGATCGTACAATACAATGGACAAGGAAAGAACGCACAGTCAAACACTACACATACTTGAAGATATTAAGGCTAAATTATCATAGTTCTAACATCAGTAGAGCACAGCTCCTCCGTGGAAGAAAACTCTAAATAGATTTATCTTGTTGAAGAAAAAACTAATTGGGCCCTATGGAAGTGTGTCGTTCCATTCTAAATTCATCAACACACTAGCACAGGGAACAGAGAAGATTTTCTCAGCAGATTCACAATCACACTCCAGATACATCTCTCTTATCATTTATGTAAACAAGCAAATTTTCTGATAAACTGCATGCGGTTTCCTAGAAAGCTCAGATAACAATTCAGCAAGCTTATTATACAAGTTGTCAACCAAGCTATGATGACATCCAACCCAAAGTTTCTTGACAGACTAGAGTTTATCTTATTATAGATTTTTTTTGGTGCGAGTTATTATAGATGATGATATCCACATACCTTAGACAAGAATGGCTCAAGGCAAGTCACAACATTAACCAGCGACGGATCTAGTCCTATCTCCTCCTTTGCTTCTCTGGTTGCAGTGTCAGCATCGCTTGCATCTCCTTCTTCTGCTTTTCCTCCAGGCAATGCGACTTCACCTGCATGAATAGCATTTTAGGTAAAATCAGATAACCTTAGCACAGTATTAGAGAACATAGCAGAGGACAGTGGCAACAACAGAAAATATTAACGACAAATACTTTAAGCAATTTGGTGAAAAGATTATAGATAGTTCATATCTTGAATAAACAAAAATGATGCTCAATTAGACAATTGCAAGCCCCAAAATTTAAATCACAAGAAAGATAGTAATTTGACTAAACATCCGAGCAACAACATTTTTAGCAGCAACACATACATGTATCAAACTGGTTTTCAGAAGCATCCAACCACAATCTCTAGAAAATAAACAAGATAAGAATTAAACCATTATGCCAGATTAGTTTTTACCAATCAATTTAACATCGTGAAATCAATGGACAGAACAGAGATATAGGATAGACCAAACATGTCATTACCAATGATGAACTATAATCCCTCTTAATAATCTAAAAGAAAATGGTATATATTTCAAGACTTATATCCAAACAAACATCAAACCACACTATCACCGTCGACAATATAAACTGCATACCTCTTTCATGTATCAAATCACAATCACATATCAAAGAAATCAATCAACTATATCTCAATCCAAGAAACTATTTGGAGTTGCCCATATGAAAATCCTTGAACTCTATATCCAAACCATTCTCCTCGGACCCATTCATCCCAATACTAAAAAAACTATCCTTTCAGATAAATTACAAGCTCTGCATACAATCTACCAAAATCCCACTACACTATAATGATCAATCAACAACCATAACCCCTCCTCTCATCTACGGCCCAAAAGTTTCAACACAATATACAGTTACAAGGATATCAGATAGACAAAACATCTTCATTACCAATTGCAAACTACAATCCTCTTCATAATCTAATAGAAATTACACACTATTTTAACAAGCAAAAAACACACAAGAATTTGCCTTGAGATAGGACAAAATACATTATAGCTCAGCAGAATCCAATGTGCTGACTAAAGTTCCGAACAAACATCAAAACCACACTATCACCAATTCACCATCAACAATATAAACAACATGCATCAAATCACATATCAAATCAATCAACTACATCTCAATCCAAGAAAAAACTTACTGTCAGCTTTATGAATCATTGACCTCTATATCCAACTCATTCTATTCACACACATTTCATCCCAATACTAAAAAAAAACTAAACTTTAAGATAAATAACTAGTTCTGCATATAGTCTGTCAAAACCCCACGACACTATAAGCTCCAAATTGAATATGTATAAATCTTTAACTGTGATACGGTTCTGTATCGAGTTCAGCACCCATAAACTTCAAATCCTGACTCCGCCTCCAACCCAAAAGTTTCTGCACAAAATGTTAAAAGATTCACTAACCGGAGTGAGTAGAAAGCTTGGAAGATCTCTTAGTAAGAATAACCCGAAGTTCCCCATCAACCCCTTCAAATAAACAGATCAAAACAGCAGCTCTTTTGGGTTTAAATCTTTCTTTCTGCACAACAGCAACTGGGGTTACCGATTCTTGAAAACCCACTTGGGAAACAACCTTCCCTACCCTTTCTTCCAATTTCTGCTCCTCGAAATCAGCTTCAGCATCGTCGTCGTCCCCAAATGGTGTTGACGGTGGGGGTTTGTAAAGACGCAATTGTTGAGCTAAAGCAAACAATTTCTGAGAAGATTTATTAGCTAATGATGAAGACGACGATGATGATGAAGAAGAATCCATGATGATGAATTTGCGAAGTGAAATTGGAGATTGAAATGATGAAATTGAAGATATTGACAATCTTCGAATTGAAGATAGCATCTTTCATAGTTAATAAATTTCACTATAAATTCGTATTGAGTTTATCAAAAAATAAATCATACTTTGTAAATCTCAAATCAAACTCAACAATCTTCTAAGTCGAGCACATTGAGTTTCAAAAAAATAAAGATAGTTATATTTAATTTTGTGAGATTAATCATTAAATTATGTGATTAGAATCTTTAAACATGATAATTTTAATCTAATTTTTAAGTTGGGCAAATTAGATAATTGACTTAGTTACTAAAGTCAAAATAAATAAATCATCAAAAAATTAGATTTGTGAGTTTATGGATAATCCGTCCATATAATTTATTTCTAAATTTGATCAAGGATTGATATTTGATTCAAGACTTTTTCCTAAATTACAAAAATAGAGTGTTTAGCTTAATTTGACACATTATTAAATAATTTACATGGCAAATCAAGCACATTATTAAAGACATTCATGGCCTTAAGTTACAAGGTAACTTCTCATTCCAACATTGTTATAGAGAAGTGAAAGCAGATTATCTAGCAAAATATGAGAGTATATATATACGAGAGTAAAACCCATTCTCCTGTGCAATAGCTCGGAAACCACATAGGAGAGGTAACTTGCACTAGGCAAGCCCGGTGCGACGAGCTCGATCCAAAAAGCAAACCCCTTGCTTTCACTAGCAAGGAGTTTCGAACTTGAGACCTCCAATATGGAAATCTCAAGCCCAAATCACTGGGCTACCCGAAGGGCAGTAGAGGATATTTTTTGTACAAAAAGGAAAGCTACATCCTCCATGTAACTCAACGGGGCCTGAAAAATTACCCACTTTCTTCTTTTATAAACGTGATCTTTTGAAGCAATGCACAGATCAGGATCGTACCCAGTAATATTTTTCTAAAAGTAAAAAAATATTGTGTTATGGATTCTTCTCAACTTTAAAAGAAGTTATTGATGGATGTGGTGCAGTGGATGCGACTGTTCCTCTTTTAATTAAAGGTCTTGAGTTTGAATTCTGAATATTAAAAAAAAATTAGCAGGGAGCTTTTCCTCTTAATTGAGGCTCTATACAGTACAAATTTAAGATAATCAGACTTCAATACGAATATCGAACATCGAAACATTGGATAGGAAAAAAGCCTTTAAAAGAAGTTTGAGATTCAGACTAAACAATAAAAGGTGGGATCCCTCCACATGTCAACTCATTGTGATGTATCATTGAACTCTGTACTTTAACCACTTCAACCTTATTGGGGTTCTTGTACACATCAATTCTTCATGTGTGCCATCATAGCTTAACAAGAAAAGCATATGCAGGTAGTGGTAGCATAGAAAATAATATTTGATCAATAGTATATGCAATATAATTTTTCGATAAAAAATATTTGGGACAGAGCCATGTGGGTGTAAGAGATTCATTTGAGTTTCCTTGGCCGTAATTTATATTGTGTATTAAAGTCATTGTTTGTGGTATATATAATATATATGTTGAATTTTTTTAATTTCTTCGTGTGTTTGCTTTTTTATATTCTAAATTTTCATAGTAAAATTTTTGACTCAACGATATATATATTCAATTGACCAGACCTTTCGTTAGTTATAGCCGTGTATTTCGAGACTTTTAGATTATTTCTTAGTTCACTTTTACTTATTCAGTATACTAAAAGTAAATGTCTACTTTTACTTATTCCGTTTGAAAAATCAAAAAATAATTTATATCTTAGTTTCTAATTTACTACTATTATTAACTACTGTCATTTTCCAAAATATTAAATTTAATACATTTAAAGAACGATATAGTAAAACTATTATTCTATTTTTCAATCCTTAAGGGGTGTGATGCTAAGTCAATATATGATAAGTAAAAATGGATGAAGTCAGTATGTCATATTAGTTTTCATTTAATATCAAATAGAAAGATGTTGTAGTGTAGTAGTAAGTAATATTTCATCCTTAATCAATGGTTTCGCGTTCAACTCCTTTTGGGTACAAAATCACCTTTGTAAGGAAGCGTTTTACCCTCTCCGCCTCCCCCCTCCCCAAACACACAGAGTGTGAGACTTTTTAAGGTAAGTTCGAATTTAATCGAATCTCAATACAAATATCAAACACCGAATGAAAAACTAAAAAACTAACAAACTAAAAATAAAAATAGAAAGGTGTTGTACTAGTGCCAATGGTGGAGTTAAAACCAGCCAGGTGTTGAATCGAATATTGTTTTCCATCTTAAAGCTAAAAATATGATGATGTACAATATAGGTAATTAATCATATTTAATGTAGGTATAACTCATAATTAAAGTCTAAAAGGCTATCCTTACGACTACAATAATTATTATGTTAATAAGTTCAGAGTACTTCAAGGAAAATAATTAATAATAGTAGTTCAGAGTATTAATTAATGACTATATAGCTTTTGATATTTACTGATAACCTCCAACTAATTAATTACACAAGGACTTGCATATTTATGATGACAAGTAAAAGGAAGTTAGTTAAAAAGCAAATCATTTTAGTAAGTATTAGTATTATTCTCATAGTCTATTTTTACTTGTTCACTATTTTAAAAATAGATTTTTATTTTTACTTGTTATTTTCAACATATTAAAAAAAATTATTTTATTTTATATTTTACTCTTAACATTAATTACTTATTCTTCTAATCATTTTTCAAGACTTAATAATAAATATCATTTAATATAAATATTATGATAAAATAGTCATATTAATCATTACTATTTTTTTTAAGAGGGTGAAAATTTTAAATTAGACAAATAAAAATAAACTGAGAAATATTTAAGGAAAAGTAGTGTTTGAGTTGGAGGCAAACTCCTTTAATCTTCACATACGACTTATATTTAAGAATTTTAGTTCAAAGATTATCCAAGATCTTTAATGTGTTTTGACTATGACACTATTTTATTGTTCTTGTTCGTTTCTTGTACGCTTAATTTGCATTATTTTCTTTATTAGCTGCTATGCTTTGTTTCCTTCGTGTTTGTTCTTGGATTTGTTGTTCTTGAACCGAAGGTCTTTTAGAAACAGTTTTTCAATTCCATAAGGTAGTCGTAAGGCACTCCACTAAAAATGATCTTTAGCGGCAGTTAATTAATAACAATATCTTAATTGCCGCTAAATATATTCTTTTAGTGACAATTAACACTATTTGTAAATGTGCCTAAAGCCTATAGCGATATTGGATCCAATGACAATTAACTAATGTCGATAAAAGTCTTATCACTCTTTATTAATGTGCATATTTTATATTTATTGTCATTAAAAGTTGGTTTTGTTGTAGTGAGGTCTGCATATACTCTACCCTCCCCAGACTCCACTTATGAAATTTCACTCAGTATATTATTATTTAGTTTCCTACTTGGTGTTTGATATCCACATTGAAGCCCGACTAAATCCGACTTTCCGCCGAAAAGTCCCACATAATCAAAGGGCAAAATGCTCCTTAACAAAAGCGACTCCGTACCTAAAGAAACTCATGTGTTATTGTTATTATCCAAGATCTTCCCAAAGAATCCTCACTGTCCTCTTATCTGAGACTATTTCATTCAAAGAGTTTTACTACGAGTCCATCTTTTGAATGGAATATGAAATTATTGTACCTTATTCATTTAAAAATCAACACATGTTTTATGTTAATTATTTATTTGGTCCAGTCCAACTCCATTAGCTCAAATTATTTATCAATCATCAAAATTTATGGTACTATATTATAAATTTTTTATAATAATAAGAAGATCAAATAAACGACACCTTCATTAAAAAGATATGTACTATTTCAATAAATAAAAAAAGATCTGTATATGCACATAAAACCAGCTACATAAAGCTCTTAGGTAGCAAAGTTATTAATCAATTAAATGAAGTCAATTATGTACTTTAATTAGGTCCTTTTTCAGATTTTAGGCTGAATTATTTATTGCTGCAATAGATTTAGCAAAGGTTTAGGGGAACAATAATAATAACCTGACTAATTAAACTAGATTAGTTTCTTCTATGTTGATATACCCCATTCGTTTATGGTCAAACGGATCTACGTAATTTTACGATGAAAAGTGTTCGAATTATTATTAGTAATAAATAAATATTGAGAATAAAATACAAAAATTATTATATATAACAAAGAAAAAAAAGTAGTATCAAGTTAAAGTTGGGTCATAAAGACCAAGCACATGCACGCATGCAATTTGCCTTGTTTCTTGAGTTTAGAGGGCCCTACTTAAAGGGTTTTCTAAAGGGGTGTTCACGATTCGGATAAAAACATATTTAAAATCGAAAAATGTCGATCAATGCTAGCCAGATCATTGGAGATTGAGATAACATGACGTCATGCGGAAGCCAATAAAGAAATTGACATAATACATAAACATGTCGTTTAACTAGGGTTCAATTGACATTCATGCCCGGTAACTTTGGGTGTGCATGAGTAGACACTTAAATTTGTATAAGATTAAACAAATAGACACATTCGTCCTACGTGGCATTCTACATGACCGTTATGTGTCCTATGCGGCGTCCTACGTGTATTATGTCACGTAGAACCGTGTATCTACTTGTTTAATTTTATATAAATTTAAGTGTCTACTTGTGCTTACTCAAAATTGGAGGACATAAATGCCAGCTGAAACTAAATTAAAGGACATACTTATATATTATACCAGAGAAATCTTGGACGATGATAACAAAGAGAAATTATAAAATAACTCATAATATATTAAATTTATTTGTCCAATTGACCAATATGACTGATTGATGGTTATAAAAATAAAAACAAAAACTATTGGGAGAATAATCTCCCCTAAACAAAACTTCATTTGAAAATTTGTAAATATTATTATATTATATTATTATAGAAAAGCATAATTCTCAATTTATAAAAAATTGAAAACCATTTCTTCCCAATTTTTTTTTACCTAAATATAAAATATTTTTTTATTATAAGAGTCCTTAAGTTTTCTTGTACACCTTCCATATATATAGGTTCCCTACTAACATTAATTTTGCTAGTATTAAATTTTTTCCTACCTAATATTAAAAACAAAACCACGTACAACTCCTAATTTCACACACACCTATTACCATATCTTTAGGATCCTTAATTTTAGGGGAAAAATTGACGTACAAGTCATAATTTAACACACCTATTACAATATTTTTAGGAGTTTTTCAACGTACAAAAATTATATTTATAAGGGAAAAGGGTAAAAATTGCCCTCAACTTATTGAAAAAGGTCTATAAATGCCTTCAGTTAACCTATGGGTCCAAAAATACCCTTAATGTTTATGTTTTGGCTCAAATATGCCCTTAGATAACAGATCAATCACGGCAGAATTTTTGGGACTTTAAATTGCCACTTGGCATTATCTAATTGGATGTGCAATTTTATAATACTAATTAAATCCACACATTTACATAAAGAGTAACCCAACCCACCTGATCCATTATAACCACCCATCAAATTAGAATAATCCATTCACTTAATTTTTCCTCTTATTTCTTCTTCAATGGACACTCGTCATCTTTTGTCCTCACTTTTTTCTGTATAATAAGATTGCTAAGAAGGCTTAGATGTTGTCATCTTGTAGTCTTTTGGTTGCATAGTTTTATTTTAACAAAATCTTTCATTAACTTGGTATAAAGTTGATAAATTTGGTGAGTATTTAAGAATCATTGAAATATTTTAGGTTTTAAGTTTTATGTTCATGAAAATGGAGAATAGGGGAATTATTTTCGATACTTTCCTTCATTTTTTGAAACAATTGCTTCTGTTTGTAGCCTTTTAAAATTTTATTCACTTACCAATTTTGCTATGTGCAAAAAGTAAAAACACCATGGAAAAAGAAAGAAGTAGAAGAAGTAAATGGATCAAGGTTATTATAATTTGATGGGTGGATTATATGGATTAGGTCGGGCTGAGTAATTTTATTTAAATGAGTGGGATTAATTAATTATTATTAAAATTACATGTGGCACATTTAGATGATGCCAAGTGGTAATTTAAAGTCTCAAAAATTTTGCCGTGCATGATCTGTTATCCAAGGGCATATTTGAGCCAAAAAATAAACATTGAGGGTATTTTTTGACCCAAAGATTAACTGAGGGTAATTATAAACCTTTTTCAATAGATTAAGGGCAATTTTGACCCTTTTCCCTATTTATAACTACCAATTTACACTACACCTATTGCCATATTTTTACGAGTCCTCAATTTTTAGAGTAATTTACAATTTGCACTTTTAATATATGCATTTTTTGATGACTTACACTTTGTTGAGTTTATTCTATTATTTATAATAATTTACACTCTAATTTTCTTAGTTCTTTGTAAAATCATTAAAATTTTTATCTTTTTTCAATTATTTACAAGAATAAAATGGAGAATTACATATAAAGAAAAATAAAAAGTGATTTAAATTTAAATAAATAAAAACAATATTAAATACATGTCATTTGTCGCTTCTTTTCCATTAAAATGAAAAATAATCATTCGTTTCTAGTATCTTTTTAATGCTTTGGTCTCAACATTAAGCTCTTGGGGACACCATTAGTTTTTGAAGATAATTTTCTTTTATTTTGATCAAACAATTGTTTCTTCCAACCAATTAATATTTATGGTGTTTAACTAGTGATTGTTGCTATTCCATCAACCTATTTATTCTTCTTGTGATTCATATAAGTTATTAAAAGAAAATTCAAAATTTTGTGGGTTCTACTTCTTTCTTTATTTTTTGTTGGGTGAAATTTTTTTTATTTGTAAGTAGATGAGAATGTTTGTTTCAAACTTTGTTTTTCTGGCTTTGTATATGTATTAAGAAAGAAAGACGAGAACAATCAATTATGTAGTTGGTAGAAAGTAATTTAGTTATATTACTATTATATTTTAAAATCCTAATTCCTAACAAATAAATAACTTGTTAATTTTTCTATTTTATGCTTGTAAATAATTTTTTTAAAAATGAGACTTTTATGATTTTGCAAAGAACTAAGGAGATTAGAGTGCAAATCATTAAAAGTGATAGGATAAGGTGTAAATCACAAAAGAGAGCATACATTAGGGGTGTAAATAACAAATTACTCCAATTTTTATAAATATATATATATATTTTAATGACAAAGGAAATCCGTAGCCGCTACCCTTTAGGTGTGAACATGGTAAAACCCAGAGGTAACCCGCACTAGGCAAGCCCGGTGCGATGAGCTCAACGGAGAAGGCAAACCCATTGCTTTCTCTAGCAAGGGGTTTCGAACTTGAGACCTCCAACATAAAAGTTCCAAGCCCAGACCACTGGGCCACCCCGAAGGGTCCAATTTTTATAAATATTTTAATTGAATGGTGAGAGAAGAAATAATAATAGCAATGTTTTCACAAAGAAAAATTAGAAAACTTTTCAGTATTTCAGTGAAAATCTATTTCCCAACCATGTGTTTTCCCGTAAGCTGCTTCGATGAGAAATGGATAAAAAATATTTTTATAACATAAATTTTTCGTTAATTCACCCCAAAAAAACTCATTATTTCTAGTAATGCAATGATTCAAAATCATCGTACACCCCTCTGTTTCAAAAAGAATAACCAACTTCCTTTTTAATTTATTTCAAATAGAATGACCTATTTTCTTTTTTGGCAACATTTTAATTTCAACTTTCCTCGTGACATTTTTAAGGCTACAAAATTAAAGGGTCTTTTGGTACATTTAACATAATTTTAATTTAGGATCACAAATTGAAAATCTTCTTTATTTTCTTAAATTCTATGTCAAGTTAAACTAGATCATTCTTTTTGAAACGGAGAAATAATATGTAAAATGACCGTCGTAATTATTCTGATTTTTTGTAGGCTATTATTGGTTATGGCAAACAGGTTATGAAGTGACAGGAAAACAGAAATAACTATTTGTGCAGAGGAAGTAATATTGAACACTACTGATCATAATGTATGTCACAAAAAGATAAAATGTAAATCCAAAAGAGTGAATTGAGTTGTCTACTTTAGTACTAGAACTACTTGCAAGTGTCACATGAAAATTGTTTCCCACCCCACCTGTCGAGGATTAATAGTGTTCTCATTTATCATCGAGCATGACTCAGATCTTCTATCTGTCGTTGTTGATATCGATAGAGGTACTCAATCAATTGATCAAATTTCTCCTGTTCAATTGATAGTTACTATATTACAAAGTCATTTTTTATTCTTAAATATTCCCATTTACCATCTATTTAGAAAGTTCATTACGGAATTTTAGCGCTTCTCCAAAAGAGGCTATGTTTTCTGGACTCGAATTTGAGAACTTTAATTAAAGTAAAAAATCTTTACCACCAACCGCATTCTTTGGGTGGTTTAATCTTTGTACGAGTAGGGGGTGGAGCTAGGAGGTGCAATAGATTCATTTGAATTCTCTTCATTGAAAAATTATACTATATACTTTATATTAAAATTAGTTTTATGTAGATATGTTAGAATTTGAAACTTTTGGTTTATTTGTACATTTACGTTTTTCTTCGACCACTTTAAGGCAGATCGATCTTAAGAAGATCATTGCAGCTTTGTCTAGAACCGGACTTCCAGCCATGTAGGAAGACTTACCCTAGCCAGTATAGCGACTCCACCCTCAACTCTAGCTAAGAAGCACCCTGCAACCACTTCCATTTTTTCATGTGCCCAAAAGCTTTTATATTTTAAATCTCTTTAGTGAAAATCCTGACCATTTGACGTATCGTAACAATAAAGCACATAGATTTTTCAACATATCTCAACTTCTTCATAGTTTATTTATTTTACTTATTTATGCATTTGTTATACTCAAGTACAATCTTTTACTTAAGGGTCCAAAGTCACAAGAAGTTCTATAAAAAGCAATTGCTAAGTACCAACTACACTTGAAAAAGTTAGAAGTCAAAAAAGCTGGAAGAAAACAATAATAATCTTGATCCTCCAATGAATCATCAGCTTCAATTATCTAATGAGAATGAAGATAATTCATCATCACAACAAGAAGAACAGGAAGAAGATGATGATGAAAAGAAAGATGAATTTTTTCAAGAAATCTTCCAAAGTGATTACCAATATAACCAACATTTGCAACAATGGCCTAATTATTTCACTCCCCCTAGTGTAACTTTAGTCCCAAAACACCAAAACAACACACAATTTCCAAGTCACAAAGAAGAAACCAAGAAAGTATCACTAAAAAGGAAGCCAAAGAGGGCCAAAAAAGATGTTGTGGAAGTCCATGGAAGCCGCATTATCCGAGTCACGGGGAGGAAAGACAGGCACAGCAAGGTTTCAACAGCCACTGGTCCGAAGGACAGGCGTGTTAGGCTCTCTCCTAACACGGCAATTCAGTTCTACGACGTGCAAGATCGTCTTGGCTATGACCGTCCTAGTAAGGCTATCGATTGGTTGATTAAAGAAGCTCAAAGAGCGATCAACGCGCTTGAGAAAACTCCCTTTCAAGTGTTTTCCAATAAGATTGACTCGACAAATAAAGCACTGAATAGGCAAAATGCAGAACACGAAGAAGGCCAATTTGCGCTTGAACAGAGTTGGTCTGCTGATAAGAAAACGAAGTTAGAAGAGTTGGCTTGCCATTCTTCGAAACATAATGCCACAATGCAGTATTCAGCTGATCAGTATCCAGAGGGAAGCTATAAAGAACAGAGTTCAAAAGTTTGTCAAGCAAATGCCACCCAAATTGGGAATTCATCAGCAAATGGTTCCAAGATTCAATCTTTTTGTGAATTTCAGACTCACCCACAGGGCCATTTTCACTCAGCAACCAAAAAACAACCAACTAATGATGCCAAGACTCAATCTTTTTGTGAATTTCAGACACACCCACAAGGCCATTTTCACTCACAAACCAATAGACAATCACCAAATGGTTCAAAGATTCAATCTTTTTATGAATTGCAGACTCACCCACAAGGCCATTTTCACTTAGAAACCAAAAGTCAATCAGCAAAAGATGCCAAGATTCAATCTTTTTGTGAATTGCAGACTCACCCACAAGGCCATTTTCACTCACAAACCAATAGACAATCACCAAATGGTTCCAAGATTCAATCTTTTTGTGAATTGCAGACTTACCCACAAGGCCATTTTCATTCAGAAACCAAAAGACAATCACCAAATGTTGCCAAGATTCAATCTTTTTGTGAATTGCAGACTTATCCACAAGGCCATTTTCACTCACAAACCAAAAACCAATCAGCTCAATTAGGCAACTTTTTCAATTTTCAGTCATGTCATCAAAATGAATCCATCAGTTTTTCTGGTGATCATCATCATGGCTTCAGCTTTTCACCACAAAATTTCCCCAATGTTTTTGTCCAAAACCAAATGTTCAATTATCAGAGGGAACCCCTTCAGTCCACTTCTACTTTTCCTCAAACTATTTCTTATTCCAATAGTATTGGATTGGCAAATGATGGCTTATTGGGACTTTGCACTGCTCCAATTATACCAGAAGAAGAAGAAGAAGAAGAAGAAGAAGAGGAAGAACATGGTACACTTTCCAGTAATCTTTCAGCTATTAATGCAACTACTCTTCTACATTATCAAGATTAGCTTTTTCATCAAGTTCATTTCTTGCATTATGACATTTTTTCTTTTTGGAGCTGAAATATTTGTGAGTTACATGTATTAATGTATAATTCCTATTATAGAAAGGAAAAAAGTTTGAAGGGTAGTGTTGGAGTAACTGTAAATTTGTCTTCGTGTAACTTATAACCTATAGGTTACTGGTTTGAGACGTGGAATCAACTACTAATGGTTGCATCAAAATAGACTGTCTATGTTACACTTTTGGGGTGCGATTGATTTTTCACCGAATCCTGTATAAATGCGGGATACTTTATGCACCAGCATGTCTTCTTTACCTGGAGTTGTCACTCCTTTAGTAGTAGTACGTATTACTCAATTCATGATTCATGAGTAAGCATAGTTCAATTTTTTGAATTTTTATCTTCTTTTTTTTTTTTGCTTTTTCTTTTCACTTTGTCTCGAAAGAATTGAGTTATTGTCTCCTTATATGATTTTTTAGATAATTTTTCTATGAGCTAGCTTTTGAAACTGAACTACGATTGATGTGTATTTATTAATATTATATGAGGAATTTCAAGATCTATTTAATTTTAGACATTGTTCAAACGAAAACGTCCGTAAAAAATCTATAGATATCATGGAGCTTAAACAAACTAGTCCTAAATTCACATAAACTAGAATTTTGGAGTTAGGTGTTAGTGTGAATGAAAAATGGAGGGAGAAAATGAAAATCTAAAATAAAGTTCTATTTGAAAAGGATCTTTGTCCCTCATTGGTGATGAAAAAGAAATTTATATATAGAAGTAACTCTTTAGTGTTAACTATCCACGTAACATGTTTATTACCACAAGATTAAAGTACATTTTGATACCTCTGAAATATCTTTAGCTCAGATCACAAAATTTAAAAAAATTCTTTATTTTTTTTCTAAACTTCGTACTAAATTAAAAACCAGACAAACAAATTAAAACCGAAAAAATAACAGGAATTGCCTCTGCTAAACCTGAGGCTGACACCATGTGAGCCCATGGAATTGTGATTTTCATGTGTATAGTTCCATCTAGCAATGATGAGTACAAGAAAATAGCTTTTCATTCATGTGGGCAGCTCTCTCTTATGGACATTAAATAAAGGGTTTCCCCAAACATAGAAAAAATCATAAAATTGTTGACTAGCAACGTAAATATCTATCATTTATTTTAGGTTATAAGTTTCAAAAGTCTTTGTCTCTTTCTTAAACTCTGTAACAAGTCAAAGTAACTCATATAAAATAGGACGGGAGAGTACAAGTTATAATAATTTATAATTCAAATATTTAACAGGCCAAAAAAATTGACAATCCAAATAATAATTATTGAATCACATAAAAGTGGATAGTAGGAGTAGTTAATAAACAAACCTAGCTAGGGCTTCCTCTTTTGGTTTGGTTACAATGATTAATTGTCAGATGGAGGCTACATATTTATTATAGGCATGCTCACATTAAACTTTTTTCACTATTCATCAACAGTTAAGGTACTTTCTTCACTTTTATTATATGAAGATTTCTGTCCTTTGTTTTTGTTTTCATTTTTTCCTTATCTTTTATTTAAAAAGACATTGATGTGGTTTAAATAATTTAATATCGAAAAATCTTTGTAGCTCAGTTGATTAACTATCTGAATTTTCACTTTGCTGATGAGGATTCAATTTCCCACTTCTAGTGAGCATTGGACGAAGGCGGATCGAAAAGATATTACTCCCTATTCCAATTGATATGGCATACTTTTCCTTTTAGTCCATACTAAAAAATTGTCATGTTTTTATCGTTAGTTATAACTTAACTTTAAAATTTCTCTTTTACAAAGGCTAAAGTCATAAATTCCCCCACCCACCAAAGTTGTTCACTTAATTCATTTTGACACCTCAATAGTCCATTTTTCATGTCTCCAATAATCTAAACTTCAAAAAATTTAGAACTGCCACCTAAAAAATATGATCGTGCTTTGCAATTTTTTTTATGAATATGATTGAAGAGGTATGATAAAGATGTTTTTATGATTTTCCAAATTCACTTGGTTTAAGTTGACTCCGTAAACACCTTAACTTTGAGAATGCAATATAGAATGCACCCCTCAAACTTCAAAGGTATCTAGATAGGCATAATACATAAATATGCCATTTTACTTGGCTTCAGTTGACATATATGCCCTCCAATATTAGGTGTATACAAGTAGACATTTAATTTGAATACGTAGGATGAATGTGTTTATTTATTCAATTTTATACAAGTTTAAGTGTCTACTTGTGCACACCCAAAGTTAGAGGGGCATAAATGTAAGTTGAGACCAAATTAAAAGGTATATTTATGGATTATGCCTATCTAGATATGCATTTTAAAAGTTAAAGCTTTCCGCGAGACACACCTGTGTCAAGTTGAAGCGTCTAGATAGTCATAATGAAAGTCTAAGTGTTCAACTACTATGAAGACCAAATTAAAGTGTCTATCTATGTATAGTATACTAAACCAACATGGGATACACATAACCAAAAACAAAGTATCACCAAGCAATGAGATGTTACTATAACCAAAAACACTGCAATATCTTTTACATTATGTACAAAACAGATGTTCTGAGCAAAAAACTTGGCAACCAAACACAATAAAAGGAACATTGAAACTTGAATATTCTGAGCTCTAAACCTAAAAATATAAATACTTCATCTATACACATTATAACCGATGAAAAACCATTTTTTTTCTTTCATATACATAAGCTCGGAAGAACTCGGAAATATAAACGAAAAACTGGCAAACTTCACTTCACTGCTCAGACACATCCAACTTCAAGTTTTTCACCTCTGCGGAACTGTAGAAATGTGTCATAGGTTGAACATATCATCGTCTTTCAATTGCTTCTAAGATACCACCTCCTGTTTGTCAATGCTTTTCTCAACTTTGTTGATTCCCTTCTGTGCAGTCAGTTTATCAGCTGCTTCGTATGATAACTTTCGAGGCTTCATAGCACGTTTTCGATGGGCAGAAGTTAACTTTACAGAAACTGGTGTTTTTGTTGTTTGAGTTTTATAACTTTTAGGAGTCTTGCTTGCTGTCCTATTGGCAATTTTTGGACTTGATTGAACAGGGATTCGGCTTTCCCATGGTCGAGCAGCAATCCAGCGATCTCTCCAGCTCCAGCCCCAATTAGCTTTGCCTAAATCATGGTTACTTGATCCAAATATTGGGTTGGAATTGGCTCTCCACTGTGACATAAAATTCCGAACAATGATGATTCTTGTTCTGAAATGAACAATGTAATAACTCCATCCGTCCCAAAATAAGGTCGTTTTAGCTCATTTCACTCCCATTAAGAAAAATAATAATTATATGGTATAGTTTACTTAGTTACCCCTATTTATTAGATGTTTCATGAAAATTGAATAGTATTAAAAAGTAGTTCTTTAACATAACGGTATAGTTGGAAACAATTGTTATCTTTTGTGTTGAATTTCTAAAGTGAAACTTATTTTGGGACACAGGGAGTACTATATATCCTAGAGAATCGTATCAAAATTAACATGCCTGATGTGAAAATGCATATGCCATAGTCCGCTCCCGCTTCACTGCTGCTTCTTCTCTCTGTTGTATCCTTGATAGAACAATTTCCATTGCTTCAGGGCCTCCACTCCACTCTACCTGTCAGCCATTTGCTCATGTTAGAGAAGTAATACTGCATAATGCAGGGCCAAAAAACTTGTGAAGTTAAACTTATGTTGATCAGACTGTTCAAAAATATGGACTGGTACATGTAGGATCTTCCAATAGGAGCATTTTTTTACCAAACTATATTAACGGAGGGCATTTTTGACCCTTTTCTGTAAAATAAAATTTTAATATATAAGAGCAAATGAAGAATTGAGGGCTTCAAATATCCTATGGAAAATCTAGCATAAAACCAGTCAAGAGTAGAAGAAAATGGTCAAGTGTAACCTCTAAGTTATGAAGCTTTGCCTCTAGCTTCAATTGATTCTCCAGCTTCTTCTGCTTAAGACGTCCTTCTATGACCATACGAACACGACAAGCTCTAATCTCGGCTTGTATTCTGTTCCATGAATGGAGAGCACTCAAGGTTGTCGAAGCTTGTTTTTTCACAGAAGGGCCTTGTGTCAAAGAATGTAACCTTGATATCCGTTTCAAGCGACGCAAAGTTTTCCTTGCCTGGAAAAGGAGAAAAAATATATTCAACCTACAGAAAGACCTGTAGCAATTTCTTTGGAAGATTGTAGGAAAACAAGTTGAGGCACTCATGATCTAAGTTGCTCGAACTCTCCAAAAATGTTGCTGCACCAGTGTCGGATCCTCCAAAATTACACTACTTTTGAAGGATCCGACATGCACCCAGTGACATTTTTGAAGAGTCCGAGCAACATATCTCATGATCATCCCTATTGCAGATTATAACTTATGGAGTTAACCAAACTTATGTTACCATATATGCACGGAAAGCTGTCTGAATCCTTATGGCTGCGTTATCCTCAGAAGGGATTCCCATTTCTCTGTGCTTTTTGACAGAGGCACCATTTGTTCTTCTTGAAGGCTCTTTCTGAGAGTGGTCATCCTCCTTGCGTCCAATAGAAGTTCCCTGTTTCAAGAAAAACTATGAATCTGATTGATCTTGTCTAGTACTGGAGAAGAAAGCTACTCGTAAAAATATCGGAAGGAATGGGCTTTAATAGAATCATGATTTATGCGAGAGTATCCATTAATAATTTCACTTCGCGTCTTAAGAATACTTATTTATTTAAGTGACATACGTAACTCTTTCAACCTTTTAGTCAAGCTACATGACACACAGAGGAATTAATAGCAAGCACCATTGTAGGAATCAATCTGAGAGAGCAAACGACGTTTTCCTAAACCTTTAAACAAACTACTCCGTCCGTTTCAATCGAATTTAAGAAAGTAAAGAAGACTATTGAATCTTGTGGTCCAAAACTAAAGATATGTTGAACGTACCAAAATGTCCTTTAATTTTGTGGTCTTAAACATGTCATATGGAAAGTTAGAATTAAAGTGTTGCCAAAAAAAGGAAAGAGGCATACTTGTTGAAACGGACTATAAAAAGGAAAGTAAAACAAACAAATTGAAACGGGGGGAGTATTATTTGTCAACTGCCTTTACTTCCTTGTCCACAGTTGACAGTACCTATCATAATATGTAAATCTCAACGTTGAGTCTGGAAATTAAGATATATTAATGATCCATAGCTTCTAAAATCCAAAAGTTAAAGAAAAATCGTTGATACAATAAGTAGTAGGGAAGCTTACCTTTAATCTTTTCGATCTGCCATCTTTTGCTTTTCTCAAACTGATTACATTTTTAAGCCAGTATCCAGAACCCATTGCAGATGCTTGTTAATTTTATGTCCTACCCTGAAGGACATAACAAATAGAAAAAGAAAAGACTATTTGTTATGAAGTTTTCTACTTTTCATATGCCACGTCTAATACATACTTGAAACCGAGGATGGAAGAAATGAAGATATTTTAAATGGTTGTGCATCAAGAAGGAAGATTTGGACTTATAAATACAATTGTTATAGAATGAAATGTGACTTCAACCGAAAAACTGAAAATAAGAAGGCATTGGCTTACTCTCAGTTTGTGTGTATTTACTTCAATTTATTTTACTTCTACTTCTAACTTTGGGAAGTTAGGAAAGTGGGAGATTTAGGAGGACTACATTCTCTCAAGGAAGGTACAAACGGAGCGATATAATGAGGATTCGCATAGGCAACCACGACTAACTTAGAATTCAGGTGTAGTTTTTCAATCACTATGCAGAACAACCAAAGTCAAAGTTCTGCAATAAAATCTGCCAGCCTAGCACATGTTATATTATAGGGAACTTTTCTGATAACAGCAAGATATATGTGCTTTATTAATAATCAAGTGCAATTAAACTACAGCTCATGGGGAATAAGCAATCAGTGAGTGCAAGTGATGCAATGATTTAGTGGGCCAAAGAAGTAAGAAGAATTATTCTAAAACCTTAAAATAGACACAAGCATTCAAATAACCTAGAAAGTTTCAATTATAGACTATACAGCACATTAACGAAAATAATACTTAAGAATCCGATAACTCATACCTTGCATCTATCATCACAAAAGTATGTACATAAAACGTTACCTACTGCTTAATGAAACTTTGTGCTAAAAACTAGCAGTCCTCTTCTTATGTAATGTACAAGAAAGAAAAGATTTCTTTGGAAAAATGACTATCAAACAAATGCAACGATAATTGTCCACTACGGTAGTAGAAATCGCCTTATATACACAGAACTCTGCATCCTAGGCACGAAGCTCCTTAGAGGTAAAAATTCTATAACCATGTAGTAATGTCTAACTAACTCAGACCTATTCGGAATTTTATGGCCTCTAATCAAATTAATTATTCTCTCACCAATCATAGATGCCATAAGGTGTTCGAAACAAATTGATCAAGCATTACTCAATATATGTTTAACATGCATTACTCCATATATCAGTACGGGTACGCAACAAAAGCTCCGACTAGATAGTGAAAGATTATCTCTAAACAGATGCCGATCCAGGACATGAGTATCATTGCATTTACTACATTCACTACTCTTTTAGGATAATGAGCCAGAACAAGCATAAAGATATAATTAACGATTTTCTTAACACAGACAAAAACATGTAATAAAATTCAAACTAATCATGCTGAAGCCCCCACTCCCCTTCACCCAATTACCAACCATGTGAACCTACCCCTATGTCTAAAATAAAACAGACAGGTTGCAGGAGGATCATTTGCAGATGATCTGCAGCACTTGAAGCATAACCAGGGCAGAGCTAGAAGCCAACATACGCGTTCGGCCAAACCTAACAGCTTTAGCTCAAACCCTGTATTTATACTATCAAATTTATCAAATATGTACAAAATTAAAATTCAGAACCCGGTTACTAACACCTGATATCGCTATCCTAGAATTTAGCACCCATAAGGTTCAAATCCCGACTCCACCCCTAGCCCTCTTAACTCTACTAGTAGGTAAAAGAAAACACCCAGAGCAGACAAATCAAGGCCCCTTTTTGTTTCTAGTTTCAGTAAGGAAGCAATAGCACAGAGCTAATAATCCAATGAGCTAAACACTACTGTTGACTTCTTTCCCACATCAACACACTCAAATCCTCATTTCTCCTTACAAATTTTAGTCAAACAAAGAGTACCCAGATACAAATTTACACCAGAGAGTAACAAGAACACATAAAAATGTAATCTTGAAACTTTAAACATAGGAAATAAACTGTGGACAAAAAATTTTGGTCAAACAAAGAGTACCCAGATACATATTAACACCATAGAGTAACAAGAACACATAAAAATGTAATCTTGAAACTTTAAACATAAGAAACAAACTGTGGACAAAAGTTTTTGGTCAAACAAAGAGTACCCCAGATACATATTAACACCATAGAGTAACAAGAACACATAAAAATGTAATCTTGAAACTCTGAACATAAAAAAAATTAAATTGTGGGGGTACAAGAACATACCACAGTAGTAGCAAAAGCCCTTACTGGCAAAAGGGTATCTTGTAAACACAAAGAAAAAAAGAGTATTGATGACAGTAATGGAATAGCAAAATAGTATAAGTGAAAGAGAAGAAAGAATGTGAGGAATGTAAAAGGAAAAGGCAAAAAAGCATAAGGGTAGGTACTATACCTTTGTCATTTGTGTGGAAAATACGTGGATTGGCCATTGCCCTTCAGCTTGACAACAACAGCTCAGGATTTTTTTTGGCCTAAAGGAGTTGAACTAACAAAGAACTATAGAATATAACAGCTTGTGTTGGATGGTTGTTAAATATAATGTCTATTTTAAAATGTTACTCTATTTGTATTTTATTTATTATATCATATTATTAAATTTATTGTTATGTACTCATAATCATTTTATTGTTATTAAATTTAGTGTAATCACATATGTTATTGTTTGTCCGAAAAATTGTGTGGGTGTAAACTAAGTTAAAATTTGTACAACATGATTAAAAGAAAGTGAATAATATTATCGGTATCTAGTTCTAATAAATAATTCCATTTATATGTTCAGATCTCTCTATAACAACATTTTCATTTTTTTTTGTGAAATCGATCATTCATGTTTTGTTATATTACATATTTTCCATTATAATATTTCGTTATAACAGTATAAAAATATTGAAACAAGTAACGTCGTTATATTAGCATTAGAAAAGGGTTCATTTTCCCCTCAATTAGAGGGGTTTAACCAACTCTGAATTCTCAAATCTCAATCAATCTTTAATTTATGTCTCAATCAATCTTTAATTTATGTATTCAAGTCAATAATGCACAGCTACAATGACTGTTGAACCAGCCCCCACGATACGGATTTATTGACATTGTTTTCCTCCTAAAATTTGTACTATATTTATTAATTTATGTGATATAATTTGATTCCGTATAAAATTTCATAAATAATAATTTAAAATTTTTATGGTCTTAAACATGTTGTAATATATTTTCTAGTTGTTAGGATTTCTTTTAGATGTGTGAGTCATGATCTTACATATGTTATAATATTTGTGTCACTTGTAAAAGATTCTCATTAAAGATAAAACAAAAATTTTAAGCTAATTCAAATATAAAAATATAGTATTCTTTTTAGGACTAATTAATAAAAATACAGTAACAAATAAATTAAAATGAGGAAAATGATAGTATAATATAATCTGTAATATAATTAATGCAATGGTTGCTTAAGAACTCAAAAGATGTGCTATCTGTTTGGAAAGACACACACACACACACACACATATATATATATATATATATATCTTTTTTAAAATAATGTTGTCTTTATGTAATTTATGAATCATGAGTTTGAGTTGTGGATACATTATTAGTACTTATATAATTATATCAAGGATAAACTATCTGCATTACACCTGGGTATAGCCTTTCTCCAAACTTTGCCAACACGGAATAATTTACGTATTAAGCTGCCCTTTTATATATAACAACATTTTTCATTATTACTCATCACATACCCCTTTCATTATTATTAAACACCATATAATAAATTATCTTTGCATTATAATGTCACATAATTAGTGTGTAAACTAACTAACCCATAAGGTATAAGGTCTCAATCCCACCAAAAACTCTAGTATCTTTTAGCCCACTTTACTCTTTTAAAAGTCATACAATGAAAAATAATATTTTAGAAAAATTAAGTATTAAAAAGTCAAAGTCAAAGTAAAAAATATAATGACATCAAATTGAGACTTTTAAGCCAATGACATCAATCACAAAGCCAAGTAGGATTAAAAACTATATATAATGAAGACAAATTATAAAAGGACAAAAAGTGTTCACATTTGATATTTATATCAAATTAATATAAATATATGATATTATCCGCAAATATACTTCTATCACTTAATCAAGAAAAATTAATGTATATTTTCATTTTATAAACTACTTCATCATGATAAATTAAATTAATTTTATATAAATAACCCGATATATATAAATATTTACTTCATTCATTAAATCTCTTTACTCATTGTGGCAATAAAATAAGGTGGGAAAAGGAGGAACAAGGTAGTAACTTAAGAGGGTAATCATACTATTTCCACTTAAATAACAATCATAAATCAAGCACAAAAGTTGGGTGATCATAACAATTTAAAACACATGCTAGGCAATTACAAGATCTTAATTATTTTGGTTAGTTTATTAATAACTTATTTGATCAAGTTTTTAAGAAGTCGAAAATACTTATTTTTAAAGAGAAAAAAAATAGGAGTTAAGTGATTTTTCGAAAGCTAAACTTTTGAAATCTTAATTTGTTGCTTTTATATTTCAAATTGATTAACTTCTGTTTATTAGGCCCAAAAAAAACTTTTTAAAAAACCCAACTAAAGTTTGAGCCTGCCTTATAAATATGGTCCCGGCGGGGCTCGAACCCGCGACCTTCGGCTCATAAGACCAACGCTCTAACCAACTGAGCTACGGGACCACTATATTTATTGATTAAACATTTTATAATCTTATCGTTTCTTTTAGCTCAGTAGATTAAGTGAATTAATCATTACAATTATGGTCTACTGAATAAATTAATTTAGTGTTTAGAAACTATAAACTTCTCAAATTCCCTCTTAAAGAATTGTTATGGTCCTTCTCGAGTATACTTAAATGAAATAAAAACAGATTTTGTTGTCTCATATAGAATATCGAATTATAAACAAAGAAAGACACGAGAGAAAATCATATTGGCTAGTGATTGTGAGACCCCAGCTCTTGACCGGAGGGGGACACCAAAGGCCTCTACCCTTCCATGGATAGATATAGAGAGGAAGGACAAAGGTTTTGATATTTTTCATGTTGAACAACGATTTTTTTGTGTTCAAAATTTATGGCGCACAATCAAATTGATCAGATCACACAGGAACAAGGTTACATCGAACTCGAATGCGGGTAAGTTTTTACGGATAATAATACCCCAGATAAATAGTACTAAAAAAGAGTTCAACTGTATCTAGGCACACTTAAAACAGTTTAAATACACAGCTTACTAAAACGATGATGACGATAAATTAAACATAAATTATGTCACAAATTAAACAACAAAACGATGTCTTCCAAATAAAATACTACAAAATCTCCATTAGAATCTTGTAACTAAGTTCTTTTTTTCGCTTCATTTGCCACCAAAGGTTTGACCGGAGTAAGCGCGCAAACTGCTGCGTATTGTGAGAGTCTCTTGAGAAAGATCAGCTGACTGCCACATTAGAATTGACAGTTTATATATCATCACGTGTACAAGATCAACTACGTTTCCGAATCCATAAATCATCTGATTACTTCTCAAAAATGCATCTCTAAGACGAAACCAACGTCTCTGCATCTTTATGGCTCACAGGGAAGTGTTTCATATCACACTGAGGCCGGATCTGGGTTAGTGATATCCCCTTCCTCTTCCCCTTCCACGAAAACCTCCGCGAAAACCTCTTCCTCTGCCTCTACCTCTACCTCTTGAACTTCTCCCTCCATATGATAGTCCTTGAAAAGCTCTATCAACGAGCTGGTTCTGCATGCTACCACCTCCCCGGCCCTTCTTTGGTCCAGAACTACTGGAATCATTAATAGTACCAGCAGGTCGTTTTACTCTGGGGATAAAGAAAGGGACAAAACTAAGGTAAGATGAGAAAGTATATGAAAAGGTAGCTAGTGACCGTCCTAAAAGAACATAAACCTTTGCTGAGTCTTACATATTGAATGAGATTTTGAGTAAATAACCAACAGAAACAGTCAGCAAATAACAAATGACGGGAAAAAGCTTTGAGTTCAAACAATTAACACGCGAGACCTAAAAGCATCTTAAGATGATAGACAAACAGTACGCCAAGAAGACCTTTCTTTTTGTACTAGTCTATGTCTTGGGTCATGGTCTTTGTGCTTTATTAAAATAGTGCTAGAATAGTTTAGCATGACCAAAATGTTTTCAAATGATTAAATTACTTAAAACCATGCATCAAAGTGGCTACAAAGAAAAATACAATTCCATAACAACTAGAGGCTTATTCTGGGGATAGAAGTTAGCTTTTCAGACCATTGATAAATGTGCTAAAACTGCAAACCAATCTGAATGAAAAACTACGGATGGGCTGAAGGAAGACAGCTTTCATATGTAACTTGCCTATTAACAATGAAACTTCTGGTTTGAGTTGTATCACTATAAGTTTTGATTGAATCCAAATCAATGTAATATTAAAGCAGGGGTGGGGTTTATACTCGACATCTCATTTCACTAATGTGATATATATTATCTATCACTATGCAGCCAGTTAATAATCCATGCAACAATATTAATTATGAGACCAGACAAGTAAGATAAACGAGTGTAACCACACCCTCTTTCTGTTTAGTAGTTCAAAAAAATAACATACCCAGTTGAAGCTGTAGTCGTTGGTGTTGTGGATTTCACTTCCTTCCAAGAAAGGTTGATTTTTTTGTCCCCAATGAATAAAGGTGTTTTTGCATGTAATGGCTGAGTAAGCAAAGACAGCAATTGATTCAAGACAGTCTCGCATAAGCAAATTCAAAATGTATTTCTATATCTTAAAATTCAGTTTAATTACCTGTGCCATAGACAGTATACTATTGCAAGTCCTCAGCCCTGTAGTAGTATTCTGCTTTTGAGCCTTCTGTAGAACCCAAAAGGTATTACTGCTCAGTTAGTGCACCATTAAGTAGCATTTTAAGAACATTTTGATAGAACCTGGAGAATGCACTCACGATTTTTTCCTTTTCTTCATCAGATTTAGCAGCAGCAAATGCTTTATTGTGCTCCACCATCCCTTGAGTTAATTTCTTAATGGTAGCCCTAGCAAGCTCTTCAACACAGTTTAACCTGAATCAAATACCAAAGAAGATAAGTGAATTCAAATGAGCGGGTTGAGCTGAATTTGGATGCGTAGAAACAGGTTGTGCTAAGAAATGGACGGGTCATAACCCACCCAAAGGTTACCTCGGCTGAAATGAGTTGGGTCAAATGGGCTAAAACAATGGGTCATAGCCCAACCAGTCCAACTGTTACCAAATTTTAATTTCTTTGCTTTATTAAACAATAAGCCGAAATCAGCTATATGAATCTCCACCTTATCATTTAAGCTCATGAATCAATTTGAGCTACATATCAACCCAACTTTTAACTTTTAGATGAGCTGCTGGGTGGGTCAAAATGGGTTGAATTAATAAACGGGCGGGACATATTTTCAGGGGCTAATTTTTATTTTGCCACTCCTAATGCACATCAAGTTAGCCCGCCCAGACACCACGGTTATCAAAAAAAGAAAAGAAAAAAAAACACAGTAAATTAAAAGGATAAGTGCTTCCAACATGGGAGTTTGACATAATCATTGACGCCACCCAATCGGTGAACTGCACACCTAGAGCAAACCACAGTTAGCAGGGTTCCGATAGCTTGCTTTGGGAAAAAGTACAGTTCACGTACGTCTTTCCTCTTCTAGGATTATATATATTTATTGGGAATATTGGTTTTATTTACTTTTTTCATTGGGTTTATGATGCTATAGCAGATCAATGAAAAGGAAAAATAATGGAAGCATACATAATGATTGATTTAGCATAGAAAATGACAGAAACTCCTAGGACCCCTCTCTCTTCTCCACTCATCTCGTTCTCTCTCAGCCCCACCCCACCCCACCCACAGCAACCCCCCCCCTCCCCCAAAAAAAAAAAAAAACAAACACAAACAATAAAAGAGATTTTTCACCATTCTTTAAGGTATGTGCTCCAGCTTCCCACTCCTCTTTTCCTCCCAATCCTCAACTGCAGCTCCTCTTTTTCCTAGGCCATTGCTAGTCTCATCATTCTCCTCTTTTTCCTCCCACACTTGCTAAAACCAATTTGAATAGAAAACATATTGTGTATTCCTCTCTTTTCCCGAGGTCATTGCTAGTATCATCTATTCCTTTTTGCACCTCCAACCTATGTTGCTCGGACTCCATAAAAATGCTTCCGGGTGCATATTGGATCCTCAAAAGTAGTGCATTCTTAAAGGATTCAACACGGGTGCGGCAGTAATTTTGGAGAGTCCAAGCAACATAGCCTCCAATAACTATGAAAAATACCTGGAATGTGCATGTCTTCAATTATGAATAAGCTCTATAGAGCAAGACAGGACGCAAATATGATCAAGCTTTTGCGCTGATTGATAACTAACCAATTCACTATAATCTACTGCAGTTGAACCACCTTTCTAAATATTTTG
Source organism: Solanum appendiculatum (assembly GCA_018342035.1). NCBI lineage: Eukaryota > Viridiplantae > Streptophyta > Magnoliopsida > Solanales > Solanaceae > Solanum > Solanum appendiculatum. Next base: position 1,259,809 of record JAGDQO010001154.1, read on the forward strand.
CGGTCTAACTATTATTTTATTTTTTTTGATAATCGAGAAATCCGTCTGTGACCCGCCCTTTGGACCAATCACAGCCTTCTAAACTCGGTGGATAATGGGCCCGCCCCTCTACCCTTCTCCACTTAAATACCGGGCTTCGCTTTGCATGGTGTGGGGCTTGAACCTGCGACCTAAGCAACAAATCCTCCACCTTTTGCCACTCGAGCTAGGCCTAGGGGGCTTGCGGTCTAACTATCAAAAGTCAAAGATAACCTTACTTAAGATGGCCTACATTTTAACATTATGACCACTTAGACCTCAGAAGTTTTGATTATTGCTCTATCCTGGCAGCAATATTACTACATTCCATGCAGCAACCAATGCAAACAACTTTGCTAATAGGCAAAATCAGTGCGCATTTGACTCAGAAAAGAAAAAATATTTCAACACATTATTTTTATTTTTATTTTTGAAACTGGTAACTTTAATATTTCAAGAACATTATTTGACAGATGCACTCGGTGCAGGATGAGATATTCCAGAGCAAAAATTCAGAAAAAATTTTAACCAACAAATTACCTCTCTGTGAACTCTTTATAATTCTCCGAGAAGTCTTCCCCAAGCCTATCAGATGGCTGTCCAGTCACAATCTTGTAACCACATAAGCTATTGGTGGCATTTGGCGCCTATATGACAACAAATAAGTGGTGAGATCTAGGTTACAAGTTTCGGAAAAAAAAATAAGCGGTGAGAACTCAATTGCAGATACACAATATGCATCCAAGAGAAAGACGTACCTTGTGAGCTAAATGGTGAAAAGTATACAGCAAACACTCAACATAAGTAAAGTTCATCTCTTCTCCCGCTTTTCGACGAGGCATATATTTCTAAAAGAGAATAAGAAGTTTCATAATGAAAATGAATAATTGAAAAGGTTAATCTTTCAAATAGGTCAAACTCAAAAGTTTTCACCAAGTTCATGGAATAATATAAGGTAGAGTTAATATATATACGGATCTAGGAAAAACTTTTAGAATATATAGAAGTTAATCAACCCTACAAGTTTCTGCATATATAAAAATGCTTCTAACCAGAACTGAGGAAAACGAAATACTTGCCTTCAATAGTTGAACAACCGAGGGAAGGATCTGCCTTGAATCTTGAGGAATTGTATAAGGTGCGCTCTCTGCGAGGTTTTTGAGCAGGTCTACCTTCCGTTCTTCAGGAAGCTGATGACAAAGATAGGTTAGAACAACTGTTGGAACTACCAAAGGAACAAATTAATATCCACAACAGCAAAGAAATTTAGAAAGATTGTTTTTTACATTTTCTCTTTGACAAACTAGTTTCTTATTTGAAACAATACTAAATAAATATGTTTTAACTTTTAAGCACTGAAATTATACCCAATGTGATAGCTACATTTCATAGCAGATAAGGGAACCAAATAAGCATTATGCTACGTACGATACAAGGAATTCAGGTATTACCTTGTCAAATACTGGGAAAATATGTTTATTCAAATAATTTAGAAATTTGCTATTTGAGGCACCCCTCTGCATGAAACATAGAAATCAATTAGGCATGATAATCTGTATTAAGCACTGAAAAAGTAATTATGCACTCAAAAATAAGGACAAACCTCAAAAAATGGAATAGCCATAAACAAACAGGCTATCAATCTATTGATGTGGTCTCCGTCTGAAACCTGCAATTTTTGAACAATTCAGATGAAGAATGTAGCAGGAATTCTTCAGATGCACTGCAGATTAACAAGCGCACAGATGGTACAGAAGTTTACCAGACAAGGAGTTTGGACTCACAGGGGAAAAAATGGAGAATATAGAGCAGAAATCTAATTCTTTCCGGACGGCATATGATTTCTATTGATACAGGTGATGTACGAATTACAGCGTACACCACATTTAGTATATCGATTTTAGTAATCCAATAATTCAGAGGTTTCATTCGTGTAGTGCTTTAAGCGCTACATGCCAAGAAAGCAGATACATAGTGAAACCTCTATGCTTAAATTTTTCATGTATTAAGGTTTAGATCAGTTTTATTAAAAAGGGTTTCAATCAGATTTGTTCAGCTCCAATACTTTTGGAAATTCGTACTAGTTTGGTTGATTTGATGTGTGAAATACGGGACAGAAGTTACCCAATATGTTGAGTTTATGGGTTTCAATCCAACAACGGATTGTAAAAGTTTTCACCTGGGATGAAATTGCTAATATGGAAACCAACTAAACTGAAGTGAAAAGTTTTGATCATCCAATTGTTGGTTCTAAGGATTCGGATCATCAATACTTTCATTAACTAAGGGAAATACATCAGTAGACAACCAACCAACCAACCAACCACCCCAGTGTGGTGATGCTTTTTGACTGCGAGAACAACAGGAAACCAGAAATTTCTACAACATTCTAAAATGAAACAGACACTTACATTGAATTGTGCATCTAGATCAGCTTGTCCTGAAATGATCTCAATCAGTTCTTGCACACGCTCTTGGGGAGCTTTATCTCCAAATATGCTCAAACTTCTCAAAAAATCCATGAACATCTTAAATTCACCTCCCGTCACATCTTGTAGGCTCTGCAATAGATGCAATTAATCTTCTCACATTCTCATTGAAGATCGTCTAGAAAATACAGAATTCATTATCTAGGAATTTTTCCTCACTGGTATTACAGGAATCTCCATATTCTAGGAGAGAACAATCAAAAATATGTAGAATCTACAAGATACCACAGGAACTGGCGGACAGTTGAGGAAGCAAAGCTTCTGAAATGCAAGTCAAAATACTTAACAAATCTCCTCATCAACTCCCTACTGGACAGAAAGAACCGGAGTAGAATATCTAACTACCTTCTTTATCAGATCGGTAATGTGCCTCTCCATTTTTTCTGGAGGCTTGAGGAGCTCAGCTTTTAGAGGAAATACCTGCAGACAAAGTCATATAGATAATTAGAATACATAAAACTTCTAAATGGGCATATTAACAGCTTCCGCAGAGAGAATGTTGACCTTATTACCTTGTCTTTAATAAAAACTAAGGTCCTTTCACGGAGATTGTCATCAGACATCTGCTCATCAATAGTCTCAATGTGTTTAAAAAGAGCTGTCAATGAAGCTACAGAAAAAGAAAGAAAGTCAAATTGCCTTAATAACAGAGCAGCAATTCTATCAGAAAAAATTGTCCCAGTTAAAGCATCAAGAAAAAACGACGGAAAAATGAATTGGAAGAAGGCAAAGCAATAAGTGATTGAAAGTTTACATAGCAAGCGTGCTAGTTCTACTGCAAAGCATCCTTTCTTGGATTGCTTATCTGTTAACCTTGCAAACCCTTCAGGCATTCTTCTCCCTTCTAATCCCCTGTCCTGTTCTATTTCTCCCTCTACCCCATCAATGTGTACAACAACAAACCCAGTGTATTCCCAAAAGCAGGGTCCGGGGAGGGGAGGGTAGAGTGTACACAGAGCTTACCCCTACCTCGAGGAAGTAGAGAGGCTGTTTCCGGAAGACCCTAAGCTCAAAAATAAACTATGAAGCAGCAGGAAAGGATCTCAGACCCCTGACTATATGCTGCTCCAACCTCTCTTCAATCTCTGACAGTCTGACTTCAAGCTTGCATAATGGACTATGGGTTGAATACTATGCAACATTGTGAAGAAGAAGTGTGCACGTAATATATGTATATAAGATTCTTTTTTGGCTTGATGGTGGTTATTTTCTTTCTTTACTTAGGGTTTTCTTCTTTCTTCTTCACAATAAAAGAAACAGCCGTTCGGAGTGTGCACGTAATATATGTATATAAGATTCTTTTTTGGCTTGATTGTGGTTATTTTCTTTCTTTATTTAGGGTTTTCTTCTTTCTTCTTCATAATAAAAGAAACAACCGTTCGGAAAAATTTGCACCCAAGATCCAAATATTTTCATGGAGATATAGGTTACAGACTCCAAAAAATTGTTGAGAAGCATCCCATACCTCTTTTTGACTAATTAAGGACACACCACAGGAATTGGAATTAGAGTTGTACAAAAATAGGCTACATATTAATTCTCATCTAAGCACCATTACAACAGCTCACAAAACCATTATCATGGAATCCATGCCTTGCCTTCTAAATTCATAAAAGATGATTTCTAACTTTTCTCGTTTTCTCCCCCTTTTTTGATGAAGTAGATTTCATAGATTGTATTTTAATTCAGATAATTTTGGGGATAAGATGATGCTAAATTTCAAGCAAAACAACTTGCATAGTACCCTAGGGTTTCGTCAGAGGCTTGTTTGAAGAGAGCTTAAACCCTGAAGTTAGGTGCAACATAGGAAGAGTGCTTCACCTCACCTGGACAGTGATTTAGTTTAGGCAACAAGCTGCTAAGGCTTACGTCTCATTACCAATGGCAATGTTCGGAAGAAGGCAGAACCTAAGTTGCTCGGACTCTTCACTTTTGGTGCCGCACCCGTGTCGACATGACATGGGTGTGGGATCCGTGTCCGATTTGGTCAACCGATTTTGGGTACTTTGACCAAAATCGATGGGGAAAGTCTGGACAATTTTAATGATTTTATTAATCAATACAAAAGCTAAGGTGAAATTGAAGAAAATGAAATACCTATTATATATGCATTTCTATGTCACTCCTTTTCCTTTAATCTCCTTCCAAGACTCTCCTTAAGCTCTCCACGTAATAACTCATAATATAGGTTTTATAATCTTATTTTTAGATATTCTAATTATTTTTAGGCGAATCCCCGTACCCGTATCCATACATGGATCCATATCCCCGAATCTTAAAAATTAGATCATGAAGGATCCGACCTCTAGATCCGCACCCGTATCGGACACCCGCACCCGAGTCCGAGCAACTTAGGGCAGAACTACATATTAACTATTTCACCTAATTATACTTTTTTTCAATTCTTTTGTCCAAATAATTATCGTGTGTTCATGTAAAGGGGGTTTTCATGTACTGCTACCTAAGGACTGGTCTATAATGCCAAGTTGTTACCTATTCAAAAAAATATTATTGTGTGTTTATTGCTAATATGTACTATTCCTTTATTACGCTAGACCTGTTGTATTCCTTCAACATATAGAAGGAAAATATCTTCTCAGTTTGTACATTTTTTGGTACCTCGGTATGTGTTGTTAATTATCTTCACTTTCTTATCAAAAAAGTTGTTATGATTTACATGTTATTTTGGGGGGGTCTCATCATTTGGGCCTTTCTATATTAAAGCAATAAAGCCTGCGCTTTATGCTAAAATTTCCATTAGAATTTAATACTTTTTTTAGTTTTCATGTTGGTACCCTTAGCATTCGGAAAGGACCTTTAACCCACCTGCTTTTACAAATGATCCCAGCTAGAGACAGTGTCATAGTTTCTAGAATAAGGTAACAATATTATTGGTGTTGCAGGGAAACCCTGATATATAAGTGAATACGAGAAAATGGATGACTTGCAAAAGAACAGGGTTTTTTAAGAATGACATCCAATCATCTAGACTTGCAGGAACCTTGTGGGTGCACCAAGGTTGACTCAAAACCAAAGATAAGCGCTCAAGCCATCATATCAAAAGCTTATCAAAAAGGGGGGGAAAAAAGACGAGTCCTCTGTGGTACAAATTCATTTCTGGTCCTTTTCTAATAATGGTAAGGTAAAAATTCATTCTCTAGTCCTTCAAATGCTCTTTAATCCTTTCTATCCAAAGTACCCACATAACTACATCCCACGCGTACATCTCCTCTTTCTCTTTTTGAAAGCACAAATGTGCACTACGTCCTTCAACAGTGTCGTACTAAAGTATAAATATTTGTCTGTAGCTGACATATCCAGCTAGCTAACACTAAAGCTCTTATTTAAGCTAATTATAAATTTGGACAAGAACATATTTCCTAGAAGGATTTAATCAATAAAATTCCTATGTCAGATAAGTGTAATAAAAAGATGGCATTTTAATATGGCATACCAATGGCTGCAAAAACCTGGCACTAGTAGCTTAATCAAGGCATCTAAGAAGCTAGAACAATGGTAAACAGCTGCGCAGGTATTGACCGGAATAGCATGCTAGTTAATGCCTAATGGTGCATCAAATGCAACATATAATGTGCACTGCAGCAATAAATTTGCTGATTTATCCAATGTAGCCAATGAAACGTTGTAAAGTGACTCGTAAGGGATGAGTTCCTTATCTAATAAGGTTTTGGGCAATCTAATTCTCCCCTCATGAGCCAGCTTTTGGGGTCGATTCGGGTCAAGGTTCAATTTCTTCACATAGTATCAGCGTCAGATCCATCCTTATTATTGGTTCGGGCAATGTTGCGCCCCCATGTTATCATCACCATGCTCCAAATGTCAAAACCTGGGCTTGCAGGGGGTATTAAGTGTCCTACAGTGGTTGAGGGATAGGATGTTTGTCTCCTTATACGATCTTAACAATCCTCACCTCATAAGATAGCTTATAGGATTGAGCTGGGCCCAAGGTCCATTTTCTTCACACAACAAACGCTGAAGGTTAAGGCATTTTACAGAGTAAGTTGAAGACAATATACCTACCAAGGCACTATACAAGAAACACTGAAACAGTGGTACCAAGCAAAACATCCATTGTTTCGTAGACCAGGCTTTAATGCATCCATTGTTCTACCTTTTCGCTAAGAGAGTGGTACCAGGAAACATGAAATAGCATCCAGCAGAAGAAAGAAAGTGCAGTTTGATCAGTTCAGCAATTTAATTTCTTAACTCAATTTAAGATGAATTTAGTTACAGAAAAAACCTGTGTGCATGGTTTCAATGTCAGTGGGAAAGAATCAACATACCTTCTACGTCTTGCCTTAACAAGGACAAAAGGGCTTTGTTTACTGCATCACGTTCCACATTTTCCTCTGGAAGAATAGAAAGATAGAGAAAGGCAGGATCACATATCTTTCCTCATAATCAACATTTCTTGATGGAAAGACTAAGAGATTTCTATACCAGCAGTCAGGAGTTGAACAAGTATGTCAACAATTTTTGAAAGATGCTCGGGCGTGTCCTTGCAAAAAAGAGGAAGTCCACGAATGGCTTGCACTCGAACCTGCAAGCAGTAATTGGTCAAACAAAGTTCAAAGCTCCCATTAAGAAACATCAATGTTACAAACTTCTAGTCTCATTTTATGCTGTAAGTACGGTTAAGAGAAGTCTTTTCTTTTTTATCTGTAAGCTGTGAAGAGAAACTTAAATCATGCAGTCGAAATGTTTATAGGAACTCCATTACTAATAAGATATTTTAAACATGTCAAACGCAGTAAAGCAAAAATGAAAAGAAACTCAAGAAAATGACCTAGAAAGAAAATAATAATTACAAATGAAACCGAAGTCTTGCACGTATCAAGAAACAGAGAAATTCTCGAATGTAAAATAGGTAACAGACGGAATCAATTCAAAGGTCAATCTCATCACGACCTTTTCATCATTACCTACCTATTTTCTAAAGTAAAAATGAAATTGATTAAGATCAAGGAATACATGGGTTTTTTTTTATTTTATCAAGATGGTGTTCGGGCTTAGCTTATGCTTACCTCAATTGTTCACCGTGTACATACTACCTCCCAAGTCCCACAAGAACAAGTAATGAGTAACTCTGCACATCAAAGCTTGGGCACTGGGAAAAATCACCTAGTTCTTTTTGTCTCTATTGGAATTTGCACCATGTTCTCCAAGGTTCGCACCCACGTCATTGACTATTAGGCCACAACCTTGGGTGCAAAAAATACTGTGAGACAAGAATTACACATCCTTGTACGTTCAACTTATTCTTGTATCTCTTGTAGTATCTTAGTTTTTGACAAATTAAAGTAACTTTTTTCCTCATCCACCTCCAGCAATATGAACATTTTCTTAAGTCAGTCCTAGTTGCTACTTGCTACCTAAGCTAGTCCCTCGCAACTTTCGCATCAAGAGCAGATAAAGAATAGACAAACCAACTACACATAATCTCAGTTAAAAACACTTCACTAAGTAGACATGTCATATGTAATGCCCTAAAGTTACACCATTCGAAAAAACTCACTAAGGAATAACAACAAAGCAACCTTATCATAATAAAAATAATCATAAGAAAAAGAAACAAGCTGATTAATATGAAACGAAATAGAGAATATTAGCATGAGACCAGGATGACAGAAACAAATGGAAAGGTCCAAATTGATATTAAAAGGAATTTAGAAAAAAAAAGGCAAATACAAAAGGACTGACCCCAAGCTCCTCAGCTTCACAGAAATCCAGCTGAGCATCTACAGCACGGACTGATAAACTAGGAAAATACTTGAAGAATCTGGGGATTAGCTGAGCTGCTAATTGCATAGCTTTAACACTGCTGCTCTTTGCTGCCTTAATTATATTCTCATAGTCCTCCACATTCTACACCAAATAATTGCGCAGTTCAATCAAAATTAGCTGAAATTACTCTGAAAAAAATATACAAACTTGATTCTATCCACCACAGTTCAACAAACTTAGCTTAAACTACTCGAAAAAACATAAATTTAATTGAATACACCACATGCTTCTCTTCACTGCTTTAATTTATTCTCCTAGTCCTCCACATTATACACCAAATAATTCCATAGTTAATCAAACTAAGCTGAAACTATTGGAGAAAAATATAAACTTGATAAAGTATACCACAGTTCAATCAAATTTAGCTGAACCTACTCAAAAGAATATACAAATTTAACTCTTCCTTGCCTTAGTTATATACTCATAGTCCTCCACATTATACACCAAACAATTCCTCAGTCCAATCAAAATTATCTGAAACTATTCAAAAAATATATAATAAACTTGATACAGTACACCACAGTTCAATCAAATTTAGCTGAAACCACTCAAAAAATATATAAATTTATGTTGTTATTCACTGCGTCAATTACATTCCCACAGTCATCCACATCCTACATCAAATAATGCCACAGATCAATCAAACTTAGCTGAAATATCCTAAAATAACATAGAAATTTGACTCAATACACCACAGTTCACTCAAACTAAAACTATTCGAACAAAATATAAAAAAATTGATCCAGTACACCACAGTTCAATCAAATTTAGCTGAAAAATACAAATTTCATTCAATACACCGCTGTTTAATCAAACTAAGTTGAAACAATTACACATAAATTTGATTCAATACACCACAATTCAAATAAAAATTATCTCAATTCCGAAAAAAATACAGATTCAATTCAAATTCGAACCCTAGAACGGGAAACTAAAAAGGTAAATTGAATGTTTACGTGCCTGAGACTTGTCTTTAGCCTCGTTGAGACGTTCGCCGTACTCGTAAAGCTTCTCAATAATGGCTTCGTCCGATGAGTCCGCCATTGCTAAGCTTGTAAGCTGAAGCAGAAGAAAGAAAGTAAAGACAGTAGAAGTGAAAGGGATCGACTTGGGTTGACAATCGGGTTTCCGATTAGTGAAAAGAGAAACGGATATATACACACGAGAAAAAAAGGCCGAAATAGGGGACAAAATGTAAATTATTAAGGGCTCGTTTATTTTTATTAAGATTAAAACGTGCGAAGTTAAGTGCGCTGAATGTTAAAATATGTATTAATGTTTAGATATTATATAATATATCTAAATATTAAGATATTGTATCAAGATCTATATATTAAATAATTAAGATTGTTTATTTTTTCAAATATTTGAATGCATGTTTAAAATATTATATGACGATTGGTGATAATGATGATCAAGTGATTGTGGGTGTCGATTGAGGATGACATTGGATAATGATGACGGATGGTAGTGAAGTTGATGGTTGCTGTTATTGCTGTTGGTTGATAGTTGGATGATAGTGATACCTAATAGGGATGCCAAATGATGACGATGGTTGACTATATATAGTTGTTATTGATGATGGCGGTGATCGGTGGTTAATGTGGTAATGGTGGTTGGTGGTGATGAATGTAAATAGTGGCTAGTGATGGTGATGACTGACTATAGTGATTGACAATAGTAATGGTTGTGGTCGAAGATGGTGATAGTTGATAATGGTGAGCGGCGAGCAAAGACGAACCCAAGATTTGAAGATAGAGATCAGAGGAGTACCGGGAGTACTAGTGCGAGATACAATCATAGCTTCAACAAATATATCCAAATGAGTTCTAATTATGAAAATGCACAATTAAGTATATCATCATTTCTTAAACTATATATATATATATATATATATATATATATATACAAAAATAAAATAAAATTATCGGGTGCACGTGTACCCTCACGCCACTTGGTGGGTCTGCCTTTGGCGGTAATACAGTAGTTAATAGTGATGAGGAATAATAACGATGATTTGGGTGAATAAATTAGAAATATAATCTTTGAATAATATAATTATCGCTACATTATATTTAGTGGTAATAATATAATATGAATATTTATAATCAACACCCTGTATAAAAATCGTCAAATGTTTTAGCTATTTTGAATGCAATGACATTAAATCAATTGCTGCGAAATATTTTTGCGATAATAAATTTGTCCCTAAAAGAAAAATACATTGCCACTGCATATCTCATTTGCTTGCTGTAATGTTCGCATCATCAGTGTATTACTTTTACGCTATCAAGTAACTTAAAGATAACTACAAATAATTTCTTTTTTAAATGCGAAACATTTTTATTAATCTTAAAAATAAGATAGATTACATGCTGCAACAATTAAAAATAACCTCATAATATAAAAGTTCAATTTCGTATATTGATATTATCATTACATATAACTTAAACTATTTGGTGATGGAATCAATAGTTGGCTGAAATGTTTGAGAAATAAGATAATATGTCTTCTCAGTTGGATGGATTGAATCCCAAAATACATACTTTGATGCATTTTTGCAGACATATGAACTTGGGTTGCACAAAAATGTAGTTTCCATTAAGCCAGTCCCACAACAGCCACAGTTAGCCTTTTCAAAATCTATCATTAAAAAAAAGAATAATAATAATTAAAAGTATTCATCGAGCTGAGAGTCTATCGAACACAGTCTTTCAATTCCCAAGATAAGCCGAATAAGATATGTATACAGTCTATTCTTTTTTAGACCTCACTTATGAGATTATATTGAGTATATTATTATTGTAATTAAAAATATTTATATAAAGATAGATAATATAACTTGTTGTGATAGACAAAGTGTTTACATCAAATTATATTAATTAATTCAAATAAAAGATAAACTAAAATAAGATTGTGTATTAATTAATAATGATTTAGTGATTATAATGCATGATGGAACACACATGTTATGTATTCATTATTCATTATTTGATTTGTGAATAAGTTTTTTAATTTCCGTATTGAAATTAAAATTATTCAAAAGAAAATCTCAAAAAGAGGATAAATTAAGTTACTTAGTTTGATCAGGAAAGTCATAGGTTCATAAGGTGCAAGGTTAAGACGACCTACATAAAATCAATCTATTATGATCAGACTTTTCTCATATTCCGCGCATAGGAATTAGAATATACTCACCATATTTGTGGCCTAGAATCATGTCCATCAATGGTCCATAGATATCCAAATAAGCAAATCTTGAACCCAAATTTGCAAACCTAATTTTCATGTCATTTAACTTATTTTGGAGCTTGGAATTGTAGTCTCTAGCAATGGAAGAGTAGAAATCAATGCAATCCCTCTTTGAAAATGCATCATCAGAGTGAAGGGTGATGACAATTGGTAAACAACCCATTGGTGGTAGACCTCCCATGCCAATTCTCCTAGTCCCTTGATCCAACAATTTCTGCACAAAATTAAGCCAAAAGAAGGGGGAAAAATCATTGACATTCTTTGTGGAACAAATAAATAAAAATATAGTGCTAGACTTTTGAAATTTATACTCTGAATCAAGTTTCATTTTTATGGCTATAAATCATCTCATTAAGGATAAAATGAATTTTTACAGTTAATTATTTTTAAATGTGACATTCCTTTCTAGACATACTAAAAAGAAAGTGTGTCACATAAATTGAAATAAATGAAGTAATAAAGTACGTAACACAACAAACCAAGGCCCTGTATTTATTTGAAATAGCGGTACTTTAAAAATCACAAAATAAAACGATAGTTTGAGATTTTATAGCGGATACACTTATTATCCACATGGATACACTTAGGCAGAGATATTGTATATGTGCATATACACTTATTAAGCGTGTAGATACACTTATTAAACACGTGATATAATGTATTTCATTATTGTTACGCGCACGGATACAATGTATTCCACTATAGAGACATTGTATACACACATATACACCTATTTATGCGCGCAAATACAATATAGTTTATTATTATTATGCACACGAATACAATATATTCCACTACATTTTAAAGTCAAAATATTGTTATGTTTCGTAATTAAACAAATAAAATTCTCGTAATTAGGAGCGAAACTATAGTTATGTACAAAAATTTCTCTTTTTTATACTGACAAGTAAGATTGACCTCCAATTATAATATTAGACAACTTCTCATACCAAGTCTGATATGATAACCTGGAAGACAATATAAGAACTTGCTATAGACAATCAAATTACACCGATCGTATGAAATATTTTTAAATTATATTGTCGGTGTATATAACTTAAACTTTTCCGTATTCATAAGAGAAAAATTCTTGAAGTTGGTGACCAACCTGGAGGAAGAGTTGAACATGTTGTAACAAGAAGTCAGTGTAGGCTGAGAGTGTGTAGTTTTTACTACGAATTGGAAGTGTGTTGTAATTGACAACAAAGTCATTTGTGCCTGCACTAACAATGAACAATGCTTCTTTTATCAAATTTTGTGTTTGCTCTTTCCCAATAGCTTCCTCCATTTTCTTTAGATACTCCTTGAAATATTCTAGTTGCTTTGATAATGAGATCACATTCTGTATTTCCACAAAAAAAAAATCGTAAAAAAATTATATAATCTACAAATACTATGTAATGTAGGGAATAATGACAGGGGTTGTGGGGTGGGGGCTATGGGATTTGTGGTGTGTACGTCGGAGGATGAGGATGACACAATCAATACGCGATATCAGTTGTAGAACTTATTTTTCCTACTTCCACTAGGTAAGTCATTTTCATCCCTTTTAAGGAACTTATTTTCCTAGAGACAATATTTTCCGAAAAGTTTGACAAACCGAACATGAAAAAAATGATGTTTTCCTTCATACAACACACATCCTCAAAATTTATGAAATTTGCGTTTGTTTATGAAATATGTATAAAGTTTTAATTTCAAATCTCAAATTCTTCAAAGAGGTAGGATTTCAAATTAGTTACCTAAGAACACACGTAGTTTTATTTTTTTGAAAGGAAATATGGTGGAAGTCAGTTGGCAAGTTGTTCACACCTTTACTTTAGTGGTGAAGGTTCGAATCTCACTGTATTTCTGTCCCCAAAAAATGATAAAAGAGTGGGTTATTAATGAGAATAAGATGAGTATTAGATAGAATACACTGATTTTTGATGTGAGGGGATCAAATCCAGTTCCAGCAGATGCAAAACTAACTCCAGTCTTGAGTTCTTCGATACTTAAACTTTGATCCAAATATGGAGGCACATATTCCTTCACACCAACATACCTAGCTGCATTAACCAAACACAAATTTCAAGCACAACGTAGAGGCAGATCTAAGGCGAGTTTTGTAGTTCTATTGAACTCATTGCTTTCGGCTTAATTTTAGTGGCGGAATCAAGATTTTTATTAAAATGACTCAAAATATATATTAAATAAAATATACATATATATACACAATTTCAAGGGCTTCTATGTATAGTATATATACATAAAAATATGTTCTGGACCATTTACACTGTATAATTTTTCAACGAAAAGGTGTCAATTGACTTTCTTTGAACAAGAGTAGTTTCGCCGATCCTGGCTCAAACAATGTAGTATATATACAAATACAAAAGAAATTTAAAATGTATACATATAACTAGATGGCACTCTTTTTGAATCCACTGACTCTAGATCCTGATCAATTTAAAATGTATATATCGTATTTTGCATTGGCTAGCCGTTAGTGTCTACAAACTACTACCGTACAACAAAAACATACTCAGTAAAATTTCACAAGTGAGGTCTGAAGATGATAGAGTGTATGTAGACCTTAGCCTACCTTAAAACGTAAAAAAGCTATTTCTATAGATCCTCGGCTCAAAGAAAAAAGAACTAACATGAGTAATATAATTAATTACCAATGAAATCATTAGCAAGCATTCCATTAGTAAACCTTCCAGTTGGAACATGGTTAAGAAAATCCTTCCCATAAGGTAAGAAATTACTCTTGAAAGGAGTTGATATATAATTATTATTTCCAGGATCAGCTGTTGAATCTCCAAAGATAAAAATGGCAGAAACTAAACTATTCTTCCCTTGAGCTTGAATTATTGGAACTTCCAACATAAAGAAAATTAGCAAAAGAACAATAAAATAATATAAAAGACTCATTTTAATAATTAGTGATTTGATCAAGAAAAATTTGGAAACTTTAAAGTTTCAATCTTGTGGGTTTCGGTGACTTTATTATAACAAGGAGCTATATATATATATATAGCATGACTATTTAATTAAGAACTTAATTAGCTAATAAATTGGATTAATTAATTATTTGTTTAGTGTTTTTATAATCACTACACCAAAAATAATTTTTAGCGGCAACTAATTAACGATAATAGCTTAATTGCCGCGAAATATATTTTTAGAGGCAATTAGAACGCTTTGTAAATGTTCCTAAAGCCTATAACGACACTGGATTCAATGACAATTAATTAATGCCGATAATGACTTTAGCACTCTTTGTTAATGTGCATATTTATTGTCGCTAAAAACTATTTTTTTTCAAAGTGAATGTTTCTTTTGTTCTGGTAAGTGTTTGATGAACCAAACACTTCCAATGTTTTTTTAAAGTTTTCTCAACCACCATTCCTAATTAATTAAATTCTTAGAGTTTGGTGTAAGTGTCAATTAACTTGTTTCATAATTTATATTCTTTTTGATCACCAAACGGCTATTTATGGAATGTTCATGGTTTATAAATAGAAAAAAAAAATAAGAGTAAGTATATAAGGTGTTTTCTAATTTTCAATTATAGTTTTGCATAGGGGTTTTTAGTCAACTTTCTATGAACCTTAACTTGACACATATACATTCATACACCCACACAAATATATATACACACAAAATTATATTAATCAAACTAAGTGTAACTATTCAATTTCACTGAATATGTTACTATTTGGTATTTATTGGTATTTGGGAAGGAATTCAAGAGGCTCGAGGTGTTTTTGGACCAATTTCACTGTCGCAGATTTTTGCTGAGGAAAATGTGCATCGCGATCGCGCTGAAAGTGTGAGACATGAAAATCATTTCGATTTTTTTACAGTTTTAGAGTTTTTAAGCTCGTCTTATATAGCATGATTTTTGACAAGAAATTCATCGAGCAACTTAGGTTAAGTGTTCTTAACTTGGATTTAAGTTCATATCATGATTACCAATGAATTTTTATAAGCTATTAAACATGGAATTTGAGAAAATTTTAAAAAAATTGGACTAAGTCCTAGAATTAGGAAATTGATGATTTATAGTAGTAAATGAACTAGAAATGAAAACCACTTCATAGATTTGTAGGATGATGGGTAACTTAAAAATGATTTGTTGTAATTAAGCTTTAATCATGTGGGCTTGTATATTTATCTTTCTATCTTTAAACAGTATGTTATTTCAAACTCGTATATTTATTTTTCGTCTTAGGTGCTCAATTGTATTATTTCATACTTGGGATATTTCAAAACATCTTCATACGACATATATTATAGTAAAGTTGTCCTTTGTCATCATGCATGTTTGAGTTTTCAATATAACACATAATAATTAACTTGATATAAAACATATCAAATATAAAGGTGAAGTACTTCAAATGTTATGATCTTATATATTAGTTTAGTTTCATAAATGATCATTCAATTTTTATTTTATCGCACCAAAATTATTAAATTATTTTTATACAATAAAGTATTATTATTAGTGGTTGATGATGGAATCAATAGTTGGAAAAAGTTCTTGAGAAAGAAGATAATATGCCTTCTCAGTTGGATGAACTGAATCCCACCAATAATACTTTGATGCATTTGGGCAAATATTTGACATGGGGTTGCATGTAAGTCCAAATTCCAATAAGCCAGTTCCACAGCAGCCAATGTTAACAATTTCAAAATCTATAAAAAAAAAAAAGGAATAAAAATTTATATTAGTTAATTAATAAATGCAGAAAGAAAATAAAATGTTTTTATTTGAGAAGGATAATGAGTGTTAGGTAGGAAGGAGAATATTTTTCACAAAAATAAGTGAATATTTTACTATTTTTTTTATGTTTAGTACGTAAGCAAATTATCCTAAATATAATTGTATATAGAAAACATGATATGTTGAAGGAGTTCACAAAGGTATTGAGCATCAATAATAATAATAATAATAAAATAAAATTATCCCTTATGTTTTGGGTAAGTTCACAATGGTCCCCTAAATGTTCTTAAACGTCCTTTAATTTTGTCAAAAATGAAAAATTTTAGTCTCTATCAAATATTTAATAAGATTTGACTATTAGATTTGATGAAAACTATAAAAGAAAAGACCTAAGCAAAAACATTAGAAATATCATGTCAAGTCTTGAAATCTATAACATGACATTTGCACTAGACGCTAAAATTAGATAAAGAAAATAGTTGAAAGTGCATCTCAAAATATTACACCAAAACCTAAAAATAGATAACAATGACAAATTGTCAAATTGAGGAATTATGTTTTTTCTCTTGCCTCAGCTTTGCGATGAAAGGAGGGAGAGAGCATTGAATATACACATTATGATTTTTTTCTTATTTTTCTTAAAGTAAGAGATGAATTATGCTGAGAAGGCACAAATTTTGACACGAAAAACCGCTTAGCAAACTTCAAAGCATTAACTGAAAATAATAATAATTTTTCTAACAAAAATAGATATTCTATAGCAATCAATCAGTTTGTTAAATATTTGACAAAAATAGAAAATATTTATTTCTGACCAAACTTAAAGGACTAAGATGTTACTCTCTCCGTCTCATATTAGTTGATCATTATACTAAAAATAGTTGTCCACCTTACTAAATCAAGAAAGCATTAATTAAGGTTTTGCCCTTGTAATTAATTCTTTTTTAAAGTGTTTACATTTGTTTGTAAAATTTCCAAGAAGTTTTTTAAGGGATGAATTAGTAAAATTATCTTCTTATTTATGATATCTTAAGCACCATGCAAAATGAAAAGTGATCAACCAATATGGAACAGAGGGAGTATTAAGATCGTATATTTAAAGGATCATTTTGAACTAATCTAACAGATCATTATTATCATTTTATCTGCAATTATTTTTTAAGTGATCTGATTGCATAAATATTTGTTACGATGATATAAAACTTAAAACTCATTGAAAATAAGGAATAGGAATCACAATTACTCACCATGTGATTTTTTGTCTAGAATTATGTCCATAGTAGGTTTATAGGCTTCCAAATAAGCAATTCTAGAACCCAAGTTTGCAAACCTAGTTTGCATGTCATTTAACTTGTTTTGGAGCTTGGGATTGTAGTCTCTAGCAATGGAAGAGAAGGAATCAATGCAATCTCTCTTTGAAAATGCATCATTCGAGTTAAGTGTGATGACACTTGGTAAACAACCCATTGGTGGTAGACCTGCCATTGCAATTTTCCTAGCTCCTTGATCTAATAATTCCTGCATAAAATTAAGTTCAAATAATTAATTAAAGTTAGATAAAAAAAAAAAAACTTGTAGGATATTAGTAGTTGAATTGGTCCAACCAAAAAAGACATGAGACTTTTGGACATTATTACTTGGATCGAGCTAGACTACCTATAACTATTTGTTTTATCGCACTAATTACTATAACGGTGCTTTTTCACCATCATTAATTGAAGATGAATAAGTCCTACGAAGTGGTGGAACAAAAAATTTTACAAAATCCAAAGAAGTAAAATCCTCAATATTTCATTGGTAAATCACCAACAAAGAATTTCAATAATATTTATAATATTTGAATTCTAGAACATCCGTCAAATTCAATCGTGGACATCCGAACATTCTTTATTTGAGTTTTCACTGTCCGGCCCAGTGCGTGCACATTCACAATTCGGGGTATTTCCACCCCCGCAACTGTCCGATTTTCTGGGCCTGACTATAGTATAAAACCATGTCAAATTCAATCTCGATTAACCTAACTTACACCCTAAAAGCTAGCTCAAAAAGATAATTAAAGATTATCCAAATCATATAAAAGAGTCATGTCATATCGTCCTGATCCAATGAGGGATCATTACATTCATTATCATCACCTTTTTTACTTAAACCCAACTCATAAAAGATAGTATGAGATCTTACTATAGCCAATTAAAATTAATTAAACTGAGTATATAATATGAAAGACTTTTTATATTGTCAGCATATATAACTTAAGTTAGTCGACAAACCTTTAGGAAGTTGTGGACATGTTGTAACAAGAAGTCAATGTAGGCTGAGACTGTATAGTTTTCACTACGAATTGGAAATATCTTGTAATTTGCAATAAAGTCATTTGTGCCTATACTAATAATGAACAATGCTTCTTTTACCAATTTTTTTGTTTGCTCTTTCCCTATAGCTGCCTCCATTTTCTCTTGATACTCCTTGAAATATTCTACTTGCTTTGATAATGAGATCACATTCTGAAATTCCCACAAAAAGGGGAAAAATTCATCATTGTTGAGAATACAAATTGAAAAGCATATTCAACTTATAATATATATATATAAAAACTTTAACAAAAAAAACTCTAATTGACTATGACTATGAGTCTGACAATTTTATGGACTAATCTTCTATATAAGACGAATTCAGAATTTTTAGTTTATGAATTATAAGTTATAATTATTTTTGCTTATTAGGAGGCGCTTGACCAATAAGCTATAGAGTGTTTTTATAAAAAGGGATCATTTCAATTTTATTCTTAAAATTTCTTATATATGTAAGAGTGTGTATTTAATGAAATTTTCCAACGAAGCAATATCACGTGACTAGACTTATATCTGACCGTCTTATTATTATTTTGGAAGTAATATACAAGTTGAAGTCATAGCTAACCCCTCACCGCAACCGTGGATCTTGTAAAAAAAATAAAACATAAAAATCATTTCATATATATATTTAGGGTCTTTATTGATGGGTTTGTGTGAACGAAGTCCCACATAAAAAGTACAGTAGAAAAAAGAAGAAGAAGGAATAGTATATACAATTATAAGGTATTGAATATTCTTAATGATATGAGGCCTTGAGGGGAAATCAAACGAACTTAGTTCAAAGAAGATAGTATTTCACTATGTTAATAATATGTAAGTTCTGCACAAATGTAATATACACTATATTCATATCTAGACACAATTTGAAGAGGGGGTTCGGGGGGGGGGGGGGGGGGGGGGCTTCAATACTTAAAACTTTCATCCAAATATGGAGGAACATATTCTTTGACACCAACATACTTAGCTGCATTAAAAACACCAATTACAAAAACTATATAGTATCAAGCATGTAAAAAAAATAATTTGATAAAGGGTGACGAAGAGATTCAAAATCATGGTCTTTGTTTGTTCTGATATCATGTTGAGCTATGTGCAAAGACGGATGCAGAGTTATGATATCCACAGATTTATATGAACCCAATATTTTTGAGGCTGCCGTATGGACATATATATTTGTGAAAAATCTAATAATATTGCAATATATATTAGGTCTTAAACCATAGTTTAAGAATTACAATAAATTCAATATTAAGAATCTTTAAAGTTGAACACATGGGGGTCGTTTTGATTTGAAAACAAGCTATGATAGGATTAGTTATATACTGGAATTAGTTATGCTAAGATTATCCTAGTATTATGTCTTATTGATTGTTTAGTTTGTTCGATTAAAAATAATACTCATTGCATAATCTAAGAAGAAGTTGTTTGTTTATACAAATACCCTCTACCTTGTTTAGTATTAAGAGACCTCAATGGTATTTTTGTCATTTTCATTGTTTTATCCTCGGAATAACTATCTTCGTTACTGCTATTCGACCTTCTGGCTGGGATAATCTATCCTAATACTAATTTAATAATCTTGGGATAAGTTATCCTAGGATACAAACCAAATAATAAGGAATAAAGCAGCGTTAAGTTTTTATCCCAAAACTATTTATGCTTGTCCAGCATACGAAACAACCTCATAGAGTATAAATTCTAAATCCACCTCAGACTACATGACCATCTCGTCTAGAAGTTTAAGTCATTAGATAAAACACACTTTTTCTTAGTTATATCTTCAATAATACATTTCTAACCTTTTTTGCATATGCATATACATAGCTCGAACTAAAAGTAGCTAATTCAATCGAACCTACATACAAAATCCACCCTAGGCCCTCATTTACAACATTTTTATGTAATATATTTTGGTCATTTCAAAGTAACTAGCTAATCAAAGTAACTAATAAAAGTGTTTGTAGGATTAATTACCAATGAAATCAAAAATAAGCCTCCCATCAGTAAACCTTCCTGTTGAAACATGGTTGGGAAATTCCCTTCCATAAGGTTTGAAATTACTCTTGATAGAAGTCAGTATGTGATTATTGTTTCCAGGATCAGCTGTTGAGTCTCCAAAGACAAGAATGGCAGAAACTAAACTACTATTTTCTTGAGCATGAGTTTGAGTTCGAGCTTTTGATATGAAGAAAATTAGTACAAGAAGATGTAAAAGAAAAATATAAGAATATGAAAGATGCATTTTGATATTGATAATGAGAGTAGACTTCACAAGGCATAATAGTTATTCTGATAGTAATGGTTTAGATATATTTTTCAAAAGTAAAAATGCTAAGAGAAATTATATGGTTAGAAGATAATAAAAAGATTCGATTTCTTATCAAGTGCGTATAATAGTCGTCTCAATCGAAAAAAGGGAAGTTGAAATTGATAAACTACTTGAGATTAACAATGTTTCAAGAAAAATTAAATGAATTAATTATATTATCAATTGTAAAAAGTTATTAGAAAATATTAATTATAAAAGTTAACTACTAATCCTAATAGCTTTGCAACTCACGAAAGTTGTAGAAGAATAAACTTCAAATAAAAATATTTTTAAAAATTCTTTTAAATAAGTTTTGCCTTATTATGAGCAAGATAGATAAAAAATTTAATTACAAATTCACGTGAACTCAGTAATTTAAGACCTCATACGGTTGGCAACTCTCTAAGAAAGAAAGTTCATATGGGCAAAGAAGTTGAAGAATTTGGTGACGTGCAAATCAATGTCACTAAAGGGCCAATGTGTATTGGTATATATATAGAACTACCTTAGCAAAGTAGAAAGCTTATACTTTTACTTTCGAATTTTCAATAGTTTAAATTGGGTTCAAAATTTAAAAAAATTCATTTTAGTGAGTAAAAAGTGAAAAATTCATAAAAAATAATATAAACCTAAATTTCAAGTCGAAGCTATGGAGAATAAATGAAAACCCCCAAGATATGATGACATCAATACAAAAACATCTAAAATTTTAATACAAGGTTTGAAAGTCTAATTGTTTAGAATGAAAAAATGGTACAATAAAATAAAAGAATTTAGAATCCACACTACAAGAAGAACACTTTTTAGCGGCAATAAATATACACAATAACAAAGAGGGCTAAAGCCTTTACCAGCATTAGTTAATTGTCATTGGATCCAGTGTCACTAAGGCTTTAGGGACATATACAAAGAGTGCTAATTGCCGCTAAAAGTACATATTTAGCGGCAATTAAGCTATTGCCGTTAATTAATTGCCGCTAAAGATCATTTTTGATCTAGTGCCTGTGTTGCGTATTAAATAACAGCTCACACTAAACTCTAGTCTGAAATTTCGATACTACGATAATTCAACCATCACTATTCTCTGGTACTGTACCTGCACACAAAAAAAGAAGTAAAAAATCGCGTTAGAATCGACCTCAGATCCCCAAATTATATTCTCTTAACCTTAGGATAAAAATCTCCAAATTTCAATACTCATATGCGGTAAATTATTTAAAGGAAAAAAGGCCTATATACCCCTCAATTTTACGATTTAGAGTTGATTTACCCTCGTTACAAAATTGGATTACATATAACCCTACCAAAACATAAATGACCAAAATATTTCTTTTATGTTTAATGAGAGGGAAAAATTATTTTTATTAAAAAAATAAAATTTATGTATATAGGTATATATTTGATCCTTTCGCGAAGTTAAGATGTATATCCTTTTCACACAGTTTTTTTTTTATCTTCTTCAATTCAATGAATAATTTGAATTTATTATCTTAATGATTAAAAAAAAAACCACCATCTTCTTATAAAACTATCACAGAAATTTTCTCTTGGCATTTTATTACAATAAATTATTTTAGTGATTTCGGTCTAATAAAATAAAACCTGAGTAATTGTACATAAAATTGTTCTTATATAATGTACGTAATATTAATACTTATTTCTTTCATTTATTTTTACTTATCTATTATTTAATTTTTTATTTAATTTTTATATATTATAATAAACCACAACTTACCAAATGTAATCTCAGAAATCAAATCTGGAGAGGATATAATGTACGCGGCCTTGGTAATAGAATCAATAGCTGGCTGAAGTGTTTGAGAAATAATGTAATATGCCCTCTCAGTTGGATGAACTAAATCCCAAAAAATATAATTTGATGCATTTGGGCAAACATGTGTTATGGGGGTGCACCACAATCCACAGCAGCCACTGCTAACTTTTTCAAAATCTATCATGAAAAAAATAGGGAAAAAAAAAGAACAAGAATTTTTAATTAATAAATATCTGCAAAAAGAAAATAAAATCTCTTTATTTGAGATATTAAATAAATATGGTCTTTTATGGTTGCAACTTTTGAGAAAATAATTAATATAGTCTTTTATGTTTTGGATAGATTTAAAATGGTCTCTTAATAATACTCTCTCTCCGTTCACTTTTATTTGTTTTATGTATTAAAAATGTATGTCCATTTTTATTTACTTAGTTTGGAAAATCACTTTTACTCTGTTCATTCTTTTTGTTCACTTTCGACTATGCATGCCTCTTAAAAAACAAAATGGTATCAAAAGTTATATCTAAAGGACCAATAAACCTACTTCAAATAGATGTGGAGTCAGGATTAGGAGTTTGGGGGTTCTAAATTTTAGAAGAAGAGAAAAATATTGCAAAACATGCTTCTTCTTTTTTTAAAAAAAGAACTTCTGTTGATAGTAGGGATCAAACCCACAACTCTAGCATGGAAAGCATGTCAACGACCCTTTCTTACCACTAAGCCATTGATCAATTTTGTAAGGGGGTTCACAAGTTAATATACATATATATTTATTTAATTTTCTAATACAAATACATAATCTACAGAAAAGCTACTAGTTTCATCCGAACCCCTAAATCCCCACTTAGCTCCGCCCCTGACTTCAAAATATAAATGCACAATTTTGTCAAAGTATAGGAATTAGAATTACTCACCATATTTGTGGCCTAAAATCATGTCCATCATTGGTGTATACATATCCATA
Source organism: Solanum appendiculatum (assembly GCA_018342035.1). Classification (NCBI taxonomy): domain Eukaryota; kingdom Viridiplantae; phylum Streptophyta; class Magnoliopsida; order Solanales; family Solanaceae; genus Solanum; species Solanum appendiculatum. The sequence goes on from JAGDQO010001154.1 coordinate 1,283,484, forward strand.
TAAGCAAATCTTGAACCCAAATTTGCAAACTTAATTTGCATGTCATTTAACATGTTTTGGAGCTTAGAATTGTAGTCTCTAGCAATAGAATTGTAAAAATCATTGCACTCTCTCTTAAAAAATGAGTGAAAGGTAATGATAATTGGTGCACAACCCAATGGAAGCACTCCTGCCACTGCAATTTTCCTAGCCCCTTGATCCATTAATTTCTGCATAAAATTAAGTTCATATCTTTTAAATTTAAATTCTAATTTTAAAATGTTAATATAAAATATTATAGGTTTTACTACTTGTTAACTAAGTCTTAAATTCACAATCAAAATAATCCTAATAATACCTATTAAATTTGACTTCAAGTAAAAATTTGATTGTATATATATTCAATCTGAAATTATTGTCATTTGATGCAAATATCTTGAATACAATACAAGAAAATGATCTTATTTGACATAAGAAACTGAATAACATTTGACATGATATTTCTCGAATCAAATAGAGATATTAATAAGTAAATTAAGCAGTTAATGAATAACAATACAACTAGTTAAATAGAAATATTAACCTATTTTTATTCCAATAAATCACAATAAAACACACACACAAAAAAGATCACAATATTCCATTCATTAAAATGATCGTTTAAGTAGGCTTTAAGTTATTTTTAGTATTTTATTTTTTAAAATTAATTTTCTGCTTGGCCCATTGGTAAGTCAACCCACCTCGTTCAAGAGTCAGCAGACTTACTCTAGCAGGCTAAAAAGCATTATTCTTAAATAGGCTCCAAAGACTATAGTTCAACTCTATCAATCACAAATTAAATTGAACAATGCCCAACGGGCTTAGCCCATATTAACGACTCTAGTAGTAAGTTTTTGAGTTAGCCAAACCTGTAGGAATTGTTGAACATGTTGTAACATAAAGTCAGTGTAGGCTGGGACTTTGTTGCTTTTACTAGGAATTGGAAGTGTGTTGTAGTTGAGAAGAAAGTCATTTGAGCCAGCACTAACAATGAACAATGCTTCCTTTATCAAATTTTGTGTTTGCTCTTTCCCAATAGCTTCTTCCATTTTCACTTGATACTCCTTGAAATATTCTACTTGTTTTGATAATGACATCACATTCTGTGTAGAATATAAAAAGTGAATGGTTAATTACACTAAACACACCCTATAATATGACTCAATTTTGAACACATATAAAAATCATACAAAAGTTGAGGATAGGCAAGGGGATAACAAGGTAGAAATTGAACTACCGCATTAACTGAGCTATTAAGATTTTCTACCCTTATGAGTTATATTTATAACTAAATATATAAAATTATAAATAATAATTTGTACAGAGTTATTTGTATGAAAATGTAAAAAGAAGATAATTATTCACATCTTTAATTTAAAAAAGTGAGTACACATTTTTTGAATATAAGTAGTCTATCTGTAAATAAGTCATAATATAAGGGTGTCTATTGTGATTAAGCATTCAACTTATAATAACCTCAGAAGTTTGTTTTTGGTCACGAGTTTTAAAAGTTTTTCTTGAACTCTTAAACTTCATTTTTAGTTGTACATAATAACATAAATTGAAACAAAAGGAATATATATGTAAAGAGCATACCCCAAGTTTTGGTGTGAAGGGGTTAAATCCAGTTCCACCAGATGCAAAACTAACTCCTGTCTTAAGTTCTTCAATACTTAAACTTTTATCCAAATATGGAGGCACAAATTCTTTCACACCAACATACCTAGCTGCATTAATCAAACACAAAATTTCAAGTACAATACCAACTAAGAAACAGAGAACAACATTATCATTCTGATAAATCAAACATGTGAAAATTCTTTTTAATGAGCTAAGTACGTGATAAAAAAATTCAAATTAATGATCTCTACTGTTTGTTCTGATACCATATTGAAGTGTGCAAAAGCTGATGTAGGGTTATGATGTCAAATTCATTTGAATCCAGTACTTTTGCGACAAGCATCCATATATATATATGCATAAAAATATTTTAAAATTGCAATAAATAATACGTCTAAATTCCTATAATCTTAAAATTACAATAAGTTCAATGCTAAGAACGTTTGGTTCGAAGATAAGTTATATAAAAATTAAATTTCATAGATTAGTTATGGATTAATTCAACTAATCTATCTATTACTAATAGTTGCATAACTCTAACCAGCTACCAAACAACCCCTTATAATGGTATAAAATAAACACCAATTGATGTTTAAGCAATGCATAGATTAAGTTATACAAGAATCAAAATTACAACTAAATATTGTATACCATGATTATTTTCCATATACATTGTTCCAAGCGACCCCTTAAAGCTGAACAGAGCTTAAATTCTGGCTCTACCTGTAAGTGTGTCATGACCATCTCATTTAAATGTTTAAACAGTTAAATAGAACACAATTTTTCTTAATTATTTCTTCAATAATATGTCTCAAACCATTTTTTATTGCGTATGCATATACATAGTTAGAACTAAAAGTAATTGGTTCAGTCGAACCTATCAACAGAACCTGTCCTAGATCCATCTCTACAAACTAATTAATCAAAGTAAAAAGTGTTTATAGAGTAATTACCAATAAAATCATAAGTAAGCAATCCATTAGTAGCCCTTCCAGTTGCAACATGGTTGGGAAAATCCCTTCCATATGGTGATAAATTACTCTTGCAAATAGTTGTTAAATAATTATTATTTCCAGGATCAGCTGTTGAATCTCCAAAGACAAAAATGGCAGAAACTAAACTATTTTTTTCTAGAGCTTGAATTATTGGAAATTCCAACATGAAGAAAATTAGCATAAGAAAATTATGCAAAAGAAAAATAGAAGTATATGAAAGATGCATTTTGATTAGTATTGATCAAGAAAATTATGAATAATGAATTGTAGACTTCATAAAGAGTTAATATTCTATATAGACATTGAGCTGGATCAAGGCATAATAGTCATTCTGATATTGATGATTTAAATTTATTATTAGAATTAAATATGTTTTAAAAAAATCATATAATAAGATCATAATGCTCCAAGAGATCATACTAAATCAGATGAAAAGATTTGATTCCTTAACAAAGTAATGTTTTTTTTTTTATAAAAATAGTTGTCTCTGTCGAAAAAAATTAAGTTACAATTGATAAACTATCTAAGATTAACAATGTCCCAAGGATTATTATATGAACTAGTTATATTATCAATTGAAAAAAAATTATTGACTATGAAAGTCAATTGCTCACAAATTATCTATATACTTACTATGTTGCACGTTGAATATGTTAATTCATACACTTTTGTTTTGTGAGCAAATCCTTTATATATTACTGTGCAAGTTGAGTATAATTTCTTTTATTCGGTGTTTGATATCTGTATTAAAGCTTAATTAAATCGGATTTGCATTATGTAGATCGGAGGGAGGGAAAGACTCTTAGGTTAATGGGAAATGATATTTCCTTTGTACTAATTTTATGTGGTATAATTTGAATTTTAAGAGTTAAATAATTTATTTTTATTATGAATTTGGGTATGAAATTTTAAAATTTTTTAAAATAAAAATTTACATATTTTAAAATTAGTAAAAAGTATATAAGTTATAATTCTTAACGGAGGAAATAGAATAATTAATTAAACACGTGGTTATTATTTTAACATTCCTATATGAATCTTTCACATGTGAATAAGATATTGGACCATTTCTTTATCATAAACTTCTCAGTTCAACAACTATGATAGAGGTATCAGGTTCGAGTCCTGAGTATGGAGAAAATTCTGTTAGGAGTATTATTTCTGAACTGGCCCTGCAATATGCAATCCGAATTTAATCAACACTCCAATACAGGCTCAAGACACCGGGTAAGAAACCAAAAATAAATAAATATTCATATTTGTCTTTTTCTCCAATATGACAATGATTAACTAGTTAGGTATTAGACATTGAAAAGAATTTTATTTGAAAAAGATTCTTAATTTGAAAAGTATTTTATTTTAAAAAATCAGGTAATTAAGTCCAAATTACTATTCAAGGAAGACGTGAAGCATCTTAATTAAGAAATTATACATTTCGACTGTTACATTTTGGCTATTAATGTCAATTGAAATTCTTCCAAACTCCATGTCAAATATTTTGGCCTAGAGGTCATTTGTGTATATTAGAAAAATGCATGATATTTCGCACATTGGCTCATTTATGGAGAGCGTATTCCCAACGCAAAAATAAATCATCTTAGGAACTTGAACCTTAAACCTCTCGTTAAAGGGGAAGAGATTCTATTCGTCCATCCTATCACAATCCATATTGGTCGTTAAATCGTCTTTACATAATCATTATCTTTTTAACATAAATCTCTGATTCCATCATCAAATACATCCACCATAATCATCAAAACCTAAAAAAAATAAAATCGATCACTTTTTTTTCTTTTTTTCTAAATTCTAGTTCTTGATTCACCAAATGTTTATAATTGGTTGATGGCAAAATCAATAGAAGGACGTACTGCTTGGAAGATAGTGTAATAAGTAACTTGACTTGGATGGACTGCATCCCAAAACATATGATTTGAAGGATTATTGCATACAATTGATTTTGGATTGCAAAGAATTGATGCTTCAATAAGTCCACTTCCACAACACCCCATGGTAACTTCACTAAATCCTACAAAATATTAAGTAATTTTTACACTATCAGATTAAATTATAAAGTATTGTTTATGATAAGTAGAAGTAATAACTTAAAAAATTAAAGCTGATAACTTGCTATAACATGTTAAATTATATGATAGACTTTCTTTGCATTTTAAAAATGTGTTTGATATGAAGAAAATGTTTTCCCAAAAAAAATTTCCTAGAAAATATTTTCCTAAAATAAAACAATTTTCTTACATTTGCTAAAATGTTAGACCAAGTAAACATAAGAAAATTATTTCAAAAATATTTATATATATAAGAAGTAAGGGATGTTGGGTGGGTGGAGATGGAATATTGGGGTGTGATGAGACAATTAGTATGAAATGCTACTTACGATACTTATTTTGTCTATTTTTCTAATTTAAAAAACTTATTTTTCAGAAAATCTCGACCAATAAAAATTGAAAAGTACCAATTACCAAATCCACCCTAAGGTGTATCTAAGTAAAATCCCAAAGTGGAAAACTAATTATTTGGGTTGCTCACCATATTTAATTGGATTTTGTACCATGTCATTTATTGGATTGTAGATATCGACGTAGAATAGTTTTGTGCCATGAATTTCTATAGTTTTTAATAAACGTTGAAGAAGAGAGTTGTACTCTCTTGCAACGGCGGAGTACGATTCGATACATCGGCGGGGTTGAAGTGCGTCACCGGAATCTATCGTGATGACGATCGGCAAACACCCGAACGGCGGAACTCCGGCAACGCCGATCACTCGAGCTCCCTCATTCATCAAACCCTAGAACAATTTACATAAAGTTTATGTTAACATATCTAATAGAAATTCAGGGAATTTTAGTATTTCAGTTGGTTAACTAAGTGAAGGATCGATCCTCCACCATGTAATCCCTTCCCTATTTACCCTTTCCTTACCCCTAAAGATTTTTATTTTTTTTTTAAATTCAAGCACCTAATTGAACCATGTTGTCTATTTTCAATGAAATGAGTTGGAAATAATGAGGTCTCATATTTAAATTTCAACAAAGACAAAAAATGTTACATAATTTTTTCTCATTTGATCAAGTGTTGATGAAAGAAATCACTATGTGCCTGATTGTTATAAGATAGAAGATATTTCATAAAATTAATTGAGATACACCACATGTAACGAAAAAGAATTAATATGTGTGCACTATATATGAAAATGAATATAATAAGGCAAAGAAAAGTACAATATAATAAGGCAAAAAAAAAAAAAACTAGTACAATTTGGTTGTTTCAAATTAATTATAGTAATTAAGTTACAACACCTAACCTTCCCCACTTCATAAATCATCATCAATGTTTTACCTCCAAATTTTTATAATATATATTATATCATTTTCAAAAGGCCTATTAAAGCACTTCACCTTTATCTATCGTACACATGCCATGAATATTTTCCATTTTTTTTAAAAAAATAACCTCAATAAATGAAAAGTGTAAATATAAAAAAATATATATATACAGTCATATCTTTTTGTAACAGTCAATTATTTATATCTTTTTGTAATAGTCAATCATTTATAATAATATTATACTATAACAATAGGAAAAAAATTAAATCAATTTTCCATATAACGCAATGTTATATGTTCTTGTATTCTATAACAGGAATTACATATAACGATATTTCATTATAGCCACCAAAAAATACCCACGCCATAAACAACGTCGCTGTAGATAAAAAGAAAACCATATAATGGTATTTTGTTGAAGCAATCCAAAAGTTCAAAATAAACGACATCGTTATACAAAAAATTGACCGTAGATCATTTATGTAAATTTAGAAAAATCATGTGTCTTTAATTGACTATGTGATAGTGAAGAAAAATATAACAGGCATTCTCTATGATACTCTATATCTTATTATGATGATTATATTATATTATATGTTCTTTATAACCGCTAAAAAAATATTGAGACAAATAACATTATTATTAATCTATTACTAGTATTATCTTTTCACATTTATAAGAATCACATGGCTATAATTTATTATATGATAGATACTTACTTGGATAAATTGTTGGACCATTTGCATCAAGAATTGTTGGTATTGAGAGACATTATAATATTTTTGCCTCCTAAATGGGGTGTTATAATAATTTACAGCAAAGTCATTTGTCCCTGCACTTATTATAAATGCTGCTTTGCTTATTAATAATTTTGTCTTTTCTTTCCCAATTGAATTTTCAACTCTTCTTTTGTATTCTTTAAAATATTCCAGCTG